>CM053515.1:25372916-26013499 GCA_028627145.1 Eidolon dupreanum
TGCTTAGCTTCGGAGATCAGATGAGGTCCGGCACGTTCAGGGTGGCATGGCCGTAGACCTTAATGCTATTTAAATATTACACTAGTTAACTAGTTTTATTTGTAAGACAAACCATTTAATTTGGATAAAAACATGTCTTGTCCAGCACTCCATAATTAAAAGGATAAATTAGCATTTTATCACATTAGAAGTTAAAATAGTCTTTATAAACCATCTTATTCATTACACAGATGACAAAGTTCAAACTCTAAACTCTTGTCTGAGACTTACAGATTAAAAACTAAAAACACATTATAATAACTCATCAGGTAACAGACATAATCAATGACACTAGCAATAGCAGAAAAAACCATACTACATAACTCTTTACTGTTTATTATGACTTTTCAAGAATTACATTTTTAAAAAATTATCTCCCCAGGTTTTCCTTGCTCACCATGTTATCACTGTGCTGTAGGGTAAAGTAGCTACAATAATAACTTAGTTCTGTCCTCAAGGTATCCAAAGTTCAGCTGAAGAGGGAAACAAACACACACACACACACACACACACACACACACACACACACACACACACAAAAGCTACATGACATTGGATAAGACAATCATTTCTCAAATATAACACCAAAAGCAGACAACAAAAGAAAAAAACAGATAGACTGGACTTGATCAAAATTAACAATTTCTGTGCATCAAAGGACATTATCAACAGAGTAAAAAGAAAACCCATAAAATAGGAGAAAATATTTGACAATCATCTACCTGATAAGGAATTAATATCCAGAGTATATAAAGAACTCCTACAACTCCATAACAACCAAAAAAAAAACCAATTCAATTAAAATGCGCAAAGACCTAAATAGAGATTTCAATAAAAATATACAATTACCAAAAATGGAAAAGATACTCAACATTACTAATCATTAGAGAAATGCACATCAAAAGCACCATGAAATATCACCTTACATCCATTAGGATGGCTATTATCTAAAAAAAAAAAAAAAAAAAAAGGAAAATAACAAGTATTGGTAAGGATATGGAGAAAGTGAAATCTTTATACATTGCCAGTAAAAAATGTAAAATGGCACAGCCACTGTGGAAAAAAATATGGCAGTTTCTCAAAAAATTAAAAATAAATTTATCATATAATCCAGTCATTCCACTTCTGGGTATATACCCAAAAGAATTAAAAGCAACAACACAAACACATATTTGTACATCCATATTCATATCAGCATTATTATCCAAAAAGTTGAAGCAACCCAAGTGTCCATCAAAAAACAAATAAAAGAATATTATTCAGCCTTAAAAGGAAATTCTGACACATGCTAAAACATGGGTGAACCTTAAAGGTATTATGCTAAGTAAAATAAGCAGGTCACAAATAGACACATATTGTATGATTCTACTTATGAGGTACCTACAGTAGTCAAATTTAAAGAGAAAGTACAAAGGTGTTTGCCAAGGTCTGAGGGAGAGAAAATGGGAGTTGTTTAATATGAGTTTTGGTTTGGGAAAATGAAGTCTACAGCCATGCCATCCTGAACACATCTGATCCTGTCTGATCTTGGAAGCTAAGGAGGGTCGAGCCTGGTTAGTACTTGGATGGGAGACCACCTAGGAAGACTGGGTGCTGTAGGTGTTAAAAAAAAAATGTAAAAGTTCTGGATACAGATGGTTGTGATAGCTGCATGACAATGTGAATGCACTTAATGTCACTGAAGTATACATATTAAAAGCTAAAATGGTAAATTTTGTTATGTATATTTTACCACACCAAAAAAAAAAAAAGGATATGAGTGAGAATGTCATAATCAGGTGCAAATTCTATAATTTCAGATAAATTAAAGACCACTTTCAGCATGATAACCAATGCCTCAATGGACAAATGCCTTCAGAGACAGCGTTTGTGTCAAAGAAGGATCGAACATCCCAGTACAAATGCCTGGAAGATATAGAGGACATGTAGCAACAATTAAAAGTAGAAAATAAGGCTGAAAAAGTAAGATAAGGCCAGAATTTAGAAGGCCTCGAATGCCAATCTAAGACTGACCAGTGCAGCAATGAGACAGCAGTAAGTTTCTCAAATGAGAATTTTGCTTCTACATAAAAGACTAAATAGTGGAGGAGAAGATAAGAAATTCAAGTAACTTTGGCAAACACTTTTTGAGCAACTG
This sequence comes from Eidolon dupreanum, assembly GCA_028627145.1. Taxonomy (NCBI): domain Eukaryota; kingdom Metazoa; phylum Chordata; class Mammalia; order Chiroptera; family Pteropodidae; genus Eidolon; species Eidolon dupreanum. The sequence goes on from CM053515.1 coordinate 25,375,093, forward strand.
TACACTCTAGATTCTCAGATCAAAAACTGAAGGGGGCAGAAGGGCACGTAGTGACTGCGAAGGGACAAAAAGGGATTCCTAGAGTACCAGTAATTTTCTATTTCTTGATCAGGATAGTGGATATGGGTAGTATTCACTCAATTCATTAAGCAGGTATTCATGACTTGAGCACTTTTCTACACATGTTATACTTTAATTTTAAAAAGTTTTAAAAATAAAATAAAGGCCTAGACCTCACTTCTAAGAAACCCCCAGCTGGGAAGAAATCATCCATAAAAATATTTACCAAACAGTATGAAACATGCAATCACAGAATTTATACAAGGTACCCAAGAAGCACTGAGACACAAGAGAAAACCCAGAGGCATGACGTCTAAGGTGGGTTTTAGAGAATGAGTTTGTCAAATGGATGAGGGGAAAAAATGAGTGCTCCAGGCAAAGGAAAAAATAGAAAAAAGGTGACCAAAAAAGAAACAGAACAATTTACCCAGAGAACTTCGAGTAATTTCAATAGCTCAAAGATAAAATAATCTAAACAAGAGTGAAAGCATAGAGGATGGGAAAAGGAATTTATTTAAGATAAAGACTAGATGGAGAAGATTTAATCTCAGATTAGATCTAGGTAGAAAGAAGAATGGAACAGAGATGATTCTTGATTTGCCCAAAACAGCAATTTGGTATTCAAGGCCCTCCATAATCTGTTTCCTCATCTGTCATAGTTCCACTCACAAACTGGACTCCAGGAATAAAAAACCTTTTCCTCCTCCACTCAACTAACATTTTATTTGCCTTCCATGCTAGTTATCATGCCAAAAGCTGAAGCTAATCTGTCCCTGCCTTCAAAGAGCTCACAGGTTCACTGGTAGCAGGAACTTCAAACAGCAACATTAATAAGGTACAGTACAAGAGAGTACACCATCTGGTAAGAAGAGGTTTGCTACAAGAAGGCAAAGTGCTAACGTGAGTCTTGAGATATGACTAAGAGCTCAGCATGAAAATGATGGAATACAAATGGAGGGGAGGGGCCTTCAGAGCACATCACTGAGAAAACAAGTTACAGATGGAGGCTAGGCCCCTACATCCGGATCTTTTTTTAAGCTCTCATTTCTCCAAAATACAGCCCCTTCATCCTCACCACCTTCACTCCATCTCCTAACTCAACTTCCTACTTCTACTTGTACACAAATACAAGTCTTACAAGCACTAGCAGGAATGATCTTCTTAAAAAGGAAATCAGATCATCAAAATCCCTACAATGGTTTCTTAGAATAAAATCCAAACGTGATCTGGCATTTCCTGGCAACCTCATTTACGGCCTCTCCCTACCCCAAAAGAATTCAAGCTACACTGATCGTTTCTTAGGTTTCCAAACACATTTAGTTCTTTTCCTGTCATGGGATTTTTACACAAGCAAAGGACCTGTTCCCCTTCGTCCAGGTCTTCACCAGCACACACACCACTGCCGCCAACGATCAGGTCAGTCTGTCATGTCTCATAGTACTGTTACTTTGTCAAAGAAACTTCATGGCTCTGCCAGTCACTGCTGATCTCCACCTCTAACTTATGTCTCCATTAGAGAAAGGCATCTCATTTTGAACACGTTGGTTTTGAGAAGCCCCTAGGATACTCAAGCAGCTCTCTGGTGCAGGTAAGACAACCATTCCAAATAGTAGCTTGGACTTTAGCACATAAGTTTGATGACAGGGAGACTGCTCAGAGAAGTGATTCTCAAATTAGAGGAAAGTCCCCCTGAGCACTAAGGCACTGTATGGAGTGAGATGTTCCTGATGAAAGCAAGGGTAATGCCACATCAATGATGTTTAGGACTGAGATAAATTGGATAGAATCTTGACTATGAGTGGATTGGAGCAAGAAGGGAAAAAAAAAAAAAAAAGAATGAGAAGCAACAGCCAAAAGTATAAGGAAACCCAGGAGAGAATTTTACAATTCCACAAATTCCTATGCCTTTTATGCTTCCTCCATTGTCAAAACCCTACTTCTGTTTCCTCCAGTTCAAATACCACCCCTCCTGGAACCCTTTCTGGCCTTATCCAAAAAACTAGACCCCTCTCCACACCTCCAAAAGTTTCTCTTAACATTAGTATTATGTAAGATTCGACCCACACAGAAGTTTCTCATCAGTACTGTTACGGCACTTAACCTGCCTTGTCCTACACCTGGGTGTGTGCCTTCCCTATTAACTGTGAGCTTTTAGAGGCAGAGACCATATCTTAATCATCTGTGGGCCCCTCAGTGGTTAAAAAAAATTTTTTTATCTTAATAAAAGTCAAGAAGGGTAAATAAGTGGACAAAGATTATATATATTTTTCCATTCGTTTCTCTTGTAAAACAAAATAACACATCCTAATTAATTTGATTTACAAATTTGTTTCTTAAAGTAACACCTGCGTAGTCTTAAAATTCGCTGCTAAATAAAATATCCTCTCATCAAATTGCCTATCTTGTTGCAACAATAAGTGATGTAATCATTTCCTTCAACATAAATCTGAAATCCCTTCATTTAGTTGGAGACTAAACATTATCTTTTCTAAATTATTGTAAATTCGGTACAAAACAAACACCAAAAATGTTACAAAGACACGAGGACAAAAAAGGGTGTCAATACTGGATTTGAGCCAACTGCCGCCTGCATTATTGGGAAGCCATTCCTGCCAAGCCAAAGTTAGGCATTTAGTCGACATTTTTTTCAACAAGTGCTTCATACGCACACGCCTTTAAAAGTCAAAAAAAAAAAAAAAGACTAATGCCACTCAAGAGAACTAGGACTAATCTGAGTTAAGTGCGTCCAGTTAACCAGCACAAGAAGCCTGAGTAACTTAACAAAGGTTAACTTGGTACACGCCAAAAGTCCACACGGGTGTGGCGCACCTTCCCAAAGCTGACTGTGTCAGCGAAAGGGAGCGCTCGAACTTTCGCATTTGCTCGGGCCCGGGAATGCGGGGGTGCGGGCTCCGCGACGTCCTGGACAGCAGACCGGGAAGTTTCGGCGGAGGGAGTGGGAGGCGACCACAGATACCACAATCATTTCCCTGGGAAGTCGGTTCTCGAACACTCCCGCACCGGGAACAACGCGCAGACTCCTCGCCACAGGAAAGGCGGCCAAGGGGGCCCAGCGCGGGCCTGGCGCGCGCCCCGGGTCCACTGGAACAAACTTTAGAAACCGGGAAAAACTTTCCCGAGAGGACGCGCGGCCTGAGGCTCGCTGGGCTCCAGCCGCCGTGACCCCTCAACTTCCCGAGCGCCAGAAAGCTCTGGCCCCGCCCGGCCGGCCAGGGCCCAGGCCCCAGGCCCCGGGCCCCGGGCCCCGCAGGGAAAGCGGACCGGCCGCCGCGCCCTCAGGCAACCGGATTCCCGACGGATTCGCGGAGGAGACGAAGTTCCGCCCGCCTGAGGAGCCCCTCGGCCCGTCTAGGGAGCCCACACCCGCACGAAGAGAGTTACCTGCGGCGAGCTGGGAGAGCACAGGAAGACTCCCGAGGCCCGAAGCCAAAAGCGGCCGCTTTGTCTCCCTCCCGTCCGACTCCAAGGAGGAAATGGGCTGCTTTACGCCCCCGCCCTCGGCCCGCCCCCTGCCCCTCGCCCCGCCGCCCGGGTGCCGTCCGCTCTTCCCGACACCTCCCTCCGGCGCGCTGTTCCGGGAGCCTCCCGCCGCTGCCCTGCTTTCCCTGGCTTCGGGGCGAGACCCCAGTCAAAAGAGCTTGGCGACGGCCGGCCGAGACCCCAAAGAGGACCTTTTGCTCCCCGCACTTCACCCCAGAGTTACCTCATCCCTTCCCCCTAATGGGCGCCCAGCCTGGGAGTGACCCTCAGAGAGGAAGGAGGAGCGGTGAGTCCTGGAACAGCCCGCGAGCCGGGAAGTGCAGGTGAGTCACCTCTCAGCGCACAGGTGAGTATCCCGGATAGGCCTTCGCAGGCCCCACCCCCAGCTGGTGCCCCAGGGACCTGGGTACGCTCCTCTGAGGAGTGCCACAGGTGTTCCCGTGTCACAGCTTCCAGAAAAGTGCTCTAGGCCCATCCCCTATTTTACAGGAGAAACTGAGGTCTCACAGCAGGAGGCAGAGTGGCACTGGAATCCGACTGTAGGGACCTCATAATGCAACGTGGAAGACCTAGAAATCATCCCCTCGTTTGATGAGGCAAGCGAGAGAACCTGGCTTCTACCCCTATCCCCTTAGTCATTTAGGGAATTTTATTCCCACTCTTTCTCCTTATCTTTCTGATGAATGCTCAAAAAAAACAAATAAATACACACACACACACACACACACACACACACACATATAGTATTCACAAGCAGCCTGGTATAGAAAACCCTAATGTTTTGTTTTTTTTTTTCTCTACCATAGGACAATGAACAAGATCGATTTCAGTATTGGCCTATAAATCCAAAATACTGCAAGACAACATCCACTGCCGGTTTGGTGCTGAGCACTGAGCACGATGCTAGGGAGCCCAGCCCTCAACATGTTTAGCCTTTGCTACTCATATCTCCCCCTCCCTCAGGCAATGCAAACTCCTGGAAGACAGGATCTATATCCCCTACAGCACCCAGCTCAATGCTCATCCCCTAGGCAGTGCCCAGTTAACACATCTGTGGGTCAATGTGCTCACTGTAATTCAAAGCACTATGGGTTTGTGTTAGTTAAGAGATGCTAATAAAGGGAAATAGTACCACGAAGAGAGAGAACAACCTTCAAGAGAAAGACAAACCTTAACAAAGCCGTTCTTGTCCAACAATATCCCATTCTGTTTCTGGCTTCAGAGTCTTTGCTCCTGAAGTCTCCCCTGCCTAGAGTGGCCATGGCTTCCCCAACTACACTTGGCTACCTAATAATATAGTGATCAATCAGTAAATATTTGTTTGAACTAACAAGTGACAAAGTTAAAGGATTATGCTCCATAACTTTGTATATCCATCACTTCACTCAGGACCAGCTACTTAATTTGTGAGGCCCCTTGTTCAAAAATTATTAACAATTTCAAGACAGCAACAGTGGAGCATTAAACCAAGTGTGGGTCCTTTCTAAGTAGTGGGTCCTGCTATATAGATTGAATGTTTGTGTCTCCCAGAATTCATATGTTAAATATCTACTACCCAAGCTGATGGTATTAGGACATAAGGCCTTTGGGAGATGATTAGGTCATGAAGGTAGAGCTCTCATGAATGGGGATCTGCGCCTTAGGAGGCCCTAAGGAGATTCTTTGTCCCTTATACCATGTAAGAACACAGCAAGAAGGCTCTGACTATGAACCAGGAAGAAAGCTCTTATCAGAACATGATGCCTTAATCTTGGACTTTCCAGCCTCTAGAACTGTGAGAAATAAATTTCTGTTGTTTATAAACTACCCAGTCTGTGGTATTTTGTTATAGCAGCTGAAATGGACTAAGTCCCTAAAAATGAAAGTGCAAAGTTTGTTTTGGGAAAAGAAGGGTCAGGTGGTAGAAAGAATATGATGAGACTTGCAGTGTGTCCTGTAAGCTAAGGGGAGTCAGTTCTCTACCTCTAAGAAAAGCTTACTAGGGAAGATGTGAGCATTCACTATGTTCCAGGCACTTGCTATTTGCTGGGGAAGCAGCAGTGAGTAAGATTGCCGTTATCCCAGTTCCCACACAACTTAAAATGTAATGGAAGAGACGGGTATTAAAACACATAAACTACCAAAAAAAAAAAAAAAAAAAGTCAAGGTGGAGATGGGAGAAGTACAAGTAGATGTGGGGGAAATTAACCTAGTCTGGCGTTCAGTGACCTGAGGAAGTGACCTTTATCCTGTGGCCCACTCTAGTCAGACTTTGGCACTCACCTCTCCACCAAAACTGCTTTTATCAAGGTTTCTGATGACCTCCATGATGTCAAAACTAGTGGTCAGTCTCCATCCACGGTTGACTTCATTTGACCACTCTTCTTAAAATACTTTCTTTATTGGGCCTCCAGGACACGAAGCTCTTCTGCTTTTCCTCCGTCCTCCTTGACTGCAACTTCTTAGTCTCATTTGATGATTCCCTCCAAATCCTCCCAGCCTCTAAATGTTAGAGCAGCAGTTCTCAAAGTACAGTCTGAGGACCCCTGAAACCCTTTCAGGGGGTAGTAAGGCAAAAACTATTTTCATAATACCATTAAAATATCAGTTGCCTTTTTCACTCCCAATCTCTCATGATGTAGAGTATTCCACAGACTATATGACATGACACAGCATCACACAGAATGCAGAAACCTATGTGAGAATCCAGCTACCTTCCTTTTGTTAGGCCAGACAGTAAAGAGGTTTACAAAAATGCAAAACAATGATAATTCTCCCTGAATTTTCCTTTATTTTAGAAAACATTTTTCTTTTAAAAATGTTATTTATGATAACGTGACAATACAGTAAACACTAATAGATAAACTCACATAAAGGAAAGCTCTTGGACATCTTCAAAATTTTTTAACAGTGTAAAAGGATCTTGAGATCAAAAGCTTAAAAACTGCTGTTATAGAGTCCAAGGCTCCATCCTTGGACCTCTTTTTCTGTCTGCCATTAACCCATTGGTGATCTCATCCAGTCTTTAGGTTTTAGGTATACTGACAACTCCATACTTAAAACCAACCTAAACTATATCTCAACCTAAACTGTTTCCCTGAATTCTGAACTCCAACCTAAACTTTTTCCCTGAACTCTGAACTCCCATATCCAGCTCCCTACTTGATACCTCCACTTGTATATCCAGTAAACATTTTGCAATCTCACACTTTATCTGTCTATATGCCCAAAACCGATTTCCTTATATCTCTGTTTAAACCTGCTGATCCCACAGTTTTCTTCATTTTATTAAATGGCAACTGCAGTTATTCAGGCTAAAAACTTTGGAGTCATCCTTGACTATTTTCTTTCTCTCACACATTTCATATCTAATTCCTCAGCAAATCCTGTGCCTTCAAAATATAGTCAGAATCCACCAACTTTTGACTATCTCCACTGTTACCATCCTGAGTCAAGCCATCATCATCACTTAACTTGAATTTTACAGGAGCCTCCAAACTGGTCTCCCTACTTCTGCCCTTGCTTCCCTCAGTCTAATCTCAATTCAGTAGCTGGAGTGAACCTATTAAAATGTAAGTCAGAATGTGTCACTCCTACTCTGCTCACAACCCTCCAATGTCTCCTATCTCACTCATAATAAAAGGCAAGGTCCTTATAAGGGCCTCCAGAGCTCACCTGCCCCCCACACACTTCTCTGACACACTGGCCTCTTTACTATTCCTAGAACACTGTTCCTAGAACACTTCAGGCAAACTCATACCTTAGGTCCTTTGCTTTCTGCTTAAAATGCTCTCCTCCAAATATCTGCCTGACTCACTCTCTCACCTCCTCCAGGTCTTTGCTTAGCTGTCACTTTCTCAGTGAGGCTTCCTCTTGGCCACCCTATCTGAAATTGCAAGTTGTAACCCATTCCCCCATATCCCATTCCTCACTTGCTTTATTTTTCTCCTTAGGGTATATCACCATCTGACATATAAAGTTATATATATATATTTATAGTTATATATGAATATGTATATATTCATATTTTAACTTGTTTTCCTCTATCTTCCTCCCACTAGAATTTAAGCCCCACAAGAGCCAGAATTTTTGTCTATTTTGTTCAGTGCTATGTCCCAGTACTTAGAATAGTACTTGGTACATAGTAGGTCTCTCAATAAATACTGGTTAAATAGATGAAAGAATTAATAAGCAGGATCTAGAAAGACATTGACAAGGTGGATAGAAAGGAAAGAGTTTGACTCTAAACCAAGGGGCAAGCACATTTGAAGTCCCTGAATCGCATTTCAGGAAAAGAACTACTGTGATTTGGGAGCTGGTAAGTTAGGCAGAGGCCAGTCTAGACAGGGCTTTGTAAGGCTTTAGATTTTATTGTGAGGGGGAATGGGAAGCCACAAAGGATTTTAAACAAAGAGATAACATGACCATATTTTGTTTTTTAAAATTCACTTTGGAAAAAAGCAGATTGTAAAGCAATACACATAATATCCCTTTTATGTTTAAACAATGAATACATATTTGTTTTAATGCTTTTTTCTCATAGCAGCTGAGCCATTTAAAATGTATCATCTGTTCAAAACCCTCCAGTTCTTCCCATTTCACTCTAAATAAAATTTACATGATCTTGCCCATCAACCGCAGACTCATCTTTGGCTTTTCCCTTCTATCTTTCCACTCCAGCCCACACCAGTGTCCTAAGCATTCCCTGAACACATCAAGCACTTTCCTGTCTCAGGACCTTTACATTTCCAGTTCCCTCTGCTTGGTATTATCTTCCCCCAGACAGCCCCTTAGCTCACTCCATGAATTCATTCAGATCTTTGCTCAAATGTCACTTTGTCCTAGAGGCTTTACCTATCCACCTTCATAAATTAATGCTAGCACTCACTTCCCTTCCCTCCCCTCTCTATTTTATTTCTTTACCATAATGTACTTTCTAGCACTTGTCACCACCTAACAGAATATATTGTCTGTCTTCCCCATTTGAATGCAAGTGTCATTAAAGTAGATATTCTCTTCTGTTCACTGTTGTGGCTCCAGCACCTAGAACTGTGCCTGGTAGGTAGCAGGTACTCAATTGAATGAATGGTTACCAGTCTGTAAAGTTACATGCAGGAAGAGGTATGGGGGTACTTGTAGGTTTTCTGTATATAGGATGGTATGTAATATACAAATGTAGTGAGATGGAAAGAAGTAAGTAGATTTGGGAGCTATGCAGAAGGACAGAGGATCCTCAGTCTTGCTAGTTGTTGGATGTAAAGGTTTCAGAATTGTTCAGCCTGAGGAAATAGTGGTGCCAATTACCCATATGAGCCCTGGAGATAAAGCACTTAGGAGTGGGGATGAAAAACAATGCAGACAAAGAGCTACTTAGTTTTAGGGCCTACCAAACAGTCATCTGCACTTGGAGAATATATGGCAAGAAGAGGTGGAGACCCAGGACCAACATTTGAGAGGAAGAGAAGCCAGAACAGGAGACTGAGTTCCTCTCTGCAACCCAGACAGAGCCCTCCTTTCTTTCCTAAAATGCACTAATTCCTTTCCCACAGCAGAGTGTTGGCATTTGCTGTACCTGCTACTTGGAAATCTCTTTGCCCTAACTCTTCAGCTTGGCTTCTCCTTATTCCTTTTGTTAATTAAATATTTTATTTAGTGCCTACTTATATATTAAATTTTTGAGATCACTTATATTGTTTTTTTCCAACATTTAAGCCATTTTTTTAAAGACTTTTTTTTTAGGGCAGTTTTAAGTTCACAGCAAAATTGAGAAGAAAATAGAGATTTCCCATAAATTCTTTGTCCCCATACATTCATAGCCTCCCACATTATCAATATCCCCCACTAAAGTTGGTATGTTTGTTAAAACTGATGAACCTACATTGATACATCATAATCACCCCAAATCCATAGTTTACATTAAGGTTCACTCATGTACATTCTACAAGTTTGGACATATGTGTAATAACATGATCCATCATTACAGTATCATACAAAATATTCTCACTGCCCTGAAAGTCCTCTGTGCTCTGCCTATTTATCCTTCCCCACCACTTTCCATTCTTAAGGGCCAATTTTGACATCACCTGATCAGTTCCTGACCACACTCCCCAACACCCCAGTCATTCCCTACCAAATTACTGCATTTGTATTCTTTATAGTATTCATCCTTCTCTGGAATTGTCTACTAGTTTATTTTCTGTCTCCTCCATTAAGCTATAAGCTCCATGAGGACAAGAATCTTGTCTTACTTTTCCACTTTTCTGCTTTTATAATTTAGCACAGTGCTTGGAAACATAAAGTGCATTTTAAATATATTTGACAAAAGAATAAATGGCCATAGATATAGGAGGAAAATCAAGTGTCATTGAAACCAAGGATTTGGTCACTAATATCAATTGATGGCATTTGGGTTGAAACTTGGGGTTTCCACTTACTGAACACTGCACATAACCACGAGGATTAACCTGCACCAAGAGTGTTAAGGAAAAAAACAAAGCCAATCAGCAAGACTTTATGGACTATTCTAAAAAGTAACACAAAATAATGTCAAAATGTCAATAAAGATGAACTATGAGAGATCATTTTAGAGATTCTCTATATTATGAGGGCTTTGTTATCATTTTTCTATGTTGTGCTGTTAAATAATAGCTTTACAGTGTATAAAGCACTTACCTGGATATGACCTCATCTGAGGCACTCCACCATCCTTAAGGAAGGTAGAACCAAAATGAGTGAAGATCCAAGAATGGTGAAGATAAGAACTGATTTGAAAGCTTTGAAATGAAAGGTTGGAATATCTTTATATCTTGTCATGGCCATGAAATGATGAGTGTCCTTTCCCCCAGTAAATTCCATAGAAGAAATCAAAGGGACTCTTGGCTTAACCTGGGGAAAGCCAACAAAGGGGGTCAGATTTGGACAAGAGTCAATAAAACTAAAGGCAAAACTAAAGTGTGGGACCACATCAGGGTCAAAGGCAATTGGATGCCTAGTAGCCCTGGTTGCCTTTTAGTTCCTTTTCAGATGGGTTGGAGGAAAGCAGTAAAGCCTTGCCTACCTCGGCAGTTTTATTTATTATTAGTTAACATCAGGGTATTTTCCTCACTTCTGTGTAGCTCAGTAACTCTGGCTGCACATTAGAATCACCTTGAGAACTTTTTAAAAACATGATACCAGGAACCACCCCCAGAGGCTCGGATTCAACTATTCTTAGGTAGGGACTAAGCATTTTTAAAATCTCCCTGGGCGATTCTAATGTGCAGGCAGACTTGAGAATCACTGATACCTAGTCTAAACTTGAACAGAAAACAAAGTATACTTAAAACTCGTTCATTAATTCATTCATTCATACAGTAATAATTATTTTAACACTCAATGACTAGGAGTAATAATAGCTCATATTTACTAAGTCTTTGGTACATGCCATGTTCTGTGCTAAGAACTGCACATTTTATACGTGTCTCTCAACAATCCTAATGTAGTTACTATTGTATTCATCATTCTATAAATGAGAAAAGAAGCCTGGGTCACACTGGAAGTATATGGCAGTGCTGGAACCTAGATCTGCCAGAATCCAGAACCAGGCTCTTAATCACCCCCACTTAGCCTCTGAAATGTCAATGACTTAAAAAACTCTTTGTTGAAAAGCCACATGCAAAATAGTTTTCATGTCAAGACTATAATCTAATTTAAATGCCTGGTTATTATGCTGTGTATATTTTGTCTTTTAGCACAACTTCAAGCAGTTTGACAAGTGGGGTTGGTTGGGGGGTTTGAGGACGAAGTTAGAAGTGGTCAGGACGGGCTCACTTGCCTCCCTTCTAGGCCCCTTCTAGTAGAGGATGCTGCTGGCTTTAACTGCGAGTTGTTTTAAATAAAAGACCAAACGTAGGTCCTTGACACTTATGAAGTATAAGGTTCTCTTTATTCATATTATTCATCTTCTCTGCAGAAAACGAAATCAACATTTAGTTCCTAAAATCAGTCAGCAGATGTTCACCATTCTTTTTTTTCTCTGATATGATCAAAGATAAGTACACAAAAACAAACATTTCCTGCCCCTTTCATGCTCCTATTTTTGTTGATAACAATGGAGAAAGAGAATCTGAAAGGAGAAAAGTAAGACTGTGACAATCAAGCAAAATGATATCTAAAAAGAAGTCTTTTAAAAAGGGGAGAGGGCTCAAGGAGAGAAGTTGTGCCTTATTCTCTTTAAAGTATCAGTGGGCTTTATTATGGAAACCTGAGTCTTAGTATTCACCATTCTAAAAATTCTTTTTTTTTGTCTGGCATTTTTAGATATTTGTAGGAGTATGAAAGTGCTATCAAAATAAGAATTGTTGCATTGTAATATAAACCGAATTAAATTAATATACTTTAGATCTCCAATGTAGTGGTGAATGAGTCATTTGTCCCCATTCATTGCTTCTGTTACATAACAGTTTTTTCTAAATTCCAAGAAACTTTGAGAAAAAGAAAATCTATCAGAACACAGCAGAGAGATATACCTTTCAGGAACCTTTATATGTCCCTGTATGTCCTCCATATGCACTCCAAATATAGGTGAACTTAAATTGGAAGCTAGGGCAGCCTTTGCTTTTTGTTTACCCAGGATGAATTTGATTCTGGGTTGACTGAGTCAAGGCTGAGTTGACCCCGGGATTCCTGGACTCCATGACCTCACAGTGGAATCTGGCAAACCTACATTTTGTCCTGGCTCCCCTCTATCAGTCCTTACCAATCTAGTTTCTTTAATCATAATAAATAACTCTTCTGTCTGCCTCTGAGTCTGGCAGGACCAACCCCTCCATCACAGAAGGCTATTATCATATTCTTTCTTTCATCCATTCATTTGCTCAATCAACCTACTCTGTGATACTCATTGTACTAGACCCTGGAGATACAGTAGTGGGCAGCCCTCATGTAATTTACATTCTAGAGAGGGTGAAAGGCAATAGATAACACTTAAATGAATAACATGATTTCAGATAGGGGTAAGTGCTAGGAGTGATAGGAAGGAGGCATGCTCATTTAGGAAAAGGGTAAGGAAAGGCCTTACTGAAAAGGTGATGTTTTAGCTAAGACTTGAATGACCAGAATGAGCCCTTTGATGTGGCAGAATATCTTGGAGGAGGAAATAGCAAATGCAAAGGCCCTAGGGTTGGAATAAGCTTGGCATATTCAAGGAACAGAAGAAAGCCCAGTGTGCTGAGAGGTAGTAAATAAGAAAAAGAGTAGTACTAAATAAGGTCAGAGAAGGAGGTAAGAGATGGTAAGGCGTTTAGGTTCTCCTTTAAGAACAATGGGAAACCCTTGGGGGATTAAAAAGTAGAGTGAACCTGATCTAATTTGCATTTTTAAAAGGTCACTTTGCAGTATAAAGAATGAAGTGTAAAGGAGCAGGAGTGAGTGCCTATCATCATTCACTCATCTATTCATTTATTCAAAAATATTTTTTGAGTGCCAAGTTGCCAGGCAATGTGTCAAGCACTGGGATATCACAGTAGGCAAAATATTCCGCCCCTCATGGAGCTTACAAGACAGCTGGAGAGAGACAGAGAAGTACATAGGCTCTTATAATATGCTGTGCTGAGAGCAAGCTCCAGGTATTGTGGGAGGAATTCATTCATTCATTCATTCATTCATTTAATAAATATTCATGTGCCAAGCTCTCAGGATACAATGGTGAGCTAAACAAACAAGGCAAATACCCCCATGGTGTTTACAGATTAGTGGAGGAGACAGACACTAATTAAACACTCTCACAGACCTATCATTACCCATTGTGATATGAACTATGAAAGAAAAATAATGTGAGAAGATATAAGAAGGAAGCCTGGTATAGTCTGGGAGGACTCAGGAGGCCTGAAGATGAGCTTCAGATAAATAGTTAAGTTAGTAAAACTGGACAGGGAGATTGTGAGTTATACCTCAATAAAGCTGGAGGGAAAAAAAGGAGGAGAAGAGTGCTGTGGACCCACTGAGTTTTGGCTCCAGCTCTGTGGGTCAGGAAAGGCTTTCTGACATCTAAGCTGAGGCCTGAAGGGGAAGTAGGAGTTAGCCAAGTGCAGGGGAGTCAGAAGGGGAAAGAAGGCATTCCAGATAAAGGAACAGCCTGTGCAAAGGCATGGAGGCAACAGAACATAGAGGATTCTGGGAAAAAGAAATGTATTCAATATGGCTAACCTACAATGGAGAAGGGTAAAATGAGGTCCAAGAGAATGGAGAAGTGACCAGGATTAGAATCATTTCATGCTAATAAATTCTTTTGAACTTCATTCTGAGGATGGCAGGAACTGCTAAAGAATTTTAAGCAGGAGAGAAACCAGGACAGATGGAATATTAGAAACTTCTCTGGACACAGAGCAGAGACTGGGCTGAGCCCCCACAACATGCCACACTTTATCTAACAGAGCAAATCCTATGGAAAGTGGGCATTATACCCTCGGTGAAATCCCTCTTGGGATCATCTAGGTTGAGCAACAGTTGGGCAAACGACCACCCTATTACTGCCTCTGCCCACCGCCTGCAGCCCAGCCCAGGAATGGCAGGAGCTATAAATGTGGAAGACATCTGTCTGTTGTGCTGAGCAACAACCCATCAGCGCCTCCAGTATTGAGTACACCAGGGAACCCAGTTTCCTCTGCCTCATGGGCCAAACTTTGGTACACAGAGCAAGGTCCCCTTAGATCTCAATCATTTATTCCTTTCATTAATTTGCTTAAGGAGAGGATGTGATTCCCTGACAACTATCATTTGCCTTCAACATTTTGCTCTCACCTTGAACTTTCACTCAAATGTCTGGCTCTTGAGACAAAAGCCCTTTTTACATGGCAGTGGACAATGTCTTCTGACTGCCGTGCCCTCCAAGGGGTCTTGGGTTTAAGGGTTGGGAAGAAGGTGTCCTGTGTCTCCATGGAGGCTGAGGCCTACAAGACCAGGACCTCAAATGGCTTTTCATTGTTACAGGATAAAACCTAAAAAATTTAGCCTGTCCTCCAGGACACTTTGGGATCTGCTCCTTTCTACCAGTTTTGCCCTTCCTGGGGGTCTCTTCTTCCATGATTCCCTGTGACAGTGCATTCAGATCTCAACTCAAATGTCACCTCTTCAATTTGACCTCCCTGACTACCTACTCTAAGGTAGCTGGATAGTCACTCTCTATCCCATCACCTATTGTATTCTCTTTGCAGCACATGTCACCATCTATAAATTATTTGTTTTTCTACTTGCTTATTGTTGGTCTTCTCCCTCTAGGATGTGACCTGACATCTTAGACTTTGTCTGTCTTGTTTATTATTTTGTCCCCAATACCCAAAACAATGTCTAGCACATAGTAGGTGTAGAATCTGACCTATCTTTTCAACCTCATTCCCACTCCATTCCTGCATTCATTTCCTGAGCTTTGGAGAGATGGAGGTCTGTAGAGGTCTTGAGACCTGCCTTGCTAATTGAACACCATAATTATTTCAGCCTGAAATGACTTTCCTCTTCTCCTAGCTGCCTACTTCCCTACCCCCATACTTATTCTTCCCTTATTTCCAGATTCTGAAATCCTCTCAGATTTTCAAGCCTGGTACACACCTCTGTCAAGGCTCAACCTCACTGACTGCAATGATATGTTTACCTGTCATACCCCACCAGCCCACATCTGTGAGCTCCTAAAGAAAGGCATCCATTTACCTCCTTATCGCAAGCACACAACACAGTAACCAGCACACAGCAGGTGCTTCACTAGTGTTTGTTGATTGACTACATAGAAAAATGTGGTTCAGAGAAACATAGATTAGAAAACCGTGAACATTTTTATGGAAGTGGTGAGAGGGGTTATCATAACTCTAGACCTGTAGCAGACAGGCAGCCCCTTCCTATGGACCGAACCAGAAAAACATCACCCTATTAAATTCCAATAACTAAAAACAAAAGGAGTAGGTATGGCCAAAGGACCTTATTTTTCACCATCTATGTATCCCAAACTGGAAAGAGCTGTACATCTCACCAATTCATGGGTGAGAAGTACAGAAGCATTCTCATTATTGACTCTGGCAGGATTAATTAAAGAGCTCTGGGAGAACTGCCAGCTAAAGTTTGCACAGTGCTTTGCACACTCAGCCATACATGTCCTTAAACCTTATCTCGCTAGGGTCTGGGGGAAAGGAAAGTAGGTTTCAACTATCAGTAAGGCTCAGAAAGGTCCAGCAGCCTGCCCAAGGAAACACCACTAGGAGTGAGGTGCTCTCTAGCTGTGCCATTATTCTGTTATTTGGGAGACCGTAACATGTTCATCCAAGCTTTAGTTGCTAAGCTTCTAGAAGTCTAGTTATTATTGTCTAAAATACAGAACTGCAGAATGTGTCATTAGATGCTTTAATAAAGTCCTTTTGGATGATGCTGATGCCAATGATACTGAAGATGACAGCAATTTTGATAATGATCATGATAAAGATGTTATACTTGAAGACAAGAATCAGGAGGAAACCCTTGTCTTAGACTGGAGCCAGAGCCAGCACCACAGGTAATGGGCTGATCAGGATGCAGCATTGTCTAGTAGTTGATCTGGACTCTCCAACTGGGCTGCCTGTGACCTCCTCAGCCCTCTACTTCTTATTGACTGCGCAGTCTCACCAAGCTTCAGTTTCCTCATCTCTAAATGGAGAGATTATTGGCTGAATTTTAGAGTGACTCGGAAGCTCTTTTGAAACAGTCTCTGTAAAGCATTATCCTGGTGGCTATATCACAGGAAATGCTTCATGATGATACTAGCAAATTTTTACAAACAGCATACTTTATGACAGGCAATGTTCTAAGCACTTTACATATGTTAGCTCATTTATGTAACACTCTATAAGGTAAGTACTAACATCAATACCCCTGTTTCCTAGATAAAGAAACTAAGGTACAGGGAAGTTAAATAATTTGTCCCTAGTCACAGAACCAAAAAGTACCAGAGCTAGGTTTTGAAACACAGATGGTCTGACTCCAGAGGCATTACACAGCTATGGCAGCCATAGAGATGTGCTGCTGGGATTTCCTTTTGAGAGAGCTATTGTAGCAAGCAGAGTTCGCTGACTTTGGGATCTATCACAGTGTTCACATCAAGGCCATGCTTTCCCTGAGCTTCTCTCAGCCTGTGAGTGAGCTTAGCAGGGGTACCAGAGTTGGACCATTCCTGCCCAACATGGGACTCCTCTAATAGGCAACTGTTTTGTGTGCATGATAAAATATACATAACATAAAGTTTACCACTTTGTTTTTAAGTATACAGTTTGGTGGCATTAAGTACATTCACAGTATTGTGAAACTGTCACCACCATTCATCTTCAGAGCTTTTTCATCTTCCTAAACTGAAATGCCATACCCATTAAACATTAACTTCCCATTTCCCATCCCCCCCCAGCCCCTAGCAACCACCATACTACATCTTATTTCTATGAATGTGATTACTCAAGATACCTTATAAAAGTGAAATCAGACAGTGTTTGTCCTTTTGTATCTGGCTTATTTTACTTAGCATAATGCCTTCAAGTTTTAGCCATCTTGTAGCATGTGTCAGAATTCCCTTCCTTTTAAGGCTGAATAATATTCCACAGGACATATTTACCAGATTTTGTTTATCCTTTCATCTGAAAGGTAATCTTTGCTCAGGGACTTTCAATCAGCCCAACTGAGACTTTTTCAGAACTGTACTTCAGTCTGAAGCTCTTCCCTTATTGTCCATCTTCTTTTCCAGATTGTCAAACCTGTGTCACAGTCAGAAGACTCTCGCCATCTTCCCCTGAGAGGTTTGTCCTTCACAGATGCTCTTCCATTAATCTCTTGCATACCTAATCACATCTTGGGGTCTTTTCCTCAGGGGACAATACTGACACAACAGTCTCTTAATAAACATTATTTATCATTATTATTATTTCTTGGAAAGGGAAAGAGGCATTTAAAGCAAATTTGTAAAAACATTTAGGATAGTTATGTAATTGTGCACAGTATCTACTTTTTTGAACTTCTTTTGTTTTATATATGTCTCATTGTAGAAAAGTAAGAAAATATGCAAATAAAAAGAAGAAAATTAAATTCACCTGTTATGCTGCTACCCCAGATTGTTTTCAATCATTACTATCATTAACGTTTCATTTTGGGGTAAATCACTCTAGATGTTTATCTCTACATATGCAATATCAGTTTCTTTTTAAGGAAACTGGTTTCTCCCATAGGATGAACTGGGTGGAGATTACTTTATAGAGCTTAGGTTCTATTCATAAACTGACTTAGTTTATGAATGCATTCATTCATTCATTTAATATATATTTATTGAACAGCTACCAAGCATCAGATCCTGCTCTAGGCACAAAGGATATAAGATAGACACAGCTCTTGCTTGCAGAAAGCATATGTAGACATATCTCCAGGCAATTAGACTACACTGCTGTGTGGACACAGAGCAGGGCCACCCAGCCCTACCTGGTTTCTTGGAGAAAGTAGTATATAAGTCAAGACCCAAAGAATGGCAAGGAGTTAACCAGGCAAAAGAGTAAATTTTAAGAGGCATTGTAGGGCTAGAAGCTAGGCAAAGGGGGGGCACATATAATAGCTTTGGTTGGGTAAAGAGAAGATGACTCTGCCCACAGGTGCTAAAAATGATTAATAACCCTGTGTATGAGTGTGTGAGTGCATGTGTGTGTAGCAACCTCTCAGACTTGACCACTCAAACTAAGCATGGGATTAGACCTTGACCAATCAAGGAATCTTGGGCAGAGACTCTCGATGGAGAAAGCAGATATCCAGGAACCAACAGCAGGAGAAAAACTAACTGATCCTTAGATTGGAAATATTGGCCAAGCATTAAGCTCTTTGAAGGTACAGAGCAGCTTCTCCACCTCTGTGGAGTCCATCAGCTCAAAACAATGTCAAAAACAAAAAGAACCCTCAGTTTTAACTGGTGCCTATGGCATCATTGTTTCTCAGCCTAAAGAAGCCATTACACAGCTCTATAGAAAGACACTCTGGATGATTCTGGCATCATCCTAAGTCTCTTAGGAGTGCAGTTGTTTCAACATGAAGTATGGAGTCCAAGATCACAGAAGTGGCACAGAAAAAATACGAAAGCCCAGCCTTTTCCTAAAAAGATCTGACTTATTTATCAAGGGCAGCAGCAGCACTGCCCATCACAGAACTTCCAAGAAAGGTTGTAGATCAGCAGAAAGTAAGTATTGCTTCAAATGATTTTTGATATTAACTTTTTTCTGGTTGGCAACAATCGGCATCTTATTTTCTACATTCTATAATTCTTGTTGACCAAGTTCTATTTTAGCATTTAAATATAAATAAAATTGTTCAATGAGATAATATCAAAAGGGCTCAAAGTGTGCTGACAGACACCAACATCTAATTAAATGTGAATATCTCTATGATGTAACTCGGGTTTTTAAAACAAAAAAGCAGTAGTTAACTATGGTATGATATTTTTAGGTACGTAGGTGAGGCAGGCACCCACACATGCCACCACATCCCTCTGAATGGTAAAGACAGCTCCTCACTTTCCCCTCACTAGGAGGGAAGGGGCTGAGATGACCTGGCAGTGTTTCCTCAATGTTACCTTCCTTGAGAGTCGCAAGCCCCACCGCTCCCACCTCCAAATTTAATATTTGTCAAAGCAGCTGCCAGCAAGTGGCCTAGGGAGTCAAGGCCCATCTCTGTAGTCTGTGAGGCCTTGGCACTGAGATGGACTGGAATAGTCCCAGTCCTAGCAACTGGACCCTATGAGATAGGCAATCACAAGACCAGTATCGGGCAGTGGTCTGCATGTCCCATCCATGGAAGAAATGTCACCATCTTCCCTCAGGAACAGGCTTGGGTGGGGGTTGTCACTGGGTGGATAAACACCCACTGGTCTTCTCAGCCAATTTGACAGTCAGGGTAAAAATAACACCAGCCGCATCATTTTCCAAAATTAAGGGCGATGCTATAGCAAATGTATGCAGATGTATACAGACACAGATGGGAACAAGTGTATTTAATTGTAAATGAGTCAGAACGGAGCAAATGAGATTTCCCTTATATTTGGGTTCCAAAAATTACAGAGAAAATGTGCCTGAGGCAGAAACAAACCAAATCCCCAACACATACACACTCACACACAAATAGGGGTAGGTTATTGAGGCAGGAGCCACGTGGGAGGGAACCTTAGCATCCAGCTGTAGCAGCTTCGGTTTTCTCTGGGGGATAGAAAGTGCCCTGGCTCTCAGAGGCCCTAAAGTGACCAAAGTGCTAGTGGGATAGACACAGACTCAGACAGTAAGACTCATAGTGCCTCAGCTTCTTCTGGCTCAGAGGTGCCAGAGAAAGTGGAGAAAGGAAGGGAGGGTTATAAAGGACTCCCCAAGGAGGGAGCCAAAGGCCAGCTTTTGTGACCTCCAAGAACAGAACTGAGGCAGAGGATTAAAAAAAAAAAAAAAAAAGAGGGAAGAAAAACATCTCTGCCTAGCTCCCTGAGGCCAGAAAGAAGAAAAGAACAGAATACTTCTTGTTTGGAAAGCACCATTTCTCCTTAACAGCTTTAAAGAAGGCACCTAGCAGAGTGCAGGGCTCTTGGTAGATGTTCAAGAAATACTAGAAGGAAAGAAAAGAGAAAGGATGAAAAAAGAAAAAACATCTCATCCTACAAATCCCTCCCATTCTGTGGACTGAAGTGTACTGCAGTGGAGAACCACGGAAGCAAAAAGGCAGATTGCCCAAATGAAAGGACCTGCTTCAAAAGACAGAAGTGTGCCCTCCCTTACGAACAAGGGGGCATGGGGGATGGGCAGGAAAGTACTGGCCAGGGGGTCTGCATGTCCTGCCAAGCCTCCTGCCTCAATAAATTCATTCCCTCCACAGGCAGCAGTCTGAAATTTATACCTACCCACTGTGCCTGAACAATTGTAATTTGCTCCTCAGAGAACAGAAAACATTGGTTTCATCACAGTGGGGGAGCTATCCACAGGGGCAGCAGCAACCTGACATGCAAGCAGAGAGCTTTGTGCATCAGAGCTCAGCACCTCCTAGGCATCTAAGAAATGCCTGCAAGTAGATGAATGTATGAATAAATGCATGCATGAATTCATGAACACAACAAAGACTTTCCCCATCCAAAATGGTCTCACTCTATGATTTGAGCCCTTTACCTCTCTCTACCCAGGCTTGTTTCCTCTGTGTACTGATGATTCTCTGCCTCTCAACCACAAGAAGCAGAAAACCCAGCCTTTTTCCTCTAACTCAACCTTTTTTCTCGGGTCCAACTTCCCAGGAGGATTCCAGAAAGGCATGAAGCACAAAGGCTCCTCTGGGGAAAAGGGTAAGGGGAACTTTCAATCGGGCCACCCCTGCATTCTTTGTTCATCACATTTGCCTTATCTTCCCCGGAAGCCCAGAGGGCTAGGTTGCTCTTGCTGACATTTGACCCATCCCCCTTCCCCCCAAAACCCCAGTCCCACTCTGAGCCCTACCCCCAGCCAGGGATGTCAGCCTTGAAGAAAGCCCATACTGTGTGTCTGGTGGTCTGCAGGCCAGTTCCAGAGATGGATTCTTGTGCATGGAGCGCCACACACCCAGGAGAACACATGCCTCAGTTCTGCAGTTCCTCTGAGCCACCCATCTCAGCACCATCCTGCTAAATGCCAGTGGATACAGAAGCTGAAGAAGAAAATGAAGAAAGGCCCCACAGCGTCACCCAGCACAGCTGTGAGCTGCCTATCATCGGCACCACAGCTCCAGTCTGCCACGTGCCAGCCTGGTGGAGCCGAGGGGAATTGAAGAACCAGCTACAAGCTAAGGCCTGTATCTGCTTTCCACAGGCCTTATTTCAACACTGGCTTCCTACAAAAGCTCAGCACCCAAGCTCTGGCTGCATTTTGTAACCTGCCTTCCCTCATCCTGCCCTTGTCTTCTGTATCTGACTCTGCATTTCATGTTCTACTTTCTAGTGCCTCCGTCTTCCTTTTTTTTTTTTTTAATTCTTCTTCCCCTTTCTTCTTTTCCCCTCTTCCTCACCTGTTCAATTTGCTCAGCACTTTACAGTTTAGGAAGCTGTTTCAGATACATCAGAGATGATGAGTTCAGGGGCATAAGTGACAGAGCAGGGACTGTGGCATATACCAAACTAGGCAAGTAGAAGGCAGTTTTTGGAAAGATGGAGAAAAAGAGACAGGGAATGTTTGCATAATGATTACCAGAACTATAAGAGGGAAAAGAATCTTTTAGACATTTCATCTCAATGCTGATCTTTGAAAAGCAGTCTCTGTCTTTCCAACAAGCAAGACCTTGTTTTGTGAGGTGTCTGCCTTGGTTTGGGTTCCTCCAAAAGGGCCCCCACAACAGGAGTTCAAGGGCAAATTGTTTATTTGGGAGGTGATTCCAGGAAATGCTGGAGGGGAGTAAGGAAGTGAGACAAAGAGAGGACAGAGGCCACTAACAGGTGCCTTATAAGGTGTTAAGTTACTACTACATGGACAACTAGAGCTCAGATCTGCTGGGAACTCTGGAAGACAATGTGCTAGGTGCCTCAAGGTTGCCCCCACTTAGGGTGAGGGAGCCCTGCTGCACACACATTCTGTCATTAGTGGAGAGCTGCTCCCAGAGCTGAGCCATTAACTCCCTGGTACTTCCCACTTTCCCCATACAGAGGCCAAGTGTGTTCCTGTGCCCAGAACAAAGCTCTCAGGCAGAGTCCCAGGTGTTTGCAGTAAGCAGTCTCTAGCATGTAGAGGTGGGTGCTGAGAGGATTTGAGCAGGGCAACCGCAACACCTGCTGCAAACTGCTGTAGCCTTCCGATCAACACCCTTTAACTTAAGCCAGTTTGAGTTTCCATCCCTTGAAACTAAAGAGCCTCTCACTAAGATATCCCCTCTTTCCCTCAGTACTCCTAATAGCTAAGCCTCCTCACTCTCCCTCCTTTCTCTCATCTCAGTGACCTTAAAAGTTCCCTCTTCTCCACCTCAAAATGTCTGTGAATTTCCGCCCATTCTTTTTCCCTTTGCTCTGGGCTCAGAATATTTTTCTTTCACCTGAACTTTTGTACACACACACACACACACACACACACACACTGCTTCCTTCAAGGCTTTGTTCTGTTCAGTTACCTTTCTTGAATGATGAGCAGGAGTTTAGAAGAAAGAGTGTTCCAGGTAGGGGAAGCAGCAAGAGCCTGCATATAACCTGAGTCTAAGGGTGCCCTGCCCAATGGCTTCCCATGACCCACAATATAAATTCCACATTCTGGAGCATGGAATTCAGATGTCTTTTCCTGTGCGTCACAATAATCAACAAACATTTATCGAGGACTTTACTATATACCAGGCATGGGCCAGGCACCAGGAGGAACAGTGAATAATATAGACACAATTACACAGTCCCTGTCCTCGTAGAGTTTACAGCCCATTGGGAGTAAAGAAGAGAAAATAGGGTATAGATCATAGGAAGGTTGCCCTTCTCTGAATCAAAAATCATTCAGGGGTGGGGCCAAGAAACACCTGCTCTTCTGCTCTCTGCACCCCTTCCATCCATATTTAGCCTCTAATAATTTTGGCCTCCTGGTATTCATACCTGGTGTAGCTCCTTCCCATACTATGCCAGAGGTAGTCGATATGACTGATAGAATATGGTATGTTACTTCTGATATTAGGTTATAAGACACTGTAGCTTTTGTCTTGCACTGTCTTTCTCTCTCTCTTTCTCAGATCATTTACTCTGAGATTTAGTTGCCATATCATAAGCATCTCTGTGGAGAAACTGAGACTTCCAAAAACAGCCACATCTTTGACTCATCTTAGATGTAGATCCTCAAACCCCAGTCAAGCCTCCAAATGACTGCAGACCCAACCTCCTGAGGGATCCTGAACCATAACCACCTCACTAAGCTGCTTCCCAACTTCTGAACCTCAGAAATCGTGCGAGATCATAAATGTTTATTTTTTTTAAGCCACTATCTTTTGGGGTAATTTGTTATACAGCGACTAATATACCACATCTCACCCTATCACCTTCTCCTTGATATCCAGGGCCTTTCTGCTTGTCCCATACAGTTTCTCATTGTCCACCTGCTCACCAGCATCTCTTGGTGAGCCCAGCAGAAAGCAATATGACATAATTCCAAAGTGTTTTCAAACACTAAAAGTTGGCTAAAATTCCACACACTTTTCTTTTCCTTAGCAGTTTTTCCCTTAATTTATGTTCCCTTATAATTTAAGGGAGAAAAAGAAGCTATAAATTTCTGATTCATTTATACTCACCTCTTCCCTGTGACCCTGTAAGAGTGATTTGGTGTGAGAGAGGTCTCTCTCCGAGCCCCTTAGAGCTACTACTCTCTCTGTGAACAAAAGAAGTGAGCTTGCCAAGAATAAATGTAACTTGAACCTTAAAAAATTGGAGCTGACTTTTAAATCTGGAATTTGTGTTTCTGAGTGAGCTCCAAGCCTTGTAGCTTCCTTGCCCTCTTCTGATTCAGTCTCTGCTTCATTGGACTGCTCTTTCTATCAGAGATATGCAAACACTTCCTCATAAAGGAAAGATGAACTCAGATACAAAATTATCTTAACTCTTTAAACACAGGGTTTGGATGTGCCTAGAACAGAATCGTAGGGCTAGCTTCTCTATCACCAGATGAGTCAAGCTCCGGACTCGGTTTTCCCCTTTTTGTTTTAATTTTCTATCCTAAAAAATAACTCTGAAAATCCTCAAAGAACAGTAAACCACCGACCTGCTCCAGGTCATTCCCTTAAGATTTGGCATTAAGAGACGATTTCTCCAGGCTTCATGATAGTCCAGAGTAAAATGTAAGACAAAAAAGACAGAAGCGGTTTTAGTTACTTTGGCAACACTGGTCACGCTCCTCTCTTTTAGAGTGAGTGCAAACTGAAAGATGTAAAGAAGCTAGAGGGATACAGAATACAATTTATTGAGTCTCTACTATGTCCAAGATTGTTATCTCATTCCTCACAGGAACCAAGTGAGGGAAGATTTGGTGGCAGTTTTAGTACATGGCTTCACATTATTTGATCTTTCTCTCACTGAGAGGTGGGATCTGTCCTATGTCCTCTCTCCTTGAATCTAGGCAGGCTGATGACCTCTTTGACTATAGAATATGGTGGAAATGATGCTATCTGACTCCCAAGACCAAGTCGTAAAAGGCCATAAATTTCCTGCCTTATTGGATGGGACACTCACTCTTGAAACCTGGAGTCATCATGTAAGAAGTCTCACCATGCTGTGAGGAAACCCAAGCCATGTGGAGAGGCCATAGATACATGCTCTGTTTAATAGTCCCAACAGAGACCAGTTTCAAGTCGTCCTAGCTGAAGCCCCAAACATTGTGAAGCAGAAACAACCCATCCCCACTGTGCCTTATCCAAATTATTGACCCACAGAATCTATGAGCATGACAAATTGCGGGGTTTTTTAAATATAATTGGCATACATTATATTTGTTTCAGGTGTATGACATAATGATTCAACATTTGTATAAACAGTCAAGTGATCACCACAGTAAGTTCTGCCACCATCCATCACAATTTTTTTTAATGCCATTAACTTAGGGATTGTTTGTTACAAAGTTATAGAAGACCATAACAGAATAATTAATATTGTTGCATAGATGCAGAAACTGAGACTTGGAGAAATTAAATTTTAAGGCTAGTGTCAAAGGATAATTTGAACAAAGTTCTCTTGACTACAGAGCTCATTGTTCATTCAGTAGGGACCCAATCAAGGATGGGATGTCGGAACTAGGTGGGTGGTGAGGTTGGAGAGAATCGTATGGTTGTACTTTTCCTTAGCTGAACCACGCCCCAAATCCTGTACTCACCTTCCCATCTCAGGGCAGACATGCTCACATATTTCAACTCTTGGTGATGTTTAGCAAAGATTAATCTAGAGTCTCTGACCGGATATTGTTTGATGCTGAACATGAGGCAGCTGGAGCAGGACTGCTGGGTCTGGAGGCTTCATCTCCTCCGGTACGTGAGACCTGTATGCTCTTGCCAGACTGACCCATTTTTCAGGCAGATCCTGACTTTCAGGAGATGCTCTGACCTAGCAAGTCTCTGAAGACTAATAAAAAGCCTTTGAAGATTGGCCTGAAAAAATCTAGATCCACCTGTGAGATGGAGGTGAGAATGTTTGGCCCTTTGTCTCTTGTGGGGTGGGGATATAGGGTTTCTCCTCTCTCTTCCCTGTTTACAGTGGTGCTAAGGGTTTCATTTCATTAGTTTTATAAAGTCTCTGGAGGGTGCCAGGTGTCAGGTGCTATAATAAGTGTGAAATTTAACTACTTTTTCATCCAAGCAAAAAATCCAACCTTAGAGATTCAAGAACTGGAAATCTGCTTGTAAAAGGCAGGAACCCTATTGTCAACTTTAAATAAATTGCAAGTGAAGCATGAACAGGCATCAAATTATCACCACAAGTCCTCTCAGGAACTCTCGCTCTCCAGCAAGGGACAGGCAATAAGAACTCAGTACAGGATGGGGGCTGAATAGAAGCCACAGTCCTGCTACCTCTCATGGCTAGGGACTTCCAGTGGCCCATTTTCTTTTTTTTTTTTCAGAATGCATCATTCTCCCTATAGAGGCTTACCATCTCACTCCACAGACCTTCAACACCCTCCCCACATCCTCTCAGCCCACCTCCCTGCACAATAATTTCTGGTGAGTGCTGTAGGCCCAGTTTTCCAAAGATACAGCCCTGGCCATTAACCTTTAAAGAGCAAAATGCCAATAACGATGAGTCATAGGGAGCACACCTATTTACAGCTGCTTTTTCAGATCACAAGGTACTAGGCAAAGAGAGAAATTTGCTTTAATAACAAGCACACACTTAGAATTAATGCAAGGGAGAAAAAGCCATGAAGGGATCTGAGCAAGCCATGGAGAATCCAGGTCAAATGGAGGAGACGCTGGGCAACACATTGCAAGAGGGTTCTGGGGCCAAAGCTACTAGGAGCAGCTTTGGCCCATTCTATAAGGAAGGTAGATTAGCATTTACCGAGCTCTTACTATATGTAAGGTGCCATGCAAGATATTTTACATCCATTGTATATTCCTCACTTTAAACCTGTGAGGTCCCATTTCATGAATGAATAAACTGAGGCTCAGAAAAAAGCAATTAATTAACTGAGGTTACCTGTCCCAAATCACACAGCTAGTGTGGGAGGGACCTAGGACTCAAAGCCAAATTTGTTTACTCTGAATTCTTTATTTTACCTACTATTGGAGAGAAGTATTTATTATCCTTGCCTTTGCATAGTATCCCAGTGTGTCACCCCCTACCCTCCTCAAAATGAAAAAAGAAAAGAATAAAAAAGTGATTCCTAACATGTTTATAGAATGACCTGAATGAAAGGATCTTTCATACCCCTTGAGAAGAAACCCTGAAGAAACCCTGAACATTGACACCTGGACTCAGAAGCTGGAATCTGTGCCGTAGAAGCACCACTAACTCTGCTTCCTAGTCTTTCCAGTCTCCTTCATAGCCAAGCCTAAACATCAGCTTATACATAATGCTTCTCGATTACCTACACTTCTTTCTCTTTAAATTTGCTTAAAATTAACTCCAAATACCCATTTCTTGAGGCTGGCAGAACACTGATGCCCAGGCATTTTGCCCACCCTCACAAAGCTTGGTTCCCAGGAAGGGTCAGGGAGGTTCTTCCACTCCTTTTAAGTCTATTTTATACACATCTAAATTTATACATCTAGTCTAATAAAATAAATTATTATTAATAAAATAAATTAAAATTAAATAAATTACAATGTTATTCCCTTAGTCATATCAAATGCTCAGTAGCCACGTGTGACCAATGGCTACCATATTGGACAGAGTAGACAAGGAACATTTTCATCATTGAAGAAAGTTCTATTGGACAGCACTAATAGTGAACCTTTTAACACTTTAGTCAGATCATGTCTCTCAACTGCTCCAAACGCTCCAATGATCTCCCATCATAGTGACAAAAACAAAACAAAAACTGCAGACCTGACCATGATCTACAAACAGTATGTCACCAGGTCCCCTGCGATACCTCCTATCTCATTTCCACCTCTCACTCAGTTGTAGCCTCTGGTCTCACATATACCAAGCATCCGTCTTCTTCAGGGCCTTTGCACTTGCTATTCTTTTGCCTTGAACACTCTTCCCTTAAATATCTCACGGCCCACTCCCTCATTTCATTTAAATCTCTGCTGTAATGTTTCCTCTTCCACAACTATCCCATCTTTTTGAAAAAGGAGTCATGTCCTCTCCTTCCAATTCAGTTGCTCTCTAGCCACTTATTCAGCTCTATATTTCTTTACAGCACCTCTCACTGCCTGACATTCTATTACGTATTTGTTTATTGTCTGCCTCTCCCACTAAAACCCATGCTCCATGAAGACAAAGTCTTTGTGGCTTTGTTCACTGCTCTATCCCCTTGTGCCTAGAACTCTGCCTAGCACATAGGAGAGACTCATGAATTGTTTATTGATTTACTGACTGCATGTTTTTGTATTGCAAATGTACCTGAGGCAAAGAATTACACAGGAGTTAGCCACCTTCTTGGAATGGGGAAGAGGAAGAAAAATGTATAGAGAACAAATTAATTAATATTTTAAATTATCCTGTTACAAATCTATATTATAGAATTTGGTGTACAGGATATATGTTGTATTTTATGCTTATATAAGGCTTCTTTTGAAAAAGGGCATTTGGTCCAAAGTTTGATATATTAGGAAATAATTTGCGTAAAAATACAAATTTTGCATTTGCTTCTGTACCATTTCATGACAAGAAACACTAGGTGAGCACAGATAATTGCCTTTACTTGAACCAACCCACATAGAAATACACAAAACATACAAAATATCACCCATAACATATGTGGTGAACTGAGCTACTTCAATTTACCTAATGTTATGAGCCACACCCATCAACATCTGGTGTTACAACTTTTCATCAAATTTTAGGTGACGCTCCTTCTACTATTTCACAATAACTCACAAGCTACAGCTTTTCTGACAACCATTTCCACAAACAAACTTCAAGTCTTTTTCAAATCAAAGAGCCATGTTTACTATAGTATTTATATTTTTCTCAACTATTTAACATCTATAAAGCTGTGCTACCGTTTTTTATTAGGTTCCTATCTCTTTTTATTGTATCACTGGTGAAGTTTTCATTATTGAGCCCTCATCTCCATTTTCCCATAAGCCCTGAGGGATTTTGCAAACCTCCATGATTTTTAGGAGCACACAAGTCACGTTAGAACAAAACTGATTGTCCTTGGGCACATCTATCCTCTCCCCCATCCCGCAGCTAAAAAGAAAGCACCTGAAGGGCAGAAAGGGTTTTTGATTCCTTTTTTAATCCCCAAGTCCCGCTCACCACCCCAAGACAGCACATGTAATAGCTACTCAGGAAATGTATGTTGCTTAATTTATCCCACTTAACCTCTTTTCAGGAGATCCGCCATTAGATTCTAACAAACTGAGCTTGGAACTGGAGTGGTTAAAAGAACTCTGAAGAGACTGTCCAAGGAAGGTTTTTGTTAGTAGCATTGCCCTCCCAGAGCTTCCAGGAGTCCCACTGCAGGAAACCATTAATTTTCATCTGAGAGAATGGGATCTAACCCCTTCTCCCACTAATGCCCCACCCCATGGTGGAGAGTCCTCAGGCCATGAAGGGAAGGCAGGCACAGGACCCTGAAGGTTGTGCTGGCAGGAGGCCCTGCAGCACCCCAGGAAGGATTGCAGCATCTGTTCAGTGAGGCCCCTTATAACATACATTAACATTACAAAACTTAATGGACCAGAAATGGAAAAAATTAACATAAATTACCTTCCGCTAAAATCCTGCCTTCCTTGGCAGCTAGAGAAAAACTTCAGTGCAGTGCCAGAGGAAAATCAGGCCTTTGGAAGCAGAAGCCTTAATGGGCTAAAATATCACCTTCGACCCTCCCTCGAAAACAATAACTCCCCAGTCATCTGGGCCTAGTAACAAATTATGCAGGGCAAGTGGCACAGAGAAGCTTGTTTTATTTATGCTGCTTTCTGTCTAGTGTTTTGTGCAGTGTGGGTTTTATGTAGGTTTTGCTGGGTGTCAAATGCTTTCCTTGGGGAGATGGTAACTTCTTTCTCTTTGAGGAAACTTGGGGATGTCCCTCATCCCCACGGGACCTTCTTAAGTCCTGGTAGTGAGTGAGTTGTCCTTAATAGGAAACTACCTCTGAGTCCTCTTTGGATGAAAAAGTTATATCTCCCTGCCACTCTCCATGCCTCCTACCTTCCTCATGCTATAAGGCTCAACAAGAGAGCAGAATTCCTCTGTATGAAACCTTGAATTTCCAGGGAGACAGGCTAGGGAAAAAAGAAAAGAAATGTGAGAAGGTTTTGATGGAAAATGGGTGTACACAGCAAGGTAGCAAGTTGGTATTAGAGAAGAAAAGTTAGACAGTGGCTAAGAGATGTCTAGGAGCAGGAATTACCAGGGGACTTTAAATAATAGTGATGCCCAAGACACAATTTTAAGTCATTGGCTGTGTGGTGTATGGCCCCTTGTTTCCCTCATGTTTTAGTGAAAGCTTACCACCACACATACCACACTCACTTTGGAGAGTGAAAAGATACTGGCAGCATGAGAGGAGAAAGACCTAAGGCGCATACACAGGAGGTCAAGAATTCAGCAGAAACAAGTAATAAGGGAAAATATTTTTATAGCATTTATGGAGTGGTAGATACAGTGCTAAGTGCTTTATATTCATATGTTACTGGTAACTCATTTAATGCTCATACCAACCCAACAAAGGAGCGGCTTCCACTCTCCCTATTTTACATATAAGGAAGCTAAGGCACAGAGAAGTTAAATAACTTATCCAAGGTCACACCACAAGTGGCAGAGCTGGGTTGTGAACCTGAGTTCCAAAGCCATTCTCTTAAACACTAAACACTACTGTCCCTCAAGAATTACCAAGACAGAGTTCAGGACATGGGTTTCCTATTATACTTGAGAAATGCAGCAGCATAAGGTGAGTCCTTCTAACTGAAGATGGAGGGAAGAATGACTCCAGGAGGCTGTGAGACTTGGATACACTCAAGAATCTGAGAGTTGGGCTACATTTAAATTAGGAAGGTAGGGCCAGGTGATAGCCAAAGTTCTTTCCTGTGTTAAGGATCTGCAAGACCAAAACAGGGGTCCTGCCCTGGAAGAGATTGTGATGTTGTGGAGGAGACACATATCTGGAACAAGTTAAATAGCTTTCTATGGAATAGTCAGAGAGCCTACCAGGCAACAAGGCAGTACAAAATCCAGTGTGAGTTCTTTGGGTCAAAATGATGTATGTTGGATGAAATGCTTTAGGGAAAGAAAAACCAGGACAATTCATGGAGGAAGTGGCCTCCTACAGAATGGTAGGCTGGGATCACAAGGCCCTGGAGTCTCATTTCAAGAATTTTTCGGTCCTCATCTCTTTTCTTCAGGCTCCTTCCTCACTCTCTATTTCCTTCTATTTCCCAGACTTTTTCCTAACAAATCAGCAAAACACAAGGGAGGGCCTTGTGAAGAGTTGAAAGCAGGATGGTCAAGGGGCAGGGTCAGTCAGTCATGTGGTAGGGAAATGGCCTACAAAGGCTATGGTTCCCAAAAATAGTCTGCAGGCTCAATCTAAAGGAAAATTTGAACTTGCTATCCCAAATCATCTTTGTTTAACATTTATTTTTTAATGAAGATATAATTTACATAGCATACTATTTTAAAACATACAAGTCTATCTAACACTAGAACGTTTCAATGCCCCAGAAAGAAACACTATGTGCATTAAGAGCTGTTCCTCATCTCCCCACTCACCCCTGGCCACCACTAATCTACTTCCTGTCTCTATGGATTTGCCTATTCTGGATATTTAAAATCAAAGGAATCATGTAATGTGTAGTCTCTTGTAACTTGGTTTCTTTCACTTTGCATAATATTTTCAAGGTTCATCTATATTGTTACATGGATCAGTACTTCATTGCTACTGGTTCCTAGCTCCAGCAACTTCTGTTTCAGATAAACTGACCTATATCTTCTGTATTGTCCTGTCTCTCTAGTTTTCAGAGTGGCATTTTTGTCCTGTGACCTTAGTTTCTGATAGGTCTTAGAAAAGCTGTTGATTTTCAGCTTGTTCGGCTTTTGTCTTATTGTGAGGCAGCTGGGATTTTGATAGGAATTGAGTTAAATCTGTAGATTAATTTTTGGAGTATTTCCATGTTAACAATACTGAGTCTTCCATGAACATGGGATGTTTTTGCACTTACTAAGATTTTCTTTAATTTTTTTCAACAATATTTTTTATTTTTCAGTGTACCTTTGCTTAACTTTTGTCTTTCACTGGTTCAGCTGGTGCAGAGCTCAAGGGTTAAGATATGAAAAGGCATTGAGGAGGTTGTCACTATTTCTCAGCCAGGGGCAAGACCAGGACTCCCATGGGATGACTCATGCTGAGTGCTGGGCAGTTACTTAAGGGTCTTTATGCTGAAGTACTGGGAACAGCTGTTAGTCAGTGTGAACCTGACACTGTCCCACTCTGGCTCACCACTGACTCTAAGTTCTTGAACGCTGAGATGGGAAATCTGTCAGGCTTACTCTTCCAGGAAAGCACTTTCTTGGGCTAGCCTTGGAGCAGTAGCCCCTGTGACCCTAAAGTCTCGTCCCCAGCTCCTATCTGCCCTTGACATTTCTCTTGCCAAGAAGGACAAGGTGCCTTCTCCAAGAATGTCATTAGCAGAGGACAAACACCATGCAAAGTATATTTCTAAGCCTTTCCCTAATCACATCAAAGTCCGTTGCAAAGAGTCTTCTGGCCTAAATAGAGTTTGATAATTACAAGTTATTTTTTGACAGAAATACTGACTATGGGGAGGCAGGTTAGAACAAATTTGATTCATATTAAAGCCATGGTTATATCATTATGAAACTTCAGGGTATTTTTTTTCCCCATCAGCTTCTCCCTGGTTCCCCCACCTCTGTTTCTGGCTTGGCTGAGCTGGAGACTCGCTTATATAAATAACAGTATTAAAATAAAATCATGCAAAAGCTCAGGGGAACATGCCTGAGTAATGGAGAAGATAATAAGCTTGGACAACTACCCCAGCCCTCTCCTCTTACTCCCTCAAAGCAGGCGAAAGTTCACAACTGATTTGGGATCCCCTCTAACAGTAAATGGGAGGAAAACTATTGCTTAAGTGGTTTAAGAAAAAAATTGTAATGTATCAGATTGCTATCACCCCACTGATACTCAGTCCCTGCATCTCTGAAGTAATTTCCACTCTCTAAGTTATGATGCGGGGAGCTATGGGTGTTGAACAGAACAAAGAGATAAATTCATGAGAAATAAACTAACACAGAGGTGGCTTTGTTTATTCATTCATTCATTCATTCATTAGTTCATAAAACATCTGAGAGCTGACTGTCCCAGGCACTGAGCTGGCTGCAGGAGATGCAGAGATGAAAGGGGTGAGAGAAACCATCCCTGCTCCCTAGTTGCTCTTAGGTTATGGGAGGAGGTGGATGTGTAGCCAGATTAGCTATACTACTGGCAAATCCGTCGCTTCCAAGAATCTGTAGTTTAAGACTCTTCCTTCTCTTCAATTCGAGTTGGGGCAGGGAAGATAGGGAGTAGTCATCTCACCTCTGCCTCTAGGGACTGGAAATTAGAGCTGCTAATTCATCATTTAAAAGAAGAAAGAAAGAAAAACAAGAGAAAGGAAAAAGTAAGTAGAGAGGAGGGAGGAGGGTTGTACTGCCCTAGAGCGGGGCTTTGGAATGCATGACTAGGTTGGTCTCAGAGGTCTGATTCTTTGGGCATAGGGTCTGGCTTAAGGGGTGAGGGAGATTATCAAATGATTATAAAGCAAAACCAAGAAGAGTATCTGAACCTAGAGGGTAACATTTGGTAGAAGCTGTCACCCACAACATGAAACTCCTTCCTCTCTGCCTGCCTACCTTCCCAAGGGTGAGAATAAAGAAGAGGATGGCCGAGAAGGGTCTTGAGTTATGTGGAGAAGTGTCAAGGTCACAGCTCATGCCAGCAAGAGCAGCAGCAGCAGCATCCCACTGTGGGGCTACTCTCTTGGGAGCAACTAGGGGCTGCTTTACCTGATTACCACAAAAATTCTATGGCTTTCTATTGTTGGTCATGATGGCCATGTTTTTGGCTCCTCCAGGGCCTGGATGTTTGGTGAGAGTCATCTCTCAAATCTTTTCTCAGTGTGAAATGAATTGCTGCATTTCCAGGGCTTAATTGTCCTCACCAGCTAAAAGCACTCTGCCAGTAATGAAAATACATTCACTCTTTTTATCAAAAAAAAAAAAAAGCATAATAACTCAGCCAGCTTTAGCTTACATTTTATTGGACACCAGCCCAGCTTGTTTCTAAGGACATCTCTGATATAAAGCACAGAAAGCTGCTGGCGGGGGTAGGGATGGGGATGGGGCGGGGGAGAGGCTGGAAGACACTAAAAAAGGTCTGAGGAGCAAAGGGCAAAAGGGCACCCAAGGCTGCCCTTCTTACTTCCTCAGAGTATATGACTTTCCAAAATGACACTGTTCCTTCCCAAGGAGCTGAAGGCCGTGACTACTCAAAATTTAAAACCCTTTGTTTCTCATGGAACATGAATGACAGCAATAGCAATAACAGTAACTATGACAATCTATAGTTTTCAAAGGACATGGAGATATTCTCTCATTCGATCTTTACCACATCCCTGAAAGGCTAGCAGAACAAATGTTACTGTGTAATTTCTGTAGATAATGAAACTAAGACTTAAGGAAGGGAAGTGACTTACTCAGTGTCATCAGCCAGTGTTAGAGTCAGTGTCTGATACCTGAACTGGGCAGTATTTCTATAACTCCACACTCCGGGGTGGGATGACCCCTGGAAGGAGTAATGGTACAAAATGGTTGGTAAGGCCTGTAGGGATTAACGCAGTCCTGAAAGATTACATTTGAAGAACTTAAAACAGGCTCTGCATTTCCTCAATTCTATCTCTATAAACAACTCTTACACCAGTGCTCCAGCAACATTGGCCTCCTGTAGTCAATAATTTTTTGCTGCCGATTTTTTGTTTGTTTGTTTGTTTGTTTGTCCTTGTTCTTTTTTTAATTTTGTGTTTTTTGTTTTTGTTTCTGTTTTCTGCCAATATTCTTGAGCACCAACTTACAGCCAGCTGTGCCCCACTTCTCCCTTGGTCACAGAAGCCTAGTTTTACTTTCAGATACCTGGTTTTTATCAGAAATTTTGAGCACTGGTTCTCAAACAATGTTCAGAAGAATCTAGGCTGCGCTCCTGCCCAACTCTATCCCAATCTGAGTCATACATTTCTCTTGCTAATAATCAATTTAGGAATGAACGTGTGATGAAATTTTGTTATGTTATGAGATGTGAGATGTGAACATAAACTGACGCAGAGTCAAGGGAAGGGTTTCTTTGTTCTCAAAAGGAAAGGGTTTGGTCTCTTCCTCTCTGCCTCTGGACACGGAAGATGAGGAAGTTGTATGAGGTTGGAGCTTTAAAGCCATCTTGGCATCTGGAAGGAAGTCACCCCAGGAGCAAAGGGAAGGAAATGGTTTGGCCCTAGATGATGTTGATTTGCTAAATTAACCAATCTTAAAACCCTACCCTCTCTACCCCCAGGTTTCTTTATGTGAGGTAATAAAGTTCCTTACTTTTTGCATCATTTTAAATTGGGGTAACCTTTCTTTCCATTGAAAGTGTTCTAAATGATATACTTCCTTTCTGTTCCTCAAACCCTCCAAGATTGTTCTCATTTCAGGGCTGTTTGCATTGTCTAGGACATTTTTCCACCCGATGTTCACATGGTTGTCTCCTTCTCATCATGTAGGTTTCAGTTCAAATGTCACTTTTCTGGAGAGACATTCTATGAACTACCCCATCTAAACCAGTTTTTTAGTCACTGTGTTTTTATTTTAGCACTTATGAGCATCAGGAATCATGTTTTTATTTACTTGTTTATTTATTACTTCCCTCAGTTTAGTGTAAGCTCCATGTGAGTAAGAACTATGCCTGGCTTGCTCACTGCTATAGTATTCCTAGCACCTAGCACAGAGCCTCCCACATAGTAGGTGGTCAGTAAATAA
This sequence comes from Eidolon dupreanum, assembly GCA_028627145.1. Lineage (NCBI taxonomy): Eukaryota > Metazoa > Chordata > Mammalia > Chiroptera > Pteropodidae > Eidolon > Eidolon dupreanum. Next base: position 25,410,761 of record CM053515.1, read on the forward strand.
TTGGTGAATGAATAAATGAATCCCAGAGATAATCTCACCATGCTGCTCCCCAGTCTCCCTCTCCCCCATGGCTGTTTGGGTAATGTGTCTGTATCCTTGGCCTTTCATCATTTCCTTTTACAAAAATCTAAATATCAGGACCAGTAAGAAATAAAGAAGGCAGCAGAAAAGAAAAATATCATAAAATCAAAATTATTTTAGGCTTAAATGTAACAGGAGAGCAGGCTGATTACATAACATATGTAGATCTATGCAAATTACCATGCAAGTTAAATAGGGGAGAAGTTTGAAGTAGTGGGAAGTCCAGAGTCCCATGTTGAGTGTGTTTTCCTTCTCACCAGGAAGTGGTATCAACTTCTTAGGCTCAGAAAGTGGGGATGCTGACATATAGTGAGAGAAAAATCAGTTGAGAGTTACACAAGTAAAAAAGAATTAGTTTAGTTGTTGGGTTTTTAAAAAAAAGATAGAAATAAAAAACATTCCACTTATCGACTTTAAATAGTAGAGACAAGAAGCATAAAACTCTACTCAGTTTTATGTAATGGCCAACTAAGATTACAGAGGAAGATAGAAAAAGGAAAGAGACAAAAGAAGAGGAAGGGAGAGATTGAGAAACAATTCCCAAATTACCCAAACCCTTTAGAAGCAAGATCTATCTATACAATGATAATTCTTTATAGTCACAGAAAACAAATAGAAACAAATAAAATCCCACTCACACAAACAACCCTCTGGGTTAAAAAAAAATAACACACACACACACACACACACACACACACACACACGTACACATTCTCAAATTTTGTTAAAACTATTTAAATTCCTACCTAAAATGTGGGAGAAAGGATACTCACTCATTCATTTGTTCAACAACTATTTTGGGAGTACTCACGTATGTCCTGGGCCTTGAGGTAGGTGCTGGGGAACATCTGAAAATAGGATGTGGCACAGTACAAGGTTTGCATTCTACCAGGTTCTCTATTCTAATTTTCAAAGCGGTAATATTCTATACCTGCCTTCTCTAGAAGGATTCTCCATCTCATTTTATCTTTTTATTTTATCATTTTATTCTCCATCTCATTTTATAGAGGAAAAGGTCCATTTTTCATAGCATCACATTGTGGGCAGTCCGTGTGCATCTGTCTATTAAGGGCTTGAGGGCCCTATCACAATTTCCCACAGCTAAGCATCAATGAAATCGCCTTTTGGCAAAGATCTCAAGGGGATGCCGACCTTACATGCTCAATTTTCTAGGATATTACTAATTTCAAACATTTTAAACCAATGTCACCTTCAGCTCCTCAGCTATCACTCTGGCCACCATAATACCTCACTTCAGTCACCACAATAGTCTCCTGACTGGTCTCCCTGCTCCCAACCTTGCCTCCTTTCATCTGTACTCCACATAGCTGCCACAGCCATCTTGTTAAAATCTAAGACAGAGCTAGCCTCTTCTCTGCTCCAACCCTGTACTGGCTTCCTGTTCACTCAGAGGATGGTTAGAAGTCCTTACAGTGATTTACAGTCCCATTTCTCCAACGTCTTGTTCTCCTCCTCTCCCCTGACCTTCCTGCTCACTCAGCTTCAACCACACACCGCCCACAATCCTGCATTAGTCTTTGCACTCAGCATCCCTCTGCCTGGAGTATTTTCTCCCACACACCCCAAAGGTACATGGATCACTCCTTCACCTTTCAGGTCTTGATTCAATTGTCACCTTCTCAAAGAGGTCTTCCCAACTACTCTATTTAAAATCACAAATCCCTCTGCCCTCCACACTCCTTATCTTTTTTCCTGGCTTAATTTTTCTCCATAGCTCTTATCACTCTCTAACTTATTGCACATTTCACTCATTTGTCTTATTTATTATCTATCTCTACTCCACAGAATAAAAGCTCCAAGAGAGCCTGGATTTTTGTCTGTTTTATTCATTGCCATACCCTCAGTCCCTTGAAGAGTGACTGACAAATTAGACACTCAAAAAGTATTTGTTGACAGTACTTTAATTTAAATTGACTTAGTCTTATGGAAAATGTGAATACATTCTTCTCCTTTTTGTCATTTTACAGAGGACCAGTGAAAACTTCATCAAAGGTTCAGCCTAGTCTTCACACTGATTGGGAAGCCCTAAACCAAAAGCTGTAAGTCCCTGGAGACAAACCTGGCCCTGACCCCCCAAACCAGTTCCAGAAGGAGTGGGCCCTCTTTGACAGTCAGCTCACATCAGCTAGGTGCCTGAATAGCAAATGTCAGAGCTTCTTCTTAAACGCAGACCGATTTACTTTGCAGACAGTGGGGATGCATTTTAATTTGTTGATGTGAAATCTTAATTGAACTAAACTGTTAGAGGTAGTCTCTGTTCTCTGTCATAGTCTTAATTTAGTTGGCAAAACAAGATATCATCAGAGGAAAATCACGGGCAAAGATGCCGTGCCCAGAGGGTTTGGGGAATACTCTTCTACATTTGGAGGTGGGTTGATATGTGACTGGCACAAGCATGAACCTCATCCACACAACTCAGGACACCAACTTGGCTTTCCAGTGGGCATCATATAGGCTCAGACATGTGGACCCTCCCAAAGCAGCCAGGCTAACACTGCTCCCCTCCTGTATTCCATGTTCTATGTTTAGTATTAGAGCAGGGAAGAGGTGGGGGATTTCTCACCTGAAGGCACAGAAGTATGGGAAGTGCCAGCTCTATCACTCACTTGCTGTGGGATCTTCAGCAGGTCACTTCCCCTACTCAGGCTGTGGTTTCTCCATCTGTGCAAGTAGGAGGTTGGAATTCATTTCCTAAAGGCTTCAATTGCCTATATGGCACACACAACTCTCCCAGGACCCTCAAGATTGTGTCAGCATCCAGGGTGAGGCTTCTGACTCTTACCCACAAAATCCTTGATAAGTTCTTGGCCATGGAATATGCTCATACCAATGGCCTCACTGTCTCCTACAGGGATTCAGGCCACAGGCCTTTCACCAACGTAGTCTTGTCCCTGACCCATAGAATCTCAGGTTGTGATTCTGGTTAAGCTCCTGGGAAGAGGTTTTAGGAATCATTCTCTTGGTGACAGATGCCCACCCCATCCATCTCAGACTTCTGTCCCCAGGGGCCTTCTATGTAAGCTACTAGTCCCACCCTAGAAGCTTCTATCTGATAGGTCTGTCCATATCTGGAGAAGCTCCTGCTGGAGCCTTGCCCCAAGTTCACTCAGCTTCAGCTACCCCAACAGGAAGAGGCAGTTGGCAGGAACTGGCCCCCTGGGCACTTCAGCTCAGATTCCTGCATGATCTTATTTCAAGGACTGTCTCCGCAGGGAAGTTCCCAGGAAATTGACTCAGGCCTTGGTATCTCTCTCTGAAGCACAGCTGTAGAAGGGCTAGGGGCAGCTTCTTTGAAGGTCAGATTCCTAAGCTGGCAGGTTCTCACTCTGGTGACTCATTGGCTGGGGTGCATGTCCAAGTATCTGCATTTAGTCACAGGTTCTTCTCATACTAGGAATCAGGTGCCAGGAGGTTTAGCAAAGAGGCATGCTATGTAAAAGGAAGATCGCAGCTTTGCAGTAGGAACCACCTGGCAAGTCCCTTTTGTTCACTGAGCCTGTTTCTTCATCTGTTAGGTGGGGATAATAATACCTCCCTCAGAGAACTGTTGGGAAAACTAGGCGCTATAATGCTTCTAGAGTGCTTAGCCTTGTGCCTGTTCCAGAGACTGTATACCTCCCATGGCATAGTTTGTTATTAATGTCCTAGCACAGTGCCTAGCATCCAGAAAGTATTCAGTAAATGCAATGCAATTGTGATCATCATCCCCCAAGGGACATACAGAGCTGCAGGGCTCCTCTCAACTCTTTGGAGATGGTAGTAAACTGCAGATCACCCAGACACATCCCGGAGGTTCCTCTCTCCATAAATTCTTCTGTCCTGCTCTGCTTCTCCCTCAGTCTGTGAGGAGGCCAGAATCAGGAAAGCTCTGGTAGCTGGTTAGTGGGATCATGACATTTTGGAGATAGACTGTGAGCTCTGCCTCCCTCTACCCTTGGCAGAAATTGGAGATAGCCTTTTCCATCATGGAAGGTTTGAGGGTCAATTTAAAGCCAGCAGGGCTTCTTATACAAGAAGGGTCTGGGCTTATGAGCAGCCTTTCTTGAGGTGGGGTCCTTTGTAGACTGGGTTTAGCATTTGATTAAGACTCTACATCAGAAATCGCCCTCAAATTCTTAAGTAAAAATTGGATGCATTGACTCACAGGCTTGGGTAGAATTATAATCAAAGGGTCAAAGGAAGCCCAGAACCAAGGCCACAGGGACTGGAACTAGGGACTCAAATACAGGGACATGCTCTCCCACGAAGAAACTAAAACCTGGTGACGTGATTGAGACTTGGCTCACTTTACGATGGAAGGCTAGAAAAGGTCAGTTATGGGCAGATCTGTGGATGAGGCAGCCCCAGGCAGAGTTAATGCAATAAATAGTGCAAAGGTCCTAAGTCAGGAATGAGCTTGTTCTAGGAACAGAAAGAAGCCAATGAGGATGAAGAGCAGTGAGCCAGGAAGAGAACAGTAAGAGATGACAGTGAAGAAGGATCTTGTAGGCCAAGCTATGGAATTTTTATTATATTCAAAGGATTGCAGGAAGCCTTTGGAGGGTTTTAAACAATAGAGGGAGGTGATCTAACGTATGTTTTTAAAAGAACATTCTGGTTATTGAATGTAAAGGAGACCAGTGGTCAAAGTAGAAGGAGGGTTTAGAGAAAAGGCTAGGACAGGAACAGAATGGGGGGACAGGTGGGGATAAGAGTTCTGGTCATATTAAATTTGAGATGCTGGTTAGTTGTATTAGTACCCTAGGGCTGCTGTAATAAATAACCACAAACTAGGTGGCTTTAAACAACTAAAATTTATTCTTTTACAGTTCTGGAAGCCAGAAGTCCAAAATTAAGGTGTCAGCAAGGCTGATTCCTTCTGCGTATACTGAGGAAAAATGTTTCATATCTCTCTCCTAGATTTGGTGGTTGCCAGTGATCTTTGGCTTCATTCCTAGCTCTGTCTCCACCTTCACATGGCATTCTCCCTGTGTGTTTCCTGCCTTCTGTGTGTCTCGATGCCTTCTCCATCGAGGAGAAGGACACCAGTCACATTGGGTTTAGGGCTTATTCTCATCCATTTTGACTTCATCTTAACTTGATTATATTTGCAAAGACCCTATTTTCAAATAAGATCATAGTCACAGGTGCAAAATCTTAGGACTTCAATATATCTCTTTGGGAGACACAATAGACATCAAAAGGGATGTTAAGTGGGCTGAGAGGTATATAAGATTGAAGTTTAGAGGAGAGATCCTGTTTACAGATATGAATTTGACAATCATAGAAAAACAGCCATGGGACTTGACACAGATAGAGAATAAAAGACATGCTAGGTTGAGCTCTAGGACTGTCCAATATTCAGTGATTCGTGGAAGAGAAGGAGCAAACATAGGAGACTGAGAAGAAATGATCAGTGAGGTAAAAAAACAGGTGAGAATGTTGTCCTAAAAGCCAAGAGGTCATATTTCAAGATAAAAGTAGCAGTCAACCTTGTTGAGAAGTAGCTCTCAGACCCAGCAGCATGTTGACCATTGGTGATCTTAACATGATTAATATCAGTAATGGGGATGGGAGTCCACCTGGAGGAGCTGAAAAGAGAATGTGAGGAAGTAGAGAGAGCAACTATACACAACTCCATCAAGAATTTTTGCCACAAAGCACAGTAGAAAAATTAGGTGGCAAAAAAGGGGAATTAGGGAGTATTGTTCATTTATGTTTTAAAGCTGGAATACACTAGAAAATGTTTGTATGATATTGAGCATGTTCTAGCATAGCAGTTGGCCGTTGATGGGAGCAGGGACACTCAATCCACTGTATAAAGAGGAAAGGCAAATAATGTGAGTACACATACAGATAGGGAAGTAGAATTGGTGTGCAGAAAATTCAGGAGCACCTTGTCTAACTGTTTCTATTTTCTTATTATTTTATTTTATTTAAAAAAAAATTTTTTTTAGGCGAGACAACCCTTGGTTGACCTCACAGATTGCAAGGAACTTGTTAGCTTACAATCCTTTATTTTTTATTTTTTATGCCTATAGCACCTGGTCTTCCCAGGTGGTCTCCCATCCAAGTACTAACCAGGCCCGACCCTGCTTAGCTTCTGAGATCAGAAGGGATGGGGCTTGTTCAGGGTGGCATGGCTGTAGACCTGCTTCTATTTTCTCCATGAGGCATGAGTCAAGGTCATCAGCTGAAAGTAAGAGGCGAAAGATGTTTGAAGAGACAGAAGAAGTTATGAAGCAGAAGTTTTGACGAGTGGGAAAGTGAATATATTTGATTACAGAACAATACCTGTCCTTCTGAGATTTCCCATTCATACATAGGATTCTTTCTAAGCATCTTTCTCTGGATCTTCATCTCCTCTCAGGAAAGAGCTCTGATAGCCCTATTTAGGTCATATGCCTATAGACTATCTCTGGTCCAATCACTGTATGCAGAGAATGAGATACTGGTCAGACCTGGGTCACATGCCTACCCCTGTGACTAGAGGAGCTGGTGTTATGACTATAGCCCCAGCAGAACCACATGGAGTATGGGAGGGTTAGTTCCCCAAAGAAAACAGGGATGTTAGACAAAAAGCAAAAGATGTCCACTATCCTCAACTGTTCTCACAGCGTTATCTTGAGGCCCAGTGAAACAATGTCTGTGAAATTGCATTGTGGATTGCATGACACCACATTATTACAGTAGCGCTCAATAAATGATGGATTTGATTATTTGTTCACTCAGTAAACAGTTACTGATCCTTTAAGTGAAACTTTGTGCTACGTTCATGAAGGAGAAGAGACAAATCATGAATCAAATGTAATCCTCCCAATGAAGGAGCTTGTAGTTTAGTAGAGCTGTAATGGTCAGCTTTGCCAGGTTATGTTGTGATAACAAACAACCCCAAAATCTTTGTGGTTTATAACAGTTAAGGTTTATTTCTTGCTCATGAGCTTCAGGTTAGCTTTGGCTCTGCTCCAAGAATCTTCTTCATTCTAGCATTTAGTACACGCCATTCCTATGGCAGAAAGTAAAAAGGATGCTGTGATGGTTCCTAAAGCTTCTGCTCTGATCGCTTCTATTCTCATTTGATTGGCCAAAGCAAGTCACATGACTAAAACTAGTAACAATGGGATAATGAAGTATTCTCCTTTCACAGGGAGGTATTGAAAGTCAGGTGGCAATATGTGGCAATTTATATACATTTACAGAGAGGAAAAGTAAATAATTGGGAACAATAATATAACCATCACAGAGAAGTAGAAGCACATGAATATTCATTATACAATAGAAAGTGACCAGAGTTCTATGATCCAGGGCATTAGGAGTCAAGGCGGAGAGCAATTGTCTCCAGTTGGAATGATCAGAGAAGGCTTCTTGAAGGAAGTGGCTTTTGGGCTGGGTTTTGAACAGCACTAGGGCATTCTAGCAGAGCCATATAAGAAAGCCATAGAAGAGAGAAAGTGGGGTGCTAAAACAGGGACTAGTGAATGGTTTACTTAGCCTAAAGCAAAGAAATTGGGAGGAAATCATGGACAGACAGCAAAATGAGTCTGTCTGCCGGCCTCTGAGAGAATACAGAAGCTCTCATCCCCACTCCATCCAGCTGCCCAGCCAGGGGTTCCTAGACTGGGGAAGCACCTGCGAAGGCTGATAAATAGATCCAGAGCAGGCCAACCTTTGGTTAGACTCTTCTGCCTTTCTTGGCTTGGTCAAGCTCAGGTCTTAGCCCAGAGTCAGCCTCTTTCAACACTTTTTTGAAAATTTTATTGGAACTTGTACTTCTAATATTCTTATAGAGATTTTTATGGGTTTTCAGTTTGTTTCCTCGTCTGTGTCAGCCAGGCTGATATCTAGAGGATACTCTCAAACTAGGATATGCTAAAATCACAAAAGAGGTCTTCTCAGGGGCAGGGAGATGGACAAGATGACAAGATGTCATCCTTGCAAAGCAAGCCTCAGTCTTCATCCTGCTTGCTTCTCTCTTGCACTGTAGCAGTAAAATGAGTTTTTGTTTTGTTTTGTTTAGAATAAGATCCCATAATTTATTTTGCTCATAATGTCATAAAAGAAAAAATATATTGGCTATTCATAGTTGCATGCATTCCAGTATGAATTTCACTGTTTTTTGGATTCAGTTAGTTTATTATTACGGCAATGATTTGGGTTAAATGTTTATGTAACAGAAACCTTCTGTTTCTTATCATGTGATGATCAATAAAATTAATTTTATAACAATCTAGTCTGTTTTCTTTGTAGTTGTCAAATGCAGTACACAGATGGAGAAAGCTTGTGAGAGTGGATCCTGGCTTATCAGAATTAATGAGCTGCCTACATGGTGGGCATGTGGTCTAATTGATACTGGCCCTGAGCAGGTTTGCACTTTTAATCATTAATGCCCTGCAGCCTGCTTGAAGCATTGAAAGAAACAGGCTGACAGGGACATGTGAGAAGACAGGGAGAGAGCAACAGGGAGCCTCCCACTGTCCAGGAGGGGCCTGCCTAAAGGTATAAGTGGAACTCAGGGCCCTGTTGCTAGGTACAACTTTGGCGGTCCTGCCTCGAGAAAGGCAGGAAGATCTTTCCCTTGGATATCCTCCAATGTCAAACATCTCAGTAGGAGCCAGGGCATAGCTCATCCTGAGGAGAGGATGGCATATCATTTATTCCAGCATTTATTCACTCAAAAATATGTGTTTAGCACCAACTTTGTTCCAGGCAATGGATACAGTAATAAACAAGACAGACAGGATCTCTGTGCTTTCGGAGTTTCATTTTAGCCTGAGAAGCAGACAGTAAAAAAGTTAAGGATTAAATCAGCAAAATAAGGTCAGTTAGTAATAAGTACTGGGTAGACAATAAAAGGATAACATGATACGAGTATTTAGGGTGAGGGGTAGACTTACTCTAGACTTCTAGTCAGGGAAGGCTGCTCTGCAGAGTTAACATTTATACTGAGACCGAGGCATGGGAAGGAACTGCTTTGCAAAATGCTGGGGGAAGTGCATTCTAAATATTGGAAACAACAGGTGTAAAGGCTCCAAGGCAGGAAAACACTGCAATTATTTGAGAAACAAAAGAGACAAGTGTGAGTGTGACTGAAGCATAGTGAGCAAGAGGTAAAATGATTGGAGTTGAGGTTGGAGAGTTAAATAAAGGTCAAGTTATACAAAGTTTGGTAAAGCTAAGTGTATTATTCAATAGACAATCAGGAAAAATAAAAAAATCACTCTAGGTATTTCAAGTAGAAAAAATTTAATTTGAGGAATCAGTTGCAAACGTATTAAAAGAGCTGGAGGAGCAAAAAGATGGAGATGAGGTTTTGCAAAGATTAGTAATTATAGGAAGTCACTGTCAGCCCTAGGCTGGAAGAGCAAAATGGGAAATGGTGATAACCATAGTTGAAAATCACTGGGCCACTGAGGCTGCTATTAGGAACTGAATTGCCTGAGCAGAAAACCAAGAGCAAGCAACTGGTCATTTCCAGAGATGTGATCAAAATGCAGAAAAGAACATGGCTTCTCCCTTACTCCTGCCTTCTAGTCTCCAGCCAGTGGTTCTAATTGGCAGAACCAAACAGAAAGCCAGCTGACGATATCCTCTATTACACCAGGGTAAGGGTTTGGATATCATTCTACAGGCTCTCCCTTCAGGAGCTCTGCATTTAATATGCAGAATAGGATGCAGGGGCAAGTTGATCACCTCACATCACATCTGTAAAATGGGACTGACAATAGTCATGGGTTTGTTATGAGGATACAGGGAGATAATGTATATAAAATACTGAGCACAGTGCCTGGCACTTAGTAAGGGTTTGCTATACATGAAGCTATACTGAAAGTACAACCAACATCATGTGGGGGACACCCAGACTTTTTGATAAAGGATAAAGGGGGTCTTAGCACTAGGAAAGGATGGGAACCAAGGGTCTTAAGGGAGCTCAGTCTAGACAAATTGATATAATCAGAGAATCTTAGTGTCCAGTTTGCTCCTATAGGGTTCACACAAAAGACCTTTGCTGTTCTGCTTCAGTAGGCTCTACTTGGGCCTAAGTGGAAAATCTAGAGTTTATGGAGTATGTTGGTGGTTGAAGGAGTCTGGTGGAGGATTTGGGTACCAGACAGACAATGAGCATTGTTCCAGTTATCTACTGCTGCGTAGAAAAATACCTGAAAGCTTAGAGCTTAAAACAATCCTTTTTTTTATGCTCATGACTCTCTGGTTCAAGAATTTGGATGGGCATAGGGGGGGATGGCTTATCTCTGTTCTACAATGTATAGGGCCCCTACTGGTAAGATTAGAAGAATAGGGGTCTCTCAATAGCTGGTGAATGGAATCACCAAAGGCTTATCCACTCATATATCTGGCACCTGAGCTGAGTTGACTTAAAGATGATTACTGGAGGTCAGAGTGCCTAAAGGTGGCCTCTCTAGGTGGTTTAGCTTCCTCACAACATGGCAGCTGCAGGGTGGTCAGACTTCCTGTGTAGTGATTCGGGGCTCTAATCATGACTTTTCAGCTAACAAGGTGGAAGGTGCATCACCTTTTATGACCAAGCTCAGAAGTTTCTCAGCATCACTTCTGTTGCAACCTATTGGTCTATAATCTATAATCTGTAATGAAGCCACAGGCCCACTGAACTCAAGGGGAGGGGAGCTCTTTCCACCTCTTGACAGGGGAAATAATAAGGTTCATACGAGATGGGAGATATTAATGTGGTTATTATTAGAAGGTAAAACCTACCACAGGCCTACAGATTAGAACTCACACTTCACATGGGCCTGGGACCTTGCCATCCATCATAAAAAGACAAGGTCTGAGGTCCCTGAAAAGATGGGGTCAAAGGCAAATGCCCCTGTTTGTGTCCTGCCTTAACCTTCAGTGGAAGCCTCCCAAAACCCCAAAAAGGAAAGAAATCTCTGGCCCAGAATAAGTCTTCAGAGAGTTCACTACTAAACACTCAGAGGACAAGTGTCACATTAGAAAGCAAGAGAGCTGGAAACCACTCGGGAGTCTCATCACATCTGACACTGGTTAATGATCATGATAGTGGTGATGGATATCTATTGAGTGCCTATTTGGGACCAGGCACTTAAATATATCTTTTTTTTCATTAAACCTCCAAGAGGAAATGTAGAGCCTTAAATTCATATCTTAGAAAAGAAAAAGATTGAAAGTTAATGAGCTAAGGATCTATCTTAGTAAGTTAGAAAGAGGCACAGCAAAATAAACTCGAAGGAAACAGAAGGAAGTAGCAACATGAAGAATAGAAATTGAAGAAATAGAAAACAAATAAGCAACGGAGGGGATGAGCCAAGTCAAAATTCAATTCTATGAAAGATGATAAATCTCTGATAATATTGATGAAGAAAAAGTTGAAAGAAGACAAAAATAAACAATGTCAGGAATGAAAAGCTGGATATTACTATGGGTGCATTGGCATTAGAAAGAAAATAAGAGGATATTATGAATAAATTTTATACCAATAAAGTAAAAGATATATGTGAAATACACAAATGGCTCGAAATATATAACTTACTAATGCTGACTCAATTTGAAATAGGAAATCTGAATAATTCTATAACCATCACAGAAATTGAATAAAAAAAAACAAGAGTTGGCGAGGATGTAAAGAAAAGAGAAGCTTCATATGCTTTTGGTGGGAGTGCAAATTAATACAGTCATGATGGAAAACTTTCTGGAGGTTCCTCAAAAAATTAAAAATGGATCTACTTTTTGACCCAGCAATTGCACTTCTGGTGTAATTTATCCAAAGAAAACCAAAACGATAATTTGGAAAAATCTGCGCATCCCTATGTTCATTGCAGCTCTATTCACAATAGCCAAGATATGGAACCAACCTAAATGCCCATTAACAGACAATTAGCTAAAGGAGTTTTGGTTCATATATACAATAAAATATTACTCAGCCATGAAAAAATGAAATCCTACCATTTGCAATGACAGGGATGGACCTAGAGGTTATTATGCTGAGCAAAATAAGTCAGACAAAGATAAATACCATATAATTTCACTTATATGAGGAATCTAAGGAACAAAAAGAACAAACTAATCAAAAACAGACTAAAAATATAGAGGACAATCTGGTGACTGCCAGAGAGGAGGGGAATTGGGGGGCCAGGAGAAAGGAGTGAAGGGTTAAAGAAGTACAAATTAGTAGTTGATATAGGGTCATGGGAATGGGGAGTATGGCATAGGGAATATAGTTAGCAGTAATGTAATGGCTATGTGTAGAGCCAGATGAGTAATAGAGTAATCAAGGGATCGTGTCTAACCAAGGTACTGTATACTTGAAACTAATGATAAAATAAAATAAAATGCCAAAAAAATTTAATCAGAAGTAAAAAATCTCTACAAAGGAAACCTAGGCTTCGCTGGCAAGTTCTAATTCTTTAAACTCTCTGAGAGAAATGGAATTCCCTTCTTCAAATGAGGAAGCTGGAGCTCTGAGAGTCCAAGCAACTTGCCTAAGGGCACAGAACTGGTAAACATAAAAGGCAAGATTTGAACCCTGGTTATCCAGGCTCAAAGCTGGGGAGTTTAGCCATTGGCATTCCCCAGCCTCCTCTTCAAATACTATAACTAGCAGCATATATGTGAAGGTGAAAGACAAGGCTTTGATGCAAAAAAAGAAAAAGAAAAAAGTATAGATTCCAGATTTGCAGAGATGGAAGATAAAACTCTTTCTGCCTAGGGAAGCCCTAGAAACGAGAAATCTGGTTACATTCACACAGAGAAGGACCCTGGAGATTAGCCCCAGGACCCCACCCCATCATCCTTTAAGACCTATTCAAATGCTACCACTGCTTCTCTGTAAGACACCATAAACCCTGCCCTAAGCTCCATAGCTCCCCCAGCCCTCTGCACGCTTAGATGCCCAAAGCACTGTGTCTGGGCCATTTCTGTACATTGTTTGCTGTATGTGATTCTCACTAATGTTTTCCAACCTTGAAAACACATGGATCCCTAAGAATACAGACCTTAGTTTGAGAGACCTGCATCAAAAAGTTAAATGTTGGCACTCTAAGTGATCCCTGGGGCTTTGAAACTTGTAAGGTAGTTATTATAGTTATTTAGATCATCCAGAGTATATTCTTGTTAAAAGGTATTTTTAAGATTTTTCACTAAAATAAAAAATAAAAATTTAAATATTCATATAGCAAACTTTGTGATCCCTGAAGACAGATTTTATCTTTATAACAGGCATGAACTACTCTATGATATAACGTAGGATTTTATTATCTCTCTAAATCAAAATAAAATCTAACTTAAGTTCTGTGAAACACTAGATTATTGTTTCATCTCTTTATTCCCTCCTAGGTAATAGGATTATATAGCCACCTTCTTTGCCATGTAACTGCAGATTCCTTCTGTGGGTGGAGTGTATTACTCCATCCCTTGACTCTGAGCTTGGCCATATGATTTGTTTTGGCCAGTAGTATTTCAGCAGACTTAAGGTAAGCAGAGGTTTAAAATGGGCTGGAACATTGCGGCTGTTAGTCTTGTGCTTATTCTGTTTCCATGAGATAAACATTCCCTGATTAGCCTGCTGGTCCTGGAAAAGGGTGAAAGACTTGTGGAGCAAAGCCAAACCACCCTAGCCAAGGCCAGCCTATAAGCAACTAGCCCCCAGCTGGGCCCCAAACACATAAATGAAATATAATGCTTACTATTACATGCACTGAAATTTGATGGTTGTTGTTATACAGCATTATTATGGCCATAGTTAACTGATATAATAAGCCCCTTTCTACCAGGATGACCAGGTCCTCAGTTCTGCCAGTACCACAGCTGTACCCCTGACTGCACTGTGACATACATCTGAAGGTGGGGGTTCTGAGGCAGCTCCATCCCCTCTGTGAAAAGCCCAGCCACAGAAACTTTTGCCAAGGCTCCCAAAATTGTAGTCCTTTGTGCTCAGACCTTACAGACATTCATGGCCCTCAGGGATAACCTAAATTTGATTCTCAAATCCATAACTTTAGACAATTCATTTAATCTTTCTTTTTTTTTTTTTTTTTGCCTCATCTGTAAAATGGAAACAATAATAGTACCTACTTCATAGGGTTCTTGTAAGAAATATGTGAATACATATAAAGTGCTTAACACAGTGCCTGGCACATAGTTAGTGTGAAATGAATGCCAGCTGTTACTACCATAATGTGTTCACCCAAATGTTCTTCTTCCTAGGTCCTCCCATCTCAGAAGACCTGCAATCATATGAGCTCAGGTCTCTGCTCTGGTGGAATTCATATCTTCATTACCTTTTTAGTCTTAAGAGTTCCAACTAACCCTCCTGAGTTGGACCCATCCCTCTTTAATCTGGGAAGCAGTAAACCTCTAATCCGAATCTCTGTTAATTAAAAAAGCCTGTGTGAAAGTTGTCTTCTGGGTGGCCTGCTACTTGCAGCTTTTCTTTTTACCTAGAAACACACAAGTCCTCATGAGGATCAAGAAAGTCAAAACGTCAAGAATACAAAAGTCTGGCTTTTTCCCCAGGAGGGTTGGAATGTTTTTCATTCCTTTGAGGTGAATCAAAGGAAAAACTAAACAGGGTTATTTTCTCAATAGGTCATTCTGCTTCATTCAATTCTCAGTAAATCTTCCTTACTGGACTGTGTGAATTTCTTGGCTGTGGTTTATTCGCTGTGCCCCTCCAGAGCTTAGCACAGAACCCACACTTAGTAGGTGTGTGATAAATGTTGAGTAAATGAATGAATGAAGAATGTGTCTTTTAAGACCAAGACAATTGCCAAACTAAGGATAGAGAAATAAACATGAGCCTGTGTGTGTTCAGGCTCATACACTGAGGCCCATACAGGAAAAGTACCAAGACTCCTCCGTCCTCAAAGACTGAAGGCTACGAAGCAAACAAAGTTCAACCACACAAATCATCTGCTCCGTCCTACATCAGAAAGAGAGCTCACTGAGGTGCTTGCTTGGGAAACAGATGTGGGCTTGACAGTATGGTGCTCAGAACGCTTAAGGAAGAGTCAGAATGTGGCCTAAGATTTTAAGGTCTGAGAGGGGCTCGGACACTCAGTGGCAGGCCACCAGCTTATCAGGTGTCAGAAGATCATGAGCAAAGGCACAGCACAGGAATGAGTTTGCCATTTGTGGAAAATAACAAGGAGACTAGCATGACCTGGCTGTAGAACTTGTGATAGGGAGTCATGGCAGATAAGATTGGGTATTTCAGGCTGTGACCTGAGTGTGGAGACCTGGAAGTCAGGTTAAAATCTGGGTATTGATGAGTCCGGCAACAAAGAACAAGTTCCTATGATACATTGGACAAGGAGTTAATATCTAAAATATATAAAGAACTCATAAAATTCAACAACAAGAAAACAAACAATCCAATTAAAAAATGAGCAGAAGAAATGAATAGATATTTCTCCAAAGAGGACATACAGATGGCCAAAGACATATGAAAAGATGCTCAAGGTCACTAATCAACAGAGAAATGCAAATTAAAACCACAATGAGATATCACCTCATACCTGTCAGAATGGCTATCATCAATAAATCAAAGAATAAGTGTTAGCAGGAAGTGGAAAAAGGGAACCCTCACATACTGTTGGTGAGATTGCAAATTGGTATAGCCACGATGGAAAACAGTCTGGAGGTTCCTTGAAAAATGAAAAATGGATATACCTTTTGATCCAGCAATTACACTTCTGGGTATTTATCTAAAGAAAACCAAAATGATAATTCATAAAAATCTGTGCATCCTTATGTTCACAGCAGCACTATTTACAATAGCCAAGATATGGAAGCAACCTAAATACCTATTAACAGATGATTGGATAAAGAAGTTATGGTTCATATATACAGTGGAATATTGCTCAGTCATAAAAAAATGAAATCCTATTATTTGCAATGACATGGATGAACCTAGAGGTTATTATGCTGAGTGAAATAAATCAGACAGAGAAAGATAAATACTATATTTCACTTATATATAGAATCTAAGGAACAAAAAGAACAAACTAATCAAAAACAGACCCACAAATATAGAGGACAATTGGGTGATGGCCAGAGGGGAGGGGGGTGAGGGAGCTGGGAGAAAGGGGTGAAAGTTTAAAGAAGTACAAATTAGTAGTTGATAGAGGGTCATGGAGATGGGGAGCACGGCATTGAGAATGCAGAGAACAGTAAGGTAATAGCCATTTGTAGAGCCAGAGGAGAGAAAGAGTAATCCGGAGGATCATTTAATAAACTGTATAAATGTCTAACCAATGTACTATATACTTGAAACTAATTTAAAACCAAAAAATAAAAATAAAAAACAAGTTCCTGAGATGAGGTGCGACAAGCATCTACTAGCAGCAAGAGTTCTCTTTCCTTTCATTCCAGGACTAGACGAGACTTGAATCTAAGCCAGATTTCAGTCATGAGCCCACTAGAGTGGCACATCGCTCAGCTCTGCTAAGAAAATGGAATTCGTATTGGTGAAAATGTTTGGTTGCAATTAACAGAAAAACTTTAGCCAGCTTAAGCAAAAAATGATTATACTAGAAAACTGGAATCACAGAATCAAAGAAAATACTGAAGTGGTGTTCTAGAAAGATGAGGAATCAAGACAGTGAAATAAAGGGAGCTGGGGATAAGGAATAATCTCTTCATGGTACTGCCTTGGGGATAAATGAATTCCATTTTCATGTCATTCCATTCAAGATTCGAGGGAGAGAAACAATCTGCTTGGCTGAGCTTGGGTCACATGCCAATTCTTCAGCCAAGGAATGGAGAGTATCTTCATTCACAGTCCACCAAGACTGTAATTGTTGAAGCAGTGCCCTACCAAATCCCCAAAGCAGGTGCCAGGGGAAATGGATACTGGACAGGCCAAAACAGTAGTCTTCTATTATAAGATATGTATACTGGAAAAGCTAGGACCCAGCTGCTCTCAGAGGCCAGAGATTGAGGAAGGATGGAGTCATACCAGAACAGGGAGGTGGTATATGTGATGCTTATTTTTATGGGTCATCTTGACTGGAACATGGGATGCCCAGATATCTGGTTGAACATTATTTTTGGGTATATCTGTGAAGGTGTTCCTGGAAGACATTAATTGGTAGACTGAGTGAAACAGATTGTCCTCCCCAGTGTGGATGGGTAAGAGTTTTTAACCAGATATCCAGGTATCCTGTGTCCCAGTCAAGTTGACATATAAAATTAACCAACCTGTTGAAGGCTCAAATAGAACAAAAAGATGGAGAAAGGTTGAATTCTCTCTCTTCCTTACTGCATGAGCTGGGAAATTGGTCTTCTCCTGCCCTCAGCACTCCTGGTTCTCATGCCTTCAGATCCAGATTGGAATCTAAACCATCAGCTCTCAGGCTCTCTGGCCTTCAAAGTACACCACCAACTTCCCTGGGTCTCCAGCTTGCAGATGGCAGATCATGGGATTTCTGACCCTCCATAATTGTATGAGCCAATTCCCTTGAATAAGTCTCATTTCCCATTTTACACACACACACACACACACACACACACACACACACACACACATTTATATTTATATTTAGCATTTTTATTGTTTCTGTTTCTCTGGAGAACCCTGAATAATACAATATACATTTATGACTGGACCCCCTAGGCTTCAGAGCTTAAAGTACACCTCAAGTTCTTCCCTTAGGGGCTGTCAGGGTGACCCAGGGAGAGAAATGAGCTAGTATGGAAGAAGGAACCAATTACGTTTCAAGGTGGAAACCCAGACAGTATTGAGAAGTGAACCCATGGGACTTAATAATTTAATAGTTCCAAGGGGGAGGAAGGAGAGACTTGACATTTCTAGGATAAGTCAAGCAGAAATAGGCCCTTTCTCAGTCTCTGAGATGCTGAGAGTGTCAGGGTGCTCCCCAAGCTTTCTCCGGCTCCATAGATCAAAATAGAATTTCAGAGGATAAGGGACAGAAGTTAGAGCCCATGCAGGGAGAAGGAGGGAGAAACCTCCTGCCTCATCTAGCCGCAAGAGAGTCAAATGGGGGCAAGGGTTTGTTAGGAAAGTATAATTATCCAACCTGCTTGTTCCCAAAGGCAACAGCAAGGAAAACAGGCCCATCTGGGAATCTTGAATCTGAACAGCCACCCTAGATATGCACTCGGGACAAAGGAAATTCTGCCCATAGGGTTAGGGCTACCCCTGAGCTTGACCCAGACCTGGCCTTAGAGATGGTATGAGTTCTGAGCACAAGTGGCACAGGGATTTGTAAGCTTTTTAGAAACCAGGTAGGGGCTAGGTAGGCCTAGGGGTAGGTGACATCAGGAGGAGGAGATAACAAGGTTCTAGATTCATTCTCCATTCTCCTCTGTTCTGCTCAGTGCCCCCAGGAAGCTGACCTCTATGGATAATGTTATCACCCTGGATCGGTGGTCTCAGCTCCCTGTTGGACTTGGCCAATAGGAGGCCCTGGAAGGAGACAAGCTCTACTGCTGGACCTTGGTATTGGCAGTAGCTACAGTCCTTTACAGAAGGCCACAGCTCCTGTAGGACAATGGCTCTCCCACATACAGTTCTCACTAGATTCTGACAACACCAATCCCTCCTTTACCCCTTCCAGCCAAGAACTGGTAACGTCTTTCTTCTGTGGGTAGGCCCTGGGTGCCTCTGTGTCCCTCTGTTGTTTCCGATAACCCTGCCCAGGAAATATTTTCTTCATTAGTTTCTCTTCAACTTACCCTCTGAGTGTGCCATCTCTTTTCTGCAGGGCCCCTGCCAGGTATAGACTCTTACTATGGCACAGCAGTGTGGAACCCTTCTGTCACCTTAGCCCTTTGGTGGGTGTCCCTGCCCAGGGCTGCTCCAGGTCGACCAACAACAATCGAGGAATTGCAATCAAGTGTTCTCTGGTATGTGGCAGGGCTCTTAAGAAGTTATTCTGTCACCTCCTTATTTCCACACATGGAGAATAGTAACAGGGCAGAGACTGGCCTGCCCAGGAAAGGCTATCAGCCAGACAAAGGCTCTGTGGCCTCAGTTTCCCACCAGAATGGGATCTCTACCTTTCGGCCCTCCCTCAGTTACTCCTGTTGCTATCTCATTCTGTTCCTTGTACCCTCCATGAACTTTTTCCACAGGGAAGCCAGGTCCCCTTTATAATCTACCCTTAAACTTCAGTTGTCTCCCACTTACTTCCTCCTTTACCCAGAGATAATCTTTTTTCCCCCAACCCCTTCAGAGCATAAAGGGGAGCAGGAAAGAAGATTGGGACCCTTCTCTGAGCCTTACACAACCACCCCAGACCTTGATTTCCCCAGGAAGCAGCAGGCAGGAGGAGGCCTATCTCAGACTGAAGACAAGACAGCTGCTCATTAAGGAAGCTGAGAACCAAGGGAGGTGACTAATGGTGTCAGGAGCAGGTCCCAGAACAAGCAGAGAAGTGAGCAACGGCATCAGAATTAACTGTGGGAGAAAAGAGGAGAGGAGTCAGTGCCCAGAGCAGGCAGAGCTCTCATTCCCAAAGGATTCTCTCAGGATAAAATAAAATCAGCCTGACCCTCTCCTCCAGGACCTGTCATCTTAGGAAACAGAACTACTCTGTCACCTTGTGTGGAGCAAGAGGTGATTGGGACATGGTGTGAATGAAAAAGGGGTTCTATACAAAGTAACCTCACGGGATGATCTGATCATAAATTCCTAACTGGGCAGGTCATGGTGAGTAGTCAGGCCCCAGTCACATAACCTTTTTTAGTAAAAGGTTTATTTTTGCCTTAAGCAAGCCCCTGTCCATTGTTTTTGTGCATTTAGGTTGATATACCTTTGAAATAAGCATCACCATCCTCAAGAAAGCACATAATCATGTTAATGATTCTGTAATCCAGCACCCACCCACCTTGCTTTCTCCCACCTCCATGTAATCGTTTTTACCTTCCCTCTTTAACTTCAAATGCATAAAAAACAAAAAACTGGGGAATAGTCATTCTCAGGAGAATTTGAGATCTTGCTTCCCAGTAATTGTCATCAGTTTGGCTCAATACATGCATAAAAATTCTCTACAGGTTTGGACATTTCTTATATCCACATGGATACAGGCAAGGATGTTTATTCATTTATTTCACAAACATTTATTGAGTGCCTACTACTTACTGGGGGCCAGAAGTGAATCAGACAACATAATCCCTGCCCCCCTAGAGCTTGCTTCCTGATGCATTTAGATAAAATATCACCTCCCTACTGTGGGCTACAAAACTGTACGTGTTCTAATTTCTGTTCTCTTCTCCAACTGAGCTTTGTGGCCCTCTTCCCTCTCACTCTGCTCTAACCACAAAAGCCTTCTTGCTACATCCCGAGCTTGTCAAGTTCATTCCCATTTCAGGGCTCTTGCATTAGCTGTTCCCTCTGCCTGGACCACTCTTCTCCCAGATCTTCCTTCTCATTGCTGCCTCTTTCTAGTCATTCAGGTCTCAGTAAGTTTTCCTTAGCAGAAAGAAAAGCACTCCAGGTGGTGGGAAAATCCTAAGGTGGGAAAAAGTTGAAAAACTGCAATCAGTGTGGCTGGGACAGAGACAACAAAGAGAAAAGGGAAGTGATTTAGCCTGAGTTCCCCTGAAAGCCAACCATGGAACAAAGGCTGTGTGTGATCCAGGCAGCAGGGACGAGGGTCAGAGACTGAAGCTCACGTGAGAGTGTATGACTGTGTTACTGAGTTGGTTACAGCTTGAAGCAACCAGGGAGCATTCTGAAAAGATTTATGAAAGGTCCCAGAATAAGTAAGAAGCCACTGTTTATTCAGTGGTTCCCACCCCCATTGTAAAGAGTTATCCCCAGGGCATTAACTACCCTGCACTTCAGGCTGCACTTCAGGCTGCAAAGCCAGCAGTTCCCCAGTCACAAAGAAGCCCTGGAGCAGAAAGCCAGAGGGTAAAGTCAGAGGCCTGAGCAGAAGGCGCTATCGGGTTGGCCCCATGAACTGGTTGAAGCCAGCCTGAAACTGTCACAGCAGTGGGGGAATAAGAGGTAAAGCTGGGACAATTTGAAGTGGAGCTCAAGAGTAAGAGGGACACTATGTGATAATGGAAAGGGAGGCTAAAGATATGAGGGATAGCTGTACATGTCAACAGATAGGGGTGGAAGCTGGTCTGGGCAGGCACATGTTCCTGATATAGGTGAAAGAGAAAACTGTAGTGGTCTAAGGCCCAAAGGTACCTCCTCTTTGCAGGGTACCCAACCAGGCCACTGCCCACCCCTTAATGTGCCAAGGAGGCCATTTCTCAGTTTTTGGGGAACTTACTAAATATCCCACAGCATAACCCCACAAGAAAGATGAGGAGATAGAAAGATGAGGATGCAGGTAACTTGCTCTTCAAGGTACCCGCATGTGACTTGTGTTGGATGAAAGGCTGGGAAGGATTCTCAGTGTTTATCATGCGGCTCTGGCTTGGTGTTTAAGTACTCACATTCATTCAGGAATCCGCACCTATTTACTGAGCATCTACTATGTGCCAGGCACTTTCCCAGGCACTGGGGACTTGGGCAATTATCAAGAGCCCCGTGGTCCCTGCCCTCACCAAGCCCACATCTCAGCAGGTGACATGCAGACTTGGTATATGTTCTGAACATGTTTTCATGGGCACATAGCACAGGTGTGTACTACCTGGTGGAGGCCTATGATGCTGCTTTGCTTCCTCTATAATATACCCTTGTCCTCACTCCCACTCCCTGGGGACCCCCACCCCCACACTGACAGCCCCAGCAAGCAAACAGTCCCAACCCTCTTGAGCTGGAGGCCAGCTCATTCTCATTTCTCAGGAAGTTTAATTTGCCAACAGCCAGAGGCAATGACAGCAGCTCTGGAAATCTGGCTGCTGATACTCTGGCCTGGGATAGGCAGCCCAGAAATAATTGCCTCTTTGAGCATTTTATTGAGCTTCCTGCTTGTGGGGGCCATTCCCTCACAGGGCTGCTTCTTAATGTGAGGAATGAGTTAGGCCTGTGAGGCTGGTGGGGGCTGCTTCAAGGAGAGGGTGGAGGGTGGGTCAGCCTCAGGGACATATCTGTCCATCCTCCTTCCTCCAAAGCTACATTATTCAAGCAGGAGTTTGGAGAGCATCTGCAATCTATCTGTCACATGCACCAAAGCCTCCCTACCCTGTGGTTGCACACTGTCTCAAACCCACCACTGCCCTGGAAGTCCCTCGCTGTGCTAGCTGAGGGTGGGTGGCCCTGAGACTCAAGCTGAGCTCTGAAGGCTGCTTTGCTCTAAGGAGTCTCCCCTTTGCTACTACCCTTAGTGCAGGATGTCTCCTCCTCTTCTCTAGGGAAAAGGAATGTTAATGATGATAAGTCCAGATTTTCCTGAGTGCCGAGCCAGCCAGATGGATCCCAATGCCACTTCCTAGCTCAGTCTACCAGCCCTGTGACTGCACCAAAATGATTACCTCCTCTGCAGCTATTGACAGATGCAAAGGGAGTGAACAAGAGGAGAGAAAGAATGGAGAGAAGATGACTGTAACAAAGGAAGAGGTTTCATTTATCTACCCCAAATCTAGTGGGGTCTTCTCAAGTCCATTGAGACCATCTCCCTGGCTCCAGCCCGGTCAGTGCCTCCCAGCCTCACACCCTTGACTTGGTGGGTCCCTGGCTAGGTCAACAAGTATGGGGAGAGGGGCTCCATTTCCATGCAATTATTTTAGCTCTGTGCCTTAGCTGAAATCCTCTGGGATCACAAGCCTATTGACTATATTCTCTCTAAAATAACCACGCTTCATGTAGGTTATGACATGGTCTTGAGGAACAGACATAAGGGAATGGCTGTCAGGGAGGCTACAGAGAACCACAGCCCAGTTATTGTTCTCTGATGTGGGACCCAAAGATCTCCAGGACTAAGGAATTCCTGCTGCTGCCACTGCTGCTGCTGCTCACAGCTTCAGTGCTCCAATTGGCCCACAGAAGTGCTGTGCCATTTCATTCCTTTCCCATCTTGGCCCTGGACAACTCCTACTCATTCTTCAAAATCCTGATTAAACATCACCTCTTCTCGGAAGCCTTCCCTGATCCCTTTTCAGACAGAACAGATCACTCTCCTTCAAGTTAGACTTCACTCTGCAAATGGCCTGATCTTGAGCAAATTACTAATTATTATGAACCCTCTGTAAAATGAGGGTGAGATAGCCGTTGCAGGGTTAGGGAGGACTTAGAGATAATGTATCTTTAAAACCTAGTATTGTGCTTGACACATGGCGAGGGCTCAGGAAATGACAGGTCTTGGAGTGATGATGACAATGATCAAACTTTTTCAATGGTCTGTTTACACATCTGTCATCTCTAAGAAATTATGGACTCCTTAAGGACAAGGATCACAGTTGAGTCATTGCTGTATCCATAACACCCTGGCTGGCTCAGAGTGAGCACCCAATAAAAGGTAATAAATGTCAGCACTGTCATTAGGATACTTCAGATAATACTAACTGGCCTTTAGTGAATATTTACCATGTGCCAGGCGCTGTTCCAATTTACCAGGATTATCTCACTTGATCTTCACAACAATCCTATAAGGTGTTATCATTTCCATTTTACAGATGAATAAACTGAAGGTTAGACAATTTGCCTTAAGTCACACCATAAGGAGTGAAGGATGGAGGCAGTTTCAGAACCAGGTCAGTCTGACTCCAGAGTTTTTAAACAACTCCATACTTGACTGATGAGCATGCTCTATATTGTATCACAATCCTCAGTTCACCTGTCTTTTCTACCTGACAACAAACAGGTACTGGAATTGGTTTACTTATGTAACCTCTGACCCCAGCACAGATTCTGGCACATACACTCCCTCCACCTCAGTCCATATTTCTTAGATAAGTAGATGAGAAAAACAGAGGGAGAAAGGAGAAGGTCAAGAGCAGATGGTAGGGCTGGGATGGGGCAAGACATCTTTTATTTTGAAGATCAATGGGTAAGGCCAGAAGAGGCCCAGAGAGAAGACTATGTCCTGGCCTTTAGGTTGACATGTATTTTCTGGGGCACCATGACATTCCCACCATCCCAACTTCCAACAGTGTCTGAAAGGGTGTTCCCTTGGGAACAGATGGAAGCTCAGAAGAATGTGAGCTGAGGGCTCAGGTGCTCCCTCCCTCTTAGGCAGCCCCTCCTCATCCCCAGGACTACTAGTCTGAGTTATAGGAGACAGAGAGATGTTTGTGATACATGAGTGAACCAAAATTTGAGACAAGAGGAAAAAAAGTAAGCCACAGCATCTCTGTGCCTCAGAAAATTAGACCACAGGAGATGAGGGCATCATGCAACGCCTCCTGAATTCAATATTTGGGGCCTGACCTCACTCAGCAGGGTCATGGCAGCCTGAGTGAAGACAACCTTGCTGGAAGTAAATCTCTCCTGTGAGTGGGTGGAAGGTCTCTGTTACTTGTTGTTCTGTCAGCATCCTGGAGTGGGGCAGGGTTTTGCCTGCCCATCTGACCTTAAGGCCAAGGTTGTGGGGACCTTGATCAGCTGTGTCCTAGCCCAACCTGCTTCTTCAAGCCCAGTTTGTGCTAGGAAGAGAGAAGGAAATTTAATTTACATTTCTCCCCTCAATTTAGAGTCTGGACAGCTATTTTGACTGCTTCACTAGAATATTCTTTAATTTTGAGTTTCTTTTTCTCATTACAGCTCGAAAATTAAAATCTCTCTGCCTTGGGCAAGTGAAGCCTGAGTGAGGGACAACTGCTGCTACTGCACATTTCTTACTTAAGTCGATTTGGACACACCGACTGCTTTCTCTCAGGGTAGATGACCGAGAGAAGAGGACAAGGCAGACTTTAGCCTTCCTCCTTCCCAGAGTGTAGGCATTAATCCTCCCATTATTCTGGCAGCCCTCAATGACCTGGCCTAATCACAAACTTAATAACACTCTGAGCTTGTAAAGCTCTTCTCTGTGTATTCTTTCCAGCTGATTCCCACAACAGCCCTGAAAGAAGGAAAGCAGATATTCTGGTCTTTGTTTTTCACTAATGAGGGAACTGAGGGCCCAGAGCATTTTACAGATGAGAGACAAAGCCCTTCAAGTTCCTGGGTGGGGGTAGTCGAAGTTGTGACCCCTCCCTTTTAGGTCTCCTTACTTCTGAGAAGACAGCTGGGGCAGGGCCACCTCTCCTCATTGCCCCCAGACCCCTGACTAGGAGATGCACTCAGGAGTGGTATGATCTAGGGCAGCTCCTGTCCCCCTCTGAGCTTCAACTTCCTTATGTTGAAAAGAGGGGTTGCCCTACATTATGTCTAGAGCCGCCTAGAGCCATATGTGCCCTGACCCCAGGGGAAAGAGAACCATGCTCTCTCTGTCGCGTTGCTCCATCTCTGTGTTTCTGGCTCTCTGTCCTTGGGTGACATGGCAACTCTCCTCCCTGTGTGAGAACACCCAGCTGTCTTTGCCCTGCTCACCTTATCCCTATGCAGCTCTCACCCTGATTTGCTCACAGACTCTGAGAGGGATGTTTGGTCCACATGGGGTCTCCCAGTAAAGCTCCAGAACATCCCCTCTGTGAGGGGCTTGGAGAAGACAGTCTAGTAGAAGGTTCTGGGATTTCTTCAAACCCTAGCAGCACACCGTTTTCACTGAACATATCAGGACGTGCCTGTGGCCTTCTAAGGTCTGGATCAGGTTCATTTCACTGGGGGACACGGGATCTAGGAATGCAGGCTGGGCTGTATCTCAAGCCGCATTAGAAAATGTGACTGCCCTGTAGCAAACAGTAGCAACAGCCTTCTAAGGGCACGAGCTCTGATGGGAAAAGGAATTTCTCATTCCATCTTTGCCCTCATCCCCAGCTCCCTTGAGGATCTGGTAGTTTTCCATGTTCTTCTCCTCCCTTTTGTGAAGCTCCAGAGAGACAGGAGCCCAAGGTAGCATGTGACCCTAACCCTCTCCAAAAACCTCATGATTTTGTTCCTGGTGTGAAATGACAGCCACTCTCATTCACCTTCCCCCTCCCTGGGGAGTAGGAGTTGAAACCAGACTGCTCTGAACCCCGATGGCCACAAACAGAACTCCAAACCTAACTTGAACCAGCAGGAAGGACAGTTGAGGCAGCCTGGAGCTTCTTGAGGCTAGTGTAGGGGAGAGAGCTGAGGGAGGGAATGAGTACTTCCTAGAGATAAAGGCTTTGGATTGCAACTCAAAAGGGAAGGGAGCCTGCCATGTTGAAGCAGGAAAATTCAGACAGATCTGGAATCAAATTTCAGCTCTACCTCAAGCTATGGACACGAACCTCTGGAAACCTCAGTGTACTACTTCATTTTCCACAGTAATGATTGTCTCATGGTGTTTTTACAGGACCTAATGAGATAATGTACATAAGAAGACAGTTACCAAAGTCTCTGACATATATTAGGCACTCAGTAAATGGTTGCTATTATTATTATTATTGGTTCAATGTTGTTATTATTGTCATTGATTGAGAAATCTGGGATTGAAGACAGACTTTCTTATTTGTAAATACATTCAGCCACAGCACACAAAGGGAAGAAATCCCCAAATGGTGAATATCCACCTGAAACTCTCTGCAATCTCATGAAAGCTCAGTCTTATCTCTCTGGTGTCATCTTGTTGACTCAGAAATAAACCCAAAGGCTAGTTTCCCTGCACCAGCTCACTTTACACTGGGAACAAACAGCATCTTGGGAAATTAGGGTCACAGAGACTGGGCAGTCAAGTCCAACTCAAATCAAGGGGCCCCTGTTCTGATTCCTGTTAGTGGCAAGGGATGATGCTCAGGCTGCCACTGAGCATGAGGGCCAGGCCAGAGGAAACAATGGTTGGGCAGGTGCCAAGTCCTTAGGAAAAAACTGAGGTCCCAAGAGAGAGACCAGAGCTGCCCCAATGGGCACTGCCTTCCTTTTTGTGCCTCTCATTCTTTGTTCCTCCTCTGCCTCATTTATAGCTCCTCCACCCTCATCTCTAACAAGGAGGGTGAGACTAAGGTGAAACTTCGTATGGCAGATAGTGGGGCTCTTCTCCCAGGGAGGTAGTGTGGAATGTTAGGCCTCCCCCTACATCACTAGGTCTGGGGATCCAAATATGATTGGAGAGCCAGGGAAATGGGGTAGCAATCCTAAGATCCTGAAAAATAAGAATTCACAGCTATCAGCTTCACCTCGCCTCATCTCTCTTCTTCAATCCTAGTTCCATTTCTTCTTTCTCTTCTGTCTGCTTTCTATTCTCTTTTCTCTGCTTCTTCTTTCTCCTCAGTCCTTATTCACAAGCTGGCTCTGAAAGTTTTCAGCTTCTGTTGTAAGACCTCCCTCCCCCATACAGCAGGAGTGTCTTTTTGTTTCTCTTGTTCCCTCTTTTCTCTCTGAATGCCTCGCCCAGAAGCAGGAATTCCTGCCTTCTTTGATAGAGGCTTAAAAAAGAACTAAGCCTCAGGGTTTAGGCTCAGACTCCTCAGGAGTACATGGGGGGCAGGGACTGCGGAAGAGGAAAGTATGAATTGGCTCATGAGAGCATAAAGATGGCACAGACAAATGGAATGCAGTATTGATTGGGATCTGGGTGACTCACCACTTCAGAGAAGGGATCTGGGAGAGTGATGTCACTGCTGGAGCCAGTGGTGACACTGGCAGCTGTGCCTCATCCCTGCCCTGAGACCTTTTCTTGCCTTGCTAGCTTCTTTTTGCCTCCCCATTACAGAGCAGATTTGAGGAATGAGATTTCACCTTTGATGGTATTTAGAACCACAATGAGGTTTCCTTAGATCAAGACCTTCTTCCCACATCCTCTCCTCCACTTCCTCCGCCCGCCTGTCTTAGTAAATGTACTAATGTGCATGTGGGCATTCACTGTCTCACAAATGTGTGCACACTTTTTATATGTGTGTACAGCTTATATGCATATGCGCATGCACACACACATACACTCACACATACATACTCCCACCTGCCATCTGCTTCTGTCAGTAAGGGGGAAAATCTGGACTTCTAAACAAAGCTAGGGGCTACTAGGGGGCTAATTCTCCCTGGGAGTGATATGAGGAAGAACTTCTGTATGCTTTTGTCTGCTGACATCTTGATGTTTTGTGCCTCTTGACTACAGGGGCCACAAATGTGAGCCACAGTAAGCCCAGCATTCGGATAGGCATGCGTGTCCTTGACTGTATGTGCATTTCCAACTTCATCATCACGGGGAAATTGGGAAGGGATGAGGTTGGCAGGGGACAGGAATATGTGGAGGAGGACAATTTGAGTAGGGCTAGAGATTTCAGAAACTGACTGTAAGACAAATGTCATCATCATCCCACCCACCCCCATACTGACTGTATTTTCCCCTCTACATCCTGGAAGAAAGTTCAGTCTTATTTGTTAACTAAGTCCCAGGAATTCAGCTTAAACTGGGACAGAGGAAGGGTTCCAAATATGAGTGTGAATATTAAAGATATGTAAATCACATGCAAATGAATTGAAAGCAAAAATAAATTGCCTGTGAGTCTTGAAAAAGAACAATTTAGCCTGAGGTGAAGGCAGTGGAGGAGCCACAACCCACATAATGGGGTGACTACCAGAATCTGGGTGGAGAATGAGCCCATCCTAAGGTCCTGGCCTATAACACAGTGAATATGGTTTGTTTTGGCCATAAGCAACCAACTGACAAGCATTTATCAAATGTCCACCTGACAAGGTGGCAGAAGTGGATTTTCTGAAGCTAATGAAACTTCAGCTTCAGGGCTCCTCATTAGCCAGTTCCTTTTCAAAGCCTGTACTTAATTTTATATTTATAATTTTTCTTAAAGAGGGCTTCCCCAAATTGTATTAGTTTCAGGTCCCACAAAACCTGGGTCCACCTCTGCAATGAAGAGGGTAAACTCTGTCTTTAATTTAATTAACAGCCTCCTTTGAAACCTTCTCTCTCTTTATCAGAAATACCCATCTGTCAGAATGGCCTACTGCGCCATGCAGTACTCTAGATGGAAAAGGACCGGATGACTTCCAAGGCTGCTCCTAGCTCCAGAATGCCACAACTTTCTGCTTTGAGGCTAGTATAGGAGGAGGATGAAGGTAACTGCTTCAGTGTTAAAGGGAAGGTGACCCTATTGCCCAAACCCTGAGAACTTCAGGGAGCAAGTACCTGATGATAAATAATAATACCTAACATTTGTAGAACCTCTGAGAGTTTCTAAAGGGAATGTGTCATTTGATCTTCACAACAACCTTGAGGCAGGGAGATGTATTGAGATTTGTTACAGACAAGGAAACAGGCTCTGAGAGGTGAAATTACAATAATAATAGCTCAGATTCCAGGGAAGATTATAAATATATTACATACTGTGCTTCTTTAATCTGCACAGTGACCCTATAAGGTAGGTACCATTATTATCCTTATTTTAGGAATGGGGAAACTGCACAGAGAGGTTAAGTAACCAATCTAGATAAAGAGTAGCAAACCAAGATTCAAACTCAAGTAATCGGGTTGCAGAGTTCTTGCTGTTAATCGGTTCACTATTCAAATAATTCATGAACAGTCTGGGCCAGAATTCAAATCCAGATCTGTCTGACCCCAGAGCCCTTTCTCATCACCATTAAACACTACCACCTCCCTAATGAACCAGGAAATGCCAGGCACTTGCAGCCAGGGCCCTGAGGGCAGGGATGAGGTAATTGGTGGAAATTCCAAGTGATTGATCTAAGGACCAGGGTTCCCCCCAGTAAGTGAAGAATGAGTACCCATCCTGGGCTGATAGCTCAGGGCGGGCAGTGAGCCAGCAATCACAGACCTGGACCTTCAGAGAGCCTGGGGAGACTTCTTCCTTCCTGAGGTCTCAAGAACCCAGTCTTTGACCATCTCTCCCCACATGTGCAATTCCCTGACAAATAAGATTAAGACTATGGTCAGTGGTATATTTAGGAAGATCGCCATGGCAACAAAGTAAAGGATGATGGGTAAGGGGTGAGGTTGAGACAGTTTCAAAAATTTAGGAGAAAAGCGATGAGGTCCCAAACAAACCAAAGTAGTGACTAGTGCAGAGAAGAGAAGATACTGCAGGAGTGAATGAATGAAGGGTGGACAGGAATGTTGTCTTCAAATGACACAGCTCACATTCAGGCCCCAGTGGAAGAAGGAGAGAGAGTGTGGGAGGAATGGGGAGCAATAAACAACGAGGCCTGTAGGATGAGCAGCCCCTGGAAGCTGCCAGGGGTGATAACATCTCATCTTTCTGCTCTCTGGGACCCTAGTCAGGCTGGTCTCCACTGGGGTGTGTGTGTGTGTGTGTGTGTGTGTGTGTGTGTGTGTGTGTCTAGAAGTGTCAGCCATGGGCTCTGGGGCCAAATCACAGGGAGGGGAGCATCAGGAAAGGGTGATTTAGAGTCTCATTCTCACTGCCCTTCACTGTGCTGCAAGGACAGTTCAATGTAATATATAATTACCACCGCCCAACAAGGCTGTACTGTACACAGAGCTCCCTACCTTCTTCCTACTCCCTTCTGCCTGCCTGCAGACTATAAATCAGTTTTCAATCCTGAGTGCTACCTGTAAATGTTCAAGCTCAGGATACTCGCCTCATATTCCTGCATCCCTAGGGGGTGGTTCAGGCTCTGAGCCATCCCTCCTTCCCCCAGTCCTGATTCTGACATGCTTCTTATCCCTGATTGATGGTGGGAGGGGCGACTGAAAGCTGGAATTGGCTCTAAGGTCTCTGGAGCCCTAGCTTGGAGAGTGGGAGTGAGTGGCTGTGTCCACCTGACTTAATCAGGTCTGAGCTGGACACTGCCCAGTATGTAGCACTATGAACATGCTCTGGATCAAGTGGGCAAGACAGCATTGAGACTGACCCCTCCTCCCAGACTGGCAACCTCCTCCTAGACTTGCAGGATGTGCCCAGAGGCAGGCTGGAGCTTTTCCTGGAGAGTCTCCAAAAGACAGTACCCTCATTGTGGTGTGATGAGGAAATGAGGAGAGTCCAGCCATGGTTTTTCCCAGAGCTGGGGTGGGAAATCCCATGGTGTACCTTTGTGGCGATAAAGAACATATTAAGAGAGGAATTCCTGATTTTTATGGAGCAGGTACCTTGAGGACTTTGATTCTTCCTTTAAAAAAAAAAAAAAAAAAAAAGGTGGTTGCTTTCCTTCTCCCTTTCCTGCCTCTTTTTGCTGAGATAACTGTAATAGCCTCCCCACTGGTCTACCCACATCGTCCTGCTAAATGGAGGTTGGATCACGCCTCTTGCTTCCCTGATTAAACCTTTTTGCGAACTTCCCTCCTACCTAAAGATAATAGAACGTTCCTTGCCGTAGCTCCCAAGACCTGACCTGGCCTGTCTTAACCATGTCGACCTCATCAAGTACTCCTCTTCCTATCATTGCCTTACTCCGACTACATCGCTCTCTGCTTTTTCAACACTCCTGCCCCAGGGCCTTTGCACTGGCAATTCCTGCCACCTGAAATGCTCTTCCCCCTACTCCTACTTTTCTAGGTCTGTTCCTATGTCATCACCCTCCCTTGATTACTTCATCTGATGTAGGCCCCCACCATTCTATCTCGGCACCCTGTCTGTTCACTTTACAGTACTTATTATATTTTATATAATTTGTAATTCTGTATTCATCAGTTGGTTTCCTCATTTTTTGTGGATTTTCCCCATTAGACTGGAATCCTGTGAGGGCAGGGGTCACACTGTCCTTTTCACCATTGCATTTTACGTGCTTAGCATGAAGCCTGGCACAGAGTAGATATTAATTATTCTTTGAAAGAACTGAATGCATGGGAGGTGGCTCACAGAAGGTCTTAGAAGTTGAAGTTGATTTACCTATCCACCATTGCAACCCCACTTACAAACAGCAAATAGTCAGAATCATACTTCCCTAGATCAAGCTTGCAGCCTTCTGGGGGAACTGGGAGGGTTTCTCATCTGGTTGGCCTTCCTTCCTCTCCTTTGGAAAACTCTTTCAGCTGTGGCCCCTTTGGGCTGTCCCTGGAGCTGCCCCTCCACGGATCACCGGTCAGTGTCCAGTGTTCACCACCTCCAAACCCCCATCAAGATCCCTGGGTGGTTGCAAAGCATGGCCTAGCCAAACTGGGACCTGTGCCCACCAATGGGGGTAGAGGAAAGGAGTGTGGGAGAAAGGAACAACGAAGTGAGGCTGAGGAGGCAGCTCTTCCATACTTTATAATGTCCATGAAGTACATGCAAATTAACGGAAAGCACCTTTTGAATAAGTAGCTTTTATTGAGGGAGCTGCTCTAATCCCCAGACGGCTTTATGACCACGAGGAGCTCCCTGGTGGAGGAGGGGCTAGGAAATGTGACCTCGCTGTCCAGGACCACTCTGCAGCGCCCTTGTCTCTGATTTTAGATTCCAGACATGCTTCTTATGGCTAATGGACTTGCAGATCTCTAACCTCTGCTTCCACACTTCACTACCCTCCCCCATCCCAAGTCTGAGGAGCGTGGCCTCTGGGTTTGCAGGAGGCTGAGGCTGCTGGATGCAGCATCTCAAATCTAGATGTTGCATGAATTTCCAGGACTGTAAGCAACTGAGTATGGCTACAGTGAACACAGCTCTGTGGGCTCTCTGGTATAACTACACCTGGGCATGTAATAAATCCCTTGCTTGTGTATAAACGTATGTGTGCTGTATGCACCGGGAGGGGTGGGAGTTGTGTCCATTTACACACACACATGAGACCAAGAACCACTGTGTTTGTGCCTCTGAGTTGATGTGTGTGTACGCCACCCGCCCCCTCTGGCCCCATCTCCATCCATTTGTACTCCTCCTCAGGTTGCAGGGGAGCTGCCTCGGCTGGGGAGTCATGCTTTTTCAAAGACTAATGACTTTTATCAAAATGATAATGAACTGATGACACACAGAGGCCCCTGGGCTCTAGAGAGGAACCAGAAAACAACTGGGGACAGAGTAAAGACTGGTGATGCTTTGGGGCAAAAGGACCTTGTCGCTCAGAAAGCTCATTCCAGCTCAGTTCAGATCTTAGAGGGTAAAGGGAATTGGACAAAAGAGGCCCAAGGGATGTTGGAAATATGTTATCAATATTCCCATCCTGGCCTGCTTCCCTCTTCTGGAATACTCCATTCCCTGCTTTGCTGACTCTCTCACCCTCTCAAAGCATTCACCTTGACTATGGAGCTATGAGGGATAAGACTGACTATTCCACTCTCCCAGCCTCTGTTTCTCTGGCCCTCACCCAAAGCCAAGTCCTGCCCAGAGATAAAGAGAGGGGACTGCTCCTCTTTACTGGATAACAGAATTCTGAGAGGGACAGGGACATACAAGCAGACTTTGGAGCACCAAAAACTGGAAAGTTACCCCTTGGACACGGAGCCTGTCAAGGCTAATTTATTTCAATAATCTTTCATAATGGATTTAGGGCCAGGTGAGTTGTCACTGTGAAAAAGAGAGTCCAGAAGCTTGTAGAACATCCATGCTAAAGGGACTTGGATTACAAAGCAGAAACTCCTCTCATTGGTCAGGGCAGAATAAGTGCTACCCATCTTCTAAGGGTTTTAAAGAGACTTCATGCAATTCTGAGCTTGGAGCACGCAGGGGCTCACCTCACTGGAAGGCACCTGCACCCTGCTACCCCTGAGAAGCAGCCACTTCGCCCCAAGCTGGAGAGCTCCAGCCCCCTTAGTACAGCCTGGCACATAATAAGTGTTCAATAAATATTAGTTGTTGTGAATATAAGCATAATCTCCTGGTGGAAAGTCTCTGAGGGTGGTCCCTGCAGAGATGACTGAGCCTCTAGAACCCTGGGAGTCAGGAGGGTGTAGGCAGTGTGAAGCAGGGATGGTGCCAAGATGCTGGTCCTACAAGGAGGCAGGGACCCTGGCTTGCACTGTGGCCTCTCCTTCCCTTGCCCCAGTGTTGTCCTTTCTCTAGGCCCTGCAGGGAGTCTTCTCTCTGTCCCGGGCAGGCCTGGTGACCTTTCACTAAAGTCTGCAAATATATTCTTGGCGAGTCTTGGAAATGAAATTGTGCTCAACATTTGTATAGGGCTTTTCTGACGCCCAGCCCTTTACAGACATTAGCTAATTAAATGGAGGAGGAGGAGAAGGAGGAGGTCCCTGCTTCTGTAGCCAGGGACTCCAGGTCCTCCTGACCTGAGCAGCTCCAGTCTCCTTCCTCCCTTCTTCTTTCTCTGCAAGGTTGGACTTACTCTAAGGAGGAAGCAACTCCTGGGGAGTTGGCCAGTGAGTCAGAAAGCAAAAGGTGGAGGCAGTTTGACAATATGTTGAGTATGTTAAATGTCTTCCTGAGGTCATTTTGTACCACTCCCAGCCATATCCAGCAACTGGCTCAGTCTGTAAGTGCTGTTCTGTGTCTGCCATGAATGGGTCGGCCACCTTCTCCCCCTTGGGAGGAAGACATGAGATCAGACAGTAACTTGAGCCAGAGCAGATTGTCAAAGATCCTTCCCAGAGGGCTAAGAGGAGCAAGGCACACAACCGTTTGGCCTAGTCTAGGGGCAGGGCCAATCTCTCAGCCCATCTGGGAGTCACAGATCTGGACAGCAGCTTCTACACTAGAGAGAAGCACGTAAACCTCTGCTCTGCATGCTCTTCCTGGGCATGAGGGTTGGAGGGAAGCCATCCCAGCACCAGTGGAATTTCTTGCACTGTACCACCCCCTCTTCCCGCATCTACTCCCCATCATCAGACCCTGCCTGTGCCAGCAGTGAGTCAGTGAATGAAGATGCCCTATAACTGGCAGCGAGTCAAAGTTGTATCTGAGGAGGAAGGACAGAAGGGGGGGGGAGGAAGAAAGGAAACAAAGAAAGAAAAGAGGGAGGAGGGATAGAAATGGATGGATGGATGGATGGATGGATGCACAGATACATATATACATACATACATACATACATACATACATACATAGATTCAGGACTAGGATTGAGAGAAAAGACCAAGAGAGAAATAGAAACCAGTTAGAGAGACTGACCTAAGGAAGAAATAAGCCATATTTCAGACTGAGATTGTGGGAGAAAGGAAAGAAAGAAGACTAGAGGAGAGGGAAGAAGAAATAGCTCCACAAGTAACAATGGTGTCAAGATTAAGGATTTCTTGGCACAGCCAGGGACAGCTCCAGGTAGGAATACCCCCAGGAGGCCTCAGAGAGTTGCCATAGGCCCCTGGAAGGAGAGCCACCTCTCCTTCATCCCCACAAAGGACAGCATCTGCAGGTGCCCACCTCAGATGTGCAGGCAAGGACTAAGAGCCTGGATACTTGGTCCCTCCTCCTCTCCTACTATGAGTGTATCTCCCCTTCCAGACCACCCTGATCTCATTAATCTGCCTGGTGCTGATTGGGGAATTAGCAATTCTGGAGGCCCCACCAAGTCCAACAGAGGAGGGCCTGACCTCCACTCACCATAATTATCTGTCTCATAAAAAATAGGCATTGAACTTCATAAAACCAATTAAGACTTCAGAGCCAGGGCACAAGAGCAGCAAGCAGGAGTCCAGGGAACTCTGGTGACAATGGGAGCCAACTCCAAGGGCAGAGCAGTAGCTGATAGCTCCCCCGTCTCAGGCCCAGTCCCAAATGCTGCAAAGCTACTGCAGATGCAACAGAAGAGAATGTGGTCAGACCCAAAGAAGGACTGGCTGGCTTGCTGGCAGGAGCAGAGAGCACTGGTTTCTTCCCTTTTGTGACCAAGAGCCTAACAGAGCCTGGTTTCTCCCTCCGTAACCCTCGCTGGTTCCGGAAAAACTCAAGAGTTTCCCATCAAGTTACCAAGGCAACCACAGCCCAGCAGGATTCACAGTGATGACTAAGAGAGAGCAGGCTGATAGCAGCCCCAGGACAGGCTGTTAGGATGAGGACACACATCTCAGGGTGAGCAGGAAGGCAGAGGTTTCCAGCTAGAGCAAACATCCCCTGCCTCCCTGTCCAGCCTGTTCCAGGATCTGTTTTGCTGCAGTTTGTGGGTTTACATAGCCCAGTCCCAGGTGGGTAAGAAGACAGCATCAAATCTTCCTTTACTGTCAGGTGGAAATAGCGGGGTGCTCTTCCGCAGCCTCCCAGAATGGCAGAGCAACGGTTCCTGGCCCAGCCCAAAGGCCGTCTGATTTTAAAGGCCAGTGGAACTCTCTTACATAACCACCTGCTCTCTCCATAATGGCCCCTTGGGAGGCAGTACTTACTGCTAAGGGATCATGAGCACAGACTGCTTTGGAATCAGACAGAAGTGGGTTTCATTCTTGCTTTGTCACTAAGACTATGTGACCTTGGGGATGTTACTTTTCTCTCAGTCTCAGTTTCCTTAGCTGAAAATGGGGATAATATGATGAATTCCCAGAACTTAATAATATAATATATATAATGTGTTCGTTCAGGGCTTGGCACTGGGTCTTTTTGAAAAAAATTAAAGCTGTTAAAATTTTATCATTATTGTTACAATTTTAATTGTTATTACGTATGTACCTCAGTTTACTCATCTGCAAAATAGGGATAATGATTTAATGGGTTGTTTAAGATTATAAAAGACAAATTTTGTGAAAGTGCTCAGTGAATAGGAGCTGTTATCATTATGATTTTTACATCCCACTTCTCACCACAATGCCTTCAAGATTATATACCAGGAAGCCATTACTGAGCAGGCCCAAACTCTTAGTTCCCTAAACAGTAAGGGCCAAGAAAACAAGCCTTCTGGAACTGTAGTGGGTGGGTGGGTGGGTGGGGAGTAGTCTTTCCTAACAGCCATGCTAGTGAACTTCCAACTCACTTCTGGACCAGGAATAAGCCTTTTACTTCTGCATTCGCTCATTTCCATCTCAGGAGCCTGAGGTTCTCTAAGCAGGATGATGTCCTGCTAATGCCCAGCAGACTGGAGAAAGGAGTAAAAACGGTCACTTAGAATGGAAAAAGGTTTTGCCCCTACACAGAGGGTCAGATGCCAGGCTGGGATAGGGGACACTCTTAAGAGAATGAATGAGGGGACCATGTAGGTGGGGTTACAAAACCTCTTAAAGGTTCCTATCTTTTGTTGGTCCATCTGAGGCCTCATTTCCATAAGGAGACCTCAGATATGGCTGAGCAACTGCAGACTGCTCTCAAACCCTCACCACCTTCCTCCTTGAAAACATCAACACTCCTCCAGTGCCCAGTCACTCTTTCAACCTTTGCGACTCATGAACAGGCTGATTGGGATGAAGTCTTTCTCATTCTCAGCTCTTGCCACATATGTGTGCCTCACTGGTCCAACTGCACATGAATTGCACAGGTGGGTGTCCCAGAGGTCTCCAGGGTATGCCACAAGCTAAAGGGTGGGCTAACAATGAAGCTGGAAGAAATGAGGTGAAACTTCAGGGAAAATATCCTGGTTGAAAGAGCTGGGAGACACAGAGAAAAAGCTAAAAGCAAGCTACAGGATCCACTTCTCTGCAGATTTTCCATTGGAAAAGTCCCCATCCCTAACCTCTATTGCTCTGAAGATCTTGAAAGGTAATGCCTCAGTGGGGGCGAGCTAGGGCTGTCAGGACCCCTAAGACAGTGAGGAAAGTGAGGCAGCTCTCATGCCAGACCTGGCCTGGGCCCTAGCACTGGCCATCTTTCCCTTCCCTACCCTGTAGCCTGGAAGGCCTACTACCTTAATGTTCCCAGCAGCCTGAGGCCCTGCAGAGCTAGATTCTAGGGAGAACCAGAGACTCTGGGTTCTGATGTCAGAAACCACATCTGAAGATGACTTGGACATGTCCTCCCCCAGAATAAATTCACAAACTCAGGCCCGTGCCCTCAGTTCTGCTGGCAACAAAGCCTTTGTCTCTAGCCCAGAGATCCTGTCCTCCACACCAGGCACCATGCCCTGTACTCTCCCCATTCTTTGGACAGAGAACTTAGAGGTGCTGGAGCTTTTCTTTTAGGGTTATGTAAGCTGATACAGGCATCTTACTCTCCCTGTGTCATTAAATCTGTGCCCACACAAGCCCTGTTATTGGAAAGGAGGAATGTGAGTGTCAGTGGCTTTAGGAGAACTGTGGGGGGAATGAGGAAGTCTGAGGGAGACAACTAGAAAGAAAGCAGGAGCTGCTGCCCAGAAAGCCCTGGCTGTGTCAGCTATGGGTTGGGGATGTGCCACACCCCACCTTACCCCATTCCCATCTGACTCTCAGACAGGTCCAGGAACAGTCACAGAGGACTGTGTTAGATCTGGGAGAAACAGAAAAAGGCTTTTTATCTTATTCCCCATTATAAAGAACCTAGTGGGCAGGGCATGGGCAATAGCAACATAGATTGATTTGAAAGTCATTCTGAAGGAAACTTGGCCCCAAAGGTAGGCAAAGTAGGGTCAGCCATTGGGGGCTGGTAAGGCACCAGGAGTTGGTCCCCAGTGAGACCAACCTGGCACTGGCCATGGCCCAGGGATGGAGACCTGCCCTGCCAGCTGATCTCCCAGAGGCAGAAATCACAGGTTCCTTCCAGCCCAAGGAATCTCAGGAACAAGTAAGAAAAGCCAGTTTTCTCTCAGGTCTTTGTCTCTGTCTGCTAGAAAAAGATTGCTTCTAGCGCTCAAAGGGTCTGTCCTGCTCACCCTCAGATTGACAGGTGGACAGACAAATGTTACAGTGTTCTCAGAGTCCAGGCTGAAGACCGCAGCCCAGAATCCTCTCCTGGGATGACCCAGGAGCTCCCCCTGCTGTCTGGTTTGCCTGAGCCAGTTGTGGGGTGAAGAAAAGGAGGAGTGCTAAAGTAGATTCTAGTTGCCCCAGCAGAAGGGGACACGCTTTATGCTGCCCCCTCTATACACTGCCAGAGCCTGAATCAGAGCTGGACCTCCCCTGGGGTCACCGAGGAAGGGAATGTCCAGAGAGCAGTCGATCTGGAAGGAGGACAACATACTGGCACCCTGCAGCGCGGCCTCTGGGCTCATGCCCAGAGCTCTGATGAAGCTATCCAATCTGCAGATGTCCCTGGCTTCAGGAGAAAAGTCATGTTCTGCGTAGCAAAATCACCTGCCTCCTCTGAGCCTCAGAGAAAAGAGGCTGTTCCACTCAGTGAACCATCTCAGTGAGTGTGTGGCAGGGGGTCTGCCAGCCTTAGGAGCACAAAAAAGACCCCACTTCTCCCCACCAACTCCCCCAGGTAACAGTGGGACACATCCAAATTTACCATTGATAATACAGATTATAACAGACAATAATAGGTGTTTCCCCAAGGACCTCTGGCTCCATATCTGTGGACTCTTCAGGTTTCTTTAGCTCCAACATTCTATGACTCTATAGAATTCCATAGCCCCCACCTCCTGACCACCACAACTCCCTACTCCTACTCCTTTATTTTACCTGATTTAAATTCATCTTGTTGCATCCTGAATAGTGGTAGCTAGGAGAAGGGTCTCTGTCCAATAGTTCCCATTTTTGTGATGACAGAGAGAGAGAGAGAGAGAGAGAGAGAGAGAGAGAGAGAGAGAGAGAGAGAGAGAGAAAGGGGAGAGAAGGGAAAGACAGAACACCAAGAAACCAAGGGAAAAGGAAGAAACGGCAAGAACAAGGAGTGGAGAGATGACCAAATAAGACCCAAATAAATATCTGAGAAAAACCATCTGATGGGCTGGAGACATAGGGAACAGCCTCAGAATAGTCTCTAGTCATTCTCCCTGTAAACATTTGTTTCATAGCCATGTCTCTGCACTCACACTAAATGAAATGACTGTACTTGTACACACACACACACACACACACACACACACACACACTTAGACTGTGGGGAAGGCCTGGCTGTGTGTGGTGTTAGAGAGGGCAGCAGTCCTCTGTTGCCCAGAGATTTCTGCCCCCACCTACATAATTGTCTTCTCTTTTCACACCCCCCCCCCACCCACCTCCCAGCCTCCAAGCCTTACAACACTAGGTCTTCCTGCTTTCCAAACAATTCCCTCCCTGAGTGCCACCTTCAGGAAGTGCTGAGCTGCTTGAATGAGAGAATGGAAGGGAGGAGAGCTAGTTCTCTCCAGAGCACCACCCCCACCAAACAGACCCCCTTTACCTCTCTTTCCCTTCCCCTGCCTCTTTCATCCCTGTCAACAGCGGCTGCAAAAACAGCCCTCCCTCACCCTGAGCAGTGGGCTGCAGGGGATATGCCTACTTCCTAGGGCAAGAGACAGCTGGGGGAGGGGGAGGAAGGGAAGGGGGCGCTGGAGGGGGGCCTTGGGCAGCAGCATTCCCAGCAATGCCAATACCATGCCCTCTGCCTCCCTGCCTTCTATAATTAAAGAACAAACAGGAAAGCCCTCCCAGTCAATCCCTACGGTCACTTTACAGTCACCCCAGCTTCCCAAAATCCCTATCAAGGCTACCCCCAACCCTGACCTCCCAAGGTAGCCTATATTTCTCAGACCTTGGAAAGTCACTCCAGGATATCTTACCCTGAAAGACAGATCTGCTCTTGCAATGCAAGGAGACAGTGATAAATTCGCCCACATACTAGCAACCCACTTCCATTAACTCCTATGTCCAAATAATTTCTTTAAATCACAGAGGATGAGGTTGGAGGAGGGAAAGGGAAGTCTTTGACATCAATCTTCAGTGGGGATTCCTCCTTCAAACATGTCCAGGGATAGGCAGGAGAAAAACACTGCCCACACATACTCTGGGGGCCTCTAGGACAAAGCAATGAAAATGAGACCTTGCCTCCTCACCTCTTCCCCACATCTCCACAGTGCCTCCTCTGACCTAAGTTATTTTCCACCCACCCTGCTCCCTTGAGTCGTTGAAAAAACAAGAGACATGGGCTCACATACCGCTTCCTGGAGGTCTCAGGGCTCTGGCTGCTTATGGGTAGGTGAGGCTGCCTCCTGGGAGAATCTTACCTCCTCAGGTAGACAAGAGTCTCTCCAGTGTGACTAGCATCCATGGCGATCCAAAGGGACAGGGCATGAGAAAGATAACTAAGATCTTACTGCAGTTCTAGGTTTACTTATTCCTTCTCAAATCACCCTACTTAACACCCTGATTTTACAGATGAGAAAGTGGAGACTCAGAGGGGTCGACTTGGACAGGATTTGCCCAAAGCAAAGTCAAGCACAGGTCTTCCAACTCTAAAGCAAGCTTCAGCGAGATCATGTCCTGGTAGGGAAGGGAGCCAGGAAGCAGGTGACATTTCAGTGCTAAGTGTGCTCACCTACCCTTGACTTTAGAACACAAGATCATGAGCTCAAGCCTATATTTCTAGCCCCTCCCCTGCTTATATTGTCTGCCTCCAAGCCAGCTTCCAGCTAGAAAGTTTTTACATCTTAGGGATAGGCCAGGTGGGGCTGAAAAGGCAGAAGAGACAGAGAAGAGAAATACTGGCATTTCCCCAGGGCATAGGAGCAGGAGAGGGGATGAGAGCTGAGCAGATGGGCCTGAACAGGCCATGTGGGAAGGCTGGGCTACGGGGAAAGTGTAGGCACAACGTGGCCTGGCTGAAACATGGCTTTGCCCAGTTGGCAACCTAGCATTTCTCCCTTTTTTCATTTTCCCCATCTCACTTTAAATTGCCTGCTTCAAATGTGATTCTTTCCAAATGGGCCCCTCACCCCCCATGAAGGGACTGGCATGTGGAGGGATGCTGCAGACTGATTTCTCACATCGTAATCCTCTTCCAGCAGCAGCAGGCTGGGAGCTAGTGGCCCAGACCACAGCAGGAGCAGCTTGTGATGTTCTGTTCCAGCAGATTAAAGAGGGTTCTTCATGGCTCAGACCTGAGGTTGAGGAGCCAGGATGGACAAAGCGGGAAAGAGGAGACCCCGAATTCTTGGCCAACCAGCAGCTTACTGATAGCTTGGAATACAGGTGTCCATAAGGGCTCTCCCTGCCTGGAAGGAGAAAAATCAGCATTGTCCAGCCCTGTGACTCCGATGGCTGTTGGGGCCCAGCGTTGGGATCCCCATTAGAGGTACTCAACCTGCCTCAGGCCCTGGAGTCCTCAGAAATAAGGGGAGGGTGAGCATGAACCAGTCACTGGCACTTGCTGGCTCCTTCCATGCCTCCTCTCTCAGGTGTTTCACTGGGCAGGGGGGTGGGGGGTAATCTTTACTGGGATCTTGTGGAACTGCCAATATTTTGAGTTATCTAGTAGGACCAAAAGCACCATGAGATGTCAAGAGGAACAATACACAAAACTTTAAGATTGGATTCAAGGCATAGCCTCCTTTCTGCAGCCAACACAGAACCTCACAGTCTTAGAGCTAAACAGTCCTCAGGGATTCCCTAGATTCCAGGCCAAAGGCCCTCACCACCTATTTGGTGACAAAACAAACTGTGGATTTTGGATTTTGAAAGGGAGAAGCAGGTGATGTGAGAGAGAATTTCATGCATAGAGGTGCTCAACAAATGCTAGGTAAGGGTCACTGGTAGAGGAATATGCTTCCAAAGGAGCCCATTGTCCTCTAATGTGAGGAGAGAGCAGGCTAGAATAGGAGTGGAGGTTTTGTTATTTCATCTAAGGTGACCAGGGGGCCTACTCAGACATCTCTACCAAAACAGAGGTAGGAGGACAGCTTACTATTAGATGGGCCTCCTACACTGGCATGAATCATTCTCAGGACACTTCTGAGACTATCTGGGCCCTGATCTTTATCTAGATGCTTCCTCTCCAGCTGAGGAAGCTGGTGCAGACACTCACTACCTCACTCTTTACAGTGCTGCCATTAAGAAGCCTGATTAGCAGAACCCCATGCTAGGCTGCTAATGGGTTGGGGACATTAAGCCTAAATGGTTTCCCAGACATCAGCATGAGCAAAGCACAGGAAGAAACAAATATTTTAATTTCAAAGAAATAGAAGTACAAGAGGGGAGGGGGTTCCCACTGCTTATTCTGAATCTATTGTTCTCCCATCCCCTACCTGCAACAATTTCTACAGTTCTCAGGTCCAGTCATTGCCTGCCCTAGATAGGACTGTACAGGTGGAGGATGGACTGCAGACAACAGACCTTCACTAACCTAGACATACAGGCACGGAGGAGATTCTCAAAGACTTACAGGGAGGGGGATTCCTGGGACTGACTTGATCAACAACCCTGAGGGTCAGGAAATCTTTGACATCTAATTTGAATTAATCTTGTGATAACTCAAGGCCCACTTCCCTGTGGTTTGCTGAGTGGAAAGAAAGGACTGGAGTGGAAGATGGGGGTAAGACACCTATAGACTCAAATTAGTTGCTCCAGGCCAATGGTTCTCCCAGTGTGGCTGGGAACAGTAGCAGCACAGCATCTGAGAACTTGCTGTAAATGTAAATTCTCAGGCCTCACCCCAGATGTACTTAATTAGTGTGACAATGGGCAATCTTGTTTTAATAAGCCCTCCATGTGGTTTCAATGCGGTTAAGTTTGAGAACCACTGCTCCTGGCTTTACCTCTCAGATGGAAGGGGAATGTTGAAAGAAAAAAAATTAGGAGGGGATACAACAAGCAGTTTTGCCCAAAAGGAAAAAAAAAAATGGAACTTTCCCAAAGTGGAAATTCAAAACCAGGCCTCAGAAGAGGCCTCTGATCTTCTCAGGCTGTAAATGTCAAAGCAGTGTCTAAGTGGCCCTGAGCAAAGGAGTCTGGGGAGAATAACCAACCCTGACCTTTTGCATTTTGCCCAGAGCAGGAAAGGATAATGGAACAATAGTTTCAGATAATATATTTCCTGCTTTTCCGAGCTACCTGCCCTCTAGCTGAGCCCTGCTGAGACTCCCATTCCTCCCCTCCATCTCCCTAGCTCTCTGGCTACCCTACTCATCTTATGTCTTTTCCTTCATCCATTGAATGAGAACTGGTTCAAACTGTTTCTTAAGCAGATCAGAAATGAGTGAGGCCCTACACCCTAGGGAGGAAGAGAAAGAAGACCACCATAACCTAGAACTATAAACTACGATGGGGCGGCTTGTCTTCATATTTTCCTCTCTTCCCCCACCTAGACCACACCAGTTCACGGTGCTGCAATAAAGAAAGAAAGGAGCAACTAGTCTTTTCTGTTGTACCTAAATGGTCATACTTGCAAAAAAAAAAAAAAAAAAAAAAAAAGGACAAGTTTTAGGCTTCTAA
Organism: Eidolon dupreanum; assembly: GCA_028627145.1. Classification (NCBI taxonomy): domain Eukaryota; kingdom Metazoa; phylum Chordata; class Mammalia; order Chiroptera; family Pteropodidae; genus Eidolon; species Eidolon dupreanum. The sequence continues at coordinate 25,454,797 of CM053515.1, forward strand.
CCAACCTGTATGTTTCCTGAGGGCCAGTACTGGTCTAAAGTTTATTCTCCTTTTATATTCACAGTACTAAATACCTAACACACTAGACGGCTCATGAATATTTAATAAATTGAATTGAAGGGAGCTCCCAGAAGCAAGAAACCAAGATACTCTACTTCCAAACTGGTACCACAACAGAGATCAAGAAATGGGTCATCCCTGAACTAATTAGAAAAAAAGCTCCTTCCTGCCACCTTAGAGTCTAGGCACTGCCATCTTCATCCTTTCACTCATTCAATAAGCATGCATAGCAAGCCTGCTATGTTTGAACCCTAGATCTCATGTTGTAGTGGAGAGAAACAGATTGAAAATAGGGGTCAAGGACAGCTGCTCTGAGGAGGTAGTATTTGGGCAGATACCTAAAGGAAGTGAAGCAGCTAGACTTGCAGCTATCTGGGGAGGAGAATGTTCCAGGCCGAGGGAATGGCAACTGCAAAAGAACTGGGCACAAGGCTGCTCAGAAAAAGGACTACATTTCTCAACCCCCCTGGCAGCTAAGTGTGGCCATGTAACAAAATGCTGTCTGATGGGGTGTTAGCAGAGGGATGTCTGCACATTTCAGGTCATGTTCTTAAAAGGTGGGGCCTATCCTTTTAAGGTAGGAGGCAGAAGCATCTTGTAAGGAGTCTATCATGGCTTGCTGGAGTGGAGTGAACAAGAGGGAAAGAGATTGGAGATGAGATCAGAGGGCCTTATGGGGCACAGTAAGGATTTTAGATTTCATTCTGAGTTGGAGAGGAGTCATTAGAAAGTCCACAGAGGAATGACATGTTCTTGTTTCATAGTGCTATTCTGGCTGCTATGTTGAGAACCTGGAGTGGGTAGAGCAGAAGCAGGGAAACCACTTGGGAGCCTACTCATTAACCACCACCCCCTCGCACTTCCCCCAAATTCATTTTCTCCTTCCACTTTTTGTCTGGGCACAAGGCTGTTCAGAAAAAGAACTACATTTCCCAACCCCCCTGGCAGCTAAGTGTGGCCATGTGACAAAATACTGTCTGATGGGGTGTTAGCAGAGCGATGTCTGCAAATTTCAGATCATGTTCTTAAAAGGATGGGCCTATCCTCCACTTCTTCCTTCTCTCCTTTCCACAGGCTAATATTTCATGGGAATGCTAGCAGCTACTGAAGCAATTATCTTAGGCCACAAGATGGACGTTACATGTTGAAGATTACAGAGCAGCAAGCCATGAGAACCTGGGATCCCTGACAATGTAGAGTGACTATATCAACACTGGACTACTTATGAACAGGTTCATACTTGAGAAAGAAGTAATTTTCTATCTCGTATAAAACTGTATTTTGCATACTCTGATATAGCAGCCTCATCTGTATTGGAACTAATTCAGAGGTGAATGCAATTGCCTAAACAAGTAATGAATGGTGGCTCTGAGGATGGTGGGAGTGGTATAACAAGATAAATGATTGGATTCTGGAAATAATCTAAAAGGCAGAACTGACAGCGTTTTCTGAGGAATTGGATAAGGGAGCATAAAAAAAGAAAGAAAAGAGCCAGGAATGACTCCAAAGTGTGGGGCCTGGTAGAATAGAATTGCATTTATTCCAATGGAGAAAATTGGGGGACCAGTGAATTTAAGAGGACTATGAGAGACATTTACATAGAGATGTCAAGTAGCAGCTGGATATGAGTCTAAATTCAGGGGAGATGTGGAAACTGAAGATATCCACTTGAAATTTATCAACATGCAGCTGGCTTTAATGTCTTGAGATAGATGAGATTATTTAGGGAGTGAGAATAGATAAAGAAGAATAGAGGTTTGCTAACAGTCCTGGGGCATCCCAGAGATGAGGGAGATGAGAAGGAGCCAGCACTGAAAACTATGGAAGTAGAACAGAGAAAGGAGTATCTTAGAAGCCAAATGAAGAGAGTGATTATCCATGTCAAATGCTGCCGCTAGGATGAGTAAGATGAGGATGAAGGGATGAACTCTGGATTGGCAACAGGGAAGACACTGGTGACATTGACATGAGAATTTTCAGTGGCGTGTGGAGGACAAGAGAGAATGAGAAGAGAGGAAACGGAGACAACTCTGAATTCCAGACAGGTAAAAATCATTCCAGCAATCTAACTTCCATCCTTTCTATCACAGTACCAAGCATTCTGAAGGACATGAGGGCACCCAGCAACTAAACCTTACTCAGCTCCTCTTCCCCAAGTGTTTGAATGACCCTGCAGCCTCTTTTCTCTAAAGTCCCCAGTCTTCAGAGTCCAGGCCTCCCTGCAGCTCTGCCTCTGCCCTGCTGGCTCCCAAGGCCACTCTCAAGAGCTACTTAGGCGGACTAGGCAGCCAGGCCTGACTCTCCTGGATTATAATTAATGTTGCTGCTAACGATGTTTGGCCCTTGTGGAATAACAATCTGGGAAATTCTGATACTTCCAATTTTCCCTCTCAGTGCTTTCTTGGATGCAATTTCCCAGCCAGCCCCTGTGCTCCAGCCCTGGGCCCTGGCTGCCACCTCACCAGAGAGAATAAAGGCAGTGCCTCAGATGCCATTCCAAAGGGCCTAATCAGTTAGCTGAAGTCATCTCCTGGTCATTATCACAGCATTATCACATTAACATGGGCACTGCTTTGGAGAAGGCAGGGAGGCTGCTGTGAGGAAGGGGTAGGGGGACCAGGCTAGCTCCACACAGTGCGCAGTAAGCATTGTTAGTGGTGTAATCGGAAAACTGATGGCTAGAGAGAAAGCAGCCCTCCCAGAAGAACTCTGGAGTTTCCGCAGAGATGCAGCTCAACCATCCACTCTTCCCTGATGAGGAGCCTCCCCAGCACTCCTCTCTCCAGGAGAGGGAATCTCAGCAGTCAGATCCCCAGGCACTGCTTTGGCATCCTGAGGCAGAGCTTGGTAAAATCTCAGACTCAGCTCTCTTCTGTCCCAGCAGCCTCAAAAATCCAGGCCTCTTGCCCTGGAAAGTGCTCATCTCACAGCAGTCTTACTCTCTCAGGTCTGTAGATTTTACTTCATTGCCCCAGTGGGCTTCCGGCTATCAAGGGTAGGGGGCTGTGGTGGGCCCCATGCCTCAGAGTCTTGAAGGAAAGGCCAGAGGATTATTTTGGGTTAAGGGCACTGGGATTGACTGGACCTCGACTTCTGCAACAAGGGATGAAGACAGAAACCAGCATTTATAAGGCACCTGCTACGTAGGAGACCAATGTAAAGTCTTTTTTTTTTTTAATGTACAATATCCATAACAGAATTTACCATTTTTAAGTGTATAGTTCTGTGGCATTAAGTGCATTCACATTGTTGTGCAACCATCACTACCCATCCTCCAGAATTTTTTCATCTTACCCAACTAAAAATCTATACCCGTTAAACACTAACTTACATAGTGATCTCTTACAATCCTTATTGTGAGATAGAAATCTCCATTTTACAACTAAGACACTGAGGAACAGATTGGGAAAGTGATGCTGCCTTTCCTGAGAACAGGCAGACAGGAAGAGGATTTGAATCCCAGTCTGCCCAATTCCAAAGCCTGTGCCCTCTGTGGTTCCCCACCCTGAGCTGCCCAAGGTCTAGGGCTGTTACAGGAATGGCTTTGCTGAGTAATGCCACTGACGACTAATAACTTAACACACTATGTCGCACACTGGATTGTGGATGGCAGTGAAAGGGCTTCTAGTCAGCATGGTTTATACTTCTCAGGAAAGATTCCCAAAGCAAAATCAGGCACTATTGATCAGTGTTTTGACTACTTCATAGAATCCAGCAGGAGAGGGTCCCTCACACATCCTCCTTTAAATTGGCACTTCTCTCCAAAGGTAACTGTGTTCATCCCCAAGGAGTTGGGCTCCTGACTGCTCAGACTCCCCCCTCTGCAGTGTGGAATAATGAAATGAGCATGGGCTGGGAGGTGGGATGGGCTTGGGTTTAGATTCTGACTCTCACTCTATACCCATTTGAGTCCAACTCTTATGGGACAAGTTAGCCCAGACGTAGTAGGTTAGTGTTAGAATACATGAGAAGCCACGTGGGGTCTCTCATAGGACAGGTGCTGAAGCTAGGAAGGAATCTAGATTTAAGACTCCTTAGCAGCTGGAAGCCATGGCTCTTCCTTGTCAGGTTTCAACTTCCCTTCATGGGATTCAAACATATTGGGCAGGTCTGCTTCTATTCCAGGCTCTGGTTGCTGCTAGGAAACTCTTTGCTTTAGGTTGAGGTTTCTAAGATAAAGAATCTGATTGGCCCAGTTGTCTTTTCCCACTAGGCCATAAATTAGAGATGACTAACCAGCCTAGGTACTTACTGACTGACCTTGTTCAGAACCTTCCTGTGGTCTAATCACCTAGGGCAGAGAAGGGTGGAAGTGGTTAAGCGATGGTTTAAGAAACCGGGAGGGTGTGTGTAATGTGGCATATATTGTGGCCTGAAGCCAAGTTTTGGCCAGTACAGAATCTCTTAAAGGGGGCTATGGAGTGGATGAGTAAATAGGTTTAACATTCTATACAAGTTGCTTAATCTCTCTGGGCCTCAGTGGTTTTCTTATCTATACAAATGCGACAATAATTCCAACCTCATAGGATTGTTGTAAAGACTGAATGCAAAAACAAAATTCAAAGTAGTTGGTAGGTGCTTAATAAATGTTGGTTTCTTTTCCCTTCTGTAGGAAAGGCCACTTACGGTGCTATATGGTTCTCAGCTAAAAAACAACAACAACAACAACAACAAAAAACATGCATCCACTCACACACACAAACACACACACACACACACACACACACCACCACCACCACCACCACCACCACCACCAAGATGGGGTTCTGTCTTCTGCAGCAGATTAAAGTCTCCCCAAAGAAAAACATCATGACTCATTCTCCTTTTGTTTCCCTCTTGGCAACTCCATTTGATATATTTTATTTTCTCTTGCTAACATATACCTCCTAACCAAACACCTAGTAGGAGAGAGATGAGGTGTCCTCCTTTATATACCTGAAGGGCCAGTATTGCTAGCTAACCTTTTCCAAGGGCCATTGGCAATATGAATGATGGGGAGCAAAGAGGGCTCCTATGTCAAAAGGAAGATAAATGTGCCCCTGTGCTTAGGAAGACACTTTGATGGAAAGCCTAGGACAAGGTAGCAGTTTTTGAAATCCTATGAGACAATAGAAATAAAAATATGTCTTCTTCCAACTCAGGGGCCTGGGACAAAAGACTTATTTTTCAGTGGTTAATCTATGCCCAGAGGAGTTTTCCTAGGCATCATTTGCTCATTAACTTAACAATTAAATATTTATAAAATGTCTGCTCTCATGAAACTTACAATTTCATCAGGGAGAGACGATAATCAAACAATCCTACTCATGAATATATAAGTACAAACCATGATAAACATTATGAAGAGCAGGAACATATTCTAGGAGAGCATATACCAAAGAACCTGACCTAGACTGGGGAGTCAGACCATGTTAAAGATTTTGACCTTCATCATGAGAGCAATGGGAGGTCTTGAAGGATTTAAGCAGGGTTTTGGCATGGTCAGATTTGTATTTTGAAAACATTGCTCAGTTACAATCAGGAGACTAGATTACAGGGAGATTGTTATGGGATTCTAGAAAGAGAGAATGGTGTCTTTGACTTTGGTAGTGGTGGTGGTGATGATGGCAATAAAGAAAAGTTATGGTCTACGGCCATGCTACCCTGAACAAGCCTGATCCTGTCTGATTTCGGAAGCTAAGCAGGCTCAGGCCTGGTTAGTACCTAAGAAGACCAGGTGCTGTAGGCGTAAAAAATAAATTAAAAAAAAAAAAGATATTGTAAGCTGACAAGGTCCTTGCAATCTATGAGGTCAACCAAAGATTGCCTCACCTAAAAAAAAAAAAAAAGAGAGCGAGAGAGAGAGAAGTTATGGACTCCAAGTATTTTCAGACCTGGTGATTGACTGGATAAGAGGGGAGGGTGAATGTGGTGCGGACAAGAATTCTGGTTTATATAACTGGATAGAAGAGAAAATAAAAGTGAAGTCTTAGGAGCCCTTAAAACATCCATGTGCCGAAATTGAATTGGCAGCTAGATATATGGGTCTGGAGCTCCAGGTAGAGGTCAGGGCTCGAGATAACAAATATATGGGTCATTTGCTCAGAGGTAATTCAAAGCAGCAGATGAGTTCACCTAAGGAGAGAGTAGAGAATGAGAAGAAAAGAGGACCTAGGGTCAAACCCTGAGAAACTTGGACATATCATTTAGGGCAGTGGTTCTCAAGGTATGATCCATGGGCCCTTGAGAAGTTCCCAAGACCCTATGAGTCCACGAGGTCAAAACGATTTTCCTAACTCTATAAGATATCATTTACTTTTTTTTTTACTATGTTGACATTTGCACTAATGGTGCAAAAGCAACAGTGGGTGAAATAGCTTACACCTTGACACAAATCAAAGCAGTGGCACTAAACTGTACTAGCAGTCCTTGTACTCTTCACTGCAACACATATCCAGTAAAAAAAAAAAATTATTTTTACTTAGGAATACTCTTAATAAAACAGTAAAAACGATTAATTTTTACCAAATCTCAACAATTGAGTATGTTTAATAATCTGTCTGACAAAATAGAAAGTACATATAAAGTGCTTCTGCTGTGTTCCAACTACAGTGATTGTCTCCAAGAAAAGCACATCTGCAATTGTTTGAGTTTCAAGCTGAACTAACCTCTTTTTTCATGGAACATTATTTTTCTTCGAAGAATGACTGAAAGACAAACTAAGATTATTCAGATTTGAGTGTCTGGCAGACAGTTTCCCAAAAATGAACAAAGCAAGCCTGTCACTTCAAAGAAAACAACTCAAAGCATTTGTTGCCAATGATAAAATTTGAGCTTTCAAGAGAAAATTAGAATTTTGGAACACTTGTATCTGCCACCATGAACCTGACAGCTTCCCAATGCTTAAAGACTTCTCCAAAGAGACTGATGGTAAGACAATGAATGTGATTTTTAAAATATTATATAATGAAATGTATCAACATTAGGAGGATCTGTATGACTCAGAGAATCTATACTATTTAAATGATCAATATGTGATCTTACAAAATCTATTCAAAGTGCAAGATAAATCAATGAATTTTAATGTAATTCTGTAGGATCTGATTGATACAGTTTCAGATTCCACATTGCAACTAACCTTTAAGAAATTACCATGTGTTGCGTTTTGGTGTAATATCAAAAAATATATATCTACAATTATTTGAGAGATAAAATATTCCTCCTTTCTTAACTCTATGAGGCCAAATTTTCTTCATATATTTCAACCAAAACAACATATTGAAACTGATTAAATGAAGAAATAGAAATGTGTATCCCTTTGGATATTAAAGAGATTTGCAAAAATGTAAAACATGCCAATCTTATCAATTTTTCACCAAAATGTGTTATTTATGTTAATATATAATGGTTTATTGTTGTTTTTAAATGGATTAATAAATACTTGTAATTTCTGTTTTAATTTTTAATACAGTAAATATTGATAGATAACCCACATAAATGAAAGCTCTGAGAGGCCCTCAATAATTTTTAAGAGTGTAAAGGAATACTGAGACCAAAAAAATTGAGAACTACTAATTTACAAACTGCAGTTTTCTCATTGTAAGAAGTCATTCTATCTTCATGAACAAACAACTTGGAATAAAGTATCCATCTCTCCTAAACCGTAAGTATCTCTAAGAAAGAGAAACATTAATGACTCACACATACTTATACAGTATTTTGGAGCTGCAGAAATGGGCCCCATCAGTTTCCAAAAGTGTCCAGGAAGAGCCCCCGCCATCAGAAAGCTTCCACCCTGTCCTCTCTTCCCCCCACAAAAGTAATGATTCAAACGAGTCGGTCAGACCCAACATTTTAGTCCATCACAGCTACCATACCTCTTCCCATCAGCATGTCCTACCCTTGACTTTTCTTTCAATCTGAGGCTGGTCGAGGCAGTGCTAGAGGAAGGAACATGAAGGGGCAGATAGGGTCAGATGTGTTTCTAAAATGCCAGCACATTCAATTTGGTGAGTATTTTGTGTGAATTTCCTCTTGAGTTCACAGGCTCCTAACTCAGCAGAATTAAAATGGAATGAAGTAATTAGAGCAGCAGGCTGTGAGGATGTTCTGGTTCTGCAATACATGGGAAATGTGGGGCAGGAGGAAAGGAAGGAGAGAAGAGAGCCTTAAAGCAAAGGGTTAGGCAAGAAATCCTTCCCAAGGAGCTGGGAAAGCCTCCCCCAACATCCCTAGTTTCTGGGCCAGAGGCAATTATGCTTCCAAAGAATCTACTCCTGGTCTGGCCCCTCACCATCAGGCTCCAATCTTCCTTGCTAGTCCCCTTTTCATACACTCCCACCAGATGCACCTTGCCTCTACTCACACTAAAGCCATCATTCTTTTATACCCTGGTTCTTTGTGCCTTTGAACCTGCATTTATTACACTGTACTGAAATCACTGCTTTCATGTTTAACTCTCCCATGAGAGTAGTGGCTCCCCAACCTTTAGATTTTAAGCATGCATTGCATCCTACTCACTAAGCAAATTGCCACCTAATAACAAGACTTTCTCCATTTGGTCCCCCGACTGATTCTTGAATTAGTTTAAATCTACAAACCCTAAGTTATAATGATGCAGCCTTATTATAGCACAGTAGTTTGAGTTTAGGTGCTAAGTGGTGCTGACTAAGCAGAGATTGCTGGGTGGGTTACTGGTGGCTGGGCCATGGAAACCCTGAATGCTTGGCTAATTTTGATAAAAGCTGGTGAGCACATTCCTTATCCTATAAAAGACAGGGCCAGAGGCTCCTCATTCTAGGGCCTCCCATTCCTGTTTCACCAGTTTTTCCTGTTATACTTGCTGGATCTCTCTGTAGAATTGCATCCTTCATCCAACCAAATAAGATAAACTCAAACTTCCTGGGGCCATGGGCTCCTAAAACATCAGTCATTACTCCTATGTTGTGGGAGAAGCAGCCACTTTCTAGAGAGGAGATTGCTGAATTCTGACTCTCTTGGGATCAGGGATTCTCCCCTTCCCTCATATCCGAGTCTAGGAAGGGTAGGAAGTAGCAAGAGAACTTGCTTTTGTCTCAGTCCTGTCTGGTATAAATCCACGTCCCAGTATAGGTCCACTCCTTTGGGTGAAAAGGCCATTGCTTAGTCCCACCATTGGAATGTTAACCTTTAACAGTAATCTCCTTCACATACACAATATTTGAGATATGACAAAAGATTGCTGACTTTTCATATTGCCAAGTAAGTAAGCCGCAAACAAAACAAATAAACAAACAAAAAAACTACCATTTACTATCATCTTTTCAGGAAAGTATGGACATATGAATATAACCTCACATTGAAGAGGAAAGATTGCATGTTGAACATAGTTAGCTTTATTTAAAGACTCGCTAAATTGTCCTTGTTTTTTCTCATTTCATCATGGTAGTGAAATGGATTGGCGAATATTCTAATATGGAGTTTGGGAAGAACTAAACAAGACTGTGAGCTCCTTTGAGCAGGGAGCACTTTGTATTCCTTTGTGTTTTCTTTTCCCAGGACTTAACTCAGGGCCTGGTTCATGATAAGTACTTAGCACATTTTTATGAAAGAAGAGAGGAATGCAAAAAGGAAATAATTCCCTGGATTAGGATCATGATAGGAGATAGATGTCAAGCCCTACTGTATATGGGACCCTGGAACAAATTGTCTCCACCCCAACTATAGTCTGTGACCTCTTTATAAAGCAAAGAGCTGATCATCTTACTCCCTTGTTTAACAGCCTCCAGTAGTTCCCCAATGCTTTGTGATGAAGTCCAAACTTCTTAGTAGAGTACACCAGTCCCTCCACAATAGGTCCACATTTTCCTTTTCAGATACTCTCACAGGATGTCCCTAAACTCTACTCATACTAAACTTACCATTCTCCCCATACGTCATACTCCTTTGTGCCTTTGTAATTCCTATTGACTCTGCCTGGAATCTGCTTTCTCCCTCCTTTCAGATTGGCCAACTCCCAAATCATTCTTTAAGAAGACTCAGCTTAACTGCCTCTTTCTTTCATGTTACCTGTACAATAGCAATCACCAACTTGGATTGTGATTATTTCTATGCCTGTGTTCCCCACAAGATTGTGCCTCTTGGAGGACAGGGACCATGACTTTTTCCATTCTCACATCTCTAGTGTCTGGCACCATTTGTGAATAAATGCATGAATGTGGGTTGGGGGGAGGGAGGAGAAGGAAGGAAAGGAAGGAAGGAAGGAAGGAAGGAAGGAAGGAAGGAAGGAAGGAAGGAAGGAAGGAAGGAAGGAAGGAAGGAAGGAAGGAAGGAAGGAAGGAAGACCAACTAGTTAGCCCTCCTTTTCTTGATGGGCAGTCCAGGGTTAGAAGCAACTGTGGATTAGCAGAGTAAATTCAGGTTCCTTCTCCCATAGGATATGAAAAGTCATCTTAGACAATCCCACTCCCTAACTAAAACCTTAATGCATTCTTCACTACCTTTATTGCTGAGGCTGAGCAAGAAAAATTCAGGTGTTGCTTTTCCCACAAACTCACACAAACCTATTGAAGATACCAGTGCCGAGAGCACCAACAGGAGCCTTAGTGCTCGGTGAAGAAAAAGAGAGTCTGGGTTGAGGCTTCACATTTAGAACTTTGTTGAAATTGAAGTTGTAATTGAAGAGTGAGTAGAGTCTGGGTGTGTTGATTACTCCTACACACTCAACAAATATAAAATATGAGAAAATATAATATCTCACCCATGAAACTATCTTTTCCTATGGTCTTTCCCTGTCTGTTCCTAATTATTATCATTTTAATGAGTTACTCCCCATCAATTTCACAATAACTTGTTCCATGTCTTTTAGCCATTACACTTAAAAAGTAGGGACAGGATGCTCTTTCTGACTCATATCTTTAAGATAGTTAGGACATAGCTAAGACTCCTCTGACCTAGGCTCCACTGCCTCTGACAGATTAGTTTCTAAATTCTGGGAACTCGGGGATACCAGTGCCCGTCCACTACCAGATACACTCGCGCAGCCACAGAATTTTAACTTCCCCTGGGTCCTACAGCAATCTGGAATCAAAGGTTCAGCCAGCTTATCATCACCTCAGGGCAGATGGGGAGTTGGGAAGATCAAGTGACAAAGTACACAGAGGTTAGGGAAGACCAAATAGGAGAGAGAGAACAAAGATATTTAGAGAGGAAAATGGCCAAAGGGAGAAATAAAGGGCCAGAAAACAAAAATGACAAGAAAAGAGGAGAAAGAGTTTAGAGGTAAATTATCACATAGGTGAAAACAATGAAGAGGGAACGGAGGGCAGAAGAAGGAGCCAATCCCATCAGAAGACACATTATATTCCTTTGAGAGTAGGAGCAATCTCATACTTTTTAAATGTATCTCCCATAAACCCCCAAGAGTGTTCAACAAGTACCGTTTTTGAACAAGGCTTTCAACAAAATTTGTCTTTCCATTCTTAGGCTCTCAATCTTGTCTGTTTAAGGCAGGACTTTGGGCCATGTAGACTTTGAGTCAATAGGGTTTACCCCAGGGGCAAAACTGCTCCTGTTCTGGTCCTGTACACCGCAAGGGGGCTGCAGACCTTGGTTAACCTATTAAGCTGTGATATTTGTCCACTTCTCCCAAATGTTAATAAATAGCTCCCTTTGGCTGGATGCAGTGATGAGTCAAATAAAGAATTCTGGATGAGGGTGCTTGATCTCTGGCTGGTGCACACTCAGCCTGTGTCCCCCTGCAAGAAATAAGTCTTCACAAAGAACTTCTCAATAATTTCAGCACAGGGGCTGTTTTCCCAACCAAGGTTCCTGAGCCAGGCTCCCTCTCTATCCCCTGCTCCCTGACTTGGCTTCTTCTAAGAGAAGGCATGAAGACAGGATTGCTTCATGTATTTTCTGCTCTGCTAGGCTTCTCAATGGCTTGGTGAAGTTCTTTTCAACTCCTTCTCTGCTAATCCTTCAACCAATTTATCCCTGGAGTCATCTTGGTAGAGATTGCAGCATCTTATAATCTCCTTTTTAAAAATAAATTCTTACTAGATCTCCCTTCAGTTTTGCAGTTAAATCTGATGGTAATAGTGAAATAGCTCATGTGAAAAAAAAAATCCTCCAGGGACTAGTTGACTTGTCTTCAACTTCCAGCCCTCTTTTCTCATAACCAAAATATCCTAGAGCCTTTGAGTTTTCAGTACAAGCCCCACTGGAACCTCTATGAGTTCCAACATTTATCTCTAGAAAAACACTGAATAAAGCAAAAGGCTGAGGGCATGCTGACATCTGCTCGTCAGCAGGCCACAAATGATGGCTTCAATTTCCTTCCTCATTTCATTTATTCCCAGGTTGCTCCCTCTCCACCTTTATAAGCCAGTTCTTATTTCAAAAAGTCAAAGTAATAAAGCCGTTCTCCATTATTCATTGGGTTGTATACTTCCTTCCCGTCACACATACCCCTCATATCCTCTCCTCCACCTTTTCCCATCATCTTCTTTTTCTGCCTTTGCTTCCTCTTCCTCACCCCTCCCAGAGGGAATTCAGGGTCATTACCTTACCTCAAAGTCCTGCACCATTCCTAGAACTTTCTGAAAGTGTTCTTAGTTAGGTTGACGATCACAGTGCTAAATACATATATTGTAATACACTTTGTATTTGTTGATTTCCTCATGTCAGTTTCCCAGGCTATACATCTATCAGAGATGACCCTACAAAAACCTGCTATCTCAAGAGAGAATTGAAAAATCCCAAGGGAATTCATGGGATTAACCAAACTGAGTTAATCCTCCCGCACCCCAGCAACAGGAATTATCCTCTCCAAGATAGGCTGATCTCAAATACAGGCACTGTCTCTGCACACTGCGTCTGAAACAGGAGCCAAGATTTCTGTGGGACAGCCCTTCTGTAAGCACTTTACAGTTGTTCCTCCTGCTGGCATGCTTTGACATTCTTGGACAGTAAATATAAAGGTACACAATAGAGCATGTGGGGGTAAGGCTTGGGACTTCAGTCGAAACCCGAATTTAAGTTCTGTCCTGACACTTACTACCTACTTGAACTTGGTTAAGCTACTGAACTTCTCTATGCCTTAGTTATAAAGTAACAGTACCTCCTTACTCGGAGGGACCAAAGAAAGCACATATGTAAAGCATCTAACACAGTGCCTAGTACATGATAAGCATCCAATAAATGTTAGAAGTTATTATGATCAGATATGAATAAACATCAATAAGTCAGATAAACTGTTCAATCCCCTTATAGGCTTTTAAATAAAGAAATAAGAGCCTTACTATTTTTTTTTAAGTATTGCCTCTAGGAGTTGTTTTAATGAATTGCTAGAAAGGAGTGATTTATAAGTACTATATTGTTGGAATGCAAACATACTTCAAAGAGGTGAAAAGTGACTTGTTTTCTTGAGTGGAATAAACATTCCCTATTGCGATCTTATGTGTTTACAGACTCAAATATTTCGTAAGCAAATAGTTCTAAAATGAACTCCAGCCCTTATTTAGGTGAAATGATCACAAAACTGTATTCCTGAGCTTTGAGTAAATGAGGTCTTGCCCTATCTAAAAGGAGCCATTACTCAGATGAAATGCCCTAATTTCTAAAGCATGAAGGAAAACATCTATCTTGAGGTTTTTCCTTTTATACGTCTTTATTCTCATTTTGCAAAATATTTGGTAATGGCCAACCTATTGCACAAATACTGTCCATTTTCAATCATTCGTGGGTGGGCTATCCAAGGCAGATACATAATCAACCCCTATGTTTGCTGATTTCTGTTCTACTTGCCCTTTATCTTTAAAGCCGCCCCTCACCCCTGCAAAACACACACACATATTCACTCACACTCATGTACTAACAACACACTCACAGATATACACACTCACATACACTAACTGTTTCACACACACACACACACACACACACACACACACACACACACACATATCCCACTTTGCCCAAAGCAAGCAGAGGCTAAGGCTGTCTCTTCTGGTGATTACAGAAAATGTTGGTTCCTAGGAAAATCATCTTTGTTGCTTTTCTCCCCTCACTGCAGTACTCCCTTTCCTGAATATCACGCTGTGAGGGAAGGGAAGCAAGGAGGAAGGAAGGAAAGAAAATTGTGGTGTATGTCCCCCAGCCCAGCAGTGCAGGCTGTGAGAAACAGAAGGCTTCTGCTCCCTGTGTGCTGGCATCTCTCTTACCATTTTACTGAAACTTTGGGGTATTTTTCTCTCTGCAGCACCCACGCTCCCTCCTTTTCTGCCAAAGATCCTTGTTGTGACAAAATGAGAGGCTGGTGGGTCGGTGGGGGGGGGGAGGGGGGGAGCAGCTAGGTAGCCTGAGGGCAGAGTTACAGCTCCCCCTCCAGGAACAGAGAGATTGGAGGGAAGGGAGATAAAGTTACACACAAATACTAGAAGCCCCCTCAGTGCTGAACTTCATACATTCCCAGAACATCTACATACACGCAGAACTGTGCGATGCCCCCATCCAGCCATATAGACAGACACACACGCGCGCGCACACACCACACACACACACACAAACTGCCATACATTCAGTAACACTCAGGTAGGAAATCTCATGTCACACTGGCACAGATCCACCCAAAGCAACACATGACACAGGTTTCCACTCATTTGATCCCTCTCTTTTCTAATGAGCCAGAGAATGCTGCTGGGTGCTGGGTCTACTTGTGGTATAAGAGAATGGTAAGTCTTGAGTCTAGTCTATTGCCACTTGGCACTTCAAACAGAAGGAACACCAGTGACAAGGCCAGCAGACTACTCAACATCCTCTTCAGGAGTCTCCACTCAGAGCACCTACCCTTCCTTCACAGGGCTCCAGAAGCATGCGCTGGAAAACACACTCAAGTCCTGGTTTAGAGGACAGAGGAAGTATGGGCTACAGTTCAGAGGCTGTGTCTTCTAGCGCTCTCTCAGGCTCAGTTGATATCCTGGGCTTGTCTGAGGGAGAGGTCCTCTACGTGAAGGGAGAAAGGATTCAATGACCACTCAAAGCTCTCTCAAAGCTCCAGAAGAACCAGTCAAAGAAAGCCAGTTGATCCATATGAATACAAGGCTGCAATACAGAGGACCCAACATTGTCAAGCTAGACCTTCATCAAGAAAGTCAAAAAGTTCTCAGCTGTGTGAGATGAGGCTTTATGAGCTCAGCTGCAGATAGCCAGTCTAAGATGGACTCAGTGTTTCTCCTTCCTAGCCTCTCCTTCCTAGCCTCTGCCTTCTCATCTCCCTAAATCCTTCTCTTTATTAAGCATCTACACTATTCCTTGTATTTTATGCACATTATTTTCTTTTAATTTAAATATCTCTGCACGTGTTATTGTAGAGAAAGTTGAGAAAACTCGAGGTTGAGAGATTTGATGAGTCAATCAAGATTACACAGCCAGCAAGTGAAAAAGCCAGTATTTATCCCTACCCCTGGGTGGCTCCAAAACCCTTGACCTTTCCACTGCTTCTCCAGAGAACTCCATTGGGAACCCTCCCATTTGCCTCTGAATAAGTGTGAGACCATGGCTGGCAGTAAAGATAGAGTTGGAGGAGTTAGAAGAGGAGAAACCTGCCTGCTGACCTTCCAAGGGAGAAAAAAAGTAGTGCAGCCTGGGTCTCCCAAACCTCTATTCAACCTCTAAGCATTGTTGGTTGGGTCCAGCTCCCCTGGGGCAGGGCCCTGCCCTGAGTAGGCAGCGCCTAGTGGCATGGGTGGTTCATTTAAAGCTGTTTCTCCTTCAGGACTTCATACTTTCTTGGCCAGTGTGCTATTCGGCAGCAAAAAGCTGAACCCTGGACATGCAGAGAATGTGCTGATTCAGAAATTTTTAAAGAATTAATCAGCACATGGCGATGCAAGCTGTTTATTCAGGGCAATGTGTTGCCTAAATTATAATGTGCCAAACTCCCTATTTCCCCATCCCCCTGCTCCTCCCTCTCCACAGGTTTTGGCTGTTAACCACATCATTCTGGCAGTAAGAGTTGCTCCCTTATTCCCTCAAGGGCGACTGTTTGCAAAGCTCAACTTACCAGTTGAGTAGCTTCCTCAGGGGTGTGTATGTGTGTTTTCTTCTTCCAAAACTGAAAAGTGGTGACTCCATTGGTTTCTCTACTTTCTGGAACATGTCCTAGGAGGACAAGTACTCGGTTTCAATTTCGAATCTGCTTTCCAGAAGCAGGCATCAGAAGCTACTTGAGGCAAGAACTATGAGTTGGGCTTTCTTGAGAATGACCACACTACAGATTACTGTTGTCCCCTTACCAATAGGGAATATGTTCTAAGACCCCCAGTGAATGCCTAAAACCTGGGATAGAATATATAACCCTATATATAGTATGTTTTTTTCCTATATGTAGATACCTATGATAAAGTTTAATTTATAAATTATGGACAGTAATAATAATAATAATAATAATAATAAAATAGAACAATTATAACAATATACTGTAATAAAAGTTATGTGAATGTGTTTTCTCTCTCTCTGATAACCAAACTGGTAACTGAAATGGCCACTAAGAGACTGAGGGACAAGCAGGGTAGCATATATAGCGTGGATGCGCTGGACAAAGGGACGATTCCCATCTCTGGTGGGACACAGCTGGACTGCATGAGATTTCACGGCACACAGTTTAAAACTTATGAATTATTTATTTCTGAAACCGCAGTTGACTGTTTGTAACTAAAACCGTGGAAAGGAAAACTGTGGATAAGGGGTCTACTGTACTCCTCCTGGAGGGGCTGCCATTGAAGTTTATTTCATCTTATCTCCTTCCAGATAGGGTTGCTCTTCCCTTCAGTCCAGACAAACATGATTCTTTCAACTACTCAGTCATTCAACAAGTATTTATTGGCCACCTACTATGAGCCAGAAACTGTTCTAGGTGAAGGGATATGATGGTAACAAGCAGAAAAGCACCCCACTTTCATGAAGCTTGCATTCTAGTGGGGGAAGGTAGATAAGAAATGAGTAAATCCCAGAATGAATATGAAATAAGATGATATGATAGAGCAGAGATCAGCAAACTACGGCCCATGGGGCAAATTTGCCCACTATCAGTTTTGTAAATAAAATTTATAAATTAATAAAGAATGCTCAGCAGGGGCTTCTTTCTTTTTTCTCTTATTTGTATTTTTAATTAATTTTTTGAATAGATAATATATTCGATGATTCTAAATTTAAAAGAGAAAATAGAAAAAGACATACAGAGAAGCCCCTCTCCCAGTTGTTTCCTAGCTATCCAGTTTCCCTCTCTATAAGCAACGAATGTTAATTTCTCATGCATCCATTCAGAGAAATTTATTCATATAAAAAGCAGATACATGTGTATAGTCTATATTTTCCCTGCAAGGAAGCTATTTTAAATTGAGAGATCAGGAAAGACTTGTAATTTAAGACGACTTGAATCATATGAAGGTGCCAGCCAGGCGAAGATCTCTGAGCAGCAGCTTCCAGGTTGTGAGAACAGCTAGAACAAAGGCCCTAAAGCTAGACTGGACATGGCAGGTCCTAAGATGAGAAAGGAGGCTCATTTGCTGGGGGTACGATGGGCCAGAAGGTAGTGATTTGAGATATGCTAGAGAGAAATTAGAAAGCAGAAAGTCTCCTCTTAAAGGCTCCCTAGTTGTCCACATACCCCTGCTCCTGAATCTCCGCCCTAGAGAGAGAAGTCTTTCCTAATACCTAACTCTAGCCTCTTCTTTACTATCCTCTTGACTTTGAAGAGGAGTCACTGTCTTTTAATAGTAGGATTCATCTATATGTGCTGTATATATTTGTATGAGCATGGAGAAGGGTATGGAGGATAAGGGGATAAAAGGGGGAGTGGGGGGGGGACATGATTAGCATTTCCAGAGGCATGTCTTGCAATCAGAATTCTCTAGGGAGCTTGGTAAAGGCTTTGAAAAGATGGTGACTATAACCTAAATGGAGCAGATGGATCTTTTCCTGATGGCAAAGACAGAGAGTAATAACTCTACACCCAGGGCTTTGCTTTGTAAAAGGTAGGGAATTCTCAACTTATGCAATAGCTGTGTGGCCAGAAATTTTAAATCTCAAATTTTCTAAAGCACCTACTATGTGTTCAGTGTCTTGGGGAAGGCAAGTGAAGTAGAGAACTAGTCCCTACCCTGAAGGAGGGTATAATTCAACTGGGGAGAGAGAACTTGAGCTCATGAAATAATGGCAGATTTACCTAGATGATGCAAACTAGTTCAGAGAAGCTGGGAACCAGCGTGAGCAAGAGCTGTCAAAGACATTCTCATGGGAAAGCAAATTGTGAGCTGAGTCTTAAAGGACAGAGAGGATCTGAATAAAAATAATGTCTTGATTAAAAATAGATAATGTGACTAAAAAGGACAGCAATTGCACAGTAAGCACTCAATAATAGGCAGCTTCTTTTCTTCTTCTTCTTCCTCTTCTTCTTCTTCTTCTTCTCCTCCTCCTCCTCTTTCTAATCCTCCTTCTAATCCTCCTCCTCCTCCTCCTCCTCCTCCTTCTTCTTGCTACTTAGAGTTTACAAAACACCATCTCATACATTTTTTCATTTGATTTTTTCAATAACCCTGTGATTGGGTAGAGCGGGTGTTACTGTTTTCACTTTACAGGTGGAGAAACTGAGGCTCAGGATGATTGAGTGCTGTGCTCAAATCACAGAGTAGAAACTGAAACCCAGGTGCTTTAAATCTACATAGTGAAGGCTTCCTTCATTGTGAGGAGAGCAGCAGGTAATTCAAGCAGGCAAAACAGCAGGAACCAGAGAAAGAAGCAAAGAGACTTGGTAAACCAAATTACATGTCAGTTGCACAAGGATCTCTCTCTCTCCCTCTCTCCCTTCTTCCTCCCTCCCTCCCTCCCTCTCTCTCTCTTTCTCCCTACAAGTTCTGCTTTCTCCCCAAGACAGACCCCCCCATATTCCCAGATCACACATCCTGCATGACTCAGAAGAAGGAAAAACTTATGGTGGACAACCTCAACAGAGTTGGAAAACTGACCAAGAGAAATTCACCACTTCTACAATCTCATTAGCCCTATAGACCTACGCACAGTATCAGACCTGCAGGTTGTCAATGGTAACTTACGAAGCCTGAGGCCTGAAGTAAATTAGGCTGTGTCTCAGAAAAACAAGGTTATGTTGTTCATATTAAGTATTTGAGTGGATTAAATACCATCTGTTTTTCAAGTCCTTTCTTTTCTCAGGATCCTGCTGAGTGGCTGAAAGAGCTATCTTCCACACCCTTCACTCAGACCCACCTGAGCACATTGACCATGTCCTGTCACTTTCCAGATGGGACTGACCAGATCTGCCTGATGTCTATCAGAGCCTGGGGCAAAGGGCCTCAGTGACTGCCTTTAGAATGAGGATGCCTTTCTGGGTTGCCCCTGGCAACCAAGCTGCTCCACTGGCATCTCTTAGATGAGACTTGGGAGCTAGGGGGTGAGGGGTGGGGGGAGGGCAGGTTGCTGAACCATAGGAAACAGAGAGCATGTCAGTCATTGTCCTTTCTTCTTCCTGGCCCCAGACTCCACTTTCCTGGTGAGTACAAGTGCTTTCCCCTCACCTGTCTTCCCCAGGTCAACAAGATCAGCCTGAGATTCTTCCTGAGAATTCTCTCCGAGGAATCTCCCTAAGGTTAGTGAGAACCTGTCCAGTGTGCCCTCCATCAAAGATCTGGGTACCCAACATGTCCTTGGCCATTTCCAGGCACACCACGTGCCTTCAAATGACTAATACCTTTTGACCCTTTAAGTGTCAACATCCCTTTCTCCAGGAAGCCTACCCTGACTTGCTTCCTGTGCCCCAGGCAGGGATAGGTGCCCTGCTTTAGAAATCCTGCATATCACTATATCATAGCACACATCACCCTGCATGTATTCATCTGTTTTTCTTAGCTCCTTGAGTTTAAGGGCTGTGTCTTATTTTAGCACAGGACCTAGCATACTGGAAGCACAAAATAAATGTTTGCTGAAGGAATGAGAATACAAGAATCTGACAGGAAACAGGAGAGGTGGGAGGGAACTTTTCAAGCAAACACTGGGTAGAGAAAGTAGCCCATACAGAGCACAGAGGGGTTCCAGAATGATTTAACTTCATCTAGAATGTAGGACACAAGGAGGAAGCAGAGAAGGTAGGCCGAGGTCAACCGGGACAGTCTTGAATGCTGAATTAATATATTTGGGACAGGAGAGTGACAAGCTCAAAGCAGCATTTTAGGAAGACCAATCTGGCCAGGTGTGCAGAATGGACTGGAGCAGAGAGCCAGCTGGCAGGGAGACTAGTCAGGAGGCTGTCTGACAGTCCTGACTCAACATGTAAAGGGTCTAGACAAGAGCAGTGACAAGGGGAAATGAAAACAAGAAATAAACCACCCAACTCTGTTGGACGGCTTCTTCATGCAGCCTAGGAACATCAGCTACTGCCTGACCTCGGTTAATTAGCATCTTCTTGTTGCCATCTGATCTGATCACAGCACTTTTTGCTCTCTTGCAGAAATCTTAGCTGCCATCCTAAATGCAGCTATTACTTCAAGGGGACTGCATGGTGGTGGGGTGGACAGTAAGTTTAAGAAAGCATTTCCCAAACCACTCGTCCTGGACTAGTGGTCTATTGTATATTAGTAGGTATCTTGCAGAGAAAAGAATGAGTTCTCTGCTCAGATAATTTTGGAAAACTCTGGATTTAACAAAGAGCAAAGCCATTTCTTTACTGTAATATCTCAGGTGGGCCATATACTCTCTGGTGTTTCTCAACCTTAAATGTCAATGAAGCCTTTTTCACACCACACCCATTCACACTCCTAAAGGAGCACTCACAAAACAGCTGGAAGACTCTGAAATCGAATTTGTTTGTCTTGCCTCCTGCAGGACAAATCTGGACTCCATATGTCAAGCATGCTGCCTGCATGCCCACCACCCTTGCTTAGAGTAGCCCTACCTCAGAAGCTATATAGAAGCTGCTTACAAGCTATGGCTTCTGAAGTCAGTCTACCTGGATACGAATCCTAGTTCTACCACGGAATAGTTATCTAGCCCCTCTGTGCTTCAGTTACCTTATTTACACACTGCGGAAAATATTAAAACCAACTTCGGTGGGGTTATTTAGAGGATTATATTCAGGAGATAATCTGTGAAGAGTGCTGAGCACTGTGCCTGATGCATAGTAATCCCTCATAAATGGGAGCTACTCTTTTTATTATACGCAGACATGTATTCTATGATGGGATTCCAAGCCCTCCAACCACAGCTCTGAACTGAAATAACCTGGTGAGGCCTGGTATGAAAAGGTGAGGGGGTCAGATGCTCTTTTTGAGGAATTAGAAGTGGAACACAGGGCTAAATGATTAACGGTGGGAGTAAAAGCAGAAAAGATCATAGACAGAGGAGCCGGGATATATGGTGGAGATATGAAGAGCCACACAGCAAGCAATTTGGTTCAGAATCTGCCCCTTATTCTCCATGCCCGGATTCCCATTTTCTGTTGTCCCTGTTTACCCTTCCTTTATCAGAGATGCATCAGGCCCTAAGGCATTTCAAACCAGTGGCTTCCTGGCTGGAGTACTACTACTAAGATCTGTTTCTCCCCACAGAACACTTCTGACACCAAATAAGTGGGATTTTTTCTTACATAAACAAACAATTCTCCAACTTTCTGGATATTAGGTGTCCTATGATTTAATTCAATTCTGACACTAACTACCTGGATCTCATAGGTCAAGGGCTCAGCCCCACAAGACTGCCCCCCACTTCAGATGCCAACCACAAGTCCCTGGTCTCTTGTACTTCTATCTAATAGGTCTATAAATTAGGGATTCCCATGACCCTCCCTCAGGTGTAATAATTTGCTAGAACAGCTCAAATAACTAAGGAAATACTTTACTTAACATTTACTGGTTTATTATAAAGGATATTATAAAAGATATAAATTAACAGCCAAATAAAGATGTACATAGGGGAAGGTCCAGAAGGGGCCCAAGTGGAGAAGCTTTCCACCCTATTAATTTGGGGTACTCTGCCCTCCTGATACGTGGATGCATTCACCAAACTAGAAGTTCTCTGAACACTGTTATTTCAGGACTTTTATGGAGATTTCATCACATAGACATGATAGACTATTTACTCAATCTCCAGCCCCTCTCCTCTCCTCAGAGGTAGAGGGAGAATGAAACTGAAAGTTCTAGGCTTCTAATCAAGGCTTAGTCTTTCTAGTGACCAGCTCCCATCCTGATGCTATGTAGAGTTGCCTCATTAGAACAAAAGAGGTTTCTATCATCCTGGAAATTCCAATGGATTTAGGAACTCTGGGTCAGAAAAAAAAGATTCTGTTATTGCCCCTGTCACTCAGAAACTTACAAGGGCTTGAGGAACTCTTTGTCAGAAACTGAGAATCACCAAATATGTATTTCTTATTATATCACAGGTACCACATTAACAGGTGTTTACAGACTCTTAGTGCATGAGTATCCCCTCCACTATAGGGGATACCACTTCGCCACATCGTTTATTCTCCCTTCATCTCTCCTTGCCCTCATAACACATGTAAATTTTCGGATGCCTACCTTGAACTCAACAGTCATCACATATTCCATGGAGAGGCCTTTGGATTTATCAGACAAAATGAAGGAAGGGGAAAAAATGCCCTCCACCAATACAGTATTTTATAAAGTTCTTTTAGGCATATTACCTGATTTTGATAAAAGCCACCTGAAAAAGGTATTACTATCCCCATTTTAGAGATGAAAAACTAAAGTTTAACAAACTCGAGTAATAGCTCAAAGTCACACAGCTATGTGGGGAAGAATCAGGACATGAACCCAGTACTTTTGACCCCTAAGCCAGAGGCCTATCCACTGTACCCTCTCATCTGGCCTCCACCCCAACCCAGGACTCAGAGTCAGGTCTGTACACTCAAGAATCATAACTTTGATCTGATGAAGAACTTGCTTCAATAAATGGTGCTGGGGAAACTGGAAAGCTACCTATAAAAGAACGAAACTAGACTGTTGTCTATCACCACACACCAAAATTAACTCAAAATGGATTAAGGACCCTAATATAAGACCTAAAACAATAAATTGCATAGAAGAAAACATAGGAACTAAACTCATAGACCTTGGACTTAAAGAGGATTTTATGAATTTGACCTCAAAGGCAAGGGAAGTAAAAGCTAAAATAAGTGAATGGGACTACATCGAACTAAAAAGCTTTTGCACAGCAAAAGAAACCATCAACAAGGTAAAAAGACAACCATCCAAATGGGAAAATATATTTGCAAACAACACCTCCAGTAAGGGCCTAATATCCAAAATATACAAAGAACTCATACACTCAATAAAAACAACAATAACAAAAAACAAACGATCCAATGAAAAAATGGGCAGAAAACCTTAACAGATACTTCTCCCAAGAAGATATACAAATGGCCAACAAACATATGAAAAGATGCTCAACATGGCCAGCTATTAGGGAAATGCAAATCAAAATCACAATGATGTGCCATCTCACACCTATTAGAATAGTTGTTATCAACAAGACAAGTAACAACAAATGCTGGAGAGGATGCGGAGAAAAAGGAACCCTCATACACTGCTAGTGGGACTGCACATTGGTACAGCCACTATGGAAAACAGTATGGAGGGTCCTCAAAAAACTAAGAATTGATCTACCATATGATCTAGCAATCCCTCTACTAGATATTTACCCCAAAGACTTGACAACTCATATCCAAAAGGATATTTGCGCACCGATGTTCATAGCAGCATTATTTACAGTGGCCAGGACATAGAAGCAACCGAAGTGTCCTACAACAAACAATTGAACAAAGAAGCTGTGGTTCATATATACACTGGAATATTACTCAGCCATAAGAAGAGATGAAATACTGCCATTTGCGACAACGTGGGTGAAACTTGAGATAATCATACTAAGCAAAATAAGCCAGACAGAAAGTAGAAAACCACATGATGTCCCATATATATGATATAAACCTAAAAGCAACAAATGGACAGGACAAACAGAGACTCATGGACATGGATAATAGACTAGTAGTTACCAGAGGGTAAGGGGAAAGGGAGAGGAAGTGAATGGGGTAAAAGGGGTCAAATATGTGGTGACAGAAAGAAATCTAACTATGGGTGGTGAACACACACATATATATGTGTGTATGTGTGTGTGTATGTGTATATATACATATACACATACACATATATATATGTATGTATATATATGTATGTATATATATATACATACACATATATATACACACACACATATATATGTATATATATGCCTTACTGTTAAACTATACACTTGAAACTTAATAGATTTTGTTAACCAATGTCACCATAATATAAACAAACAAACAAACAAATAAGAATGAAGGAAAAAAAGAACTTGCCTCTGGGCTGGTCATACTCAGTTCTGTGTATTTGTGAGTAGGCAGCACCCTAAATGCCTAGCTTTGCCTCTGGAAGTGACTTTTGAGAAGAGATGTGCTGGCAAGGGCATTTAGAGAGGCCAGAAGCAAAGTCCTGGATGAGAGCTGCTCAGTCCATTCTTGTTGCACACTCTCCTCTGGGGAATTCTCTAGCAGCTGTGACATAGTTGGGTTCAATATCCTGCCCTGATATAGTCTGACAGCAGCTAAAAGGCTAGAGTGGGAAGATACTAATACCGAAAAATCCCTGCAGTGGAAAAAAGATACTTTACTACCCTTTGTGTTCTCCGTGCACTAAGGACTCAGGAAATCTCAGGTGTCATGATTACCTGATAGGTTTTTGAGTCTCATTCATTAGCCATGGTTAAGTGACATCTCATCCTCTAGACTTCAGAGAGGGCCTGAACCTAAGGACCTTCAGGCAGAAGATGGGTATCCACTTCCTTTGTTTTTCTCTTTAGACATGACCTTCTTCTCCTCCTGCAGTGGAACCAATTTCTTCTCACTCATGAAACAATTTCTGAATCCTGGGATTCACTCTACTTCTCCATTCCCCTCTCTTGTCTTTATTCACCAGCATTATCACAGAATCTCTCAGAGGGCACCTCAAACCCCCATGTTTGTATTTTCTGAATTCCAGGATCTACAATTTCTTCATCACATGGGAAAAAAAAGATATATCCCTTCTCATCCTCCTTATCCTGTGGGGATCCGAAAGCAGGTAGTTTGAGCCCTCATTCTACCCTATCCAATTTGCTATGCTTTCCAGCTTCACCTAAGCTGTCAAAACCTGGGATGTCATACAAACTAAGAGAACCATGTAAAGGTTCCCCCAGGGGACATGGAGGAAAGTGCCAAGCATTTTAGTATTTCCCAGCATACACTCACTCACCTTTCTCTCTCCCTCTCCTCTCTCCTCTCTCCTCTCTTCCCTCTTCTCCCTTCCCTTCTCTCTGTCTCTCTGTCTCTCTCTGTCTCTGTCTGTCTCTGTCTGTCTCTCTGTCTCTCTCTCTCTCTCTATCCCTCCTTCCAAGGAGATGTCAATAAAGTCATCCATTAAATGCAGCAGCAGTCAGAGTGTTAGGCCAACTGGGCAGAGGGCCTGAACCCATTTATTCCAAACTTCAGCTCCCATCACATATCTCAGGTTTTTATCCTTTCATTTCCACATTGTGCCTCAGCTAGGTAGCTAAATGCCAACTCCTGCTCCAAGAGCTCACATGCTTCCCTGGAGCATACACTGCTGCCTGCCTGTCCATTAGCCTCAGAAGCAGTGCATGGAGATATGGGAGGGAGGATGGTGGAAAGGATAAATCAGTACCTATGCCCAAGAAAACGTTGCTTAAAAAGCCCCAATTGTAGACTCTTTCTCTGATATTTGTCTATAGTTGTGACAATTTACTACAATGTCACAAAGTCTAAAAGCTACTCTCAAAAGAAACACTGCCTGTTTCTGAAGACTCTAGACCTGAAACCGGCATTCGCCTATCACTGTTATCTGGTACCTGTCCTGTCCTCCATTATAAGTTATTAGAAAGTCACACACAGCGGAAAAGCAATACATTGAATTATAATATGGGAAACTCCTAGAGTATCAGCTGTGTACAATCTGGCAAATTGTGGGAACACAGCTCAATCAAAGAATGAAATTCTGGTATAGCGCAGGAGTCTGCCTGGAGTTCTTGGTTCTCCCTGCTTTTCCCAGCTTTCTCTTTAACCTATAATTCTCAGAGAAGCTATTCCATAGACATTAGCTGAGTGTCGCTATGTGCCAGGCTTCTCCTCCTGGAACAGCCCTTGGGTTCGTGGCAAGACTGCCTCTTCCTTATGGTTCTCCAACATCCCTACCTGGTTCCCTGGATATTATAACCAGAGGCTCCTCAAACCAGATGGACTGATTTGATCCTTTCTTGAGCTGAGCTTGCCTTTCTTCACACCTGAGTTTAGAAAGCACCATTCATAACTGACTGCTGAACCCATAATTTGTGTTTCGTAAGCACTCTTCATGTGAATGAGCTAGATGTACTCTACAAGGGAGGTCCCTAACCCCTAGGCTGCGGATCGGTAGCAGTCTGTGGCCTGTTAGGAGCCGGGCCACACAGCAGGAGGTGAGTGGTGGGCAAGTGAGGCAAGCTTCATCTGTACTTGTAGCTGCTGCCTCAGCTCTACCTCAGATCATCAGGCATTAGATTCTCACTGGGCCCTGGTGCCAGAAAGGTTGGGGACCGCTGCTCTACAGTCAAAGAGGAGAATAGATAATGGCCAAGGGGTAAGGACATGACCCAGGCCTAGTCTACCAAATTAATCCACACCTCTGGGCACATCAGAGAGGGACATATGACTCAAACCACACCAATCACATTCTTCTCTGGGCTTTTGTAGAAGCTATGAGAAAGGACACGTGCTCTCACCCTCCGGAATGGTGAATTCTAAGGGTAGCACTGGTTTGAGGCTGCTGGTGGCCATCTGGTTGCCAAATGTGGAGAGCCTAAGAATAAAACAATACAGTAGCAAGCAAAGCCAAGTGATAGAAATAAACTACTATCTTGATGCACCATGCAAGTCTACTCTTCACTACAGATATTTGGGAAGAAAACAGATAGCTGTCTTTCAGATGTCTATAAGATCCTTACACTACCTTTATTTTAGTCCCTGACACAAAATATATGGAGAGAAAAGTTATGAAAAGGGGTAAGCATTATCTAAAATTCCTTTTTTCACTTTAAGATCTGAATGCAAGACCCATGATCTCTTGAGAACAAGAATCAGGAATCACTCTCATTTTGAAAACTAGCAAGTAAACTAAGTAAATTGCTAAAGAGGTTAGAAATATTTGAGGCATATCCCTAAATCTTTAGAAGCATATTGTTATTCATTTACTTTGCTCTCTCCTATATACTTTTCCTGAGGCTGCTATCGAAATAGATGGGCCAAAGTATGTCAGTGGCATGATAAAACCTAGAGTATGTCAGGAGAGAGTTCTCTCCTGCCTACTCTATTCCTTCCTATCCTCAGTGTTAGTGGAAAGGAAGTTAATTTCTAAGAGGTTACCAAAAGCAGTAGGAATTGTCCTGTGGAGATGTTCTCGAAAGAATCTACCTTCATCCTCCCAAGATAGAACCAGTTCCAAATCTTACAGGCTCTGATGACGAGGGCTGGACTGAGAGGTTCAGGAAGCAGGAGGTAGAAAAGGAAGATGGAAGGAAACCAAAGGGAATTATTACCAAAAAAAAAAAAAAAAGTGAAAAAGACTCTCCTAAGAACAAAACAGCATCATGAGGAAACCTACCTGAGGTTTTGCTGAACAAAACCTAGCAGAGAGGGGTGCCAAGACCTGAAGATCTGAATCTGCCCTATCAGAGCAGACAGTTCTCTAGGCAGGTACTGAGATTCTCCTTTCAGAGAACTCTGGACCCTGCTCTGGAAAGTGTGGAAGCTGGCTGGCTGGCTTCCAAATCAGAGTGCAGACCTCCCTGATTGACTCTGCTGTCTAGTCATGGCTCAAGGGTTCTTGCAGTCAAGATGCTTCCATAATTGGTTAAGCCCATGGAACCTCAGCCTGTGGCTCTATGCTAACAAGGCTATTTAAACACGTGCTGTCAAAAAAAGTACAGCTGTCTTCCAGATGCCTGTTGAAGGAGCCGTCTATTGCTAGAACACATCCGCATCTTCTTTCTCAGCAGAACTTTATTCCTCTACACTTTTTGGACACAGGAATAGGGGCTGTTATTCGTAATTTTAATTATCACCAGGCATTAATCATCATCACTATACTCACAAAATACTATACAGTCATTTGGGTTGCTCATTATTCTACTACTTGGGAGAGATGCTGTCTTAAGTTGGGTTCCCCAAAAGCAGAGCTTGAGACAAAATTCAAGTCACTTGATTTATCGAGGTTTACCCTCAGGAGGGAGAGAATAAAGAAAGCAGGAAATGGTAGAAAAGAAAGATGTGGTCACAGTTTTGTGTCCGGCTTCAGCCTGATCCAACAGGGGAACTTGGGAGCATGAATAGCACTAAAGAATTGATCCTTCCTTGAGGTAAAAGGGCTGGTCTTTATCCTTCCTTGAGGTAAAAGGGCTGGTCTTTGTCCCCCTTGGCTAAAAGCTGTAGAGAAGTACAGAAGGGGTTTTCCATCTACCAAAAGCAATTTTCTGGAGAAGGGAGGGCATCTATGAGCCACTGGAAGCCAATACAGCAGCTGGGGAAATGGATACTCTAATGTGGTAAAGGAAATTTGGGCTCAGTACCAACAGCATCCTCTAAGAGCTACTGTATTAGTCGGCTCTGGTTGCCATAACAAACTACCACAGACTGGGTGGCTTAAATTTATTTTCTCACAGTTCTAGAAGCAAGAAGTCTGAGTTCAGGGTGCCAACATAGTTGAGCTCTTGAATGGGCTTTCTTCCTGGCTTGCGAGGGCTGCTTTCTTGCTATTTGCTCATGTGGGGTGGGTGAGGTAGTAGAGGGGGTAGATAGCAAGCCTCTGGTGTGTCCTCTTATATGAGCACTAATTCCATCATGACAGTCCAGTCCCACTCTCATAACCTGATCTAAACTTAATCACCTCCCAAAGGCATTTCTCCAAATACCATCACATTGGGGGTTAGGGCTTTAACATATAAATTTTAGAGGGACACAATTCAGTCCATAACAGCTACCATTTTGTAAACAGGGAAAAGAGACAACCGTTACCCGATTTGTTCAATAAGAACCCTTTCCCTTGTGCCTATGCTTTTCCAGAATTCCATTCATTGATGCAGAAGAGATAAATTAAACCCTGACAAGCTGAGCCAGGCCTAGGATCTTCCAACAGTTTCTCTTTTCCCAGTCTCAGCAGGTGCTGCTTCTTGCCCTGGGAAAGTCAGGCTGTGATTGTTTGCAAGCCTCTGTCCTCAGTAAGTATTCTGTAGGCGACAGCAGAGGCATGCGTGTGCCCAGCTCACACCTTTGAAGCTCAAAAGCAGAACCATTAACATTCTCTTCAGTAGCAGACAGTTCTCTTCATCCTTTGTTAGTCTCATTTTCTTCCCTCCTGACTTTTTCATCAAGAGCAGCAGCTTCCTTGTTCTTAGAACCTTTTCTTCTCTTCAGAGAGCTCTGGGCTCCTGGGAGTCCCATGGCCATGAGACTTGCCAGACACCTCTGGATTCCCAAAGAAGAATAGACTGTGCTGCCTGCACTACAGCTAAGAATCCAAGCATCCCCAACTCCCCTCACTTCAGGATTGAGCAAAGGACCAGCCAGGAAGCCACCTTCCCTCTGTCTTCCTGGGCAGTCTGCAGTGGTTAGGCCTTGGGTTGAGGAGGCTATTCTGCTGAGTACCCAAATCCACCCCTACTTCTGGATTTGGGTTATTTAGATAGAGGAAGTAAGCTTGGAGAGTCACAGGCCCTGCCCTCAGAGAGTAGAAATCCATCCACTGCCCATCCTCCATTCTACAGCCCCTTTCCATTCTCTTAGAAGGAGGTGGGGAAGGCTCTTCATTTCACAGAAGGGGTCCTGTAGGCCTGAGAGAGCAGAAGAAAGTTCTCAGTGGCAGCGCCATTCATACCTTCATTATTTATTAACAGCTGCCACATACCTAGCTGTGTGGTGAGTTCTTAGAAAATAGGAAGAAGTAATCTCAGGGAAGCTTAAATTCTACTACTGGCCTCAAAGTAAATTTCTTAAGCAATCTACAGATTTTAGTAGGAGGGACTCCAGTGCCTGCAATTCAAATAGACAAGAGTGAGTTAGGCAGATGGTAATTCAGCTACGTTGTCTAAACTTTCCTCTTAAGGCTGCCCTTTCCCACTAAGAGCCATTGGTTGTATTCCTGTGTCCTCTCTGAAGGTTTTTCAGGGGTGAGGGGATCATGCCATATTCTGCCACAGCCCAGGACTTGATTCTGTCATCTCTATTATCTGTCTTCCCTTCTCTTATGCCCTACAGTTATTTCAAGCATATAAGCATTCACTCCATACAATTGCTTCTGCAGTAATTCCAGAGAGGCACATGAAAACAACTTTCCCAGGATCATATTTTACCAAACTCCTCTGAGGCTAGGACAACAGTTATGGCAATAGGGTGCAATCATTTGTATTCATTTCCTGTCTCCTCTGGCCACAGGCTGGGCCCGTAGCACCCAGTATACCAGCCTAGGTGGGCACAGAGGCACACAGAGAAGGACTGCTACTCCATCTGCTGGCTTGACAGCAGCTCTAGAGCCTTTCAATTCCTTACAAGGCAGGCTCTGGCTCTAAGCCAGGCGACCAAGATGTCTTTCACCATGATAGAGTAAAAATATTCAGCCATTTTGTCAAAAGTGATGACATCCACCCCTCGTACCTTAAACCCACAGACACAGACACAAATACAGCTGGAAAACACAGAGCCAAGGATTATTGATCTAACAGGAGCTGGCTCTGATCTGGGCAAGCATTGTATTAGTGCTATAACGGGGAACTGCATATACAAGAAAACAGCTCTAAACCAAGGTAGGGATGGGAGGGGTTAGGATGAGGTTTAGAAAAATGTTAATGAAATTAGGCATTTTCTTCTTTCCATCAAACCCTTCATTTCTTCTTCCTTTCTTTATGAAAAATGATTTCTTTGCAGATTATTTAACTATTCCCCAGGGCTGTAATCCATCCAGAGTCATCTTTATGCTCACGGTTTCTTATTTATCTGTCCTTATTGAGGCAAGGAAAGGATGGGCATTCATTTTATAAATGAGAACAATTAAGCTTCCTCAACAGAAGAGAGAGGGATAAAATGATATTACCTACCTTTACTCAGAAATTAATTATTTGGTTCCTAAAATCCCTGTTAACTACAGTAACTGCATGATTGTATTTGGAAGTTTCAACAGACTCCATTATTTAGTATCCATATCATACCAAAATGAGGTGCCAGTAAATATGCAAGTTTTCATAGAAAGCAGTTGAAAAAGTAAATTCTAAAACCTTCACCCACATCAAGGGGGAAAATAAGCTGTTAGATATTAAGAAAGTTTTTGAAAAAGATTTATTTCATGAGAAGTGTTGGTATGCTGTGGGTACTTCCTTCCAAAGAAAAAGAGAGGTACCTGCATCTTACCATAAGCCTAATGAGA
Organism: Eidolon dupreanum; assembly: GCA_028627145.1. Lineage (NCBI taxonomy): Eukaryota > Metazoa > Chordata > Mammalia > Chiroptera > Pteropodidae > Eidolon > Eidolon dupreanum. The sequence continues at coordinate 25,486,377 of CM053515.1, forward strand.
AGGGCAGCATGGACCAATTTCTGGCTCTAGCTCAAGAAATATAGGGAGCCACTGTAGAGCCAAGCAGCTGATTTGCAATATTGGAATCTGCCCATAGTCTCAGAACATGTGTGAGCAAAGAACCTGTCTCATAGAGAAACTGAAAACGGACTGTTGAATTATCAGGGGCTATAGGGGAAGAAAGCAGCTGACAGAGGAGAGTTTACTCATACAGGTCAAATGTGTATGTGTGTGTATGTGTGTGTGTATGTGCGCATGAGCACGCGCACATATACTTACTGGGGAGTACAGATCCCTGAAGAACCGACAAAAGTGTCCAGGAAAAAGTCAGATTTAAACAATGGCCTTTCCTGCAGAGCACAGAGCCATCTTCAGCAATGTGAGACAAGGAAAATATCTCCTGCTACCTCTTACTTCCTTGCTCTAATCCTGTGAGGTTCAGAAACTTCAGAAAAGAAAGAAGGACCACACCCTCTCTTTTCACTTGCCAGAGAGAGACAAATAGCTTAATCTTGAAAAACTTCGGAAATGTTGGCAATACCTGGACTGAACATGTTAAGTACCTAATCGAGATCATGTTTTACTAAGTAAAGTGACTGTAGGGCTTCCTAATACCTTTAAGAAAAGCATATTTCTAGGAGCAGAAACCATCACTACTGAGCAGGTTTTAAAGGAACAGTGGAAGCCAAAAACAAAGTTTCTGTTGTGATTATACCCACTTATCTGCCCACTTATCCCCCCTCTTCTTAATTTCCCGAAGCTTCCTATTCACTCCTTCTGTTACCCTTCAAGTATTTGCCACAGCTTTAGGCAAATCTACTTTTAACAATGTCCTAGAACCTTCTGTGTTGTCTTAGCCCTTGCCCCACACTCTGCCCCTTGCTTCCCGCCCATCCTCAGGGAAAACACGAGAAGTTAGAAGTCATCTCTATGGTTTCAATCAGAGTCTCCTCCATGGTAACACTGCCATCTTTTCAATTTTTCCTCTTAATTTTTTCTCCATAGTCAGTGGGAAGCAGGGAGAGAGACATCCACATACATTCACATACAAAGCACTATATAAAGAAAATTATATGTATGGATTCTCTGCCCTCCGGTAAAGTATAACTTAAGACAGCTAACATTAAACAGACAAGTATGAATGTATAAATAACAGAAAAGCAGCAGTAAACCACTACATGAATGAACAGCAAGGGAAATGCATGCTCCAGATGAAAAGCAGAGTCCGTCAGTCAATGGATGTTTACTGAACAGCTACTAAGTGTCAGGCATAGGGCTAAGTTCTGGCAATAAAATTTTAAACAGAATAGACACAGTCCCTGCACACATGAAGTTTTCAAAATACTAAAGAAAATAAATACTAATCAAATGTTTACTAGATAATAGTTTAATGAATATAAGTGCATAAAGTGGTATGGAAGATAGTATGTAGAACTGGTCTGGCATTAGGAATCTAATCCAGTCTGAGGGTTAAAGAAGTTTCCCTAACATAAGTGACATTTAAATTGGGACTTGAAATAAGATTAGACAAATAGCTGGTGGGGAGTAGAGTGATCTAGAGAGAAGAAAGGGCATGTGGGAAGGCAGAAGCACCACATTCAAGGAACTGAAAGAAGGCTTATGTGGCTGGAGTGAATCTATCAAGCAAGAAAGGAGCCAAGTTGAGGAGGCTGAAGGGATCAGCAGGAAGCTGGAGAATTTTAAATGTTGATTGGGAACAAAGCAAGTGAAAACTATAGGATCAAAGATTTGAAGGACTGAAGGAACTTAAAGGTATCTAGTCCAACTCCCCAGATGATGCTGGAATCCTCTCTGCCTGGTTCCTGTCATTGGATCAGCATAAATGGAGGCCAGATAGGACTTGGCATGGAATCACAGGAGTCTGATATACAGAACAAGTGAAGTACCCAGGAAGCCCCAAGGGCTGAGGCAGGAGGGCTCTTGGTTCCATTTTTCCATCCCCAGTGTATAAGTTGGAGCTTCCTGCGAGATCAGCCTGGTTATTTGTGTGAAGACACCTTTATGGGATTGGTGAAGGAGATGCAGATAGCAACCATTCATGTTTACTCACTATTGCTTGGTAGGATGAGAATAATTCCAAGCAGGTGTCAAGGAGGTTAGTTTGTTCAAGAGGGCTTGGCTAGTTTGCATTCATGACAGAAAAACCTACTGTAGAGGTCCAGGCAAGGCAAGGCAACCTGTGGAGAAGCCAAAGGACAGCAAGGCCAGAATACCCTCCATCCATTTACTGACCCATTTACTTTAAGAGTGAAATTTGTTCATCACTATTAGGGCAAATGCTTCTTCTTCTGCTGGAGGCAGGACAAGCAGGCTACTCCTTGGTAGTACAAATCAATAAAATACTTAGATTTTTATGTCAGTGATGAAACCTGGCCCCTTTTCCCTTTTATTTTCCCGCTTCTCACTTTATGACAGGGCTGGGTGTGCTCAGGAAGGGTCCTAGGTCCATGTTTTATCATTATTATTAATCAGCATTTAGTAAACACCCCACACTATGAAGAATCCTATGGTGCCTCAGGATATAAAAAAGTGAAGATCTCTGCACTTGGGAGGCTCACAAATCTAGAAAAGGAAGGTAGAAACATGCACCTGAAGATAAACCATAACCTCAGATGCCAAATGGATGTACAGAAAAGAGCCAGGCTTTATGAAGGACTAGATCACTGTGGAATGAGCTAACATCCAAGCTTTCTGAAGAAGCTGGCACTTGATCTGGGAGTCACATTGGAGTAAGGTATAGTAGGAGGTGGAAAGCATGTGGGGTGAATAGGAGTAAAGGAATAGGGTAAAGCCAGGGGTAAAGCCAGGCACTTCTGACAAAGAAGTAATGGGAAATCAGATTTGAAAGAAAGAAAATCATGAAAAGCCCTGATGGTAGACTAAGGCTCTTGGAGCTTTGATTTTATTATGAAGACAGTAAGAAGCCACTGAAGGTTTCTGGGCAGGAGTCTTAGAATAGCTATACTGGTTGGAATGTGTAAAATAATTTAAATGGAGGAGATGGGTGGGGCGGGGGGGGGGGGAGAGAGAGAGAGAGAGAAGGCAAGGAAGTCCATTAGCAGATCAGCATATGGAAGGATTCGATAACTTTTAAATTTTCTTATCTCTTTTTTTTTTTTTTTTCTGAAAGAACTGGATTACAGATATTTCCCTTAACCCCTTGTGGAAATTTAAGGAAAAGGAAATCAAAGTTTTAGTTGTAATGATAGAGGTTTAAAAAACCATTAAGATTACTGTAAAAGAGTACAATAGAAGCTAGAGCTTGAGGAAGCCATCCTCAGAGCAGGGAAGTACTCCAAGCAAACTAGAAAGAGATTCCCCTGGGTTGTTGATGTAGATGAGTTTGTAGGACCTGGAAATGGCCTTGCTCCCTGGCAGCACCTGAGGAGGGAACATAATGAGGAACACTGGCTGTATGATGTAACTAGGAGACAGGACCCTAGACTGCAGGGTTTATAGCCTTGAAAAAGATTCCTGTGAGTCAAGGAGAAGAACAGGCAATCAAAACCTGGACTGGAAGGGGTGGTGCAAATGATGAAATAGCAGGTGTCTGAGCAATAAGCAGCAACTCAGGGCCCTCTCTAATCTCCTGGCAAAATATAAGATCCTGGAACTACAACTCAATCCTGAAAATGAGAAATAAGTGAGGTTACATTTCCCACAAGTCAGCTGAGATAGGAGCATATATTACAATTTACCTTTATTTAAGATTATTAATAAATATGATACTTCCTATACACATGAATTTATAAACTGAGAGTCATACCTGCTATAATTGCTATAGTTTAAGTGTGAAAGGCTGACACCTAGATCAGAATGATTGCAATGAGAAGACAAAGACATAAAAGTCCTAGAGATATAATGCAGGAATTAAGAACAGAACTTGATCTGCCCAGAATCTATAGAAAATCCCAGGACACACTGAGAATGCAGGAAGTTTCTACTTGCCTCTGTCACTCTACCCATAGGCATCCCTGTAGGGGACTTAAGTAAGTGCTCTATGCATTAATCTTAGCATTTATAAATTATGATGAAATGCAACTTTGAAAACCTTGGTTCTCTCTCAAGGCTTTATGTCAGTGCTCGGGTATACAGGGTAATAAAAAAAAAAAAAAGGGATGAGATTTAGTCATTGAGTTTCTACTTTGTGTCAGATATGGTTGGTACTAGCAATACTTAAATTAATAAAACTTCTTGTCCTTGGGATGATCACAATCTAGTGGGAGGGATGGACATGCTCTGATAAATAATTAAACTCCCTTGTATATGTCAAAACAGAACTGTGGATAAATGCTCTAGAAGCACAGAAGATAGTGACAAGCTCTCCCTCAGGAAGCCAGAGAAGGCTTTACAGAGGTGAGATCTAAATGAGTTTTACAGGATGAGTAGGAGCTCAACATTTGGATTAAAAAGAGAAAAGTATTCCAGGTAGTGGGAAATGTATACACAAGGCATGGAGACATAAAGAAATAATGAGTTTGCGGTAGAGGAGGGGGAGAAGGGATGAAAAAAAGTTGAAAGAATTAGCTTCCTAGTAGTTTCACAAGATTAATTAAATTACAAAGGTCATATAAGTGACTTTGCAAATTCACTAGCAGGTTAGGACTTATTTCTAAGCCTCGGAGTTGGGATTCATAGAGTTAAGTGGGATTATCTCATAAAAGAAGAAAGCCTGATGGTACTCAGTGGAAAAGGTCTTCTATCTGAAATTGGCCCCTACAATCTTGAACCAAGGGCACACTACCCACACGAGGAGCACAGGAGGAGTAGCTGTTCACATATACATACCAAAAGAATTTCTGTGATTCTCCAAAGAGAAGTCACATGCCATCTGGAGTATGGGCCCTGTGCTAGAGACTATGCAAAAGGATACAGATATTTAACTACCGTTAGAGTACCTAACAGCCTCAGGAAAAATTTCATTTTTCTATTTGTCTGTTTAAAGACATCTCCAAAAGCACTTGCATGTTTTCCTTCTTTAATAATAGCCACCCTCATAGCTTTTTCATCTACCAAATGAGTAACTCTCAGACAATACATTTCAGTTTAATATCCATATTCCAGGAGTCCAGATAAAAGCCTGGAAACTTAAAGGGGCACATCACACTGCATAGCCTTAAGTTTCTGTCCTGGGAATCACTCTGCTTCAGGCCCTACTTCTTCCTCTTTTTTGGCCTGAAGACACGGGCAATGTGAAAATAGGCTATGCTTGCCTCATATCCATGGTAACTCCATGTAAAATATGGCCCAAGAAGAAAATACCCGAAAAAACTTCAAAAAGTTTTTCCGAATAATTGCCTCGAGATTTACTGAAACATCTGAATCTTATTTTTAGCATATTAAAGATCTGGATTGCAAATATACAGGTTATGTATTTTGTGGTAAATTTCTGGCAGAATTCAGGGATCAGGAAATAAAAGATATATTACTGATAGATTCTTAGAGGGTGAAGAGATCCTAGAAAACTGACTTTGACTAAAAAGAGAAAGATAATTTGGTTTTACTCTTCAAATAAAAAATGCTTTTGATTTTGAAAAACAATCATCGATACTTACATTTTTGTGTTTAACAGCCACCTTGAAATTGGTCTGCCTAAGAGAACAGCATGATTCTGGGCTACTTTAGCATAAATGATTTATTACATTCGTGAACTTGGCAACTACATCAGTTTTTCTAAACCTGGCACTCAACACCACCTGCATGTTAAGCGAAGATTTATGATTTATAAAACTCAACTCATTATGCAGAGGTACATGAATTGTCTTATATGTGCAGTCTATAACTCCCAAGACAGATAAGGAGGCAGCTATGTCACAGAATTTATGGCTCCTTCCTGCTAAAGCTGATGGTTTGGAGAAAAACTAAAGAAATAACTGACCCTTTGGAGAAAAATAGCTTTAGCTAATCATTACACCCCTAAATGATGAACGGGCTATAGCCCACCAATATATCTCATAGGAACAAAGAAGCTAACAGTGAAAGTCACTTTAATCACAGAACTGAACTATGTCTACATTTTGAACACAGCAGTAATAGACAGAATCTAAGTGACTCTTTGGAAATATCAAGTACTCTATCAGTTTAATTTTTCCCCCCAGTTTGGTGTCTGAGATCTCTTGCTGAGATTCCTCATCAAGTAACCCAGCCAGACCTACAGATATGAACTTCAAAGAAGAGAATTCAATACCTTGCTGTGTCCAATGGCTTCCTGCTTATACCCTCAAAGTGAAGAAAAGTAAATTTTGGTTAAGGTTCTGAAATGCAGCTTGTTTTCAGAGATATTTTAGAAATGCAGCAAATCTCTTCCTGTACCCTACAAAAAAAGTAGAAGCACAGAGGATTCAGTGAAATAAACTTATGAATCCCAAGAAAGAATGAGATTGGATAGACAGCCATTAAAAATGACAAGTATATGGGACCAGGCTGACGAGCAGATTTATAGACAAGATAATGCTAAGCATTAAAAGCAGAACATTGGGGGTGGCTACATAGTGTAGTGGTTAGCACGTCTGCTTTGCACGCAGAAGATCCTGGGCATGCCTTAAGATTCAGTTCTTAAGGGGAGACAGCAACATCCGTAGGTCAGGGGTGGAAGTAAAGCGGGGGTGTGAAATTAAAGAGGGGAAAAAAAAAAATAAAGGACGAACACAAAAATGGTAAGCACATATGACAATTAAAAAAGGGTGAAATGACAGAAAAAATGTTGTTTCTACCTAGAGATTTTCAGTAGTGTGTGTAAAACCAACTGAAAGACAATGAAATTCTAAGTACCTTATTTTCAAATATCCCTATTGATCAGGAAATAGACACATATACGTGGCTGCTAACTGCCCTGAGTACAAGAAGTACCCTATTCCTCTCTCCTCTGCAGAGCTCTCTAAACATCATTCCACCCTCCCTGGCCTTTGAGAGTATAGAACACCAGCACTCAAATACCTGAGAGCAACAGAAGAAATCTGAAAATGTAAAAAATCTTCAAGTAGGGGTAGAAAAATTACTTGGAAAAAAAGGAATGTGGGGAGCTCACTTCAAACTTTAATAACTAATATTAAGTCACTTGATTTCTGAAATGTGTCTGAGATTTGTCAAGTCCTGACTTTGGGCTCTAATAACACCTTAAGATGTTTGCTTGTCCCAATGTGGTTTCTCTAACTCACGGAAATGATGCTCTACTCACAAAATGGTACCACTGGGCAAGAGAGCAATATCAAAAAACCACAAATTATGAGTCAGAAAAAGTAAAGACTTTTTGACCCCTGAAAGTATATGCAGGAGCAGAGTAGTTGCATAGGGAATAACTGCATTTGGGTTCAGGAACTCATTTACTATTTCTCATTAAGTTACCTGTGGACACTTACTCAAACACAGGTGCTGTTCTCCAGGGCTCTGTGTACCAGCATTCTGTTGGCTTCCTTTAACCCTGAAAGTGACCTCCCCAGTTTAGACCAGGGAATCATGCTAAAAATGGAATGAGAGAGAAGTGGGCAAGCACCATACACACATACACAGCAGCCTGGGCAGAGCATATTTCCTTCTGGGAAGCTGCACAAAGCTGCAGAGAGAATACACAGGGTGGCCTCATCTACAGCCTCTGTGGAGTCACTGTTATACTTTTTCATGCTTTGAAACAGTTCATTATTCTATGGTGGAAGACAGGTGTTCATCAGACCCATGGCAGCTATCATGCTCACAGACTCCCCCTTTTCTTCTGAAGGGGTTCACAGGGCTCCTTCTAGGTAAGTTGCTTGCTTCACACCAGTGACCCTTGAGACAACTTGGTACTTTTCTGTGCCTTTACTCTGCCCAATAGTGCCCATAGGGATGGTGTAGTTTGAGCTACACAGAAAGGTAGGAAGGGTGATGAAAGCAGCCCCGGAGATACACTGGGGTACAAGAAGGAAATTATCAAATGTATTTATAATTATTTTTATCTTTTCCATTTTTATTTTCTGTTTTTATATATGTTTAATAATAGTACTATATACATATACAGTTGACCCTTAGACAACACAGATTCGAACTGTACAGGTCCACTTATGTGTGAAATTTTTTAAATACTGTAAAAAAAAGGTGAAATATTGTAGAGGAATTGAGAAAGTTAAAAATAAAATAAATACTGTAAATGTATTTTCCTTATGATTTTCTTAACATTTTCTTTTCTCTAGCTTACTAAATTTAGGAATACTGGATATAATACATATAACAGACTAAAAATGTGTTAACTGTTTGTGATGTGGGTAAGGCTTTCAATCAATAGTAGGCTATTTGTAGCTAAGTTTTGGGGGAGTCAAAAGTTATACTCAGATTTTGACCACACAGGGGGATAGTCAGTGCCCCAAGTCCCAAAATGTTCAAGGGTCAATAGTATATAAACACATAAATATACACATAATGGAGGTATGTGCTCAAATATTTTTCTAATAGGAATGTGTAACAAAAAAGTTTGGAGATGAGAAGACACCATGGTGCTTGGGGTGTTTCTAAGTGAGGTGTGGTCCTAATCCCCATGCGACTCCCATCAGAATACCCTGTGGAAACTGTTAAACATGCAGATTTCTAGACTCACCTCAGATCTATAGGATCTGAATCTCTAGGAGTGGAATGCTTAAAGAGCTCCCCAGTCTGATGCCTACTGGAGTGTGGGAAGTACTGCAATAGAAGAATTAGAGATGCAGACATAAGGAAGATGAACTATAGAAAGGGCAGGGTTAGTGCAGACAAGAATATCAGAAGTCTGAGGGGAAGACCTGTAACTGGCTCTATAGACAGGTTCTCCTGGGACCTGACCAAGGAGGTGGAGCCACCCTCTTTGTTCTTCCAGAACTCTGGCTCTATGAATATTGCAACAATGCCTGTACTTCCCCTACTAGCCTTCAATTACCTAAGGAAACCTGGGCACTTCCTTTCCTGATGGTTGGGGAGAAGGGGTGGGGAACCTTAAAAACCAATGGCCCTTCACATAGAAAGAACATGTAATCCAGGTGAACTGAAAAGATAGCTGGCATAATTTCATTAATCATGTACCTTAAAGAGCAGGGATGAGGTAGCAGAGAGCATATGGGCCAGAGTTGTCTGTAAGCATTTTTAAAAGGTTCTATACTGATTGAATGCTTAATCTGAAATCATGTGGGTTATTTCTAAAAAGCACACCAAGTAAAAAAAAAGAAGGCTGTAGAGCAGAAGCTAACACTGTTTTTGTGACCTTGGGCAAATCACTTATTTTCTATGTTCCTCATCTATTAAATGAAAGGTTAGACTTTAAATGATCTAAGGTCCTTCCTGTGTTTATAGAACTTAAATTCGGACTCGACTCCTAGCTCAGGATTTCTTTTACTATACCATGTTGCTTAAGGATAAATTTAAATTCTGGCCCTTTAATCCAAAAAATTCAGAAAAGACTCCCACATCATTAGGAATTAACTATTAAATGGATCTCCATGAGAGCAAATCTCTGTTTTTGTCAGCCTTACCCTCTCCTCCCCAAATAGAGACTTCATACATATGCCCTTGGCCTATCCAATAGCCAACTGTTTTTAAATCCTGAATGAAAATCCAAAGTGAGGTTAATTGACTGATTTTTACCCTGTGCAATGAAACTATTATCACTGGTATATAAATGTTCTATCTAATGAAAGTGATATTTTATTTTGATTTATTGTTGCCTCACTTTTCTTTCAGGGTCACCTCTACTTCTTTTTTCTCCTATCAGAGGAGGGCAGTTGTAGGGTTACCAGGTATTCTATATGAAATGAAACCTGCTAATTGTCACCACCCCTGGGGACAGAGACATCACCCAAAAAAAAAAAAGATACCATCTGACATACTTCTTCCTACGCTTCACTGGAGCAAGCTCTGTTGAATCAGGCTTGCGTGGAGTGACACTGTGTAATGTACTCCAATATAGTGTAGCTAATGCCAAAATGGAAAAGTGGGAACTGTATCCTGAATTCTGCTACAGGTACATGAAAAATTCTGAGAACAAAAGTGACAAATCCCTGCAATATGCCTCATTTTTATTTCATAAAGATGGAAGGGGCCACAGCATGATATTCATCTTTGGTAAGACTGAATAAAACATTACCTGCGTCACCAGTTTAAAGAGACTTTGCTTTAAAAATATAAACTTGATCCTATGAGTTATATTACAGATTGAGCTTTCTTTTCAGTGGTCTTGGAACCTAAACTACTTAAAATAAAAATTAAAAAATATATATGTATATATGTATATATACATACATATATAACGTTTTTATTCCATTGCCTGAAATAACTGTTGTTAATAATGGATTAGGCCAGTATTATAAAACTCATCTTCTATATATGTGGAGGTAGAAAATCAGACCCAGTTTGGTTATGAGGCAGCAGAGCCTAGTGGTTAGCAATACAGGTTCTGGAGTCATACCGTCTAGCTTCAAATTCTAGCTTTATTATTTAATAATGTCACCTACATAACATAACCTCTCTAAGCCTGTTTCTACATCTGCAAAATGGGAATACCAATAGTATTTGAGACCATTGTTGTGAGCATTCCATTTGATAATGTATTTAGGACAGTATGTGGCACTTAAGTAAAGACTTACTATTAGTGATTACTATTTAATGACAATTCTTATTAATGGCTGGGAGTTAAATATTTAAAAACTAAAACTAGTTTCCTGTCTTCAAATATGCTAAAATAGCAATCATGCCAGTTAGAATGTAATTTAAAATATAGTATGCACAGGTACTGGACAGCCACCTGTTCCATCTGGTAAACATTTACCCATATGCAAAGTATGTGCCAGATCCTTTCATTTTCCAGTGTGACATTGAGAATAAAACAGATAAATGAAATACAGTACTGTGCTGTATGGTGAAGAATTATGCCACGTAGCTGTGGATCTAATCCTTTCTTATTCATTTGCATCCTATTTTCTTTTTAGACTCAGGTTTATTTCTTCAATCCTTCAGGCTATAGGCCATGTTAATCTGCAAAGCAGTCTAGAAGCCTGTCCTTCACGCAGGCAAATACTATACAGCCCCATCCTCAGGCTCCTGCTTTCAAAATCTAGAGTCACGGTATCCCCCTTGCGGTCATGGCAAGAATTTGCCAGGCTCTCAGGGAAACCATCAGGAACCTCTATCATCCATGTACCTAAGGAATCATGGTCTCAGACACCCTTTAGCTAACACCATTTGACTCTAGGATGTGGCTTTTAAACGTATGCAACAAGAATTTAAAAAAAAGAAAAAGAAAAAAAAGAAAACTCTTAAGAGAACCATTTGAGAAGAAAGAAGTGATGAGAATGCAATTACTCCAGTTATTCCACTTATCCTCCTCCTTCCGTCATACAACATAAGGATATAGTTTTCAATTTCTAGTTTGCTTCAGTGTTCAATATTATTTCACTCCTCTCTATGTTCTTTTGAATCAGTAGGGGTCATTAGGCTGTAACTTTGATGACCTCAGTAAAGTACCTCCGAGGAAATAAAAAAAAAGAGAGAGAAATGTGTGTTAAGTAGACTAGGGAGGATAGTATAGTAAGAGCTAACACGAGAGCGCTGGGGGCGGGGCGCTTTTTATTCTTTGGAATCTGTATACTCTATAATTAACGTTGTTTGACTTGTTACTCCCACTTTCAGCCCCCTCACAATGTAAACTCTTATCTTCTTTCCCTCCCAAACTTCCCCGGATATTCCCTTCCAATTCCTCACACAGTGGTGATCACTTAATAGTAGAGCAAGTGAATGAAAAACTGCTATAGCAGAGATCTCTGTGGTAAAATACAGCATGAATTTCTCTAAGATCTGCAAATCCAGCTGTTTAAAGTTACTGAAATAGTAAAAGACCGCGGAAAAACGAATAGAGGATGAGGCCGAGCAACAAAGGTTCTGAGCTTGAGGTTTACACTGAACAAAGGCCTAGGACAAGATGGCGCTAACCGTACCCAGCAGGAGCAAGGAAAACCGCCGCGCGCGAGGAGTGTGTACGCACTCGGGCTAGCCCCCGGCACTGCCGGCCCACACTCCCGTGCACTGAGGCATCCAATGACTGCTGTAGTTAGACTCCACCTCCTTTTCTTGCACTTCCCTAGCACATGCGCTCCAGGATCTTAGCAGAATGCCTGCTGCGCAGACGCAAGATGCCCCTCCTCTCACGCAACTGACGCAAGGAGACTGTAATCGTTTCGCAATTTATCCCGTGTGACCTTGAGTAGTTGCAGCCTCCGAGGACCCGGGCTGTCCAAATGTTGCCTTTATCTCTCTTTTAGCTTCTTCGTTTCTTACTGAGCCCAGACGTGCCACAGCCAGGACGAAATGAGATGTTTTCCCCAACTATCATGCTTCGGAGCATATTAGCCGTACGCCCTGACTCCGGGAGCGGCGATCACGTAGTCTCTAGTCAGGCAGCTCAAACAGCGGCTCAGTGGAAGAGCGGGCCTCCAGAGCTCAGCGACCATCCCCCGCCCCCACCCCACGTGGTTGGAGGTTTCCAGAAGCGTTTCCAGTACCGCGCAGCGTAGCTTCTGGTCGTCCGAGTGCTTGTTTGCTGTTTCGTACTCCCACCACCTAGCCGCCATGATAAGCGCCAGCCGAGCCGCGGCAGCCCGTCTAATCGGAGCTACAGCCTCCCGGAGTCCCACGGTCACCCGCCACCAGGTATGGAACAGCCGGGCCTTTCCCGAGGGGCTCACGGCCTTGGGCCTCGGTGCAGGAGGCCGCGCCCTTCAGGGTCAGAATCCTTTGGTGGAGATCCGGAGGGGAAAAAAGATAACGGGTCGTCAGTAATGAGCGCTGCGTATTCAAAGCCTAATACAGGGTTTTGCCTCCATGTCTCAGGCCCTGCTGAGTCACACGCCTCGCGAACGTACTCTTATTCCATGAAGTAGCGGATAGTGGTTGTGACAGATCCTTCTCTGGCTAATTGGACACATTTGGCCTTGGTGGCGAGGGACGCAATTCTAGTTGGGGGGCGGGGGGAATCGCTATTCTAGTTTTTATTTTCACCTGCGAGTCGGAGGTACGACTGTCCTTCTCTGTAAAATACAATGTGTGCAAGGACCCCGTTGCTGTGATGAAATGAAGAAAGTACCTGAACGGTAAATCGAAAATCAAGCTTTTTTCTTTTTCTTAGTAGTATTTACCTAGCTAGTTACCCAGAATCTTTGGTGTAAGATTGTTCTTTTCTGTTATTTCAGAAAAAAATAAGCAGATTAGGAAAAGGCCATGGAGCAGTTGCCCATTATCTTGTAAGGCCAAAAACGTACATCATTGGATAACCAGAATTGTCTCTCTGCCTGCACTCGCATAGGGTTAAAGGAAGGCTTAGAAGTATCCTGAGGATAGGTTCTAACAAAGATCTTTGATCCTTGTCGGAGGCGACATTCCTGAAAAAAAATTGTTAAACATTCTACAATATCACTAATACTAGTTCCTTTAAAGCAGTTGCTTGGCAGGATCAGGAGAAATTTAACTAAAATCTATATCAGCAATACATACATAAGGCTTAGGTGTACACTGTTCCTGACATTGAAAGTGAGAAGTTTCCGAATAGCACTTTGTAGTGTAGTGATTCACAATCAGGCAATTTTGCCTCCCCAGGGGACATTTGGTAATTTCTGGAGATAATTTTGTTTGTTAAAAACTTAAGGAGCCATGCTACTAGCTTCTAGTGGTAGAGGCCCGTGATGCTGCTAAACATTCTAGAATGCAGAGAACAGACACCCCACAATGAATATTTGGTTCAAGATCAGTAGTACCAAAGTTGAAAAACCCTGTTGTAATATAAATCAAGACAATTTTATATTTAATTTCTATGACTTATTTGAAAACTCATACATTACTAGTTTTCAGTACAATGCCTCATACATGAAATACATTATCTTAGTATACTTTGTATGTGATAGCCACTCAATTAATAGAATGAAAGTCTTAGACTTTCATATGTCTTTCAGATGACTACTTGGAACAAACTCAAGTTTTCATATGTAGTTGATGGCTGATGCAATTTTTTTTTTCCATTTTAGGATGGCTGGAATGGCCTTAGTCATGAGGCTTTTAGAATTGTTTCAAGACGGGACTATGCGTAAGTAACTTCATTTTTTTTTTTTTTTTTTTTTTTTGAGAGATGAGATAAAAAACCCCAGAGCAGTAATCTCTAAATTTGTGATTAATTATTACACTCAGAAAAAAGGATACATCTATATTATAAATTATGTAATGAGCCATTATTCCCACATTATCAAATATCTTGTATATTCCTGCAACCATTTTGGAGAGCATTATTAAGATGATAACTGTAGCATTGTTTTAAATGTTTTACAGATCAGAAGCAATCAAGGGAGCAGTTGTTGGTATTGATTTGGGTACTACCAATTCCTGTGTGGCAGTTATGGAAGGTAAACAAGCAAAGGTGAGCATGATTGGGAGCTCTGGATATTGTAATGGTAGCTGGTACCCAATCTGGAATTCTGTGTCCTTTGGCTTAGATAAGGGACATTTCAAAAGCTGCTTTTAAGTTCTTAAGACTCTTGTGAGGTAAACCTTTGTGTTTAGTTGCATGGTGCTGATAATTGAATAGATTTGACCTCCCAGGGTTTATGTCCTGGTAAGACAAGTTACCATTAGGATCTATTGGGATGGCTTGCACTGTTGATTACGTCTACAATCAGAGTCCTGCGTTTTTGTCAGTTGAACCAAGGCTGGATGTACTGACTAGTCTACAAACAAGTGGAGCTCCACATAAAACAGGCTGCATCCTAAGTAAAGCATGTTCTTAGGAATTTCCTGCTGTAATAGCGGCAGCTATTCTAGAAGCCTCCTTACTCTTTTCATGAAACCGTTTTTCTCCACTGTGTTCTCAAGATTTAGACCCTGGGAATTTTGAATTGCTTCTTGGCAATATTTTTATATACCTGAAACTTTTAGCCATTACAAAAAAATGAAGAAGTAGATTTAATTCTCCATATTAGAGGAAAGATTACTTTGACCCTACATTGACTGTGAAAGATGTGATTTATGTTTATCCTGTTTTTAATTATACATTGTTTCAAAGTAAAGAACTAAACATATTTTAAACATCTACTGGAAGATACTTACTATATCAGTATTCACAGAGACACTAGTGGTGACTGGAACCTCATTCTCCATCTTGCTTTGGGAATTTTAGGTGCTGGAGAATGCTGAAGGTGCCAGAACCACCCCTTCAGTTGTGGCCTTTACAGCAGATGGTGAGCGACTTGTTGGCATGCCAGCCAAGCGACAGGCTGTCACCAACCCAAACAACACATTCTATGCCACCAAGCGTCTCATTGGCCGGCGATATGATGACCCTGAAGTCCAGAAAGACATGTAAGTAATAGCAAAAGTTTATTTGCAAAGAATCTTTTCAGCAAGATCCGTGGAGCACCTTAGCTTAGTAATTTTACATGTTCTTGGGGGTGAACCCTGCTGCTGCCAAAAGGATATCTCCTTCAAAAAATTGACTTCTGTCTCCATAGATTAGGTTTTTTGCTGTGTATAGAAATGGTATATGAAGCTTTGGCTACCTATTTCCAAACCACGTAAATTGGTGTTAAACTCATGAGGCAGATAATGGTATAGGTTCCACCATGTTCTGATCAGATGTTTTCAAGGTTGTCCATGTTGTAGCACGTATCAGCACGTAATTCCTGCTGATAATATTTTATTGCCAGATAATGGTTTATTGTTTGGATATGTACTATATTTTGCTTATTCATTTGTCAGTTAACGTACATTTGGGTTATTTCCAGTTTTGGGCTATTATGAATAATGTTGCTAGGAACACTTAACGTACAGGTTTTTGTGTGGACGTGTTTTCATTTCTCTTGGCTGGACACTTAGTAATGGAATTGCTGGGTCGTATGGTAACTAATCATTTTCCAAAGCAGCTGCATAAACTTTTGGTGGGAAGTGAAGAATGTTCAGGTTTCATCAGAACATTTTTACATGTTAATGATTATTTTATAAAGGTTTTCATTAAATGAATTTCTGAAGTTGTCATTGGCCATGGATCTCTTGGAATGGAGAGTAGACATTCATGGTATATGGTAACCTTGTCTCATGATAGGTTGCACTGGCATGTTTTCTCACATATAATTTTTGTGTTTTGCAGTAAAAATGTTCCCTTTAAAATTGTCCGTGCCTCCAATGGCGATGCCTGGGTAGAAGCTCATGGGAAACTCTATTCTCCAAGTCAGATTGGAGCATTTGTGTTGATGAAGATGAAAGAGACTGCAGGTGAGAAAGTTCATTTCATGTCCGGGAAAGGTTCAAGAATTGGGTGATTTCTCTGAGATCACTAGCTTTCATGCCCCAGTGTTCCTTGGATGAGTCTCTGATGGCTTTTATACAGAAAACCTAGGAATGGCAAAACTTTGTTACTCTTCATACTTTCCATGCCGAACGAATTGATCTCCTGTGTTTTCCTAACGGTGGCTTTCTTCTTTGTTTCTTCCAGTAGGGGAGTAGTGTATTAAAAGCCAAAAGACTGCATATTAAGTTTTTGTCTCTGTCAGTTAAAATTTAGAACTTCCCATTTGAAGAAAATAGTTTTATGTCATTGTAGCTGGTGAATCTTCACTAAAATGTTAGGGAGGTATTGGTTTTTTAACCAGTCATTAATAGTGTTTTTCTATATGGTTAGGTCACTTGGTGAAAAATTGATGAGTGCTCTTTGTGGCTCCAAGAGGATGACACAGGTTGTTAGGTTACATTAGTAATTCTATTACCTACTTCATCTGACAGAGAATTTCACAATTGGATTAATTCTTTGATTCTTTTCCAGAAAATTATTTGGGGCATACAGCAAAAAATAGTGTGATCACAGTCCCAGCTTATTTTAATGACTCTCAGAGACAGGTGAGTTCATTTAGCTTCTTTTTTTCTTTTTTTTTTTTTAAGAAATGTACTTGGAACACAAAGGTGGAAAATGCTTTTTCCTTTTTTCTTAGGCCACTAAGGATGCTGGCCAGATAGCTGGACTAAATGTGCTTCGGGTGATTAATGAACCCACGGCTGCTGCTCTGGCCTATGGTCTAGACAAATCTGAAGACAAAGTGTAAGTCTGTGCAGTAAAATCCACTTAAATTTGTGAGACTAACTTCCAGGAACTATGAGATTTACCCTAAGTCACTTTGATTTCTCAGTGATTGAGCCTTATACTTAGACTAAAAATGCACTGCTTTGACTTTCTTCAAGGCTATATGGTCTGTGTTTATCATTCATTTCAAGACTGTTTCTTTATTTACTTTTTCCTAAGGACTGGTCTATGGTCATTCTTTTTTTTTTTTTTTTTCCCTTCAGTATGCATGTTGGCAAGTATTTGTTCAGAAGAGTGGTTGAATACTTTCAATTTTGCTTTTAAATGAACTTATTTCATTTCAGCTGTATGTGTATTTTACATGTAGTTGTTAGGGCCATATGTTAACACAGATGTTACTTAGGCAATTAACCAAATTTAATAATTATTCTATCTTGGGGAAAATAGTCAAGTTTGTTTGTTTGGTTATTGAAGTAAGTTTTGTTCCTTAATGCCTTCTTTTTTCTTTCTAGCATTGCTGTATATGATTTAGGTGGTGGAACTTTTGATATTTCTATCCTGGAAATTCAGAAAGGGGTATTTGAGGTGAAGTCCACCAATGGAGACACTTTTTTAGGTGGGGAAGACTTTGACCAGGCCTTGCTACAACATATTGTGAAGGAGTTCAAAAGAGAGGTTAGTTAGTAGTGTGGTTAATATGTAGACATTGATAATAAGAATTTCTTTGTTTAGGTTGTTTGTTTATAATTTTTTGTCCTGAATAGAGCACTGAAATATTTGCATTTCACTTTCATGGGTGGACTGAACTATCCTGGCTATTGTAGCTTCAGATTGGGATTAAACAGATTAAAAGAATATGGCATTCTGTGTACAGTGTTGGAAAAGGAATTCTGGGAATTCTTTTTTTGAGCTAGAATCGTAAAGCTGAAAGAACTGAGATCAGTTCAGCCCTCTGACTCCAGGTACAGATAGCTTTTTTAGAATAGGTTTTCTTTTTCCTACAGATTTTTAAGGGCAATAAGTAATTCATGCCTGTTTATAAAGGTATGGCTCTATTTTGTGTTGCTACAGTTTATTACAGCAATTTAAATAGTATCTGTCATCTTATTAATACTAGTATCGTATGTCTTACAGACAGGGGTTGATTTGACCAAAGACAACATGGCACTTCAGAGGGTTCGGGAAGCTGCTGAGAAGGCTAAATGTGAACTCTCCTCATCTGTGCAGGTGAGACATAGACAAATTTGAGCAGTTTTGATGGATATTTTCAGGCCGAGTTTACTTGAATAGCATATTCTGATTGCCTTAATGTTAGACTAATTTTTTTACAGTTTACTGGTTGGTGGTAAAAACTTTCCATGAGCAAAGGGGGAGTACTTTTTCCATAAGTTTTTATGGATGAGCTGAAATTTGTTAACTGTACAAATCAGAGGTTATGTGTACTAGAGCTAAAATCTAGCAGTGTGCAAAATTATAATTGCTACCCTGTAAATACTAGGAGACTCTCAGAACTGCTACTGTCTTCACTTAAATCAAGACACCTCTAATTGTATCTTATTTAATTATTTGTATCACCAGTCTAGAAAGTGAGTTATGAAACTTGGCTGAAGGCTGGAGTTTATACATCTTTGCAAGTTTTTTCTTCTGTGGGCATCACATTTGCTCGTCTGTTTAAGGTGTCAGCCTATGCTGTTCCACTTCTGAGAGGTGAAGCTTTGCTTTTCTTTAACCACTAAACAGTGTAGAAAGTGTGTTAGGTCTGGGTTAGAGATGCAACAAGATAGAAGGCAGGAGATATATTTCTGGATTCTCCATGGCAGCAGGGAAGAAGTATCAAACTTGGATTTTTAAGTAATTATGAGAAGTGACAAAGTTATACAAAGTCAACCATGATGTCAATGGTGTTGCTTTGTTCCTAGTATCATATAGAGTGGTAGAACTTTGAAACATGATGGGTAGGCTTAGGGTTGAAATACTGTAGCATTGCCAGAGAATAGCTTATAATTCTTCCCTGGGGTCTGACACTTTTTGGAAGGAGGGGTTGGTTTTAGTGTGACTGTACAGTAAGTCTTCACTTAATGTCATCAGTTTGTTCTGCAACTGATGTGATGTATAAGGACACCAATTTCACCATAGGCTAATTGATAATAAGTTCCTATGTCATATCATCGATATTAAAACAACTTTATTCAAAGACCTGCTGTATCCTATTGATTATTTAAACTGTTTTCTAGCATTTTGCTATAATATATATTGAGCATCTTTGTACATTAATGTTTGTGTTGATTGTAAATCTGTTGGATAAATTCCTAGAAACATTACCCTTGTGGAGATTACAGTGTGATTTGGGGAGATGGATAAGACATTATTTAGAACATTATTTAGACATTATTTAGAACAAACCAGAAGTAATGAATGTAGAGGCTCTTTAGGGACACTGCTGGGATTCAAGTCCTCTTTCATCACTTGTTAGCTGTGTGACCTTGGATAAATTACCTAGCATTTCTATCTTCTATAAAATGAGGATGCTAATGCTAATTTCCCCCTTCAAGTTGCAAGGATTACTAATTCATATTTGTAATATGCTTAGGACAACATGTTGTGAATATAAATACTCTAAATGAAGCTATTATTAATGTGGTAAAAAGGCAAAGTTTTATAATTATAATAGAGGAACCTGACAGCTAAGAGGTGTTTGACATACCAAGGAATGCTAAAAGATGAGTTCATCAAGAAAAGATAAAGGGTCAATTACTCTGGGGCAAAGACCCGCAAAAGGGCCAGTGTGCCTGAATTGCAGATGGGCAAGGGGAGCATGGAACATGAGGCTGGAGGCTTTATAGATTTGTGATGGCAGTGTCTATCCTGAGATAAGTAGAAACCACTGAAAACTTACATCAGCGGCAATAACATGGGCAGGTTTGAGTTTATGAAAAGTACTCTAGCTGAGGTGGACTGGAGATTTGGTTTCGGTGGGGACAGGTTCTGTGGCAGAGTAGATGTGGGAAATCATAGGGAGGCTGTTGTATACCAGTTGGTGAGAGAAACAACTTGGGCTAGAGTGTGATAATGAGACATACTTTGCTGGATTTGGGAAACCTGAGGGACAAAACTTAAGAGAACTGCTTAGTGATGAGTTACGTTAGTCTCGATATTTTGTATATTTAGTGGCAGAACACTTCTCATTTCTTCATCTCCTAAATGGGAATTTTTCTAGCTTCTCTCCTGTTCTCATTGTTTAATAACAGATTTTGTAGTGTTTACCTTTGGGAAGATAAGAGATTGCATCTTCAAGTCACTGTCTGGTGGCTGTTTTTAAAGTAGGTCTGACCCTCCCTGTGGTTTTCAAAGTCTTCCTGTTGTCTTAATTTAATTGAAGGAATAAAGAATCTTCACAACTGGTTTCCCTGCTTCCTTTGCAGACTGACATCAACTTGCCATATCTTACAATGGATGCTTCTGGACCCAAGCATTTGAATATGAAGCTGACCCGGGCTCAGTTCGAGGGGATTGTCGTTGAGCTGATCAAGAGGACCATTGCCCCATGCCAGAAAGCCATGCAAGATGCAGAAGTCAGCAAGAGTGACATAGGAGAAGTGATTCTTGTTGGTGGCATGACTAGAATGCCCAAGGTATAGAGACCCATGGATTTCCGGTATGGAGAGCAGAGAGGGCCAGCACATAATGTTTTCTTGGGACAAATAGCTTATATTGTGTAGGGACATAATTATGTGGCCTTTCTTCCATGTTAACTCTTAAAGGAGGATGAATTTGTTCCCTAAAGAGTTCTTTTTCAGTCTCTTTTAAATTCAAGAGTATAAGAAAAAGGATCAGGAAGGGCAAAATGTCTTTGGGGTGGTAGGTAGCAGGGAGGATGTTGAACTCAAGTCTTGTAGAATTCTTAGGGATGAAAATTTAGTCATAGATAGCTTAAAATATTGGTACCAACTAACCTCTAGGGGCAATTTTGGACACGTGTCTTTGCAGCGCAGTTTGGGGTTTCTAATTACATGTCTTCAACAAAGATTTGTGCAGTGATGCATTTTATCAACACATCATTCTGAAAAGACAGATGTGTGGAAAACTAATTACTGAGCACAGAATCTGTTGAAGATACAGTTCTCTATAGCTTTCACAGAATTATATTAGGCCTTGTAATTTTTTAAATTTTTCCTTTGAAGTACATGGGGCTTAGGAAAATATGCACAGAATATGGAGGGGAAAAGAGAGGTTTTAAACCAGGATATCTTTATGTTAACAAATTGTCCCTGGTGATATTCAGATAGCACTTTTTCCTAGTGTTAAAAAAAAAAAGAAAGCATGCTGCACATGAAAGCTAGTGTTAAATTACTGAATAACCACCACATCTTTTAAGTTGGTTTTTAGTTGATATGTACAAGAGGACTTGGACTATACAATTTCTAAGTTCCCTTGCCTGCACTCTCTGTTTCTAGTTTAACGTGTGTGGGAAACCAGGTGAAAAACAGGAAAATTTCTCCCAAATCTAAAAGGGCTATGAATGTGATACTCATATGAGTAAAGTATGACTGTTACCTGCATGATACCCTTAGATCGTTATTAACAAGATTCAACTATGAAATAATAGTAATTTGAGTGAACATTTTTGGATCTGAAGTAACGTGTCCTGTGATTTGTGGGGGGTTGGGACACACACGTGCTCTCTCCCCAATTTGGGCAGTTGCTCTGGGTAGTGGGTGAAAGGTTCTTTTTTTCTTGGTGCTCAGGTTCAGCAGACTGTGCAGGATCTCTTTGGCCGAGCCCCAAGTAAAGCTGTCAATCCTGACGAGGCTGTGGCCATTGGAGCTGCCATTCAGGGAGGTGTGTTGGCCGGTGATGTCACAGATGTGTTGCTCCTGGATGTCACTCCCCTTTCTCTGGGTATTGAGACTCTGGGAGGTGTGTTTACCAAACTTATTAACAGGAACACCACTATTCCAACCAAAAAAAGCCAGGTAAGAGCCTCCCCCTCCCTACCTTGTTGAAAGAGAATACTAGGGATGTGATTGCAGCCACTTGGGGAGCTTTCCCTAGGAAACTTCACTTTTTGTTTCGCAGTCAATACTAGTTGAATGTGGATGTCTTTTGTCTTCTTTTTTGTTCCTGGAAAAGTTCTCCTTACCTGTCAGCCAGTGGTGATGATTGCAGGGAAGGTATTAATAGTCTGTCCTTTGCAGGACTGAAATAGCTTATCAAAAAGAGCTTCATCATTAGAGACTAAATTTCCTGTACTCTTCTATTCTCAAAGGCAATAAAAAGAATGGCCTGGCCAAGGCTGGGGAATGTGCTTGTCTTATGGGTGAATGAATGATGGGTGTCCTGAGATACTAAGCAGGGCTATTTGGACAATGGCTTAGTCTTGGATTAAGAATTATTTCCTGACTTTCCCAATTTTGATATTTTTCTGAAAAACTGGCTATTGCCGTATTTGTGCAGTGATGTATTGCCAACACATCATTCTGAAGAAAAGTGTGGTAACTCCCTGTGACAGCCCAAAATACATGTCCTGTCTTGGACCTGTTTACCCAGATAAGAATATTTCAACATCATGTTTCTTAGCTCCTTCTCGTGGGGCCTTCTGTGCCCAAATGTTGCATCTTTGTAAAATGCATTTGCTTAGCAGAAAGAATAACTACTGCATGCCCTTCTGCTGTGCTAATCCTACTCCTTTTACCTGCAAAGACATAAGCTTTTGTTCTGAAAAGAGTGAAAATAGTGTACATTAGGACTCTTTCAGTGTTGGAATGTGACTCTCTCTCTTTGGCCTACACTTTGTGTAATCAGAATGCCAACCCAAAAAGTTTCTTTCTCCTTAGGTGTTTTCTACAGCTGCTGATGGTCAGACTCAAGTGGAGATTAAAGTATGTCAGGGTGAGAGAGAGATGGCTGGAGACAATAAACTTCTTGGACAGTTTACTCTGGTAGGTGTTGAGAATCCTAAATATGCTCTTTGTTCTTTTTTACTGTAAAGTTAGACTATATTCTAACCCCAAATATAACACAAACTGCTGAAACACAGTCTGTATTAACGTAGTGCACAAATTCTGCAACTGGATACCTATGGCTTCAGTTTTTCCCTGAAAGCCTTGCTTGTTCCTTGTGCCTCAGGAACTTTAAAACTGTTCATAAGCAGTGCTAATTAGGAGAAACTCCTAGTTACTAATTTAAGAGACATTATTAGCTTCTAGTTAGCATTGCTATTGGTTCTTAGTGAGATAAACAATGATGGAGAGGTTTGTTCTTATTCACTGTATCCCCAGGTACATACAGCTATTACGATTATTTGCTATAACCAATGGTAACTGGTATGAGCCCTATTTATTTCAGGTAACAAACTACTACCTGTACTTACACACTTGTGTTTTTGTGCAAGCTATTGTTTGTTTCTCTCCGGAGCCAAGTGACTTGTTCCCCAGAAGACCATATAAGTTTGGAAGTAGAGCACTGGATCTCTTTGTGAGTGCTTATTCTAGTTTTATTTGTTTTATTTATTTTAGATTGGAATTCCCCCAGCCCCTCGTGGGGTCCCTCAGATTGAGGTTACATTTGACATTGATGCCAATGGAATTGTACATGTTTCTGCCAAAGACAAGGGTACAGGACGCGAGCAGCAGAGTAAGTATTTTTATTTATCAGACTGTGAGAATGAGGTGAGGGGCCTTAGAGTTCCTTTCTGTTGGGAACAAGACCCTCTAGGTCATACAAGTCTTTTCTCTCAATCTCAGTGTTGCCCCTTTTCCCTCTGTTATGAGATTCA
Source organism: Eidolon dupreanum (assembly GCA_028627145.1). Classification (NCBI taxonomy): domain Eukaryota; kingdom Metazoa; phylum Chordata; class Mammalia; order Chiroptera; family Pteropodidae; genus Eidolon; species Eidolon dupreanum. The sequence continues at coordinate 25,510,214 of CM053515.1, forward strand.
CATTAATAGATGTGGTGTTTATTTTCCCAAACAGGCACTGAGCCTCTGGATTGCTCAGCTCAGGTTTTGGTAGGCAGGCAGGATAGTTGTTCTTTGTATATATTAGACCCTTGTTTTCCTTTTTATTATATTACAACAGGGTATTGTCATAATTCATATTAAGAATGACTACTCTGTGCAGAAGTATTTTCTTAATACAATAGAGAAAGAGATAAAATTTTACCTGGGAGGTAACAAAATGCTTTCTTTCCACTAGTTGTGATCCAGTCTTCTGGTGGGCTAAGCAAAGATGATATTGAAAATATGGTTAAAAATGCAGAGAAGTATGCTGAGGAAGACAGGCGAAAGAAGGTACTTTCTGCTTTTTCAGTTGAGGTGAAAATGGGAGTTCAGACATATGTCCCTGATTTTGTATCTTCTTTTACCCTCAGTCTATCTCTTCTCCCCCTTTGCTCATGTGTGGAATTCCTTTCTTATTCTCAGTATTTCCATATTCTCATGTTATCAATCCAGCCAAAATTTCTTCCAGATATCCCAGACTACCTTAGACCAAGGTGATTTCTCCCCCTTACTGTTTTTACTCTAACTATGCAGCAGTTACCATATTGCCTTAGTGAGGACCTTCAGCCATCTGGTTGACTGGGAAGTCTTCATTTATACTAAATTTCTAATTTCTCTTAGGAACGAGTTGAAGCAGTTAATATGGCTGAAGGAATCATTCATGACACAGAAAGCAAAATGGAAGAATTCAAGGACCAATTGCCTGCTGATGAGGTGAGCCCTCTTTTATAATAGTTCAGTTTGTTTCTTTGTGTGGGTCTTGATAGGTATTTAGTTTTTAAAAAAATGTTTCCAAATATTACTGCTACATGTAACAAGATAAGAAACCCTGAAAAAGTGGAGGTTTTGTTTTGTTTTTAAGTGCAACAAACTAAAAGAAGAGATTTCCAAAATGAGGGAGCTCCTGGCTCGAAAAGATAGTGAAACTGGAGAAAACATAAGGCAAGCAGCATCTTCCCTTCAGCAAGCATCATTGAAGCTCTTTGAAATGGCATACAAAAAGGTACAAGGACTGAAGAGTGTTTTGCTCCTAACTTAATATTATAACTGCTCTTGATTACTTACTAATGGCTCCCTGCCTGCATAGCCATTTGTAGAACTGGGAGTATTGGACATACCCTTCCTGCCTTCTTGACTCTACTTTGGGAGTCAGGGCAAGGTCAAAGGGAAGGAGTCAAAAACCACCAGTAGTGTACAAGGAGGGAGGGAGAGTGAAATAGGCAGGATATGACTTCTTCAATTTTTTAGTTCATCCGAAAGCAAACTGTCAGCCTTAACTTTAAATGAGTGGCTCTCAAATGTTTTAACAGATGGCATCTGAGCGAGAAGGCTCTGGAAGTTCTGGCACTGGGGAACAAAAGGAAGATCAAAAGGAGGAGAAACAGTAATAGCAGTAAACTTTGGAGCCAAAAGGACAAGGTTATGATGCTTGGGAATGAAGAGACTTCCTGAGCAGAAATGGGCAAACTTCAGTCTTCTACTGTGTTTTTGCAGTATTCTATATATAATTTCCTTAATGTATAAATTTAGTGCTTGTTAGCTAATGATCACTTAGTGATAATTCCAACAGTGCAAAGTTCACAATTTTATGTCACTAGTCTATCATTTTTCAGCTACATAAAAGGGGGGGAGATGATTTCTTGATCATTAGACAACATTGTTTTGTGCTGAAGTAGCCATATTTTCAATGGGTGAAACCATCTCACACACAATGAAGGTAGTCCGAGACCTGAAATGAGACTATATGGAGATACTTCAAGTTAGCTGAGTACTGCTTACCAACCTGTGTGTGTAAGTGGGATTCTTCAACTGAGGCCTTGCAAGGCAAGCCAGCTGTGCCACATTCAGAGGTAGAGCAGGGAAAGTTAGATCAGTGGAAAACTAAGCTAGTTATTTATATTAGGTGCAGCTTATAAAACAAGGTAATGTCTCCTAATTTTCCTAAGGCATACTTTTCTAGCTACCTTCTGGCCTTTGTCTGGCACCTGTATCTTTGATTGTTCTTTTTGATCCATTCTGGGTTTTTTAAAAAAATAAATATGAAAAGCATCTTGATCTCTTGTTTGTGAGGGGTGAGACTCTGAGACTTAGAGAATATAATATGCATCATATTCCCCAATTCCCTGACCTAAGTACCTCAGGTGAAATACAGGATTTCTAACTCGTTAAAAATGCAAATTCAACTTTTGGAAGGGCTGGTATAATGCAGTAATAAGCACTGTCACCAAGGACAAATCTAATTTAGAGGTTTCCCACCTCTTGTAGCCCTGTATGTGTTCAGAATGTTAAAATAGTCTCTAGATCTCTAGCATGAAAACCAAGGCTACTGTTAGTCTAGTAGTAAGTCCTAAGGTAGGAGGTTAGTGACTCAGTATCAGGAACTCACTCTTTTCTATACTTTTGCTCTTTCATCCTCAGTGAGTCCCCTTGTCCCAAATTCTGATGTAATTCTAATTATTACATGCTAACAATTTCAGAAGCAGACAGGTGACTGCATCTTAGATCTCATTTAAGTGTTAATTACTTCCCAAATGTTTTCCAACAGACTTCTCATGTTTCATGGATTACTATCATATGCCATGCCTAAAGGAATGTGTTAAGAACATGGGCTTAGCCTCTATTAGATGTAACGCCTCATTATATTTTGTGATACCTAGAATTGACATTCATACATACTAAAAAAATCAATACATTGCTATAATGTGAAGATATTGGCACAATAATTACATTCCTGGAAAACTGTTCATTAACACCCAGGTAAATACTTAAGATTCATGTAAAAAATAAATTCTAAGCTCAAGTTTTCAGCCACATGAACATTTGGTGGGAACCTTACAGAACGTGTAGTAATTCTTTATGAAGGACTGCTTTGTGGTATGTGGCATCTCTGCTTGGCCCTTGCCCACTAAACACATCCAGTGTCTCCTAATCATTGTGATAACAGTCCTTCAAGGATTTCCAAAACATCCCCATTAGGTACTGGTTTACATAATTCAAGGCTCATCCTTGGGATCAGGGAGAAGGAGCCAAGCATTCCTTGAACAAAATGGATTTTGTTAGGGAGAAGAGCTGCTTGGAATAGATACCCACAACTACTGTCTCAAACTGCCCCAAGTGTAGCAAACAGAGCAGCGGTTACCAACCAACAAAACACTGGTGCAGTTAGCCTTGAAAGGCAAAAAGATGTTTTTTCTTCAAATGCAGTTTCCCTTTTGTGTTGACAAGTGCTTGACAGGTCCCAAAGGAACTTTGGATTTCCCTTCCTAAGTGGTCTTTCCAGTTAAATGTGCTGCTTATGATTGCCCAAAAAAACTTGGAGTGAACAAATCTCAGCAAACTTCAAAGTATACATCCCTACTCCTACCACTTTGTATAAATCACTTTTGATTATTCCAAGTATTCTTACCCAGTTAAAATTATATACCTTGTTACTATGGTATTTTCCCATAGCAGTCAGTAGTCAGAGGCTTACCTACAGGCTTCATGTAATTGGGCCTCTCACTACCTCTTTTTTCCTACCCTCCAACTACTGTTTCACTTTGTGATCTTCCCCCAGCTTTTATTTGGCTCACCACTCTTTTCGTAAGGCTTTGAAATTTCATGAAATAGCAGCCCCCTCCCTAGGTCCCTATTTCCTATCCTTACCCTACTCTTTCTCCATGGCATTGTGTTTGTCCCACTTAATTTGTCTTTGTCCTTCCCCCACTGTTAAAAGTCTGAATGTCCCCGACTCCCACCAATCCATGTTTAGAATCCTAACCTCTAAGATGATACTAGGAGGTGGGGGCTTTGGGAGGTGATGTCATTAGGGTGGAAACCTCATGAATTAGTGCCCTTACAAAAGAGGTTCCAGAGATCCCTCATGCCCTTCCACCAAGTGAGGATACAATGAGAAGTCTGCAACCTAGAAGAGGTCCCTCACCTAACCATGCTGGCACCCTCATCTCAGATTTCAGCCTCCAGAACTGAGAAATTTGTTTATAAGCTATGCAGTTGTTAATTTGTTCCAGTAGCTCCAAAGGACTGACAACCACCATGTAAACTCCATAAGGCTAGAATTTTTTTGTTGTTCACTGCTATTTCCCAGCACCTAGAATAATGCCTCATAAGTACTTGAATCTTTTTGTCAAATTAGTGACTCTCCCACTGTCCCAAAACTGGGTAGATTAAGGTCCCCTTGTTTTTTTAAGTTTGTCTAAACTGGACTCATCTGTGAAGAGTACTAGCGGTAACTTGTCAAAGGCAGAAACTAGAACCTTAATAGTAAAGATAAAAATTCCTAACTAGAAAAAGAAGCCAAGGTGAAATTGATAGTAATGTTTAGAGGCCTAAAAATGTAACCCAAGGTTTTCCTGGCCTAGCAATGTGGGGTAGGAGGTAGGAATGACCAGAATAAATTTGCAACTCTCTTTTTTATACTTTCTAGCTAAAGAGTCCAATCCTGTTGCTACTCAATCTATGTGATCTTGAAAAAAAAATTATATTGCTGTTTACCCAGGTAGAATTAACTTTTTTCTCGGCTTTTTATTTTGAAAATTTCAAACCTACTCTTACAGAAAAGCTATAAGAATCGTATAATGTACACACACAAACACCTTTCATATAGATTCAATTTACATTTTGCCACATTTGGACTCACATTTGCTCTTGTGCATGCTTTCTCTATATATTTGTTTTCTGAACACGATACTCCCACCTAAATATCGCAGTACACATCTTTTAAGAACACTTTCCCCAAAACTATTAAAATCAGATAATTTAATACTGATATAGTAATACTATTACTTAATACATAGCCCATTAAAAATTTTTCCTAGTTGTCTCAATAATTTCCTTTAACTAATTTTCATCTAGGGTCAAATCAAAGATCATACATGGCATTTAATTATATCTCCTTTTATCTAAGAATAGTCCTTCGCCTTTTTTGTCTTTTCATGATACTGATATTTTTGAAGGGTATAGGCCATTGATTTTGCAGAATGGCCCTTTGGATTCACTCAATTTCCTTATGTTCAGAGTCACGTACACATTATTGGTAGGAATACTACATAAGTGTTGTGTCTTTATCAATGCATCAATTACCAGGGAGACTAAGATGTCAGTTCTATGCTTTGCTCCACACTTCATTATAAAGAAACCTTTAATAAGTAATCTGTGGAGGTGGCTTAATTTTTGAGTATAACATTTATACTGGAAATTCTATAACAGCAAGTAACAAAAATAAAATTTACAGATGGTAGATGAATAGATTGGGAATGAAGAGATAAGCCAAATTTTGGAAATAAACTGCTTCAAGCAAAAACCCTTCACTATTTCAGATACCACTGTGACTCCATTCTCCAGTCCTAAGGCTGCTTTTTAAGGGCTATGTCTCCTCCTTTCCTGTCCTCCAATATCAGAAGAACAATGAAATTAGTGAAAGCTCTAGACAGGTGCTATAGGGTAACCTACATTACTCAATCTGTGAACAGCATGAAGGATGTAAGTCAGCAATTACAGAAAGAACCATTGAAACAGCCATTTCAGTAAGCCAAAAACAACTGAATATCAGCAATTTCACATGGTTAAACCTAATACATACAATGCATCATCATCAAAGCCAACTGTAGTAGGTCAGAAAACAAATACATCTTTACACTAAAGAGAACGCTGCAGCTAAACCAGCCTTTAATAATTACAAGCTTCAACTCTAGATCAGAAGAGAAAATGTTCCACCTAAATCACAGGCTCTTCAAGTTCTTGTAGCCCCTGACCCAGAGTGAGGATTTAAGGCAATGGTGATGGGGGATGCAGAGTCCACATGAGTGACTTCATGAGGTCCATAAACCAGTGATTATAAAATGTAAGACTCAGTTTTTTTAAGGAAATGGTCCATTGCTTTTACTGATCTCTTGAAGGGATCTGTAACCAAAAAATGTGTTAAGAAGCATAGATTTCCTAAATGTGAAATCAATCTACCTTACTGGTCTAACTGGCTTAAATTCAAGTCATACTCTCCTAGTTCCTATCCTGCTTTGCCATCTCAATCTAGCCTTTGCATTTCTTAAGCATTGTTGGTCCATGAAGCCTTCCCCACTCAGCCTACACAAGCTGTTTCACTCTAATTCTTACACTCTTATTTTTCAACTTTTTAATGTTCAATTCAGCAACTTCTTATAGCTTTATTATATTCCCCCACCTTCCTTTGGATCATTTTAAAGCAAATTCCAGAAATCAAAATTTTACTCTAACATTTTAGTACGTACCTCTAAAAGATTATTCTACAAATACATCATGATCACATCTAAAAAAAGTTAACAAGTTATTATTAAGCAAACACTGGAATGTTCAAATTTTCCTAATTGTTTCATGACTTTTCCAACTGCTAGAGTCAGGAACCAAATAAAGGCCATGCCCTATACTAGTTGATATGTGCCCTAAGTCTCTTTCAAACTATAGGTTTCCCTGCCTCTCTATAATTTTTATAAGAGTTTGAACCAAACTGACGACATATACCAGTCAGGAATATCTCAACTGCTCCCTAGGTTTTTCTACCTCTTTTCCCCCTGCTTTGCAATTTATTTGTTGAGGAAACTGGGCCACTGGTCCTGTAATCTCCTACATTTTACATTATACAGATTGCACTCCTATGTCATTTAACATGTTCTTCCAGCCCTGCTTGATCTGAGTCAAGTTCAGTTTTTGACAAGAATAGATGGTATGTACTTCCATCAGTGGATACATAACGCTGGTTGACTCTACTGTGATGTTAGCAGCCACTGATGATCATTACCTAGATCACTAATTTCATTAAAGGTATACTACTCTACTTCTATCTTTTCTTCATTTTTCAGCTAGAATACCTCTATGAAAACCTTTCTTTCCCTAGGTACCTAGTTACTCTGAGGTACAGTTCATATAGGAAAGATTTCTTTACATACTTGTTTTTAGAATGAGTTGGTTCTGTAGTATTCAAATGGAGACCAATGCAGTTTCTTAGATGTTATTGTGAACTCATGGATTTTAACTTATTTTATGTGTTTCAATTCATTGTAGTTGTTCTTAATGATGCTCAAATTGTTCTAACTTTGGCCTCTTGGAGCTTCTTTCTATTAGCTCTTAAGTTCTTTTGACAAGACCCCGGTAGTCAAAGACAGTCTCCTCAATGAATAATGTTGGGAAAACTGGACCACTATCTTACACCATACTCAAAAATTAACTCAAAATGGGTTAAACACTATAAGACCTGAAACCATAAAACTTCTAGAAGGAAACATGGGTAGTAAGCTCCTTGACATATGTCTTGGCAATGATTGTTTTGGATTTGACACTAAAAGGCAACAAAAGGAAAAATAAGCAAATGGGACTATATTAAACTAAAAAGCTTCTGCACAATAAAGGAAAACCAACGACAAAATGAAAAGGCAACCTAGAAATGAGAGAAAATATTTACAAATATATCCAATAAGGGGTTAATATCCAAAATATATAAAGAACTCATCAACTGTAAAAAAAAAAATCCAATCAAAAATGAGCAGAGGATCTGAACAGGCATTCTTCCAACAAGACATATAGGTAGTCAACAGGTATGGGAAAAGATACTCAACATGACCATCAGAGAAATGCAACTCAAAACCACAATGGGATATCACTTCACAACTGTTAGAATGGTTTTATAAAAAGAAAAAACAAGTGTTAGAAAAGATGTAGAGAAAAGGGAACCCTTTGCACTGTTGGTGGGAATGTAAATTGGCACAGCCACTATGAAAAACAGTATGGCTGTTCATCAAAAAATTAAAAATAGAACTACCATATGATCCAGCAATTCTACTTCTGGGTATTTATCCAAATAAAACAAAAACACAAATTCGAAATGATATATGCACCCTCCTGTTCACTGCAGCATTATTTACAAGAGTCAAGATATGAAAACAAACTGAAGTGCCCACTGATAGATGAATGGATAAAGATGTCACATACACACATACACAAATACTACTCAACCATAAAAAAGAATGAAATTTTGTCATTTGTGATAACATGGATGAAACTTTGAGGGCATTATGCTAAGTGAAATAAGTCAGGCAAAGCCAAATACCTTATCTCGACTTACATGCGGAATCTTAAAAAAACAAACAAACAAACAAACAAAAAAACTCATAGATGCAGAGAATTGGTGGTTGCCAAAGGCAGGTGGGCAGGCATGTGTGCTTGTGTGCGTGCGTGTGCGTGTGCGTGTGCGTGTGCGTGTGTGTGTGTGTGAGAGAGAGAGAGAGAGAGAGAGAGAGAGAGAGAGAGAGAGAGAAAGATGGGTGAAGGGGGTCAAAAAGTACAAACTTACAAACTTCCAGCTATAAGTCTCGGGGATATAATGTACAGCACAGTGACTATAGTTAATAATACTGTATTGTATATTTGAAAGTTGCTAGGAGAGTAAATTTAAAAAGTTCTCATCAAAAGAAAAAAAAATTTGCAATTATGTGTGTTGACTGATGTTAACTAGACTTATTGTGATCATTTCACAGTACAGACAAGTAGCAAATCATTATGTTGCACATCTGAAATTAATGTAATATGTCAATTATACCTCAATAAAAAATAAAAACAAAGTATCAAGATATTAAAAGTACTGACATAAAAAAAAAAAAAGACCCCAGCAGTCTGTTCATTTCCCTTCTTACTCACATAACAAGGTGTTTCAGGCTCATCTTGTTCATTTTTACCTCAGTCCTGTAAACAGCTACTTCTATTATCCTGTCATCTATTTGTTTAACTTTCCTATGTCCTTTTTCTCCTCTAAAAAAGACTATGAATTTAAGGATTGTACTACATCTAAGTTTTTTTTCAGCATTTTCATTCCAGTGCTAAACAGACCAATGGTACACAATAAATATTCATGGAATTGAATTAAAAGATTAGCATCTATCTAGCTATTCTACAAGTATCCTATTGAGTCAAAAGAGGCACCACTGAAAACATTAAGAACTTACTTTTACCCCAGGTGGTCCAAGGATATGGCTCAATCTTGCCCTGCTAATTATTCTTTCATGTTACAGGAAGACCTACTCCAGTTAGTGAGGGCTCCCTAGAACAAGGATTCTAAAAAAAGAAAAAACATTTTTTTTTCTATAATGAAAAGAATGAGAAAAAAAAGAATTCTCTATGTGCATTATTTTCTTAAAGTTGAAAACCATTATAGGGTAGCATTTAATAGTCAACATCTAGGGAATCAAATATATGGTAGCTGAAGGAAATTAGACTCTGGGTGTTCATCACACAATAGAACATATAGATGCCAAATTATGATGTACACCCAAAAATTATATAATTGTATTAACCAATGTTACCCTGATAAACTTAAAAAAATAAAATAAAATAAAAATCTTAGAAACTAGAATGAGGTAATCTGGTAAATAATATCTACAATGATACTTAAAAAACAATAGTCAACATCTTAATTTAACAAGTCTACAAATTTGTGTAAAGATGTTTGGTCATCTAGAGAGGAAACTGCTGTCATTCCTTAGCTGTAGTCCCCCCTCCTGCTGAAGGGTTACATTTCACCACCTGGTGACCACAGGAGTAACTGACACCTTACACTTGCCCATTTCAAGTCACTTTCACACACATTGCACTCCATACTTAAGCAATTTAAGCATAATTAAGTAAATTATGTCAATTTACACAAATCTTAAATCCTTTTGAGTTTTACATTGTACCACTATATCTTAGGTCTTCTTCACTGGCTTTTACTTACTGTAAGATTTATTTAAGGATGGAAACTGCAGAAAAGCATTCCTCAGATTCATTATGCTTAAGTACAGCCAGGAATTTAAGGGCAGTCTAGACATTTCTTAATTGATCTCCATCTACTTCATGAAGTTGTAAGCACTTTGACATAGTCTAATTTAGAGAACTTTCAAATTATTTTTTACTTTTCTAGGCACAGAAATATTTTTTTCTTTAAACAAAATTTTATGAGGAACCCTGATTGATGAATCAGGGGCAAGGAAAACACACATATAACTACCAAGATACCTAAAAAAAAGTCATTCATACTATTAATATAGTTAGGGTATATAAATATCCAATATTTTAAACTCCAATTCTGAAAAATTCCAAATTTATAACAATTTTTAACACACAAGCCATTGAAGCAGGAGAAAAGATCTCACAGACCTATTTTACTAGCTCCCTCTTTCTACCAGAAAAAAAAAAATCCCTAGGAATTGTACTTTAGATCTGTTCTACCTTTTAGTCTCCCAACATTATTTTCTGTGGGAGCATAATGAAGTGAATAGTGTCATAGGTCCTCAAGAAAATAATGGAAGAGGACAGCACAAACAAGGAGAAACTAAAAAGAGAACAATGACATTTGCTTGCTGTAAATAATACTAGGCACTTTACACAAGTTAGTTGATCTAACAGTCCTACAAAATAGGCAGCATCCCCACTTTACAGATAAGGAAACTGAGATTCTATGAGATTTAAGAAGTGACTTGCCCAAGGTAAGGAGCAGAGGCAGGGTCCAACCCTGCAGCTGCCTAGCTCCAGCGGTGTTTCCTTTAACAACCTCATCAAATTCCAGAAGAGCCAAAGGGTATAGCCCTTTGCAAACCTTTCCACAACCACCCCTTCCCTGTCTTCTTCATCTTGACTACTTTTGAACTAGCCTCCACATTACCAACCAATTATTTCATTCTGTACCTAATAGCACTGTATTCTCAAGTTGTTGGTATTTTTAACATCAAAACAATCCATCCCTCTCCTTTCTCACCCACTCACACTAGGAATGTCATCTATACCCCATACAGTATTTAAATTTATTACCTAACATTAGAGCTAGGGAAGAAGTTCTGAGGTCATCAAGTATAAATCCTTCATTTTTCAGAGAAAGACAACCTGCCATAGCCAATTTTGAAAAAATCTGTATCACCCTTATATCGTAGGAGGTTCCTCCAGGACAGATTGGTCATGGTCCCATTTTAAAAGGCTCATCTTTGCTGAAGGAAATAGCATCCATGTCTCTGTTCTTCTCAAATCTCTTCTGCTAGAGATCCATGCCGGCCTTTGCTTCTAATGCACTGATTTCCAATACTAAATGTGGAGATGATGAATCTGCAGCAACTAGGCAAGTAAGCTTTTGGGGTTACAGTTAAACTATACTAGACCATGCTAAGAAACAAGCTGTATATCTTGGAAATCACCAGATTTCAAAGATTCAAAGGTTAACAGCAATTCTATCTGGGATGTCACCATGGTTTCTTTTGCATTAATCACACAGAAAAGCCTGCCTGAGAGGTGGTCTAGAAAGCCTGAGAGACCATCACACAGACCTGAAGCAACATTGTAAACATAAAAATTATCGGGAAAGGTGGATCAAAGGTGTAGAAAGTAGGAACTGGGGCAGGAAATGAAGTAGGGAAAAGTTCGGGACATGACAGATACGTAGTCGGTTAGTAAGCAGTATGTTATTACTATTTACTTTAAGAAGGCCTATTACTAAGCACAGTGAATGGCACACAGAAGTACAATAAATATTATGTAATGAGTGAACATATGCTGAAAATTACAAAATGAAACCCAAAGAAGAGATTCCATCCTGAGAATTCATTTGCTAGGGGAGAGAAGACTTGCCCTATAGGAAGTCTGTGTCTTCACCATATGGAAATACAAGTAATGGGATTCCTGCATGATACAATGCACTGGACACTGATCATGGAGTCCATAAGTAAACTACCTGTGTGACTCAGAGCAAGTCTCTCTCACCTTTCTTTACCTCGGTTTCTCAACCTAAGAGGTGGGGGTAATACTCCATCTCCAAGGTGTGGACAAAGTTACAATAACATGCAAAAAGGATTCAAAGCCCACATAAATGCAATTGCCTGACTGACATCACTATTTGCATGTCTCATTAGCAATATCAAACTTCAATCCCAAAGTAAAACTTTCTATCATCTCCCAAAACCTGCTCATCTTTCCCATCTCAGTAAATATAACCATTTCAGTACCCTGGCAGTTATTCTTGTTCTTCCTCCACATCCAACCCATCATCCAGTCCTATCCATGCTAACCACCACTTATCATTCACTTCTATCTGTCTGTCATCACCCTAATCTAAGCTACAATCATCTCTCACATGAATTACTGCAGCAGCCAAAATGCTCACCAGGCTTCCACTTTTGCCCTCTTCAATTCAAGCAGACTCATCTCCTTAAAAAACATAATTATACCTTCATGTCATCTCCCTACCTCTAATCTAAACCTTTTAAGGTGTGCATTGTTCTTAAAAGAGGCCAAACTCCTAAACCTGGCTTTCAAGGCCCTACATGATCTGTCCCCTGCCTCCTTCTCAATCTACTTCCCCCATTCCTGACCTTGCTCAAGCATACTAGATTTTCTGTAGTTTTTCATCCTTTGGATCTCATTCCAGAGTTGGGCCTTCCTTCATTATACTCTTCAGAGGGCAGTCTGAAATACTTATTTGTGCAATTATTTTATTATACGAAAGTATAAAATCACAAACGGTTATAAACCCAACTAAACTGAAACCTTCAGTTTTTAAACTGAAGGAAGGCACTATTATCTGTTTCGTTCATCTGAATATCCTCAGGAAAACCGGGTCTAGCGCACAGTTTGAGCCCAAAGATTTGAACCTGAGGTTAAGAGAGACAAAGTAGCCAACGAAAATTTCTAATCAAAAAGATAAAAGTTCTAACTTATACAGTTGCCCATTTTGCTTCAACACTCTCCCCACCTTCACTCAACAGCTCTGTCTAAATCATTCAAGGAATCAAATACCTCAGGTCTCCAACCTCAGGCAGCCCCTGTTTTCTCCCCGTCCCCAAGTCCTGGGGCCAAAGTGAACAAATCTTTGCACTTGGGAGAAAGAACGTGCCTCTTTTGAGCCTGCAGGTGGCGGAGTCTCGGACCACCGGGGGGAAGTTTTCTAATCCGGACACACTGGCGGGGAGGCTGAACACTATAGTCCAGGCAGCCGTGACATACGCAGGCCGAAGCAATTCGTCAGCTATGAAGGAGCGAGGCGCTTCTTCGTGGCTTCTTAGGCGAAATTCAAACCGCGCGTCCGGGCCGGAGGGCCTAACCGCGCGTCGCAGACCCTCAAAAATACATTCCATTCAAGAAGAAGGGCCAGGACAGACGACGACCCACCCACCTCGCCCTTTAAGAAACACCCCCATTTGAGCCTGGAGGGGCTCTAGTGAACCCTCGCGATAGCCACTGGCTTCCGCCCGCTTCCTCCTCTCGGCTTGCCGGGCCGGAAGAAAGAGCATACTTCCCCGCCCCTGGACTTACCTCACAAGGCAGCGCGGCCCCAGCTGTGGCCAATCGGCGGGCTCATTGTAGAACGCGGCTCAGAGAGCCAATGGAAAGTCGCGGCGCGCTCAGAGCTTACCCTCTTCCGCATTGGCCCCCCCCTCCCTTCCGCTCGCGGACCTCCACTCAGCCCCTGGCGGAGGAAGTGATGTCACAGGCCCCATGTGAGCGGATTGCAACACATGCAGCTGCCTGGAGAGAGGGAACCGGTGTCCTACGTCAGAGCCACCGCCGCGGAGCCGCCGCCGGGGAGGAGCAGCCACTGCCGCCCAGGACTGGGCCCTTAGGTAAGGAAGGGGTAGGGAAAGGCCAGCGACCACCGTAGCGGGTCGCGCAGGGCGGGAAGAGGAGGGCCTCTCGGGGGTGGCAAGGAAGGGGGCCGCTCTGCCCAAGCGGCGGCGCTAACTCTGTGGTCTTGGTGTCTCCGGGCCCCGCCGGGCCGCTCTAGGGAGGAGGAGGCGAGAAGATGGCGGACGACCCCAGTGCTGCCGATAGGAACGTGGAGATCTGGAAGATCAAGAAGCTCATTAAGAGCTTGGAGGCGGCCCGCGGGTGAGCGCTGCGTCCGGCCCCCCCGTGCCCTCTTGGTACTCGGACCTCTCAGGATGGCCGCCCCCGCGCCGCATGGCGGATGAGGGGAGCCAAGCACTAGCCAACTCCCGCCTTCTGGACCTCTGGGTAGTTGCCCCCTACCCAGGGGCGAGAGTCTACGCGGTTGGCAGGAGAAGGGGTCCTTCCCCCGAAGGGGTCCACTCCCAGGGTTCGGACCACTCGACCCCCTCGTGGCAGGCCACTGTTACTTCTGTATCCCTTCTAAGCTCTTGAATCCAACTCGTCCCTCGCCGAGTTCCAGGTACTACCACCCAGCTCGGGTGCTGTTGAGGGGGAGGGCTCAGCCTTCCTTTCCGAACGCCCTTCCCTGATTTCCTCTTTTCTCCTCCTTTCACGTTCCTTAGCCAGGCCTCATTAAAATGGCATCTTTCTCCAAGGTGGGTGAAGTTTGGATGGAGCAGGAAGGGAGGTGGTCAGGGACAACCTCTTTCTGACTTCCCTTGATTTCTCTGGGTCTTGCAACTCTCCCAAGATGATTCCTCCAAATCCTCCAATCACTCTGGAGCTTCCTGCTTTTAGCTATTCTAGGATCAACCTGTAAACTGAAAATGCCAGCGTGTGCGAGGTGGAGGTGTAGGAAATGTTTTGGTTGACGAATTTATATCTGTATATCTAGGGAAAATCCAGTTTATGGGGCCGTTGATATGAATTGCAACAGGAAGGGTCCCTTTTAGCCTCTCAAGAACTTCGGGGGATAGAGGTGCCTGATGCTTATTGAAATTCAGAACTGAATTAGGCGGGCTTTGAGTCTCCTTTTCTAAATTTTGGTTAGAAACTCTAGGCGAATCCACTGTGAGACAGGTAGGCTAGATTAAAACTGATTTATATGCTCTTTTTAAATTAAAAAAAAAACTCGTTTGAGCAAGGTGTATCAAAAGTATTCCTGTTTTCTCACTTGTTTCTTTCCCGTTCACGGAAATTTTTTACTTGTAGGAAGTGGCAAGAAAAGTATTTGGAACATTACATATTTGTCTGAGCATTCTTAAAATAGAGCGACCTGCCTCAGGCCATTATGAAAGTTGTTTTCAGTCCAGGAATTGAACATTTTGGTTTCCAACCCAGGTTTGTCCTTAATTGGTAGATATGCAATGATAAGATTAATTAAGCTCCAAATTATTACTATTTTATGAAAGATGTGTTTAGTTCCACGGAAGGCCCAAGGTTAAGAGGCTGGTTTTGTGATTGTCTTTTGTTCTTAATAAATTAGTGACAGTTCTGCTTGGGATGAAGCTTCTGAAAGTTTGACCCTCCTTGGTGACTTGGGCTCTTTTTCTCTAATATGAACTGAAGGTAGCAACTTATTTTTTTATTCCTTAGGTTTGTTTTTGTTTTGTTTTGTTTTGTTTGTGTTTAATGGACTATTTAGACTTAAAAATCTTACAGGAACTTGAACACAAGTAGTCCTGTGCCACCTGATAGAATGAATAATTATTCCCCAAGTTTGAGACTACTGTACAGGAAGGGTAATATAGGTAATGACCCATTATGATGCACTACCAGGAATTACTGGGTTCTTTTGTTTCACTAGGATCTTCTGTTGTGTTACTTGAATCCTTCAATTTAGTATGGCTTTTTTAATAAATTGCTGTTCTTGCAGTTTTGTTTAAAGTTGAAAGTGACCTATAGATTTGTTCTCTTAAGTTAGAGGTAGGTTCACACATTACAGTTTGCATACATTTTATCCTCTAAAGAAGTCTAGAATATGAAATCACAACTGTACTTGCCTGCTGTGAAGTAACATTGAAGAAATAACACTGCTTAATAAGTAACAGCATTCCTTTCTAATGCTTGATGAAGCTCATTCTTAAATTTGTTCCTAGCCATGTTAGCTAGCCACTTGAAACTTTTAAGCTTCCCTTTAAAGTTTTTGAAGTTTTTACACCTTTGATTAGCAAAGTTCAGTAAAGTTTAAATGAAGTTCTTACACATAGCTTTTCTTCCAAGTGATGGAGTTAGTTGGACATTTTAGACAGGATTAAGCTGTTTAAAATAGCTGGGGAATAGTCTTCCTCTAAACATTGTGGTTGGTAATCATGTTCTACTTTCCTTTTATTCAGGATTTGGTTGCATCTTGAGCTCATGACAATTTAAAATCTTGGCCATCTCTGGGTGTCAATAAGTCATAGGTTTATTCTGTTTAGCTCAGAAGCTTCCCAATACATACCAGTTTATTTTGGGGAACAGCAAAATTGTATTTTCATGGCTGAGTTGTATTACAGTCAGACTCTTTAGATTATCATAGTGTACCATAAGAAATATTTTTCCTTCTCTACCTAATAATGATAAATATTTTAGTGGGAAATGAATTGGACTTTAAAGACAAACTGCATGGCAAAATGAATCTGTGCTGATGTTTTGGGCACAGTCTGGGTTTCAGGAGAAAACAGATTGTAGTTCAAGCATAGTTATTAACCTTAGATATTGAAACTTAGTGATGGATTAATAGAATTGTTTGATTTGAAAGGGGTATAACATGTATAACTTAAGTTCAAGTTGGGTGGAACATACCTATTTAGTTTCATATAAGCCTGGTTGAATGTTAGCATGTGCTAATAAAATAACCAGCCAATTTTGCTATGCATAAGTGCCACTTAAAGTTAGTGGTTGTTTCTTCCAGTTTATGATTGCTCCTGGTATATTCTCCACTGTTAACTTAAGGACAAATGTGTACATGAGCCAAAATAGGAACTAGGGCCATGTGAACAGAATGGTTGTTGCAGGTATTCTGAATAAAGAACTAAAGCAAGTGAATGGTAGATGGGAAATTTCAGGGTTTTTTCTAATTTTTTTAGAGCCAGGAAGAACTAGTCTCAGAAATAGTGTTGAAACCTTTATAGTTTTCAGGTTATAAGATCATAACCAGAGCCTGTCCTAGCCAAGGACAGTGGTGAGTGTGACAAAGGAACAGCCAAGGTTAATTTGGACTAAGTTGTGTCTGCGAGTGTTGGCATATTTTTTCACTTATCTTTATCAGGGAACCTTGTATGTTTCAGATATAATGAGGCCTCAGTTAGATAACCCATGTTTGAAGATCAGTTAATAAACGATTTGGGTTTTCTACAGTGGTCTTTAGGCTTTTAAAAAGCCTTCTGCTCAGTTAAAAATAACTTGTAGATACCTTGACTTTGAAAGAATTATAAAGTATCTGGCTATACATGACTCTTTTCTGCCTCCAAATATAACTCGGGGTGCAGGGGGGACTATCCTTTACTCTCAATAGTTCTGATTCCAGATTTGTGGGTTTTTTCCCCCACACCAAACAATTCTCCAGTTCATAGGGGACACCAGCTGAGTGTCCTGCAATTCAGTTCTGACACTATGGAATTAGCATCAGCTCTCACAAGGGAGAGGGCTCAGTCCCACAGACTCACAGACTGCCCTACTTGCAACGTCTGTGTCTCCCCTACTGACTAACAGGCTGTAAATTGGGGCTTCAGTAATTTTCTACGATGACTCACAGAACTCAGGGAAACACTTAGGTTTACTGGTTTATTACAAAGGATATTATAAAGGATACAAATGAACAGCCAGATGAAAAGATACATAGGGCAAGGTCCAGAGGGTTAAGTACAGGCACTCCTGCGTCTGTGAGACTGGGGTGCACCACTTGGGTTTACCAACCCAGAAGCTCAATAAATCTCATTTAGGAGTTTTTATAGAGCTTAATCTCCAGCTTGCAACAACACCCCTTTCCCTGAGATCCTTGGATGGAGCTGAAAGTTCCTACCTGGGTTAACACAGTCTTCCTGGTGACTAACCCCATCCTGAGGCTTTCCAATAGCTCCCCCCCTTCATTAGCATAAATTCAGATGTGCTCCTAGGGACTCCTTATCAACAAAAACTCCCATGGGAATTCCAAGGGTTTTAAGAGCTTTGTCAGAAGCAGAGGACAAAGACCAAATATATTTTTTACTGTACCATATAATTATTTTAACCTCTACAAAATTCATCACATTGTGTTGAATTAAAAGTTAGTAATTTTGAGAGAGCAATGAATAGGTTTTTTAAAATATAGACAAATATGGACAGGTATGTAATATGGACCGATTAATATGATTTTAATAAAGTATGTTAAATGTGTTTGAGTATCTTCCCCAAGTGAAAATTGTTGCTTCCTGGAACATTCACTTAAATGATACTTGGAATGTTCTCAACATGATGAATCTCAGGTACTTTTTTTACTTTAGTTCTCTATATAAACGAAGATGGTACATTGTAGTCTTTCATACTGATACCAGAACAGTAGAGGAATTTTTTCATCTTCTCTCTGTCCCTCTCCCCCCATGAGGTAGTATAGGGAAACTGGGGAAGAGAAAAGTATATTTGATAGGGTGTGGTGATGTTCCTGGGTCCACTCCAAGTGTCATAGGCTGCCTGCCTCAACTCAGACCTAGTCCTAACAGCCCTTGTACTCTGGCATGGTGTTCTGTGCACTGTGAATCTAATGAACAATTACTCTCTTTGAATTTCAACTCTTGACAGACTTCTCATTGTAATAGCAGATATACTTATCCTTCCAGGAAAGGAAGGCTTGCTCTGGACACACTCTGAGGTAAGCAAGAGTGCCTAATCAGAATACCATTTAAGGCCCAGTGCAATGTGGTTTATAGGTTCCTATCCCCCACCCCGCTACTCCCCACACACGCTAGTGGGACCCTTTTTCTTTGTGCTTGGGGTTGAGAGTGTGCTCAGTGTAGCCCCTTATGCTGGGAAGGTGTTTAATTGTGAGAAAACTTAAAATGTCAGTTTTGCAGCAGGGCTAAATGGTCTTTGATCCTATTTGAAGAGTCAGGAGAAATTTTCCTCTTCCTTAGATCCACTGCTGGAACTGTCCAACTGAGAACTTGGGGCAACAGAAATTTCTTCTGAGTCCAGCCTATTCTTCAGGGATCTCAGAATAGAACCTTCTTGGATATATTATGTAGGTGTCTCTTAATTCTTCAGCAGTCTGCTGTTTTGGGAGAAGGGATTAGGAAAGTTCAAGGTTCTTCTTTCCATCAGGTTGGAAATTATGAAGTTTCTTTCCTTATTTTTGTCACTTTCTCTGAACAGATATCTTTTTCTTTGAATCTAGGTGAATGAAGGTCAAGAAAAAGAATGATTTTGCTTTTATTCTCACCCTCAAACATAATTGAATTTAATTAAGAGCCATAATTTCTTCATTCTCATAGATACAAAGATGAAAACAGACTTGAGTCTTTTACATTGATAGACATTAAATTTTTTGTGCTTTAATCCAGTCCTTTCTCATCTATTTAATTTGTATATAATAGGTGCCTTATGAGTGTTAATATGTTTATTTTTTAATTCTCTAAGTTGTTTTATATCTTAATTTTAACACCAAATTTTTAGACATGTAGCTTTTATCCTTTGTATACTTTGTCTTTACTCTTGTCACCATCCTTCCCATCCACTTCAAGGACTTGACATTTTTATATGCCTTACAGTAT
Source organism: Eidolon dupreanum (assembly GCA_028627145.1). Classification (NCBI taxonomy): domain Eukaryota; kingdom Metazoa; phylum Chordata; class Mammalia; order Chiroptera; family Pteropodidae; genus Eidolon; species Eidolon dupreanum. Next base: position 25,529,653 of record CM053515.1, read on the forward strand.
GCTCTTGTCATGTAGATAACTTGGAAATATTGGTCCTGTAACTCTTCTGTTTTCACATTTTCATTTGCTACTCTAAGATCTCCTTAAGAAAAATGATTTTAGTCAAAACAAAAGTTATCTTTCTCTGCCAAATATCTGTGGCCTTCTAAATTAGATTTTTGCCCAAACTCACATCTAGGTATATGAAAAATGAAGCCCACAAATTCATTTTTACTATTATCTAGTCAGCTTATAAGCTTCGTCAAACATCTGTGAGTTGAACACTAGACATTTTGAAAGAAATGTGTAATACAATGAGAATGTGATCTGACACAAAACCCTGGAGTGATGATATGAACCATTTCTAGCCCCATATTAGTAAGTACAGAATAACAGTACATGTTGAGTGGGATATAGTGTAAGCAGATAATTCTAATTCAGGTCTTAAATAAGGTATTGAGCACTGTCAGAAAACAAAAGAGATTTTATAACTGTTCATGGCAGATTTCCTAGGCAAGGCAAGTGTTGTCAAAGAATGTTACAATGCCAAAGAATAACATTGGTGTTATTTGGCTGATAACAGTTTCTTTGATACAGTGGTGGAGTGGAACCGTAACTGATCTGCAACTTTGAAATTGTAATTGAAATTCATTTTTTATTAAAAGCCAGTTAGCCTGAAATTATAGTCCCGACATAGTTTGCCTTTTGGCCTAAGTAAACTAGTTTGCAAGTAATGAAAATATACTAATCCTCAAATATTAATTCCTTATCACCTCCAGCATTAGCTTTTTACTGAAAAAAAGAAAAAGTTTACTTTCTGGCTACCCCATTTCAGTCATCTTAGGGTTTTATTACTCCACTTAAGCAAGGAAGGATCCTCAGGAAAGACCAGGTTAGAGGTTCGTGGCAGAGATGTGTTTTAATCAAGTAATGAAACTAATTTTCAGAAGATGAGTTAAATACATACATTTTGACTCAACAGCTCTGTGAGGAAAGCTGTTATTGCTGAAATTGAAGTACAGAGATTAATATCACAGCCTAGCAAGGAGTAGTGCTAGATTCTTTTTGTACTTTTCTAATTTCAAAGCCTGTAATCCTGTTATATCACACTACCTCGCTCATTGATTAGTATTTCTTTTGCTGAATAGAAATATTTTCCGTTCCCTTCTGAAAGGAGGACTCTTGTCCAAAGAGGTCTGCGATTTCCTGGAAGGAGCAGGTGTGCTGAGATCCAGGATCAAAGATAAAAGAAAAACAAGACATGCTATTTGCAAATCTATTCTAGGAAGAACTTGACTGTGAACATGTTTATTCTTAATGAGCATCCATGGTGAAGGAAATAGTTGCTTTTAAATCCCTCCCCAGAAGCTCATGTGTGTATTTGAAAGATGATTAACAGGAAAGCTGGCTTTTGTTTTATTTGAGAAGTACTTGCATATTGATCAAGAAAGATGGAGGTAGACTTTGATATATAGGGTCCCATGTAGAACACTGGTAGTCCCTGGAATGCTGGTTATGATGGATAACTCCTGGCTTTGCACTGATGTAAGAACACTAGAGAAATTTTCCAGCTTCTGCTTCTCCCTGGTGGAATATTCCACTAGGTTAATTCTGTGAAGTTGTTAGACCTTTCAAAGAAAAAATAAGACCTGTTTGTAGAAAAGTAATACTCCACCAGATATATACATTTTTATTTTGGATCACTGAGTAATTCTAGTGCTTTTGAGTATAAAATACTAAAATGAACCTTTCTAAACCCTGCTGAAAATTTTTGGGAAGAGTTATTCTGTCCTGTAGAGTAGAAGATGTTTTCATGTTTTGGTGTGTTCAGATCTTGGTCCTTCTCTCATCTGGTGATGGCATCTAACCCTAAGGCCATTTGCACAAACCAGTTTCAGGTAATTTTGTCTAGCTTCTTTAAACAGTAACAGAATCCTCCCTCCTGTTTGATAGTCTCTAAGGTCTTTATAAAAAGCAGTCACATCCATCTACCTACATCAGAGATGATATTGGGCCATGGAGGCGGGCAGGGGAGGATCAAGTTGGGGATGAACAAAATTGAGGGTGGCAAAAGAAGACACTCTGGAAGATTTGATTCTGTTATGGTTTGAACTTCAGTAAAGCTAAAGCTGGGACATTTAGTTATTTCCAGGCATGAGTTAGTTCCACTCCAAAGATTGGCAAATTTTTAATAGGTATTTTATTTGTTAGTTCAGAATAAATCTCCGGTGTCTGTTTTTAGAAGAGAGTATATAGCAAAGACTATATTTCTGTTGTTAGGAATTAACCATTTATTCATCACATGTTTGATTATCCACTGTGTGCTAAAATGATTTTTGCCCTCCGGAAGCTCATATAGACCTCTAGTATAACCAGTGTGTTTCACTGTTTGATACTTGGTGGAAGAGAAAATAGGTCAGAGATTTGAGGTGACTGATTCTGGGTGTATGAAAAATACTGAACCCATGCCACAGCTGTAGGATAAAGCCATTTAAGCTTTATATAGCTATTTAAAGTTTTAGAAGGGGATAAATTTCTGTTTCCAGCTTATGATAAATTACAAAACAGTTTCTAGTGTTTTGGCCATACTATTTTGGTTTGGTTCTGTCGGAGGATTTGGCAAGTCCTGTAATCCAATAAAAGTGATCACTATTCCCACAAGGTCAACTCTTACCTCTCTCTTTGGACTTGCTCAGATTCAAATAAGACTTCAACACCATCTAAGAGTACTTTTTACCCCTTTCTAGTTGTGCTATGATATTAATTCTTTCTGACTTCACTGTTAAAGTTCAGGGAGTTAGGGCCCAAGGAGCTAGAGTTCCATCTGGTTATCATTTAGTGACCACTGTCTGCTCTCCCTGCGAGGCACTTGACATATCTTACAGAATCCTCATGACCTTGTGAAGTAAGTAGAAACTGAGGCCCAAAGGGATATATGTGATTTGCCCTCGGTCACGCAGATAGGGCAGGACATGAACTCAAATCTGTCTATTTCTAAAACCCTGTGTTTGCTCATAACTCCCCGTATATGCTGTGGCCATATTAAACCCATATCAAAAAGATTGATTTAGTCTCTAAGGTTAAACTTAGTTTTGTATATGGTTAAAAGCTGGTGATCTCTATAATGTGGCTAGCTTAGCAACTCCAGTAAATTATCTGAGGTTTAATTAAGTTCAGCTTTGTGTGCTTGAAAAGGGTATGTCCTGTGCACAACTGTGTCATCAGACAAAGATGAAAGCCTAGGGAACATATACAGGAAATCCCAACTAAAGTATAGTAGGCAGTCTCTAAAATGTTCCTGATCCTAACCTGGAAGTAATTCTGTTATGTCAAGATGATGAAACGGATGGCAGAGCATTTGATATGGAGAGCATTCTGGCTGGAAAAAGTTGGACATCTCTGAGCCATCACAATTCACTGTGGTTGTTACTGATAGGGTAAAATGACAGCAGCAGCTCACCTGCAGCAGCAGGTGGGCTCTGTGGGTTTCAGAGGATGAGATCATGGAATCTCTCTGATTCAGCTATCCAAGAGTGTCTTGCTTAAAGGCATAGAAAACAAGTCAGACACATCGATTCTCAATTCTAATTATGTTTTAGAATTTATCTGATTCTATGTGAATCAATCTATTTGAAAATTGAGACTTCCTCTTACAATCTCTACCACCCTCACTTTTCCTATTCAATATCTATTGAATTAGAATAGAGGAAGGAGAGATTTTGTGTGTGTGTGTGTGTGTGTGTGTGTGTGTGTGTGTGTGTGTGTTTCAGAGGGTGTGTGTTTGTTGCTTTTGGAAAGATCTCCAAGAATTTGGGGTTCTCCTGAAAATTGGCAGTAGATGAGCTTGTGGAGCCACATTTTTTTTCTTCGTACATTTCTAAAGTGTTCTTGAGCATTGTTGATGGTAACAGACTTTCATAATGTATTTGCAGTTCAAAGTGTGACTAGATTTTTTTGTTTGTGTGCCATTCTTTTGAGTGACCAGAAAGCTCCTTGTATCCAAAGGTTGGAACTCTGAAAGCCCTAAAGTTACACACATACACACAGATACCATAGCCCCGGCTTAGCTGTGATTACCTTGAGTTTTTTCCTTAGAAACCTTTCAGTCCTGGCAATTCAAGTGACCAGATGTTTTTCTGTCCATTGTGTTCAGGGGCCGTCAAACCTTGGATAGCGTGGGTGGTGTTACCACCCTAACCTCCTCCCATCCTAGGGAGAGAGACTTCCTTTAACAATGTCTTTGAGAGAGAGGAAAAGAAAAGCTGTCAGCTATTTCTTTAAAATCTTTTCCTTCCTGAGTTTTGGCTAGTTTTACTTACTGTTCGTATTTAGTCTATTTACAACTACTTCTTCCTGTCTCCCAGCTGTTGTATTTCTCAGAAGTTAGTCCTCTGGGTGGAAGCATTGATGAACCCTTCTTTAATAAGGAAAAGTGTCCCTACAATGATGAGAACAAGAAAGACTGTGAGAGTAGAGATCCCTGAAAGTATTACATAGCACGTTATTTGTTGTGTCTTGCTTTGTGTGGTTTTTACAACCTGTGTGTGAATCATTGTTGTACCTCGTAATTCACTGGCTTCACAATGAATGTCTTTGATTTTGGAAAAGGAATATAGTGAGAAAGCAAGAGTGGATGAAAATATGAAAATTAAAAAAGATGTAGTTTGCATGTGTAGTGAGCAGCTCCTTAGCTTTATTTTTCTTCCTTGAGAGTTGTTCACTCTTACTTTAAAATGAAATATTCAGCTTCCTTGATTTTGTTTTGGTGTTTACATAAACTGGTCAAACAACTTTGATTGGCTTGCCTGGGGGATAAATACATGTTTATTTTGTTTGGAAACTTTCCTGGAAAAGCTTTAATCTTCTTGTATTAAACCCAATGTAAAAAAAAAAAATCAGAGCTTATAAAGTAGCCTTTAAATTTCTAAAGTAGAAGCCTTACGTTTATTTAATACTCCTTATTTCCTCTTCACCAGTCAGGTGTCTTATAATAAAAATGAATTCAGAAACTTGAGGTTCCCCCCAGCTGGGGTAAAGAGAGTCACAAAAGAAAGCTAGTGAAAGGTAATTTTTTGGACATTAGTCAAAATTCAAAAGGAGCGAGAGGCTAAGACTAACTCTGAAGGTAGTGTAAGTGGATTCCTCTAACAAGATTGTTCTTAGGTATGTATCTTCACTACTTTATCCCTTCTAGAAGTTACTTGGATGTGAGTGTAAGGTTGTCCAACTGGTGGCTATACAGTAAAGTTGCTTAATGAATGCTTATCTTCTTAACCTATCTGAACTAGGAATTAAATAGCTGCTTATCTTAAGGTCCTTGTTTTGTCCTCCACTTGATTATCTTGCTTTAAGGATTTCCTTCAGGCATTTTGAGTTCACTGGGTTAATTTGTCCCAACATCCTCTTTAGCCTCAAATTTTCCATCCTTTGGAGTTTGGTGCCTGTTCAGTCCTTGAGATCTGAGCCTTTGATCCTGCTATCCTTGGAGCCCCTCCTCATTCCACTCTCTACTTATTGCCTGTTTGCTAGTTCATCTCCTAGGAAACTACTCCGTAAATCAGAGCTTGTCAGCTTTTAAAAACTGAGTCCTACTTTTGAAAAATAACTCCATTGGCCCTAAAGATTTCAGGAGCCCCTAGGGTGGAAAATACGCTCTCGAGAATTGTTCATCTGTAAGGAAGTACAAGCCAGTAAAGTCCACTATTCAAACTAATCCATCCTCTTTCCCCATCTTGTGTATTTTCATATTATATATTTGCATAAGTTGACAACCCCTGTGTCAGACTTATCTGTCCTCTTTTTCCCTCTCATCTTGTATATTTTCATATTATGCATGTGTAGTTGATGATCCCTGTGTAGAGACAGGTGGCACCTACAATCTAGACCATGTTTGAAGTTAAATTTAGTTGCCCAATGTTTCCAGCCCCTCCCAAAGCAAAGTTGTTTAAGGAATGATTTTCTTTGACCTATTCCAGAAAGAATTATCAGAAAGGTTTTTTTGGAAATGCCTCTTTAGAAGCCTAGCAAGAAAAGAGTTTATTACATTTGATTGCTTAAAAATAGGATCTAAGGAGGGTTTTGTTTTGTTTTTTGTTTGTTTTTTGTTGTTTGTGGTGATAGAAGATACTAGTTTGTTTCATTTGGGAACTCTTTTTCCATCTAGTTCAGAAACTGGACCGTGGCCACAGATAGAATTGTATGTGTGTCTGATCATTTGATTTCTGGTCACCCCGTCCTGGTTTTCCAAGTTCCTTTTATGTAGTTGTGCTATGAAAATTAAGATGAAAAACATTTTAGAGAGCAGTACACCTGATTCAATATAAGTGTGTGCACACACACACAAGCAAGAGATTGTTTTGAATCATTCTGATTTGTCAGTACTATATTTGAAGTTTTAGCTGTTTGAATATTGGGAATAACGTTTATGTAGATGAAGAAATAACTCTGGGTCACGTGTAGTATTTTGGAGCTTTATTTTCTATGAAGTGTATCTTGGAAGCAGCTCTGTTTTATGATCATTTTGCTTGTGTGTGTGATGACAACTGAAGCTGCTTATCATAAATCTGATTCTTTGGTTTGTCTAGCATATTTGCTCCCCTATCCATGGGGTGGCAGCAGAGCACACACCATGCTTTACCCCATACTGTAATTAATCAACTTGTGTTCATTGGGGAAAGTGTCACAAAGGTTATGACCAGCTCTCTAGGTTTTGAGTAGAAACCTCAACAGAAACAATGCTGGTTTGGGGAGCTGTAATAACATCAACTGGCAATCTGAGAGTAACTATTTTGATAATGGAAGGGCTAGATAGCCAGCTTCCAAAAAAAAAAAAAAAGAAAAAGAAAAAACCTTGTCTGACAAAAGGATCTGTGGAATTTACTGCTAGGAGAAAACTTTCAGAAGGCAGGTCTTGTATAAATGAGGTCCCTTTCCAGTGCTAATACTGCAGAGAAACAAATTCATGGAGCACATTTGTGAAATTAATTTTACTATATGAAGATGTTTCCAGACATTTTCAGTTTTCAGACACCTGTAGTTACAAAGCTAATATAGGGGTTTTCTGAAATTTTTGTTCCCCTGACTCTTTGCTTTTCTCTTGAGTCACTTGGCACAAAAGCCCATTTAATTTGATGTTGTATCCATCTTCCTGATTTCTTTTTCTTGCCTGCTTCCACTGGACATTGGATATTTGCAGTTCTGTTAAAATCAGTGTGTTGGACTACTGTGAAATTACGCAAGCTCAGTAATTAGTGGAAAGTTTAGGCATGGCATTCGGGGCAGTTTTCCCAGTTTACCTAAAGAAAGCACTCATTTGTTTCCCTGTAACACTAATATTTACATTGATTAAACTTGTCATAGCCTCTAAGGACATGATCTGTAAGAATCTGAGGAAGTACCTTTCTTACAGGCTCATTAAGTATCAAGTAGAAACATTTTTTTAAATCATATCAAATTTTTAATATGCTTTGGCTTATATCAGATCAACTTTTACCTTCAAAATATTGGTTGACTCAATTTATACTGTAGATCTTGTAAGAAAGCGAGCCATTAGAGCTGGTCAAGGTAAATTTAGGGCTTTTAATTTCCTATGTATATGTGTGGTATAGATTTGATTCTTTTCATATTGCCACTTGTTTTTATAAAATTTATCATTTAGTAAACTTAAATTAACATTTCTTAAGAAAAACCATTCTTTGGCTTTTCCAGTAAGCTGTTAGGTTAAGAGACCAGGAGACCTTAAAAGGAAGTATCCTATTAAGTACTGAGTCTTTTCCATAGATATTTTAATAACAGCTTTATTGAGATATAATTTACATACTATAAAACTTACCACCCTTTTAAAGTGTACAATTCACTGTTTTTATTGTTGATTTTCAGAATTGTGCAACAATCACCACTATATGATTTTAAAACATTTTCATCAGCCCAAAAAGAAACCCACTCCTCCCCGCATCTCGTCTGATCTCAGAAGCTAAGCAGGATGGGGCCTGGTTAATACTTGGATGGGAGACCACCTAGGAATATCGGGTGCTGTAGGCGTTAAAAAAAGAAAGATCCCACCCCGCAATACATACCAGTCATCATCTGCCATTCCACCTCAGCAATTAACTCTTCTTTCTCTGAGTCTCAGTTGCCTGTCCTGAATATTTCACATAAATGGAACCATAAAATATGTGGTCTTTTGTGAATACTTTTTTCCTTTTATTGCTGATTAATATTTGATTGTATGAATATACCATGTAGTTTATCCATTCATTAGTCAAACATAGATTTTTTTTTCCTTACTTTTTGTCTGTTACAAATAATGCCTCAGTGAACACAAGTGCTTGTGTGTACATGTTTTTAGGAGTGGAATGGCTGGGTCATGTGGTAACTAACCTTTTGAGGAAATGCCAGACCTTTCCAAAGTACTGTGCTGTTTTAATTCTCAACAGTATTGAATAAGGGTTTCAGTTTTTCTACATTCTATCTATATATCTTGGAGAAATGCCTATCAAAGTCCTTTGCCCATTTTTTATGTCAGTTGTCTTTTTGTTGTTGGGTTGTGAGAGTTACTTACGTATTCTAGATATAAGTCCCTTTTCAGACATATGATTTGCAAATATTTTCTCATATTCTGTGAGTTGTCTTTTCAATTTCTTGATGTCCTTTAAAGCACAAAAGTTTTTAATTTTGATGAAGTCTACTTGATCTAGATAATCTTTTAAATAATTTTTAATGCTGTTTGGGTGTTAATGAGAGTTTATTACATTTGCATTGTCTAAACTAAGAAGAGAATCAGATGAGAAAAGTACCTTAAGGAATCCAAGTTAAGAGGAACCTTTTTTGAAAAGGAAACAACCTAGAGTGAACTCCTTAGGTGATTTTAATGTGCTGCCAAGGTTGAGAACTGTTTTAATGGAAGTGTTTCAAATTTTTTTAAACATAAATAGGCTAAACAGTTTCTTTTTTTTTTTTTAAACTTTCATATGTGTCAAAACATACACAACTTAAAATTTACCATCTTAACCATTTTAAGTATACAGTTTAATATTGTTCAGCACATTTACACTGTTACGCAACCAATACCGAGAACTCTCATCTTGTAAAATTGAATACTCGTTGACAGATGCCCTATTTCCCCTTCCGCCCAGCCACTGCAACCACCTTTCTTTCTTTCTCTATGAAAATGACTACTCTGGATACTTCATATAAGTGGAATCACAATATTTTTCTTCTTATAACTGGCTTATTTATTTTACCATAATTTGTTCAAGGCTCATATTTGTAGCATGTGTCAGAATTTCCTTTAATGTTCAGTAATACTCCACTGTGTCTATATGCCACATTATTTTTTATCAATGGACATTTGAGTTGTTTCCACCTTTTTAATTATTGTGAATGTTTTTGCCATGAGTATTAGCAAGTTATCTGCTTGTTTCTTGGCTTTTACTCTTTTGGGTGTATAACAAGAGGTGGAATTGCTAGATCATAAACTAATTTTTTTGTTGAATTAGTTGAGGACTGTACCATTTAACATCACTACTAGTGATGCATAAGGATTCAAATATCTCCACACCCTTGCAAACACTTGTTATTTTTTTTTATAGTAGACATCTTAATTGGTGTGAAATGGTTGTGTTTTGATTTGCATGGCCCTAATGATTAGTGATTAGTTGATGTGTTTTTATAATGTAGTTTATATTTGCTTTAAGTAGAACTAGGAATAATTAAAATGAGGTATTTCTTAACTGATGATGCTAATCAATATTTCGAGGATGTGTAGATTAAAAAGATATGTTGCTGGCATCAGTATTGAAGTTAGGTTGGTGGCCGCTCAAAAGGGACTATCCGTGTGGCAGGGCCTTGGTGGTGTCCTCAATAGCTCAAAGTTTGGTCCTGGCCGTTTTTTTTTTGTTTTTTTTTTTTTTCCTTTTCTTCTTTAATTCCCTCCACCCCACCCCCACTTCCACCCCTGACCTATGGATGTTGCGGTTTCCCCTTAAGAACCAAATCTCTGAAGGTGGGGCATCTCCTTCCACAAGCTCGCAGCATGAACCCGGGGTATGGTCCATGGCTCCACCTGGGGCACAAACCCTAGGACCTTCTGCATGTAAAGCAGACATGCTAACCACTACACTATGGAGCCACCACCTGGTCCTGGCTTTTAATTCTAAAAACTTGAATTTGTTTGGGCACCCAGAGTTCACCAGACTCTCAGTGAATTGCTCTTTTTATTCAAACTCAAAAGCAATTAATATACAAAATACATGTAGAGATAAATAAATGCATTTGTTGGTTTGTTGGGAGGGGGAGAGAGCGTATGTTGGATTTTTCCTACCTGGAATATTTATGTGAATTCCAAGGCTCTCTTGTCCCATTATCAGGATATTTGAGATGCTAAATTAGTGATTAGAAGTTTTCAAGGTGAGCCTGGAATTCAAAGGAAAATGGGGAACAGGACGATATTAAGTTGGTATTTCATCTAGACTTTGGAAAGTCTTGTTGCATCATCCTATGATGGCATCTCCCACTGGAAGAGCCACCAGATTCCAAGCCTCTGCCATGGACTGTCAAATTCTAGCCTGTTGTCACCCCTTTATCAAAGCTTTATCCATGTCCTTGGGGAATGAGGTATTTCCCAAGTATCCCTTAAAATGCCTTACTTCTTTACATAGCTACTATTAGATAGCTAATATTTATTCAAATAATTGAACACCTACTATATTCTGAACACTATTCCTAGCTCTGGAAATACTTTGATTATACTAGTATAGTCCTTACCTTCCTAATCACTTTGAGAGTGATCTATTTCTACTATTTTAGGGGCATCTCACTCTAGCTCCCTTTACTAATAATATGCATGGTTTTAAACTATTATGTGTTACGTGAACCTCTAATGTTATTCTTTCTTCCACAGCAATGGCACAAGCATGATATCATTGATCATTCCTCCCAAAGATCAGATTTCACGAGTGGCAAAAATGTTAGCAGACGAGTTTGGAACTGCATCTAACATTAAGTCACGAGTAAACCGCCTTTCAGTCCTGGGAGCCATTACATCTGTACAACAAAGACTCAAACTTTATAACAAAGGTAATCTGGAGCCTGATCATTTTCCTCCTCTACTTTGTTTATCTTGGTTATATTTTCCACTTTGAGCCTGCCATGGTGATTTTGGTCACTGGTGTCTTCCTTTAGCCAGCCCTCAGCAGTGTCTCTTTGGTCTTGTGAATTTAACCTTTTGTTGTTGTTGTCGCTTTGAAAGTTAAGTAGCATTTACTGTATTTAAAGGAATAAATCTTTTTTAAAACATCTCAAGAGTAATCTTCAAAATTAAGGAGAGAATGCTGCCTGAGAGATTTATAGATATTTCTGCTTGTTTAAATTATAACTTAAAGGGTCTGGTACAGTAGACTGGGAGCATTTCCTATCAATTGGGGAAAATTAGCTGTGGATTGAGTATAGAAATTGTTCATGTTTTTTGCAGTACCTCCAAATGGCCTGGTTGTTTACTGTGGTACAATTGTAACAGAAGAAGGAAAGGAAAAGAAAGTCAACATTGACTTTGAACCTTTCAAACCAATTAATACGTCATTGTATTTGTGCGACAACAAATTCCATACAGAGGTAAGAAGTTCAAGCACAGAATATTTTCATCACCCCAGAAAGAAACCCCATACCCATTAACAATCACTCCTATTCCCACTCCACCAAGATCCCTCAGCTCTAGGCTTTCCGTAATCTATTTTCTGTCTGTAGATTTGCTTATGCTGGGCATTTCATATAAATGGACTCATTAAATTTGTGGGCTTTTGTTACTGCCTTCTTTCATTTAGCATTATGTTTTTAAGGTTTATCTATGTTACAGTGTGTATTAGTACTTCATCCCTTTTTATTACCAAATAACATTTGCCACATTTTATTTTATCTAATCGTGGATATGCCACATTTTATTTACCTGTTAATCAGTTGGCGGACGTTTGTGTTGTTTCCACTATTTGGCTGTTATGAATAACACTGCTTTGCACATACATGTACAGGTTTTTGTTTGACCATGTGTTTTCATTGGGGGTGTATATACCTAAGAGTAGAATTTCTGGATTCTATGGTAACTACCTGTGTAACCTTTTGAGGAGTTTCCAGAATGACATTCTGAATGACATAATCATTCAGCATGTTTGAGGAAAGTACTAAGCTGGGTTTGAAGAACTAGTAAGCTGGGTTTGAAGAAATAATTGGCTAACTGCTCCCTATTTCTCCCTGTGTACCCATGGTACTTCCCTATAATCTTTGAACCCTTGTTTTCATGCTCACAACTTATAAAATCTTCAGTAGCAGGACTATAAGAGCTTTTTTTTCCCCCATGAAACTTTTGAGTGGCAGAGCTGCCATAGGATGAACTTTAAGGGTGGAAAGGAAACCTCATTAGAGTGACCTAAATCAGTCAACAGTAGAACAATCAGGAATTCATGGCTGGCTTCTAGTTCAGTCTCTTGCCTTTCATCGACCTAGGGAAAAATCTCTACAGTGGAATTAGAACTGACATTTGTCGACACAGTTTACAATGGATGGTTTTTGCTAACTTGACAAGAAGTCCAATTCCAGTTGGGTCCTGGTCAGTTGCAAAGATGGTCGAGACTGTTCTTCTCTTGGCTGTCACGGCCTTCTTCTGGCAAAGGCTTCATTGGGGAGGCTTTTAGCCACACCCTATCCCCCCTTACTTATATCTGATTTGATGAAAGCATGTTTTGAATTTTGTTAATTTAAATAGTACCTGGTACTCTCTAGCTTTAGCTTACTTATTAAGTTAGCCTCATTGTTTTTTCTAAACCTTAACTCCCCTTCCAAAGTACCATTTATTGTTTCCTTGTTGCCTTTGTTTATTTTTGCTTCAGTTGATATGTCAATAACTAGATATGAATGTAGCGTACTGCACAACACAATCTATGTCCTGTTTAATAGGTATAATTATACATTCTCATGAGGGATAAGTCTATTTCCTGATGAGCGGAGCAGTCTTGTTGAAAACTAAATCAAGCTACCTAACAGATTATTTCAGTAAAGCAAAATTTTTAACATGTACAATATTTTTTAATGCTATTTATCAGGCATGGTTTGCTTAAAGATTGATTCTAAGTAATTAATCTGCTTTCTAGTCAATTCTGAAGGACCTATTTTTTTTCCTTAGTTAAAATGGAACGGATAATTCTTAGCTCTAAACAAGCTACCACCTTGCAAGTTAGTCATCCACCAAGCCTGTAGTTTTCAAACTCCATCATGAAAACTCTTGCCCATCTCTATGAATTCCAGGACTAAATATTTGCTTTCAGGAGACAGAAATATAGGGATGTAGTGCTAACCCAGAAGGAGGGTTTTCCCCTATAAAAACTCAGAATCATTAGCTGTATTACCTTTAAAATAAATTGAGTTTTATGTCTTGATGTCATTAATAATGTTCAAGACATAGAAGTTAAATGAAACATTTCAACACTAGAAGATCTTTTTATAGACTTTCTGGGTGTTATACTTATTTACTCCTACTCTAGAGTTGATTTACAAGACATTTTCTATCATGAATATTGCCTATTAATGCCAGGTTATTAATAATAACAGAAAGTCAACTTTTAGAGGTTAAACTTAATTTGACTTCTATGTTCCGTAGACTACCCTCAGTCTAAATCAGATCAAACACTAGGAAGAATTTGAGCCCTATAACTCTATATGGGCTTCATAATCGTGTGCCCGGGTCAGATTTGTTGAAAGATTTAACATCCGTATCGTTGGTTTTCTCCTGCATCAGGAATTCAAATTTGTCTGTGTGGGTTACATATTTATAGCTGAAGTTTATAAATTACTCCATAAAATGGTTTTTTTCTGTAGTATTCATACCATTCTGAATGGGGCGAAAGGGCTTGTATACGTCCTTTCGGATTTTGTCTTGACCCTATCAAAGCTTTGGGATTTATTGTATGGTACTTGCGTTTGCTTTTCAGGCTCTTACAGCACTACTTTCGGATGATAGCAAGTTTGGCTTCATTGTAATAGATGGTAGTGGTGCACTTTTTGGCACACTCCAAGGAAACACAAGAGAAGTCCTGCACAAATTCACTGTGGATCTCCCAAAGAAACATGGTAATATAGGAAGAGAACATGAGCCCATTTGCTTTGTGCTAGCAGTAAGGAAACAAATAGTAAATCCAGGTGATGGGAGAAGCATCACGAAATGACTTATGACTCAGTGGTGCTTGTGGCTCTTCTTTCAACAAGAGAATTAGTAGTCACTCTCTGAAAACAAGTAAAGGTATATGCTAAACATTTAGTTAAGGGAATAGTGATTTTTCTCTTTGTCCTTTTCTTGGGTAATAGCATGATTATTTAGTTACTTAGCAGGGCATCTTGTACTTCTTAATAATTGACTTTTTCTTCTTGCCACTTTTTTTTATCAAAGGTAGAGGAGGTCAGTCAGCCTTGCGTTTTGCCCGTTTAAGAATGGAAAAGCGACATAACTATGTTCGGAAAGTAGCTGAGACTGCTGTGCAGCTGTTTATTTCTGGGGACAAAGTGAATGTGGCTGGTCTCGTTTTAGCTGGATCAGCTGACTTTAAAACTGAACTAAGTCAATCTGATATGTTTGATCAGGTAAGTAAGAAGTAGAGGCTCCATATGTAATTTTCTTACTGGGAATAGAGAGTCATCTGAGCACTAGGACATGCACATCTATTTTCAGTTTTACAGTGATGTATTCCAGGTTAAAAACTCAGCTCTGAATTGGCATTTAATCCAGAAAGATCTTTTCATTGGACATGGGGTTGGCCATAAAAGCTGTTTTGTACTCTACCACCTTATATGGCAAGAAGTTGCAGTTCTCCCTTTTCTCCACAAGAAACTTACTTTGCGTTTAATGTGTTAGCTTCTTATAGACCCTAATAGAATATGTGCTGTGATTGGCTGAGGAAGTTTACCCTGGCAGTGTTGCTCACTGAGACTTGCTAATGAATAAATTAGGCCCTTTCCCCATATTCTTCTTTTTTAGACATCATCGATCGCGTTGCTGAGTTTTGCATGCCATTAAGAGGTAGTGGGTTTTGGTAACGGTGTTTTGAAGTACTGATTATGTTTTTTTTTTTTTTAATTGTGTCAGAGGTTGCAATCAAAAGTTTTAAAATTAGTTGATATATCTTATGGTGGTGAAAATGGATTCAACCAAGCTATTGAGTTATCTACTGAAGTCCTCTCCAACGTGAAATTTATTCAAGAGAAGAAATTAATAGGTATCAGTGAAATAGAACTTATTATGTGAAATGTTTTTAATGTATGCATGCATGTACATGATTGTATGTATCGAAAAAGACACTGAAAAGGTAAAAGAGGAAGAATTAACATTTATGTTAAGATCTTCAGTGGAATCATTTTCAATCTTTCTTAGTCATTAGGTCTGATAAACGTGTTTGTCTTTCCACTGTTTTTACCCTTTGGCAATAGGAACCAAACTTTAGTTTTATTTCCCATATTAATTATCCTTGTAACAGACTGTTGAATTAAAGAGAGAAAGCCAGAATTAAAGACTAGCGTGGCAGCCATTTGGATTTGTTTCATATTTAACTGAGCACACACATTTCCAAATGGTTCTATGTTTGGCTCAGCCATTACCTCTTGAGAGTCAATTTCTGCAGCTTCAACTAATGGTATTTTTTACTGACTTTTGGCACTTACATTTAAGTTGATTTTTTCCCTCTCCCTCTCTCTAACTTTGAGTGTTAAAAGGGTCTGTGTCTACAAGGGAAACTTTAATATATGTCCTTATTGACCTGTCCCTAATCACAGGACGATACTTTGATGAAATCAGCCAGGACACGGGCAAGTACTGTTTTGGAGTTGAAGATACACTAAAGGCTTTAGAAATGGGAGCTGTAGAGATTCTAATAGTCTATGAAAATCTGGATATAATGAGATATGTTCTTCATTGCCAAGGCACAGAAGGTATGAGAATTGGAAAATAAGATCGCTATTTGTTATTGACCTATGTATTCAGGAATCCTGGGGTGGAGCTTTTGGAAAGGAGCAATTAGAAAGCAGATCTGCACCTTGTTCCTATCTCTTTCATTCTGTAGCATATTCCTGCATAGATTTTTCTGCTTGAACTGATAAATATTTACTTAATGTTGTTGTTTTCTGAGAAAAAGGACTGTCTTAAATGTCTTTCGTGTTTCCTTATGATAGGAGCAATGTCCCCAGGGGCACTCAGTGCATGCAGACAAATAATCTTATGAAAAGGTTGATAGAATTAGTTCAGGAGCCCTTTCATCTAACTGAACTCATCTCATGGGACTTAGACCTGTTAGTATATGAGAAGCAGGTTAACACATTTTTTTCCCCCAATACTACAGAGGAGAAAATTCTCTATCTAACTCCAGAACAAGAGAAGGATAAATCTCATTTCACAGACAAAGAGGTATGTGATTGTTTTCTTGGCTTGGTGATGCATGCAAGGAAAGATAAATCCCTATGTTAGAGTACTGGCAACATAGAGTATCTACCTTGAGAAACCGTACCTCGTACTTGTTAGTCGGGGCAACAGGAGGTGGTTAGCTCCTATCTGCCACATACCAGTCTGATTCCAAGGAAGGAGGCCAAGTTATGGTTACTATGGTTCCTTATTTTTAAAGTAGTTAAACGTTCTCATCCTTGAAATAGTAGAGAGGAAGATTTAACTGAATAGTGCCTCATCTGCACTGTGAAACCTGTGCTCTCTTCACTTTCTGTATCAGCTCTTTTGCAGGTTTGGTGTAAATGCATCAGCACAGCTTAAGGTGCTACGTGCCCAGCACAGATCCCTTTAAGTAGTAGCTTCCTCAAATTCTGAGATGAAGGACTTGATTTTTCATGAGGCTGCTCCAAAAAGCAATCCTGGCATGTCTCTTCTGGGCTGTTGAATGAGTGCTACCTAGAGACAGTTCACAGCAGCCTGACTTCTTGAGACAACAACAGGAACCATAAGTTGAAAAACTGCTAAGTGTGTGTTGGCATTTCATTACTGAGGCTTGAGCCTGGGGAGGAATGTTGTTTGAAATAATCAGAATTTCTGCGTTATCACAATATTATCTCACCAGAAACCAGAATTCACTTAGAGAGTTTTACACACATACATATCATGAGAGGGAGAATGGCGGTGGGTGGTGGGACAAGGGTCACTAAGTCTCGATATATCCTCATCCCATTGTTTCTGTATCTCATGGTCACCCCTGAAGACAGGACAAGAACATGAACTAATTGAGAGCATGCCCCTGCTGGAATGGTTTGCTAACAACTATAAAAAATTTGGAGCTACATTGGAAATTGTCACAGATAAGTCACAAGAAGGATCCCAGTTTGTGAAAGGATTTGGTGGAATTGGAGGTGAGTAGCCAGTTAGAAAACTAAACTTAAAGCCAGGGTCTCAGACCAAGGCATTTCCTGTACATTACAAAGTAGTTAACTTCAGGTGAGATGTACTCATCTCATCCACTGAGGCAGCACAGAGCTGCAGGTTCCTTGGTTAGAACCATTTTTAATCATCCCCTCTTTGCTTTTTATAATTCTGCAAGGGAATTGGGCTTTTCTTATTAGAGTGAACCCTCCCCATCCTGTGTACTCAGATGATTTACTTTTTGGTTTGTCCCCAGGTATCTTGCGGTACCGAGTAGATTTCCAGGGAATGGAATACCAAGGAGGAGACGATGAATTTTTTGACCTTGATGACTACTAGGTAGTCGACATGGGTCCGGCAAAATGTGCCTCACCCTCCAGCATCCAACCCAAGGAGCATACCCGTGGTGGAATCCAAACAGATCCCTGCCTTACAATTGGAACATTTCCAGAACTTAATCCATGAGCATTGGATATTGAAAAGAAAACCGAAACAAAACCAGACCCAACCCTACACTTTGGTTTGTCATGGCGTCAGCGCAGCAGCCTACAACTAAGTTCCTAAATGCCACTTTGGACTAATTTAAACAAGAATCCCAGTTTTTACTTTTACTCGATGGTGAAATTGGTTGCTCTTGTATTTTATGAAAAAAATGATTTTTTTAACCTTCATACATAGAAGCAAAAATACTTTAACTGCTGTAAACCTTCAAAAGTTAATAGAAATGAGATCATACTGGTTTGTTTCTTATTTTGATTGGAGAAAAATTAAATTGCTGCATTTCGCAGTGACCCATTTACATGGCATTCTCAGCTTAGACTGCATAAGAAGAAATATACGTGGTGAAATGTTGGAACCATTTCTCTCTTGGTCTCTTGTTTAATGTTGAAAGGGTGAGCTAATAGGCAATTTCAACTTCACTCCCTCACACTACCCGCCCCCTACAGACTGTCAGTTTCAAGGATGCAAATTGCATTGCAGCGTCAAACTGACAACGTGAAGCATTTGGGCCAGTGCACCGTTTCCTTCCACCTGTTTTGCAGGCGCATTTGTGCCCAGGTTTTGGGAGCCCTTAGCATCAATTGCTTTGACAAGGGTTCTCATAATCTTAGCCTACTAGAAACCAGTTTGAGATGAATATGGGGCTTCTGTGCTATTGCTGGGATTGGGAGAAATAAAACATGCAATATAAGTGGAAGCAAAGAAATTTAAAGAATATTTTATTTTGCTTGGGTCTATTCTTGGTCAAAGGGAGGTGGTCGTGTTTTCCTTGTGTTGGATGGCATGAGATTATGTGAATGTTTTGATTTTTTTAGAAAATGAACTGCAAGGTTTTTCACAGGAACGACAGACAAGACACGTATGACTGTGCATGTAATTATAAGCCCCTGACCTCCTGGTGGGGTTGGAGCATCTGTTTCGAATATGGGACTTGCAAGCACCTCTCATAGGAGAAAGTATGGGAGGCGGGTGGGAAGGGCAGGGGTGGGAAGGGATGGGACACAGCTTCTGGCACCAAGGACTTAACCATGTTGGATCCAAAAGTGGGCCTGAAAACCTGAAGCTCATGCTTCACAGCTGAGCTGTGAGTCGGACTTGACCCCAGCTAACATGCAAAGTCATGGCGTGCTCGAGGTGGTGACAGTGAACAAAGTGTGTAGGATGTGCCCAGTGGTAGCAATGGGAAAAACGTATACCAAATGGACTTTGAAGGACCAAAGGTTTTTAAAGTCAATTGGTATCACCCCCACACTGATAGGGTAGTGGGGTGCATTTGATTTTCAAATTGGGTACTTCAACACTTTAGTGCCTGACTGCTGTTCTTCACTGACTTGACTCAGTCACTCGTAGCTTTATTGGTCTGAACCAGCTCCTTGTTCCCAGGTTGCAGACCTGCCTATCGTTCCAATAATCCTGTTTCACTTGAATGAAGGGAGTATGTCTTAAATGTAAAGTTTCTGGTTCTCACACTGTATTCTGAGGTCCAAATGACTGTCTGTGGATGTGTAACCTGATGTCTCAACCCCCAATGAGAAGAGTCAGTTCTTTGGTATTCACCAGCGCGGGAGGCTTCACTGGAACAGGCTTTTGCTTTGGGCTCTGCTGTTTGTTTGCAGAACACCCAAGAGCAAGCAAACATGCTCTCTTCGCAGCAGTACCTTAGGGTTTTGCCATTGTAAATGGGTCTAATGTGATATAACAAGACCAGAGAAATTGGATGTAAATTTACATTTTGAATATGTTTGTTTCACATGATACATTTAGGGTATGCAGCTCCTTTTGTAGTTTTTATTTTTACTATTTAAGTTTGGAAATGATGCCAAATTTTTGTATTTCTTTAATCAATGTGTTCTCTTCGGTGATATATATTGCATTATATATTGATGTGTGTATCAATATATACTGATATGTATTACACTTACACATACAAACACATAAATAAGAGGGGGTGAAAACCGTAGCCTTTGCATTCTCTATAGCCTCTACAGAGAGATCCTAAGCAGCGAAATCTTGGTGTTGTGATATACAGAAATGGAGAAGAGTATTAAACCATATTTAAGAATATACTTTGTGTGCTTGAGATTCTTTAGGATTGCTCCTAGAAAGGTCTGAATGTGGAGACTGTGAGTGAGCTCTCCAAGGCATGTGTCAGTTTAGTAGTGGGTAATAACTTTTCAGCTTTAGATTTTAGTTGTCTTCACATTTGCCTATGGAAGGGTACATGCAAAGGATGTCTCGGGTCATGATCCCAAAGTTAACACCAGAGGGAGGAGGTTCAAGTTGTTGGACCCAAACTAATTTGTATTTTCCCCAATCCCACAACCACGCTAAGGGGAAACCTGCCCCTTTTTTTTAGGCATTTTAAGTATGTTATCTCATGTAACCCAACATTGCATGGAGGTAGTGGGCATACCCCTTTTTACAGGTGATGAAATAGGCCAAAAGAGATTAAGTGGTAGCCCTTTAGTAGCAAAGCCAGATTTTATCCCTGGCCTAATTTTAATTTCAAAATTGATTCTATATCTGGTCGCCTTTGAGTCAATCGAGTGGGCTCAGTGGAAAAGCAGACACTAAGCCAGACACTCTCCTTGATCTTGCATTCCTGGCGCTGGGTAGGAGAGGAAGTAACCATCCAAGAGCAAGTTGGAGGCTGGCCCAGTTGGAGCACTGCTTTTAGGCCAGGTCAAGAACAGAAGAGAATTTAACTTTTCTCCGAAGGTTGAGGTTGCTTGGAGCTCCTATGTGGTAGCTTAGGAAGCCTAGTTGAAGAACTAGGATGGTGCACGATGTGCTTTCTCCAGATTCAAGAAAACAATGTTTTTAATAAAATTGACCCATATGGCACGTTTTCTGTCACTGCTTTTTCAGCATATATTTGCCCATTTTCTCATCTGGTCTAGTTGATATCCTTGATGAAACCCAGTCACCCTCTGGGAAGGGCAGACCTGCCTGTACATGCGTTTCCTCCTAATGCATCCCTAGGTGCTGTTTGAAGTCAAAAGTTGGAAAGTAGCACAGTGGTACCGGATATGTGGGCTGTTGTGCTTGCCTGTCTGGACCTGCAGCACTTGCCAACTTTTCTTCTCTGGCTCCAGTTCTCATACCATGACGCTCCCAGACAGGCACAGTATATTCAGGGCTGAATGCCAAGGTGGAATTTTAAGTCTTGTGCCAGCTTCTCCCTTGTTGCCAATTTGAGTGCCTGCTGGGACTTATACCTGCCAAGTCCCACCCTGATGGGACACTGCCTCCAGGGACATAGGAACTGACCAGCCAAGGAGTGTGAAAACATTGGGTGCCAAAGTTACTGAGGACATTGCTGAACCAACAGGAACTAGAGGTACATGTGAAAACAATTCATCTCCGGGGTTCTCTGATAATCAACTCAAACCCTCTCTGGGAACTCAGGTATAATCTGAAATCGTTTGGCAGGGTCATCCTGAGGCTAAGAGCCCAGGGCAGAGTCAGCTCTGTGGACAAACAGCTCTGCTGCTAGCTCTGCCATTAGCTGGGCTTGTGATTTCAGGTAAGTCCCTCTCTGTTTCTTTACTAGTGTAAGGAAGGCTGTGAATCTGAAGAGACTTTCCAGGTGTAAAGCTGTCAGGGTAGCATCATGGTGGTGAGCAAGACACCTGACATCTGACTGGGCTCTGCCAGTGAGATGTGGCAAATTATTTAATGTCTCAGAGCAGCGATTTTTCTACTTGTAACAATGTCTGCTCCGTTATGATTATGGGAAGGGTTAAATGCAATAAGGCACGTAAAATGCATAGTATGCCTGACACTCAGCAAGCCCTCCAAGATGGGAACTGCTCCGATGATGTTCCACCACTGTCAACCTTGGTCCTCTGGAAGTGGCCAGAGTGACTTTGCACTGGCAAACCACCAGGTGGTGCTAGAGTTAAAGATGCTGTGGAAGAAATTTGTTGCTTCTGATGGGGAGAGTTCTCACAAGCATTTAATATGTGCCTGGTACAGCTTGCTTACCCTTAACGTTTGGAGAAATGGAGAGGGCAAACTACCAAAGGAAGTAGAAATGAGTGAACAGAAAGGAAATCCCAGGACTCCTGTTCTGGGTTTTGAGCTACCCAGGTGTAAAATAACTACAATCACTAATATTTGTTGAACAGTTACCATGCACCGCAGGGTGTTGTGTCATATGGATCATTTCATCTAATCCTTATAAAAATGGTGAGGTAGATACTCTTTTATATCTGCCTCTCCAAGTTCACAAACCACTAAGTGGGAAAATACGGGACTCAAAGCAAGTTTGTTTGGTTTCAAAGTTGATGTAAATACTATTCCTTGCTCAAGAAGGGTGACAGCAGTTGCTGGTACTGCCAAGAAGACAGGTGGACTCACCTCACCAACGCTGTGCTTTCAGAGGCAACCAGTGGCTCAGACTGCATCTGGAAAGCACCCATCTGTCAGTTCTGACCTTCCCCAACACACACGCTTTGACTGGTCAACCAAGCTTATCCACAGCCACAGTTGAAGATGGAGAAAAGGAGCTCCCTTGGACTCTATAGAGGATCCCTACAATTTATCCAGCATCTTCAGAGAAAGATGTACACACGTAATGGAACTTCTCAGAGACTAGTGTGTCTGCCTCTGCTCTTAAATATGTCGTCAGTAGGACAATTAATAAAACTGAAATGTGGACTGTAGATAAAAGTATTATATCAATGTTAAATCTGAATTTGATAAGGTTACTGTGGTTATGTAAGAGAATACTCTTTGTCTTAGGAAATATACATTGAAGTATCAAGAGGTTTAAAATAAGGCATTTATTAAGGCAATTTTTGAATTTTAGAAATGCAGAAAACATAAGAGAACCATTTAATTATATTTAATAGTTTAGGGTTATGAACATCCATTATAGAAGTGTGATAATGAGTGTTCACAAGGTATTTAAAACAACTTTGGTTTGATTCTTTATTCAAGTTTGGTTTTTACTCAGAATTTGGGTTTGACTCAGAGGTCGGCATTTAGAAGAATTAGTTCTGCTACAGGGTTTGCAGTTCATGAGAAATCCCTATTCTGAATCAGCCACTGGAGTTGCAGGGCTAAGCCTGGGAATTAGGCTGAGCCTGGAAGAAGAGGAGCTGCTATCACATGCCTCAGAGATGAAATCGCTTTGGGTTTGGACTGATGCTGGGTAAAATGAGACAGCATCAAGAGCAAGGGCTTTGGCAGAGGGCCCTTCACCCATAGCTCAGAGAGCAACCTGGGTATGATGGAAAGAAGGCAGAACTGTATCTGGAAGCCTAGGGCTCATTCTGAGGACAAGAGTGTCATTAGACAGTCCTTTGTCTACAGCCACACCCTTATATATCGCTGTTGCTCCATACTTCTTAAAGAATCATCATTTTAGCACCTGAAGGGAACCTTACATTCCAATCCCCTCATTAAAGAGATAAAGCTGAAGCCCAGAGAGCAACACAATGACCTGTCATGCTTGAGCAGCAAATTAGCAGAGCCAACATGAGCATCTGATGTTACAACTCCAAATTCAGTGCTCTTAACACATGGATGATCTTCATTATTCTTCATCTAAGCCTTTTTCTCCCCCTATTAGGGATGAGAAAAGGGAGGATCAGAGAGAGTAAGTGAGTGGCCTGAAGCCAAAGACAAAACTGGGAGGGGAAAGGTGGCCCATGTCCAGGTGGGGTTACGAAAGCTGTTCTTAAGTCACTTCCCTGTGAGTCAGGGTTGGCTTGAGTGTGTAGATTAACTTGCTTCTCCAGCCCCCAGGGTTCCAAATTAGCCTCATCTAGGTTTCCTTGACTGTCAGACTTCTGGCTCTCCCATTCTGCTGAGGCCCTTCTGTTCTCCATTTTCAACCAAATGAAACCTAAAGGGTAAACCCATTTCCAGGGAAGCCTGAACCAGGAAAAGAGGATGAAAACTTCAGAGGCACTGACACTTGTACAGTTAAAAATCTGTGTATAACTACAGTCTGCCCTCTACATCAGCGGATCAAAAATAGTTTACCCTCAAACAATGCAGGTTTGAACTGCACTGATCTGTGTATACACACACGGGTTTTAAACTCGTGACATTCAAGGGTCAACTGGATGTGATCTTTGTACCCAGTTCCTGACACACAGCTCCAAAAACCCTCAGAATCTCCAGAGTGATAAATCTTTTGTATGCCAATCAGATGACTGGTGGCTGGGGGACCCTAGATAGCTTTAAGATGGAGGCTGGTTGCCAGAAAGTCAGGATGATAGTTGGAACTTCCAACCCTTACCCTGAGAGGCTGAAGATTAAGTTAATCATCAAGGACCAATTATTTAATCAATAATGCCTAAGTAATGGCGCTTCCATTAAAAAACCCTAAATGGGGTACAGAGAGTTTCCAGGTTGGTTGGTTAACACACTGAGGTACTAGGAGGGCTCCTTACAACTCCATATGAATTTGAGAATCAACTTTTCCATTTCTGCAAAAAAGGCCGTTGGAATTTTGATAAAGATTGTATTGAATCTAGACTGCTTAGGTAGTATTGCCATCTTAACAATATTAAGTCTTCCAATTCATACACATGAATTTATTTAGGTCTTTCAATTGTGTTTTGTAGCTTTCTGCGTACAGGTCTTTTACTTCCTTGGTTAAACTTAGTCTTAGGTATTTTATTCTTTTGGATTCTATTGTAAATGGAATTATAGTCTTAATTTCCTTTTTGGATTGTTCATTGCCGGTGTTATTCTGGTTTTGATTTGCACTTTCCTGATGACTAATGATGCTGAGCATCTTTTTATGTGCTTATTAATATTCATATATCTTTTTCAGTAAATGTAATCTTTCGTTCTTAATGACCAACACTACATTTCCATGAGTGGAGTCGAGGGGTTGAGGGGGTCCCTTTATTTCTCACGATATCTTTCTTCTTCCTCTTTCTTTTTCTCTTTATTCTCAAAAAGCACTTAACAGGTGGAGGGGTAGCTTAGTGTAGGGATTTAATACAGACACTGGAGCCAGATGTCCAGGTCACATTCTACCACTTATTAGCTGCATGAGCTCTTTTAATTACTTCAAGTTTAAAACAGTGTGTTTTGTTAAGTAAACTAAATTTTATTTCATCTGTTACATAAAAATAAGTGCCTACTATAGCCAAGCACTGAGCTAGACCCTAGAATACAGTCATGCGTAAAAGAGATACAGTTGCTGTCCCAGTGGGCTTCCAGGCTAGTGAATCACTCAATTAATGTGAAATCCCTATTACAATTAACACATGAGAGAAGGCCACACTTGAGAGTCTGCTGCAGAGGAATTTGACCTGGCCAGTGAGCCCAGAGAAAGCTTTCCTAAGGACACTGGTGCTTGAATGAGCGCAGATGTTAACTAGGCAAACAGAAGGAAGAGCATCCCAGGTATGAGAATAACATATGGGGGTGGGGTGAGTACAGTTGAGGAGGTAGGTGGAGAGCACTGTGAATAAAGCTCAGAGAATGAAGGGGAGTATGGAGAAGATGAAGCTAGAAGAGAGGCCAGCAGGCACAGGAGGAGCTGAGCCTCAGGGCCTTGCTGAGAACTTGAAATTTTATTCTGAACCAGAGGTACCTACCTACTCAGTGCCAACATGAAGGCAGCTTAAGCGCTACTCTGAATTCAGACACCAGTTCCTATCACAGCTCTACCTCTTATCAAGACCTTGGTGAAAGATATTTAAACAGCTGAAGCTATTTTCCAATCTGATTAAATGTGATATATATCAAATTATTCTACAAACAGTATTAGCTATGGTAGGTTCATATTCATTCGACAATTGTTTATTGTGCCAGACAATGGGGATATAGTAGTTCACAAGGCAGACAGACACCATGTCAACAAGGTTTGCCCAATCTAATGGGGGACCCAGTCAAGCAAAGATTCGATGCTTTGATGCGAAAGGCACAGGGCACTGGGCAGAGGATTGGGGAACAAAAGTCACACCCAACCCAGTCTTGGCAGAGAGGGTTAGTTTTCCTTTTGATGAGATTACTTGTTATAGCATGAAGATGGGGTTGGTCCCATTGGCGAGAGAAGGTTTGGTTCTTGTCCTTGAAGAGAATATAATTTGGTTGAGAAAGCATGCACAAGAAATGAGAAGAAACATGCATAGAAATATCAGGCGACTGTCACACTGGGTGTCACACTGGCTTTTTTTTTTTTTTTCTTTGCAGAAAGTCTCAGCTTATCAATCCTTAGGTTCTAAATATCCCCACTGTGTAAAGGCCCATAAGCTGGGCTCCAGGGCCACTGGAGTATCAGACTCTCTCCAGGTAAGGAGCCTCCCAGAATCCCTAGTACTTCATAGGCTTTTCTGAGGCTCAAAGCCCTCTCACCCAGAAGAGAACACAAAGCCTACCCAGCAGAGGTCTGCAAATTCTATAGCTGGAGAGGAGACTGCTAGAGCTACCCGCTTTTCTCAGGACTTCCCCTTCTGCTAGGCTGAGCTATAAATAGCTCTCTGGTTTCCAGCTGGGGATCTCCCAGCCCTGCAAGGAGGAAGCACCGCCTTCTCACCCTGTGCTGCCCTCAGCCTGAAGCTGAAGGGGGGGCGGTGGCTGGCAGGGAGAGGAGGGGGGCAGAGGGGAAGGGGGGGAAAGGGCGGGAACCAGCACCACATTGAAGCTGGCCTCTGGACTAGATAGATACCAGCAATCCTAGAGGGAAGTTGGAAAGAAGAGGCAGCTGGGGGTGTGCAACCTGAGGTGGGAAAACAAGGCCGGCGGCGTTCTAGGCCTCGAATGTGCTGCCCAGGCCCTGAGCCCGTTTTTTTTCCAAAATCAACCCCCTAAACTTTCAGTTCTAGACCTTAGACATCATCTCCTCTCCATGCACTCAATTCAGGGGCACTCAGCCAACCTGAGGCCAAGGAGACCAAAGTTCTTTACCTTTTGGCCTTTCCCTGCTGTGTGTCTGTGTGTACAAGCCCAGCCAAAGACTGGAAGCCTGTGAGTGATTTTATTCTGGATCAAGCCCAGAGGCTACTTGGCACTAGACACCCCTTCCTTGGCATATTCTCTGACTCTGTCCCAAGCTCTGAGCTTTTCTTTCCTTGCCTTGCCCAAGGCAGAATGATCAAGGGCTCACCAGCTGGTCCAGCAGAAAACCCATACTCTGACATGGACACACTTCTGGAAGAGCTGGGGAGTGGGGCAGGGGTAGAGATTTGGGAACTGTGCTGATTTTTGGTCCCTCTCTCTGACCTTTGCTCATCTCCTGACAGATTATGATAGTCACATGGCTGGGCCAGGTTTAAGTCCCTGGCGGTTCTGTAGGGAGGGCCTGTAGGGGCTTGCTGGTTTGTGTAGTGGATAAACCGGAGGTGTCAGGCTGAGGAAAGGAGGTCCTTCTGGCTGGTGGGGACGCCCAGTGTGTACCACTCCAGACCTCAGCCCCACTGTGGGTGTACCCCTGCCCCAGCTCTTGGCTCCCCCCGCCCATCCCTTCAGCTTTCCCCACAAACTACTCAAGTAGGGTTCTTAGGCCACAGGGGTCCTAACAGGTGGAGACGTTAGGGGCCATACCTGAAGTCAGGGACCCCTGTCCAACGTGAAAAGGCACTGTGGCTGGCCTGAAAACAGGGTCTTCTCCCTCTTTTCCCTTGCTCATATATAATAACAGTTCTCACATACTGAGCTAGGCACCAGGAATTAAAAGATAAGTAAGATCAAGGGCAGTCTCAATACATAAATGATGTATAAGTGCATCACAAGTCTATGGCGTGGCGGCGGGATTTCCGGATGGCCAGATGTCCAAACCAAGTAAAGGATGCAGCAGTTCTACCAGAATGGTGTGGGAAGGGCATTCCAGGCAGAGGAACAGCTTGAGTAAAAAAGCAGGGAGGAGCAAGCAATCGGAGAGAGGAAGACAAATACCGAAGACCAAAATGCAAGGGGAGGAGAAGGGGAGGAGCGGTAGGCCCTAACGCCATGCTGCGGAATTTGGACGTTAGGCCCTGGCCTGGGAGCCACCGAAGGAACTCCAGCAAAGATGTGCTGTGTTCAAGAATGGGAGAGAATAGCGGGGCAGAATATGAAGTCAGGGCGGGGACTGTGGGACCTCAGACTTTCTGGGGATGGAAGAAGGCACCGTGCCGACATGGGACGCCCAAGCCCGCCTGCCCCGCATTTACCTCCGCGGGCCGCGCGTTCTCAGCCGCGCCGGCCGCCCCCTCCTTGGCAGCGGGTCCCCTAGCCGCTGGCTCCCGGGCGCGGGCGGACCCGGAGGGCAGGGCTCCCACCCCCCGCCTCCCGCGGGCCGCCTGCCAGCCGCGCCTGGAAGGAAGCGCCTTGTATGGGCCTCGGGCCGGTAGGAAGTGCCTTGTAGGGCCCGGGGAGGAAGCACCATACATGGCGAGGGGCGGGCGGGGGCTGGCCGGGGGCGGGGAGCTCGCCCGGGATGGAGGCCGTTTCCGCCGCCGCGGGCCAAAGCCGCAGCGCGCCACCCCCACCCGCGCCCGGGCCTGCGGGCCCCCACCCGAGCGCTGGGTCCCCTCTCTGCCGGACCTGCAGGAATGGGGGGCTACCGTCCGACTTGGACGCCTTACCCGGCCGAGTTGGTTCCCAGCTTTGTGACCTTGGGTAAAAAGCCGTCGTCTCTGAGCCTCAGATTCTTCCTCTGAGGATTATGGGGATAAAACGAGAGGATACCCATTAAACACCTTCCGGAGTGGGCATGGCGCACAGTGACAGGTCCGTCATTTTAACAACCCTAGGGTGGGGGTGGCTTTCCCATTCACCTGCTCTCTGTGTCCCTTTAGCCTCTTCCCAAGCCTAATCAAGGACTGGGGAGCCTGAATGAAGAACTTATGTGGGAGCCGATGGATACAGGAGAGATCTTTCCAGAAGAAAATAGGGCAACCTTAAAGGCTAGAGTTTTCCCTTTCAGAATGTGGGGTTTAGACAAGGGGAGTTCCAATCCCATCTTCTCCCCTTATCAACTGGTTGATGCTGAGAAAGGTATTTAGCTTCTCTGAATCTCACTTTCCTGATCAGTAAAATGAGGATGATAATTCCTGATCTATAGGGTTGTTGTGATAATCAAATGAAGTGTGTGTGTGTGTGTGTGTGTGTGTGTGTGTGTGTGTGTGTGTCTGTGTGTAAAGTGCCTGGCGTGCAGTAGGTGCTTAATGCCTCGGTTCTCTGCACTTTCCCAAGTGGGTGTGGGGCAAAGGAGATGAAAGGCTTGAGTACTTGGTCATTCTTCCTGGAAGCTTGTCTCCTTGGGGAAGACTGTCCCTTCTTTGGTGTCCCTGGGGCCTTATTGCCAAGATTTGGTGCCTTTACCAGAGGTGTGTGTGTGGCCCTGATGCTCCCCTTTCTCAGTTATGCCACCATCTCAATAACGTGCCCTTCCTGTCTGCTGCTCTTCTCTACCTACCCCAGAGCAGAGGTGACCTGGAACATCTGGCAGGGGCAAAAAAGAACCTGGAGGAAGTTGAAGTTCCCATCACAGCCAGAACTTGGTATCTAGGACACCATACCCACCCACGCTTACTGCAGTACCACACCTACACTTTTCAATAAGAGATGGGTATCAATCTCAGGAAAACATTTCCCAATCCTCCCTTGTTGGCCCTGCCCTACCCTCATCAGTTCTGCCTGTCCTGGAGTCCCACTTAAACCTAACCTGAATCTTCCTGCCTCTCAGTTCCAGCCCCATCCTGCTGAGCTGCAGTTAGCAGCCCCTAAGAGGTTCCAGGCAAATGTGTGGACACGCACAATAGATGTGTGTCACCCACGGCCTTGTTTCCTTTCATCCCTGTTGGACAAGGAAGCTGTTGTTGGCATGGTAACCTTCCCTGTATAAGTTGCAGCCCTCAAGGATGTTTTTCAGTTCCAGCAGGGACATAGCTCCTTCCCCCCACTGTAGATCACAGGGTGATATGTAGCTGTGTCATTCTGGCCTCCACTAGAATGGGGATGCAGTGCTGGTGGCACAAAAGGACTGGTTCATGGAGGGCAGCAAAGAGCTTAAAGGAGACATTGACTGGATCTCTGAGAAACAGGTTCCTTCTGCCCTAAGTGTTGATCCTCGGCCCCCCAGAGAAACCAGATCTGAGGCCCAGGATATTCAGGGAGCCTTCATGGTGAGTGATAAACATGCATCTTCACTAAAACCAGGCACACAACAAATGGCAACAACGCCGGTGCTTAATTCTGCAGAAGCTGATAAACCATAAAGCCTCCAGAATCCAGTTACTTCCTTTTTCCTCAGTTCCTCTGTGGAGTAAATGAATATGTATTAACCATCTTCCATATTTCAGTTTCCCATACATTATTTCAACTAATTCTTCTCACAGTCCTATGACAGTGGTAATAGAACACTCATTTTACAAATGGGAAGACTAAAATTTGGGCAAAAATCTTAAGCAATTTGACCCAAATTCTCATGGAGTGATGGCATTGGGACTGAAACCCAAGTTTTCAGATTCCCTATCACATTCCTTTTACTAGGTCCTGTGTTCCTTTGCATTTCTACTGAGAAGGAAATCCTTGCTCCCTGGTCCCAAGGTATTGCCTTTGTGGGAGTTCCTCAGGAACCAAATGGGCATCAGGATCTGTCTTCATGGCCGTGGGGTCCTGTGGGGGTCTTCTGTGGGGTTCTGTGTGGCCCCATGTGGCACTATAGCAGCAGCAGCAGCAGCAGCCTCAAACCTGAGGCTTCCCCGGGCCAGCTGCCTCGTCTCTGTCATGGAGTTTCCCCGGCAGAGGGCAAGCTGAGGGAAAGTGGTTCCCAGCTGCCAGCTTCATCTAGGCAAAATTGCATTAGAGCCAGCCCCGGCTTCCCTCGGTCCCTCCAGAGTGAGCACATTCCGCTCCCCCGCAAAAGGGAGGGGGAGAGAAACACAGAGGAAAAAAGAGAAACTTCCATTTCTTTCCTTGGCTGGGAAGCACTTGGCTTCAAGCTGCCACTCATCTTGTAGGTGGGGAAGATTAATACTGGTCCTCTGGAAATTATACGAGTCACTAAAATGAACCCTTGGGCCAGAGCTTTGTGTGGGAGAGATGCTGGTTACAAAGCCCCTGGGCGTGAGTGCAGTGGAAGGGAGAGACCCCTGGATCTCCTCCTCACCTCATGTGCTCTTTTCTGGGTGTCATTCTTCTTTCCTGAGTCTTCTGTCCTAAAAGACAAGAAGAGTCATGTCCTGTCAACTGGAACCAGGTGAAGAAGAAAGCAGTGGGAGAAGGTTGTGACCTCAAGCAAAAGAGGAGAGGTGTTAATAGTATGAACAGTTAATATTTATTTATATGTCAAACACAGTTCATTTATCATCCATTTTAATCCCCTCCCTAAGGAGGATCTTACTGTTATCCCTGCTTTAGAGATAAGGAAGCTGAGGTTTATGGGCTCCTCAATAAACGTTAGCTCCCAATTAATGCGAGTGGGCCCAGCACTCAATAGACTTTATCTCGCCACAAACCACTGAGATGGTACCATTATGCCCGTTTTCTACAGGTGAAAACTAAGCCTCAAAGAAGTAGGAAACTTGCCTGTGATCATTAAGTAATGTAAGTGGCAGAGAGATTAGAATTCAGGTGTACGACTCTAGAGCACACGTGCTTGATTACTTTGCTGGCTGCCACCAAGGCTTCTTCACTCCTTCTAGGGCTCCTGCTCAGATAGACTGAGGTCACAAAAATCTGCTCACACTTCCATTTCCCTAGTGTTCATCACACAGGTGACAACCTGGTTGAGAGTGTTCACTTGGTTTGGTTCAAACTTGCCACCAGAGTATTTCTAGGGCCCGGACAGATGGGCCTGAGTAGCATGGGAAACTTTATAACACTAGTAATACTTGAACCCACCAATTAATCTTAACTTTGCAAAAAGAGAGACTACTCAAGAGAATTGAAAACATATGTTCACATAGAAACATGTACATAATGTTCATAGCAGTAGCATTATTCACAGCAGCCCAAAGTGGAAACAACCCAGTGTCCATCAACTGATGAATGGGTACACAAAATTTGTTTCAACCACATACTGGAATATTATTCAGCCAAAAAAAAAAAAAAAAAAGAAAGAAATGAAGTACTGATGCATGCTACAGTATATGGGAACCTTAAAAACATGCTTAAGTGAACAAAGCCAGATACGAAAGGCTACATATTTTATGATTCTATTTATATGAAATGTCCAGGATAAGCAAATCCATAGAAACAGAAAGTTGATTAGTAGTTGCCTGGTGTTGGGAGTCGGGGTTGGGGGTGGAATGGGGAGTGACTGCTAACAGGTATGGGGTTTCTTTGAGGATTGATGGTAATGTTCTGGAATTAAATAACGTCAATAGTTGTGCAACATTGTAACTATGTTAAAAACTATTGAATTGTACACTTTAAAATGGAGGATTTTATGTTATATGAATTATATTTCAATTAAAAAAATTTTATCTAGGAAATTAGAAAGAACCAAAACATATGTGCCTCTTGATATGCTGCAATAGTAACATATGATGCTATCTACATAGCATCACTTAAAAAGTGAATCTGATCTATCAAGCCTCTAGGTGTAACAGCCAGTTTATGGTAAATTCATGGAAGAGGAGAGCATATTAAACAACATGGTAGGGGAAAAAAAAACAATGCAATCTGTTAAATTCCAAAAGTGGGGAATTCTTTAGTACAAATAACCTAGTTTCTTTAATAAATAAATAGCAAGGGAAATTATTATAGATGAAAAGAAACTTAAAAGACTTAACCAAATGCAAAGTGTGGTCTTTTTTAGGTCCTGATTCAATCAAAGGAACTGAAGTTTTTACAGATGACATTGTATAATGTCTGGAATTTGCTTCAAAACAATCCTGTGTCAGTGGTAGGGAGGGAAGAGGGTAATGTAGAAGAAACAAAATCACTTGTGAGTTGACAGTTGTCTAACTACTTGATAGATACACAGAGGTTCATTATACTATTCCCTCCTACTTTTGTGAATGTTTGAAAATTTACACAATAAAAAAAAACGAGGCTTGATTTATCCATGAAATTTTAGCATGTTTAGATATTATATTTTATTTGACAGAAAATGGGCTAAGAGAATAATTGTTTGAGGTGACTCATCACTTTATTAAAAGCTAAAATTGAAGAGCATATATAAAATCTGAAGTGACCAGCCATGGGTAAACCTGAGGCCCATTACTGTTATTATTGCAATAACTAAATTGGAAGTGGAGTGAGGGCACCAGGACCCTCCCAAGGAGGTAGCAAGCAGTACAGTCTTTCAAACACTCAGAAACACTGCCAAACTACGTTGTTGGCCTTCTTTTAAACATCACATGAGTCCTTGTTGCCTCTAAGAAAAGTACAACCTTCCAATTTTGGCCCCAATCTGCCTTTCCAAGCAGTATTTCCTGCTCCTTCTCTCCTTACTTCCTGTTCACACCACCATTCAGTCACTGGTTCCTGAATACACAGACCACCTTGCTTTTGCACTTGCTCTTCCCTCTGCCTGTAAATCCTTCTGTGAACTCCCAATCTTCCTTCTATGACCAGTTTCTTAGTCTCCTCCTCCTTGACAAAATTAGTCATTCTCTGCTCCATACACACCTCTAATATATCACACCATAAGATAATTATTTCTAAATCTTCCCCCACCCAATTCTGTGCTGCCCCAGACTCTTATCTCTATGTGCTCAGGGCCTGACGTTAAGTTGGTATTTGATACATGTTTTCTAGATAACAGACTGAGTGACTGAAGGAGCAATGTAGACTTTGAATGGCCCCATGCTGACTGTGGTCTCCAGAAAGTTATCCAGACTTGGCTCTTCCTTCATAGGCATGCCCACTCAATTAGGGCACAACAAAGCAAACAGTCTGATCCAAGAATAACTGACAAGACCACCTGGTTAACACAATTCGGTCATAAGCAGAAGAAATAAATTTAAGAGAAAGGCTTTGAGCCTAGTAGTATGCATAAGTTGTATATTGGAAATGGGCCTAGAGACAATGATGGGGGCAAGATCTCAAGAGTTCTCTAAGAAATAGTTGAGGGAGCTTGTTGAGATAGTAAAATGGCTACCCTTTCTAACTTAAAAAAAAAAAATCCCACAGCCCCAAAATTCAGAAGCCAGCAACAACAGTTCACGGATCCTTCTATTCTGCCAGCCACAGCAGACCATCCACCTATGGAAATATTAAACAGCCAACTTGTGTCCAGTAGCAAAGAATCTAGAGCCCTGAGTCCCTAGAAAATCTTTCCTCTCCTTGTTTTTCAGCACTCTTCTTTTCCCACCTTACAACTGAAGGGGCAGATATCTGCAGCGGAGAGGACCTTCATAAAGACCCTTATATCATGCCAGTCTAGAAAATAATTGTTTGCTTATCTAGTCTAATTTTTTCTTTCAAAAATAGAATGATTTTTTCCCCAGTGATTAAAAAAATAATGCATGCCTGCTCACTTGGAAATACAGAAAAATATAAACTATGAAGTAAAAATTTCCTATAATCCCACCAGAAGTAACAACCATTAACATTTGAAGTTAAGTCTATGGCCATGCTACCCTGAACAAGCTCAATCCCGTCTGATCTTGAAAGCTAAGCAAGCTCAGGCCTGGTTAGAAATTGAATGGGAGACCATCTAGGAAGACCAGGTGCTGTACGTGCAAAAAAATTTTTAAAAATAACATTTGATGTTATGTGTGTGCACGTGCTTATATTTTATAAAATTGGAATATGGCATATAAAGTTTTATATATTAATTTATCACTTAAGTATTATATTGTGGGAATTTTTTAGGTCAATAATTATTTCAAAACATGGTTTATAGTAATGACAGCCTAGTAGTCCATTATATAACAATTTATTTAAGCCATCACTCATAGGATATTTATGTTATTGCCAGTTTTACTCCATTATGAATAATACTGTAATTAACAGCCATTCCTGGAAGAATTGCTAGGTCAGAGGGCATAAATTCTTATAAGGCTCTAGGTGCATGCCCTCAGGAAAGCAAGAACTGGTTTATTCTCCATCGGTATAAGTGAGTTTTATATGTCAAAGTGCTTTCCCTCTTTTCATCATGTATGAAAAAGGCAAG
This sequence comes from Eidolon dupreanum, assembly GCA_028627145.1. Classification (NCBI taxonomy): domain Eukaryota; kingdom Metazoa; phylum Chordata; class Mammalia; order Chiroptera; family Pteropodidae; genus Eidolon; species Eidolon dupreanum. Next base: position 25,564,545 of record CM053515.1, read on the forward strand.
GTGTTTCTATATTACTCACAATGAATACATATTTTATATTCAGAAAAAAAAATTAATGTTCTTATTTTTAAGAAGAAGAAAATAAGCATTATTTTCCCCATAAAACAGAGGGGGAACCTGAGGCCCATGGATGAATAACTTAAAGACTTGCTTTATGAAGACTAATAGACCTGAGGGGGTTGAAGAAGTCTTTCTGGATAGAGTCACAATACTTCTGAGAAGAAAATTCTAAGGACTTTAGTAGTTTCATTAGCCAAAAATGAAATCTGGTTCTGAAGAGAATGAAAAATGATCCTGAGAAGGCAATTCAGGGGAGTCATCACAAATTCAAAGAGACAAAATCAGTTCTGAGGCTGCTGTAATGAGACTGGAAGTAGTCACCACTCCAGAGTTCCTATTTTATAGGGACTTGGGGGCAATCAAAGTTGTGTTTTTATCATTCGTAAAAGACTGAGAATGCTCCCCAAGGTACGTCTTAGCCTCATCACTGATCTGAGAAGTCTTACCCAGGGCCAAGTCAGGTGGACCTGCAGTGTTAAATAGGTGGTTCTGAGAGGGCTGTTTGAGAGGGACCTTTGATGTTGAGGTGACTGAAAATTGATTCTGATAAGGCAGCTGGAGAAGATTCAATGTTCCTGAGAGGACAGTTTAAGAGAAGTCAAAGTTTAAACACATACCAGGCAGTCAGCAAGGGCCAGTTAATCAGAGTTGGAAATACAGACAAGAACAATCCTCTGGCCTCAGCTGCCCTTTTCACTCAGGCTGCTCCACAGTCCCAGGCCCCCAGGGCCCAAACAGGAGAGAGAGAAGTTGTGGTTACAACACTATCTCAGAACCAAGAGGCGGGATGTGGTAAGATAGGGTTTGTGACAACTAGTGGGTGAATAGGGCCTGGTTGCAGAACATCCTTCTGTGGAAAGAGTCCCCAGGAGATAGTAATACAAGGCAAAGTGTACAGATAACCTCTTAGAACTAGTCCCCAGGGGTAACTTCCTATATCATCTGATCTTAGCCCTTTCCTCCTTTTGAGGTAGAAGCGCCTCATCAACGTGTAGCCCACCCTTGATCAGGTACCTTTCTCCTTAGAAAAGTATCACCAAGGACTTACGTACCTTTGCCAAGCTAAATAAATAATGACAGTATATCTTGCTTAGTCCCAGACAGCGCATTACCAGGAAGGTACAAACAAATGGGAAGTAGAGCAATAAAAATGATAAAAGGGCTGGCTCTGCTTATAGGAGGAAAGCTTAAATGAAGCAAACCCCTTAGGAAGCTGGGTTCTGACTCTGTAAGTTTGGAGAAGATGGGTGATTATCACTTTGAGTAAGAGGAAGCTGAGTAAATGGAAACGTCGTAGGAAGAATGAGCCAAATGTGGGGCTTTGGAGTAAATGGGGATGTATACACACAAAGACTTTTACTCAAATATTCACAGAAGCTTTATTTATAGTAGCCCCAAAGGAAACCCACCCAAATATTCATCCACAGGTGAAAGGGTGAACAAATTGTGCTGCACCCATACAATGGAATACTACTCAGCAATAAAAATGAGTGAACTATTTATATATACAAACATGAATGAATCTCAAAATGATAGTAAATCAAAGAACCCAGACCAAAATGAGTACCTGCTGAATTATTTGATTTATATGAAACTCCAGAAAATGCAAACTGATCTATAGGCAACAGAGAGCAGATTGGTGATTCCCTGGGGACAGGGGTGGAAGAAGGAAAGATTGCCAATGGGAATGAGGAAAGTTTTGGGGGTAATGGAGAAGTTCATTATCTTAATTGTGGTGATGGTTTCATCTGTGTACACATATGTTAAGACACATCAAATTGTACATTTTGTATGTACAGTTTACTGTACATCAATTGTACCCCAATAAAGTTGTAAGTATAATAAATCTAAGTACTGAGGAGAATGCGCTTGTTGGAGAGAGCTCCCTGAAAAAGCAGATGAGACAGTTTGACTTAGATCTGAGAAGCTGAGCCACCAACTTGACTTAAGAGAACTTCTCAAGTTGGCTTGCCTCAAAAAGCTCTCCTAGTTTCTAATAATGGGAAAGGAAGATGAAAAGGAAAACCACTGAAGTGGAGGGCTAGATTTGCTGTTTGGATGCAAAAATCTTAATAATACCCAAAAGTTTATGGGTAAAATGTTGAAATCCAATCCATTGGACATCTGATTCTTTTAGACCTGGCCTCATTTTCTTTAGAACACAGGATCTCACTCTGCCCAATCTTTCCCTCTCAGACTGTCCTAAGTGGCTGAACCAGGGGAAATAGCAGGAATGAGGACAGAAGGGGACATTGCAAGGGATATCTCTGAGTCTACAGTATCCATTCCTGACTTCATTTCTTGCTGGGGTTGCGGTGGGGGGTTAGAGTTCTGAGTGAGGAAAGGTTGAAGAAAGCACACTTCAAACCTAGCCTGACAAGCAGGCTAAGCTCCACCATCCTGAATGCTTAGAATATTTCAAAATGGTTGAGGCTGAACAGCCCTGAAATTCAAGAAGAAGGGTCAAGTGTCCTTAGGACCTGGTTCTTTCTTTTACTTCAGAATTTAAACCTGTCCTTCGCTGGAGGAGCCCTCCACCCTCTCTCCTCTACCACCCCACTCCTCTCTGTCCTTCTCCACATTCCTGAAGCCCTAGACAATATCTCCGGGTAGCACTCAATTGTTCAACATTATATGGGGCCCTTCCCAAACCTCAGCCTTTATGATGATAACTTCCATCAGCACTGCCCTGTGCCCTTGGTTTCAGATTTCTCTCACAGGGGCAGGAGTTAAAATGAACAGTTTCCTTTTATTTTATACTATAAAACTGTAAAATGGGACAATTTTTGAGTCTTACCCTGTTTTAATCATGCCAAGAGACTTGAGTTTGAACTGTCAGAACCTAAAGACACCCTACTGACAGCACTTACAAAAATTAGCTAGCAGGCTTGGCAGAATTTCTCCCCAAGTCATCTGTATCAGAATTGCCTGGGGTGCTTATTATCAAGGCCAGTTCCAGGACACCATCTCAGACCTCAAGAATCAGACAATCTGGGAATCTGATCCTGATGCACTATAATAACATAGGAGACCCTCTGCTTGAAAGCAACAGATTCTCTTTGCTCCTTTCATATTTCATTCTTGCCATGTTTTGTTTCTTGGGATTATGTGGGAGAAAGTCTCAGGAATGTGTAACAGGCATAGACTTGTGTTTCTGGGCATAGAGTGAGATGGGGAGGGGTAGGTGGAGCTGGGAAAAGGTGTGCCAACTCAAATATTGTCCCATAAGGACCTGGAAATTTTGCTAGGAGGCTCACAAGGATATGCCCTGTACTACAGAACATGTTTCAGTTACCCCTGCTCCAGGCTGAGGATTCTGGTCTTATGGGATAGGGCAGAGATTAACAATGTTGGTGCGGAAGCTAGATAAGACAGAATTGGGCCAATTCCAGGGGATTGCTGGAATTCCCCTGGCTCTAGAAGATGTCTATAGGTAACCTGGGAAACCCTCAGAGAGAGAAGAAAAGGGGAGGGAGGTGAGACCTTGACTTCAATCAGGGCCTAATAACCATAGTAGGTAGGGAGGGGGATTCTTTATTGTCCATGATTGGAGGAGGGGTCAGAAGTTGGGAGGGGAGCCAAGGCTTGGGAATTCCAGGATATCAAATCTATTGCACCCACCTGATCAATGGATAGTGATGTCTCCAAGTCACAGAAGAGTTGTATCAGGGCTGGAGGTAGTTCTTCCATTCAGTAATCTATCATCCATCCACTCTCCTGGGCAAAGGCTCAGCCAACACCCTTCCTGCTTCACACACAAAGCAAGTCAATCAGGTTGACTCCTACTTACCTTTTCCAACTTTTTTCCACCTTTCCTAAGGCCCTGGGTGGATTGAGTGTCTTTCTCTGTGCTCCCACAGAGCACCATGCTTGCTCATATTATATAACACTGTGTTGTAATTTTTGGCCTACATCTCTTTCTCCCCAACTGACAATCTGCATTGTTGTGGCTAGCTCAAGGCCTCTCACAGAGCAGACAAATGCTCACAAGCCCACAAGGACTGCTCCAGTTGAGCATGGATCCTCAAGGGGCTGGGGCCAAAGGAATCTAGCACCTCAGGCCTCCTACACGACAGGTACAGACTTGGTCTGGATGGGAACCTTAGATACCAGGCAAGCCTCCTGCCCATTCTGTCCTATGTTCTGGAAGCTGCCAAGGATGGCAGCTCCAGCTGGCAAGTAGTGAGATTTCTTACTGGAAGGATTCTTGGCTTGAGAACTGGCCCTTGCCTCTTCTAGGCTTTTTTACCACTCTCAGGTTTCTGGGGATATGGAGGATGGGAGGGAGAGGCTGAGTGAGCTCCAGCTTTTACTGTTTCCCAAAGGCCTCGTGCCCACCCCTTATCTCCCTCAAGTGCATATGGCAGGAATTCCCAAGAACATAAGATTTTCCCAACCCTTGGTAGAGATGGGGGACAAGGCTGGCTGAACATTTTGGAGCCAGGAGCATGCCTCTATCATACATGTTCTACCCCTACCTCTGGCCTTCTGTAGCTTTAACTAACCAAGATAAGGCTGCAGCTCACCAGATTGAGGAGGAATAGGCCCAGAATCATGAAGACCCACACCCAGTCCTCATAAAGAATTCACTCCAGTGACACACAGTGGGCATGACTCTGATCAGAATATCCTTGTCTCTGTAAAAGCCCCTCAAATTCCCCAACAGGGATGTGACAGCAGATCTCTCCCCCTAGCTCAGGAAAGACATGGGCAACCACAGCTATTTTATTTTCCTTTTAATTTTTCTGCAGGATATACACCACATATCCCATGGGCAATAAAGCGCATTCAATGTGTTTATAAGCCAAACAGTCACTTTGTTTAAGCAAACACAAGTACAAAGTAAAATAAAACCACAAAATAATGAACTGCATGTTCATAACGTACAAAAATTGCCGCCTACTCAGTAGGTAACTACAACATTCCAACTCCTGAATATATTTATAAATTTACATTTTCAGTTAAAAAAATAGACTTTTGAGAGTTCAGATTTTTAGATTTTGTTTTCTTACATTCCAAAGAACTGAGGCTCAGCCCAGTCCTCTTCCTTATTTTGCTCCCAAAGCCTCCCCCGAATCATCACTCCTGCCCCCCTTAAGGCTAGAGGTGAGCTCGTTCCTCACACTGGCACGTTAAGCCGTCAGCAAGGCGCATCACACAAAAGGCACCAAGACGTGAAACTTTTTAAACCAAAAGGACGAAAACAAAAACCACTTTCAAAAAAAAAAAAAGAAAAACCAAACCATATTTTGCCACATGTGAGAGTACAGTCGGGCGATATTTACAAAAAGGTTAACGGAACATCACTCTGACACATGCTGATTAATACCAAAGGCTGCTGTTTCAAAAAAGCTTCAAACTTAATCATCACAGCATCATCACAAAATAAAGGATCACCATTGGTTTGCTTGGCTTTTCTTTTTTTTTTTTGCCCCCTCAAGTGAGGACCTAACTCCAAATAATACAATAGAATATTCAAATTATCTTCACATCAAGAGTACCCCAAGAAAAATGAAATCCATGGCACAGACACTGTACAAGGTGCAGGGCTGGGCTCTGAGAGGCCCAAACCCCATTTTGCCAACTCGATTTTCTAGCATTGAAGAGAGCAAGGGGTCAGGCGTACAGTGGAGATGATACTGAAATGATATATCCAAAATCCATGCAAATCAAGTTCTTTGGATAGAAGTGAAGAACTTGCACATGGCTGTTTCAGGCAGCTGAAGTCAAAGGGAATAGGGGAGGAAGGGAAAGTGGGCAGAAAGGATTGTTGGCCAACAGACCTTCCACACTGACCCTGGGGTCAATTAGAGGGGAGGACTGGCTCTGAGAACCTCTATCTGGCCTAAGAGGAAACCCTCATAAGGCCATTTCCTCCTCCTGTCCTTTAAGTCTCTTGTGTTTCGTTTTCTCCTTTTTCCCTTTCTCCCACTTTCCCTTTAGCAAATTTCAATTGTCCTGGGAGAAAATGTTGTTGTCATGTCCGAAAGCCCTGTGGAGGCGCTGAAGGAGTTGGTGACAGCTGAAGAAGGGAAGCTGCTGACTTGGGCAGGGAAAACAGGGGGAACAGAGGAGTATGTGGTGGCCACTGAGGGTGAGGGGAAACCACTGTGCACAGGGGATGGGTAGGTTGAGGAGCCAGGAGAGGAGTAGGAGGTGGGCACAGGTGATGGGTATGAGGTGGTGGCTGAGGATGGGTAAGAGGTAGTGACCGGGGAGGTATAGGAGGTAGCCACTGGTGAGGAGTAGGAAGAGAGAGAGGGGGTGGCAGAAGAGGCCACAACACCTTTGTCTGCTTTTTTGTCCTTCTGCCGCAAGTGGATCTTGGTATGCCTTTTGCGTTCATCGCTCCTGGCAAATTTCCTCCCACAGATTTCACAGGCAAAGGGTTTCTCTCCTGTGTGGGTGCGGATGTGAGTGGTTAGGTGGTCACTGCGGCTGAAGTTGCGCATGCAAATGCGACACTGGAAGGGCTTCTGGCCAGTGTGGATGCGAATGTGGCGGGTGAGCTCATCTGAACGGGAGAAGCGGCGGTCACAGGACTCTACGGGACAGGCGTAGGGGCGTTCGTGGGGGGGCGTCTTGCTGGGCCGGTTAGGGTACTTGCGCATGCGGCTGGGTTTGATGAGCTGGGACTGGTAAGTCGTGTTGAGGGCCTTCAGGTCCTGGGAGCCGGACTGTGTCGCAAAGGCCTTGATGGTAGAGAGTGGAGTGAGTGAAGGCTGCTGGGTGCGGCTCTCCAGGCCCTGGAAGGGCTTCTGGTCTGGGGTGCCCAGGCCCAGGTCTCCCTGTTGTTGTGGAAACAGATAGTCAGGAATCATAGGGACCTGGAAACTACCCTTGGCAGCAGGGTAGGCAGGAGGTGGGTACTGGAGCGCAGTACCTGCCGAGCCAGGATAGGCCTGGCTCTGTGGCTCAGGGAAGATGTCAGTGTTAGGCGTGGGAAAGGTGGGTGCCGCTGAGTAAATGGGGCTGCTGTCACTGGACTGCACTGCGCAGCTCAGGGGTGGACTCTGGGAGGCTGAGGATGAAGAGGAGGCCGCTGGAGATGGCGCTGAGGATGAGGTGGCTGGTGGGTTGGTCATGCTTACGAGGCCGCTGACCAGGCTGAAGAGGGGCTCAGGCCACAAAGTGTTGCTACTGTTGGGAGCAGGCTCCAGAGAGAAGCGGCCGGTGTAGGTGATGGGGGGCAGCCGGGTGGTTTGGCTGGGGTAACTTGTCTCCACCAGAACCTTCTCGTTATTCAGAGAGATGTCAGGAAAAGACTCTGGCAAGAGAGAGGAGGAGGAGGCTTGGTTACTGGAGAGCAATCACTGGAGGACGAGGAGGACCCACGCTGTCAGGCAAGAGGTCGAGCCGGCTACCATTGACTGCCGAGCTGGTTAATAATTGATAGCAGCAGACTGCAATGTTCCTGGACCCGCTCCAGCGGCAGAGCCCATTTCAACAACAGCTGACGCAAATACGGAGAATCCCCCTCCACTGCAGCTCCTAGAGCTCCGCAGCGGCGGCTGCGCGGCGGAGAGATTCCCGCCGGCACCCCCTTGGCTACTGCTAGTGCACGTCCCCTACTCTGCCGGGGCTGCCGGGACATCCCTGGCCAAGGATCAGGGTCCATCCTTGTGGCCAGGAGGCAGGCAAGGCAAGCCTTTGGGTGGGGGAAGGGCCGCGCGGCCCTGCTCATCAAAACAAGCCCTCCCCCCACCTCCGCCCACCCACGCAGCCCCGGAGCTCTCCATCCAAAACAAAAGCTCGCTCGTCTGCGCACCGCTAGGGACCAGGAGGGTGGAGGTGGAGATGGATGTCCCCAGGCATCCCTCTAACACATGACCCTGGGGATACGAGGAATTGAAGGGAAACCCCACTTGCATCCCTGAGGTCCAGGAGCACCGCTGAGGTTGAAGGGAGCGCAGCAAAGGCCACGGAGGGAGGACTAAAAGCTAGGATGGTGGCGAAGAGGCTAATTCTCGGCGTAGGCCACCGCTTACCTGAGGTCAGGTGCTCGTAGGGCTGCTCGCCCGCCTCCCCTTGAGGGTTGAAGGCGCTGCTGCTGCTGCTGCCTCCTCCACCTCCACCGCCCCCGCTGCTGCCGCTGCTACCACCGCTGCTCCCTTCGGGGGCCCCGGCGGCACTGAGGAACTGGGGAGCCCCGTTGCTCAGCAGCATCATCTCCTCCAGTTTAGGGTAGTTGTCCATGGTGGGCGAGTGAGGAAAGGAGCCGAACGGGTCGGAAATCTGCAGTGGGGACATCAGCTGCATCTCGGCCTTGGCTGCGGCCATCCTGGACGGGCGGGCTGGAGAGCTGGTGTTGGAACGGGTGGGTGCAGCCCCGGGCTGGAGCTGCGGGGAATACACTCGCGGGGGCCTGGCCGGGTCACATGCGGGGAGCGGGGCACACTGTGGAGAACGCAGGTGGGGTCTCCAGGCTTGCCCTCGCCCCCGGCCGGTGTGGACGCGGCGCTGCTACCGAGGCCGGGGTAGGGGCCGGTGCTGGGCGGCGGAAGCTGGCGGCGGTAGCTGGCGGTGGCGGCGACTCCCCAAGTTCTGCGCGCTGGGATCTCTCGCGACTCCCCGGATCCGCCTCTATTTGAAGGGTCTGGAACGGCGCGGGCCTGCCTCCGTCGTGACGTACATGGCCATATATGGGAAGCAGGAAGCCCTAATATGGCAAGACCGGCCGGGAGGACCCAGAATGACGTGAAGCCCCCTATCCCTGAACGGTGGGCACAACTATCCCGCACCCCGGGCCTTGCTCCCGCTCCTGCACCCCGTGCGCCCAGGCCTCAAGAAAGCCTGAGGCTCAAGCAGCAGCTGGGTACTCCCGGGCTCAAGCTGTGGCAGAGTTTCCGACTTTGCCCCCGCCCCTTCCCTCCGCCTTCTTCCCTCCTCCCGGAGCCGGAAGCGGCCCGGCCATATCGGGCCGCTCCAAATTAGGTGCTGCCCAAATAAGGGTTGTTCCGGCGGGGATCCTTCCTGATCCTTATATGGCGTTTCCGGGTCGCTGCTGGCTGCTCCCTGGCTCTCTCGCTACTCCCTGGTTCCAAGCCGGGAGCCCGAACGCACGCCAAAGCGGGGGACGCCCAGGCAGGGAGGGCTCAGGCGCGGAGCACTAGGCGCACCGTGCGTGGCTCAGGCGGCTCCCCGGCGGGGACTGGACTGGGGAAGCCCGGCCCTGGGCGGGGGCGAGGGCGAGTCGGGCCGGGGTTCTGCCGCCGTCATCCAGTGCCCGCCCGCCCACCTCTGGGACCGTGGGAGCGGAGAGGGAGAGAAGGGGAGGAGTGGCTGGGTTGGCCAGGGCAGAGGCCGCCCAGGAGAGGCGGGGCCTTGACCCGGTGCCTCGACTAACGGCACGGTCCCTTTCCAGGTGTCACCAGGGAAACTGAGGCTAGGAAATAATAGCCAGATGGTTCCTGTGCGTTGCGGTGAGCTCTTGCTTCTCCGCCATCTGCCAATAGGATGTTGGAGCCTAGGGATTCCTCTGCACCACCCGGAACCGAAAGGCTGTTCCCTGGTCTCCTCTGGGGAAGAGCCCACCTTTGGGCGACCAGATGAGGGAACCTGATTGCCCTAGCAGAGACTTGAGTCCTTTTCTCACCAGAAGCTGGTGGTCCTTGTGGTGGTGGGAGACTTCCCCATCTTTATCCAGAACAGGTGGAGGTGGGGTGGGCAGTGCGTGAATCTGAAAGGGGCGCTTCCTTTTGGGCAGTCTGGGGACCCCAGGCTAGCACGAAGAGAGGAACTGCTTAGCGGCTTGGTGCTGCCCCCTGGAGGCCCCTCTCCAGCTCTGTTCTCCGATCTCCCGGCCAAGCGGATTCTTCCGCAGCCTTCTTGCTCCCCCTCCCGGCTCTTGTGCTGGGCGCAGTGCCAGGCCCGGGGAGCCTTAGACGCAGTGAGCGTGAACTGAGCAGGCGCTGCAGCCTGGGCTCTCCCTGCAGTCCCTGGGGATCCGCCACCGCAGAAGCGACTAAACTCGGGGCGAGACAACACTCCTCTCCCGAAGTTGGGGGTGGGGGTGTAGGTAGGGATGATTCCCGGGAGCCGGACGCGAACAGGGAAGCCCTGCCCATCTTTTCTTACCCCTTAGTCAAGTGCGCGCCCCAAAGAGGACAGGGATTCCGGGAGCGGAAGGCTCCAGCACTATCTCTGAATCCAGGGGAGGTGTTGTTTTTCTGAATTTGAAAAGGAAGCATAAAGTGTGCGTGTGGGAGAGTGCTGACGATACCTAAAGGGAAGAAGGCAGGTCAAGGTCTCCATGAACCCAAGCAGCCTCAGGAGGTCGGGGTCAGGGGGTTTGAGTGAGGGTTGAGAATGGGGTTGTAAGTCTCTTGGACTTAATCCCTCTGTTTCACACCCCACCCCCCAAGACATTTTATTATAAAAATCTACTTAAGGAATCCAGCAATGAAGCTGGACTTCCTTGTCTCTCTGCTCTACGTCTGAGCTCCCTATCCCAAGTGTCTGGGGCAGGGTAGGAAGCCTACTCTCACCGCCTACCTATCAAGTTGTCCATTAGGGACAGGAGTGATGTACCCCTCTGAGGCCTTCCGCAGGGCAGAAAGCCAGGCTAGGCACGGTCAGTTGGTCCTGTGTCTGAATGCCCATTTTGCCACTCCTTGGTGGGATACCTCAGCCAGGCTTTTTGTATCTCCCTTTCTTCAACTGTAAAATAGGGCTAATGTTAATGATACTCACATAGAAGGATTGTTGTGAAGACTGAAACTTACATGGACTGCCTTGTATCTGTGGAGTCTCAAAGCACAGTGCCTGCCCTGCAGTTGACATTCAACAAATAGTAGCTATTGTTATTTTTCAGGGGCTTTTGACCCACAGGATCACCCACAGTTCACCCACCCATCCTCAGCCTCCAAGCAAACCCCAGTGATCCCTTTCTGAAAAGTTGTAGAGAGAGAGAGAGAAACATTCCGATTCTAACACAGAGGACATTGTCCTGAAGAGCTCATTCGAATCCTTCTTGCTATAGCAGAGCATCATTTCTTAGAGCAGAAATTTTCAACTTTGTGCAGCAGAATCACTCATGAAGCTCTGACAAAGAAAGGTTTTACCCTAGACCAACTGAGTCATAATCTTCTTGAGCTTGTGAATGCCAGAACTGAGCAGGCACCTCATCCTAGAATCCCTTTTCTGTCCTTGGAGAGCTGCCCAGACCCCAAGAGCACATCCTTCTTCTCCAGCCAGGGCAAGCTGGTTCCCACATTCTAATGTGCAAGCTGACCTAAGGTATTTTAAGGTCTTCACTGAAGCTGGGCTCTGGAAATCCTTATAGTCTACATTTTTGTTTTGTGTACCCAATATCAATTCCCCTTTCTTTTTATAACTACTCCCCAGCCAGCGATATCCTTTGGGGAACCATTCCAATCCATGTGGTTGGGGAGGATAACCCCCATCCTACATCTCAGAGTGGGTATGTCTAGGAAGCTCCAGTCTAAGAGCATTCCATCTCCCTAGCCATGGCAATTGAGTTAAGACAGGCACATGACTCAAACCAGGTAAATGCGAATCATTTCTGGGACTTCTGGAACCATTGAAAAAGAGAAATTCTTTCCTTGGTGGTACTCAGCCATTGGAATGTGAGCTTGAAGCCCATCTTGCTATCGGGACTGGAGAGCCTACCTGAGACTGAAGCCGGAGCATAGGAAGTCAGAGAGAAGAGCTCTACCTACAGAGACTAAGTCTCTGGATACAGCCTGGGCATTTTAGTTATGCATGCCAGTGAATTCCTCTTTTATTTAATAACAGAAAACAAGCTCGTTTCAATTTATGTTACAACCCAGGAGGTTCTGATTAATACAACAAAAACCTTTTCTTAGGACTAAACTTGGGCAAGACCTGGGAATAAGGCCTAAGGCATAGGCCCCCATCTCTAAGGAGCTTATGGTTGGGTAGAAGGAGCCTGAATACCATGTTACACAAGAATTAAAATAGCAAGCAACCCCATTAGCCACCAAAAGTCAGTTACCGAAGGTTCCAGGGACCTGGGAGGAGGGCAGGGATGATGATGAGATTTTGGAGGAGAAAAACATGAGAAGGATCAAACTTTGTGGTGAGGAAGTGAGAGGTACTTTCAGATCGGGTCTGGGGGTATGGTGGCCAGGAGAGTCTATGTGTGGCCTGTCTGGGAAAAATAGGCCGGAGTAGAGAGGGTTTCTATTGGGAAGTAGTAGGAGAAAAGGTTGAATAAAATATTCATTCTTAAAAAAAAAAATATTTATTGGCTTCTGCTTGTATCAGACTTGGTGCTAAGCCTTGGGGATTTCACAATGGGAAAAGCAGAAGTAGTTTGCCCTCCTGAAAACCACCATTCAGTGGGATAGATGGAACTAAACAGGGAACTAAAAAGGAAAATTTCACACTATGATAATTGTGACATACTAGAGAGGTGAAAGAAGGCATCTCAGAGGAGGCGACATTTCTGCAAAGACATAAAAAATGAGAGAAAACCAACTCTGCATAGAGGAGTGTGGTAGGGAGAGCATTCCAGGCAAAAGGGACAGCTGCATAAAGGCTTGAGGAGGTCTGACCACGATCAGGCTGGAGCTTCAGGCTAAGGTGTGGGCAGTGAGAATGTTTAGGGCTCAACTGTATACCTCCATTCTCGTCTCTCTTGTTCTCACCTCCACAGCTCATACAGAGGAGGAGTTGGTCTTCTCAACCCTGCCCAGCCTCCATGATATATGCCCCTGGAAGGCAGCTTCTGCCCAGGAACAATAAGAGGAAATGGCTCAAAGCCCCTACACACTGCCCAGACCTAAGCCTTCTCTATGATGGGGCAGTCAGTGAGAGGCAAGGCCTGAAAGCCTCCATCCTGGGTAGGGTTATGCTGCTCGTCTGCCTTCTCAGCAGCAGGGCTGGGGACACCAGAGTTTTCCCCACTCTCCTCTGGTCTGTCTTTTGGCAGTGGCACTCTTCTGTTTACTATGACTTGGGGGACAGGAAGAGGAAGAGACATGCTAAAGAGAATTGTCCCCTTCTAAGGAGCCAAATCTCAGCTTGGGCCTGTGAGCACCCAACTCGTGACCAATGACCAGGATAGGACAACTGGCCTGGGGCCTAAAGGAAACCAAGTTGGGGAAAAGGAAGGCTCTGAACCACTCTTGCACCTAAGTGCCCTTGGGGCCTCAGGCTATGTTTAGGGATGAATCTGGGACTCTCAGACATTGCCTGAAAGGTGACTGGTGCCAGAAGCCTTGGGAAAAAAGAGAGGCCCTTGAAGGATCTGCAGGTCTGAGCTGCTGTCTGTGCTCAGATTTTCCTTGCAAACAAGGGTGGAGGAAGAGGCAGAGGTGAGAAAAGAATCGAGCTTGTCCATAGCAGCCTGGGCTCCAGGAGAAAGCCAGCGAGAACCATCATGTCTCAGACACCTGACCCAGGGCTGAGCAGCCTGCAGCTCTCAGAAGAAAACAAGCCCCTTTTTCCATTGCCGCTTCCTTCTCCCCAGCCCCAGGCTACGTCAGCACCCACATGTGCTGCTCAGATCGTGGTTTGCCACGGCTGTGGCCAGCCCTGGGGCTCAGGAAGTGACTCTTTTTTAGGTTCTGTCTGGGGCCTGTCACACTTTCCGATGGCTGATGGGCTCCGCTGGAAACATGGAGGGCCTAGCCGTTGATGGGTCTGAGGGCAGCTCTGCTCCCACCTCAGGGTCTTGAGAAGAAACCTGAAGAGGCCAGGTGTAGGATGGGACAGAAGGTGCACTGAGAGGGTAGAGGGGAAGGAAAGAGACACATAGAAAGAGAGGGGAAATGAGAGAATTATCTAGAGTGTTGGTGTATGCAGCCATCTTACATACTCCAATTACATGTGAAGGACTGGGTGACAGGGGTAAACTGAGTCCTAGGATAGGTGAAGGCAAGTTCTAAAAAGGACCCATGCAGAGGAGGGTTCCCCTGGACTTTGAAAAGGGTGCCTGGCATACTCCAGATGGGCCCCAGGGGCTGTTAAGAAGAGATCATGGAGGACTTGGCCTAGGGTTGTGGGTTTGCCTGAGAGAGTTGGGGTCTGGACTGTTGTCCTCAGAGTCTCCCTGAGGAAACACATGCCAGAGTTAGGTTAGGCCTCAAGTGGAAGACAGTGGGACATAAATCTTGGGGAGGTGGCACAGAGGGTCTATTAAGGGCAGAGGGAGTGGGTGGAGGTAGGTGAACACTTAAATAGGGCTCTCTAGGTTCTCTCTGCCCCAGAGTGCCCTGCAGATGCAGAAAGCAACTGCTATTGTTCTTGGACATCAGTCTCTCCATGCCCTATGCTGGGTGACCTCTTTCCCAGGCTAGGGCTGGCAGGACCCTGGGCTTAGAGGACAATCCAGCCTGTGGTGAATTCTTTGCTCCCCCAACTCCCAACTGAATGTGCAGCAAAGCAGGCTGCAGAAATCTCTGGAAGCTCGTTAGGCAGGCAGAGGGAGGGGAACATTACATAAGAACCCACTGATGTGCAGGAAGTCTAGAGCAGCCTTTAGATTAGAAAGGCAGCGTTCTCATCCAGCCCAGAAAGGCAGGAATAGCAACGGAGGTTATTTCTGGCCCCTAACCACCGCCCAGAGCCGGGGCTGCTCAGCTGGCGGCAGGTGAGCTTGAACTCTGTAGACTTGGTGTGAGAGGGAGGAAGGGAGGGGGCAGGCAGCCCTTGGGGTTACCCTACTCTGATACTGGCCTCACCCCTCACCTTTACCTCCAAACACCAGGATGGAGCAATCCATGGTGGTGCTTGTTTCCTCTAATTTTTCTTAATCTCTAGATGCATTCTCTCACTCCCCCTGCCCCCAAGACACATTTATGATGTGACAGGCTCTGTGCTGAACACTTGACAGACATTTGACCGCACAATGCCTCACAATGCATTCTCACCCCCATTTCATTGATGAGGAAACAGATTCAGAGAGGACAGGTGATTTGTTCAAGGTCAGAGAGCTGGGCAATGGTGGAGCCAGGATTCCAGTCCAAACACTGACTTCAGGGCCCTCTAGCTGAATGAAGCCCAGCTCATACCAAGAACTGTTCTCTGGGGTCCCAGAAGGACTCAGACAAAGCTTTCACCCTACCTGTATTCTTGAGTCAAGTGGAACAGATCATTTCAATTTATTCACTCAACAATTATTTATAAAACATCTACTCTCCTCTAAGCATTAAAGATTCAAAGAGAAGTAAGAAGGGTACTCCTTTTGCCATTCACAGTGTAGTAGGGGACACAGACTAGTAAACAAGTCATTACAACAGTGTGATCCACGCTCTCATGGAGGAAGCACAGTGACAATGGGAGCCCCTAATCCAGCCCCCACCCACTGAAGTGGTTCCCAGGAGGTCAGAAAACCAACTCGCCATTTTAAAATAATGGCAGGAGGCTGGGTGGGGAAGGGCTAGTGGTGAGACCAGCCAGGAAACCATGCAACAGTCCAGGAGAGAGGGCGAGGGCTGGATGCATCAGCACCAGCTGTCATAGACTCCCTTCAGGGGCCTCCCAGTTAGATGCAGAGAGCAAGAAAAAACTGACACCCAAATTTGCTGACGAGCAGTTCGGCCCAAAGTGCATTCATTTCCGTTGGTACAGTGGCAGTAGTGTGGTTGGAGAGACTGGAATGAAGGGCCCTCTCTTTTTTCTTCTCCAACCGTCACCCTCCTCCACCCATATGGGAACCCTGTTTTAGGGCAACATCAAAATGAGTGACTGAAGAGGAAGCTGGCACTCATGACCAGAAGGAAGAACTTCCATCCAGATTATCATACTAACAAGTGGTGATAAGAGGGATGGAGAGTTAGTTCCTCTCCCTAGGAATATCCGCAGAGGGGCCTTGGCTTTGCTCTGGGCAGAGGCAGTACTTCTGCTCCTATCAGCAGGCAAGGAGAGGGGATCTTTGCAACTCATAGGACCCATTTTCGTTTTGGTTCAGTTGCAGAGAGAGCCATCATGGCAGGATGACTGTGTCTTGAAGATGACATTGGACTCAGTGTCTTTAAAAAATTTTTATTGTGGTAAAATACACATAACATGTTTTAACCATTTTTAAGTGTACAAATTATTCAGTGGCATCAAACACATTCACGGTGTTGTGCAACCATCATCACCATCTACTTCCAGAACTTTTTTTTATCACCCCTAAACAGAAACTCTGTACCCATGAAACAGTAATTCCCCATCCTGCTCCATCCCACAGTAACCTTTGTTATAGTTCCTGTCTCTACAAATTTGTGCATTCTAGGTACCTCACATAAGTGAAATCATATTTGTCCTTTTGCAGCTGGCTTTTTTTACTTAACATAATGTTCTCAAGGTTCACACATGTTGTAGCATGTGGCAGAATCTCATTCCTTTCCAAGGCTGAATAATATTCCATTGTATGGATATACCACATTGTGTTTATCTGTTCATCTTTTGATGCTGTGAGTGATGCTGTTATGAGTATTAGAGGGCAAGGATCTATTTGTGGACTTTGTTTTTGTTCATCATCCATCTCAGCTATCACAAAGAGGGGTTAAAATTAGATTTAAGAAGGACTTCCTGGTTTCCTACTACCGGTGACCAACAACAGCATCTCCCTCTTTGTATAGTTTTGATAATCAGAGTCTCTTCTGCCGCCCCTAATCCCATCCTTAGACTGGGATAATGCCTAGAATGGCTGCACTGGGATATGAATGAGGCTTTCTAGAGGTTACTCTGGGGTCATAGCTCTGGATGATTTATTTTTAGAAGCTGGGTGGTGGGGGTTTCGTTGTCTTCTCTTGGGCTCTGGGTATGTTTGCCACCACTCCCCACTCCAGGCCCAACTTTCTCCTTTCCCCTGGCAACATCCAGGCTGTCTTCCTTTTTCTCTCCCAGGCTAAATTAGGAGTGTGAAGCTGCTCTTCTTCCCAATTTAGCTTTTGAATTAAAGTGAGAACTGAATGTGGCTGGAAAGCTGACTCCCATCTGTGTGTGTGAGAGAGAAAAGGAGAGCAAGCAAGCCTGAGCACATGCTGGGAAAATCAGAGGGAGGGGACTGATGTGGGCAGCTGCTGTTAACACAGATATCCATCCTCAGGTGCAGGTAAACAGCTCAGCAGAGGGATGCTGAGATTTGAAGTTTGGTGTTTTTCCAGAGTGCTGCAGGGACATCATTCGAACATTCCACAAAAATATGCTGAGTGCCTTCTACATGTATGCCAGGTACCAAACTAGACGCTGAGGAAATAGTGGTGAACAAGATAGACCCATTGCCAATGCCCCAGCTTTCAACGTGGTGGGGAAATAGGCAATGCCCAAACAGAATGATATATGCCTCAGGGAGGAAGAGCAGGATGCCCCAGGGGCCTGGAGGGAGTGGAGTAGGGGAGTCGCATCTAAGCTGAGACTTGAAGCACATTCAGGAGCTGACTGCATGAAGCAGGAGAACGAGAGTGGTTGGACAGAAAGCACTGCACATGCGGAGATTTGAGTGTGTCAGGCTTCTACAGACAGTGCTAGAACCAGGTATGCTGCCTCAAGACCGTCCAGCTCCTCCTCCAGTTCCTCTCTCCTCTCCTTCTTCCAGGGAGAACGAAACTAGATGAAGTGACCTAGGCCAGAGAAGTCAGGAGCACATAAGTCTCTCAATAGTTGAAATGGGGAGGCAGGGAAGTTGCAGGTCTCCTTCTGAGTCATCACTCAGAAATCTGGACCTAGCATGTCCAAGGTGGACATGGAACAGAGGAAATGGGATCTCAATTGCATCATAGGAGACATAGGCATCAAGAAGGGTCTCTGCTTGGTTTAGCTTACCCCATCCTTCCCAGGGGGCTGGATGAGTCAGTCTCTGGGGGACCTTTCCTATTCTTACTTGATAGGAGTGAATCATGATTCTGGCTGAGATGGGAACAGGTTGAAATCTTGGCAAAGTGAGACCTTCAGTTGGCAGAGACAGGAAAGAACTGTCTGGGGGCCAGGCATTTCTCTGTCAGTTCTCAAGTTCCCCAGTGACAGGCACAGCTAAGGGATCCTGGTGTAAAACTTGCCATCAATATTTCAGGTGGCATTATTTATTAATCACTTATCTGGTTGGGACAAAGGAAGAAGGTAATTCATTAAGGTTACAGGGCTGGTGGGGTCAGTTTGGGAAAGAGGTTAGAGAAAGGTAGATCACTGAAGACCCCTAGCCTGGGCTCCTGCAAAAATACCTTGGGATTCCAGGGTTTAGGGATTAGGATGTCTTTTTTAGCCCCACAGTACCTCAGCTGAAAATAAGGGAAGGGGTAGGGGACAGGAAAAACCGGGCAGGTCTGGGACTGCCACTGTGGCCATCAGGGAGATCGTATCCAGGGAATCTTGCAGCCAGGTGAGCATCCCTTCTTCTGGGGTTAACCTGCCCCTCCCAAGTTCTCTACCCCTTGCCACCTCTTGAGTTTCTCTCCCCAACTGATCATCAGCTCCAGAAACCTCTCTAGATGCCATTTCAGAAGCCTAGTTTGGGTACCCTGGGCTGTAGGGCCCTCCCTGGGTCAGCCTGGAAATTTTCCTGCTCCCATGTGTGTCTGATCCTTACCTAATGGGAGTAACTGCTCTATGGGTCTGACCTCCTATGGGGTGTGGGCAGGGAGTGTGCACACAAATTGGTCTTGGTGATTGTTTGAGAATCCATAGCCGTCCTATCTACTTGCAAGAATGCTTTCTTTATGAACCTCCAATTCCAGGGAGTGAGACATGGGGCATCCTGTTCACCAGAACTTAAGTGGACTGGCTGCAGGAAATATTGTCCCTTGCTGGGGCCAGGGAATCCCACACTGGGAGGGAGCTGCGCCACCTAGTGGACTTTTTCCTCCTTGCAGGCTGCCTTTCATCACTGCCTCCACCCTAAATATAAGACAAGCTCTCAGGCAGAACCCAAATGACTCTAAGACTTGAGGTGCCTTCCTCCTTCAGGCAGGCTCGACCCAGCTCAGAGAGGGAAAAACTGGGGGAATTTTGGAGGGAGATGATCATGTTCTGGCTAAAATTTAAGGTAGTCGGGGAGATAGCCCTGGATTTTGGCCTGGAAACAGTCTCTCTCTGTCATCCTGGATGCCGCAGGACGGTAGCCCTGCGGGGACGGTAGCCCAGAGCCCCCAGTGCTCCTGCCTCCTATGCCTATCCCCCTTTCCTCCAGGCTGAGCAAGGCTGGGCTCAGTTCTGCTGATCAAGGAAAAGCTGGCACAGGCTGGAGCTTCTAGCTTTCCTCTGACGTCATGGCCTGGAAATCCCATTTTAAGCAGGTTTTATGGGTGTGGGGCATGCAGATAAAAGGGAGGGGAAGCCAGCTGAACCAGCTCCAGGCCTGAAGCTATTCTAACCAGAAACCTCAGGTCTGGAGGGCTGTCTGGTGTCCCGAATGTGGTCTAGGTATGAGACATAGTCCCTACTCCAAAGCTAATTATCTCTCAATACCCACTGGGGACCCAGGCAGTAATCAAGCACCTTCCACATAGCTTTAGCCATACATCTCTGTTCTGACTTCTCTTCCCCACTCCTCTTGCCTATAGGGATCTACTGAGGCAAAGGGGAGAGGGCAGAGGGTCCCAAGGAATGAAATAGCAAGGGGTCACCCAGACCCAGATGTGTCCCACCAGCTTCCTCCTAGGAGCCTTTTCACCCATTATTTTTGTCACCTTCCATCTCTCGTCTCCTTCCCTGCACCACAGGGCCAGGCACTGTGCCGAGTTCTAAGAAACTGAATGTTTCCATGGCAACGAACGAATGAGCTTGGAAAGCTGAGCATGTTCCTATTGACACAGGGAAACTCAGATGTTCATGGAGAGCCTGGCAATGTGGAATCTGGCAGTGACCTCCTTAGCTACTGGTCACTGTGGGTGCAAGTGTGTATCTGAGTGTGTGTGTGTGTGTGTGTGTGTGTGTGTGTGTGTGTGCGTGGTACATGTGCATGTGATACTGCAGATGGGATTTAGGTTAGAGAGGGCCTAACCTGGTTTCCTGACCATATGGTAGCTGCTAGCATGAGACTGCAGCATATTACTCTCTGGAGATCTTCCTAGAACAAGAGAATCTCTCCCCTGATACTTCCTCTTCTTTCTGATAGAGGAGGACCCATTTGCTCAGATGCCAATGGTGAAAAGAATGACTTTGAGAAGACTGATGACCGGAGGATTCCAGGGAAGATGAAAAGGGTATCTCACACCCCACCTCTCCTGCACCCTCAGTTCTGGATGTTCTTGGCCAGCTTGGCTCAAGTGTGGCAGGAGGACATACCCTGTGATGCCAGGAAAGGGAGAGGAAAGCCTGGTATAGGGGCATTTTGCCAACCTTGGGGCCAGAGCCTCTGAGTAGGTGCCTTTCCCATCCCCACCCCAGTCGATGCTCAGCTTCCTCCATTTTCCTTCCACAAGGCTGAGCTGTTCTTCCTTTGCACCATTCCCCCTCACTCCCCCTTCCTTTTCCACTCTTTTCCTTTATCTTCTGATGCTGCTTCTACTCCCCTAGCATATTTTCCCTTCTCCTGAGTTCTGCCTTCCAAGGTCTCATCCTAGCTAGTTGTGCCCCTTTGCCCCTGGTGGCCTTGGGTCTACCTTTCAAGGGCTCAGAGCCTAAGTCCTGCAATCTCTTTCTTTTCTCCAACCTAGCCCAGCAGCTCAGGGCTTGGTCCCTCCCTTCTGGGGCCACATGAACAACCTATTTTGCACAAGTCCTTGGGTACCTGTCCTCCTTGTCTGTTTCCAGGGTCAGACATGAACCATGGGACTAGTTCCCCATCTCCACCTGTTCCCTCAACCCACTTGTCTCCTCCTTTCAGAGTCTCTGGCTCACAAGCCCCCTCTAACATTTTTCAGCCTTGCTAGGCTCTGTGGCCATCCAGTCCTCCAGCTCTGCCCAGCAGCCTATCCTCTCTCCCCTGGAGGCCTCATCCGGATCTTTATCCCTAGAGCTTACACCCGACACTTTCCATGTGTACCAGAAAGTTCATTCAGGGAGGGGGGCTCAGGGCAGGATTCTGAAGGAAAAGAAACCCTTGAGGGTTGGGGCCCCTAGCCCTTCATAAGTCCTGGCCCATTCTAGTCCCCTGGCTCTGTCTTGAACTCCCAAACCATTCTCCCAGACTGAACCAGCTCAAGCCTATCTCTTACTTGGAAACCAGAGCTCCCTGAGTTCACAGTCTGACTTCTTACCCCTCCCTCCCACAGCTTGGTCCTGCTTCATGCTTCAGGTCCTTCCCACCTGTGGGCTAGGTGGGGCACAAACAAAGCACAGAGGCTAGAATAAATGAGGTGCCAGAATTCGGTTTATTGGCTCATCCAGGGCCAAAGGTCCAATGAGCATCTACTTTCCACAGAATTAGAAGTCCCTTGGCTCCTAAATTTTTCTTCTTTACAATTCCTCCTGGCCCTGACAGAAGTCACGGGCAGAAGCTGGGGCAGCGAGTGGGCTCTGATGGATCTGTTCACAGGGGGCCTAGTCTGCTTGGCACAGGAAGAGGATCATGGGAGAAAGGAGGGTGGGCCCCCAGGGGAGGAGGAAAGGGGCCTCGACAGTGGGCCTTGCCCCAGTCCAGGGACAGGGCAGGAATGAGAGGAGGCGAAAAAGGATTGAGGACAGGGAACGTGAGAGGTCCCTCATTGGAGCCCCATTCTCTCATGGGCTGGGGTCCTCTGAGGCTCAGAGACTAGAAAGGAGGGCTGGGGTGGGGGGAAGGGACAGCTTGCTGTGGGGCTGAGGGTAGGGGATGGTCACTGCTGGAGAAAAAGTCTTTTACACTCAACACCCCCGCCCCCCAGCACTAGACCCAGAAAGATACAAACACACTCTCATACACACAGTCCTGGAACCCCACCTCTTTTTATGGGCACATGTAGCACACAGCCCTACCCAATGCCCCCAGTTGGCCTGGCCATCCTGGTCATTTAAGCACACACTAAGTCTCTGTCCTCCATTCACAGCTGTGGCCTGGAGCCCCTGCCCAGGTTCCCAGAGGCCTTCCCCACTCCCTCCCTTTCCCAGGTGCCTTCGGGCCCATCTCTGGTCCATCTGGGCTGTGACTGCACCCCCACCCCCACCCCATGGAGAGCAGTAGGTGCATGGACCTCAGAGAAGTGGATGGCCATGGTTTTTAGCAAGGCACTGGGTGGGCCGGCAGGGCATGAGCAGGGAGAATGGTGGTTCAGGCTCTGAAGAGCCCTCACCTCCTTGGGTAGCTTAGTCCTCAGCTCCTGCTCAAGCCTCTACCCTCAACCCCCCTGCAGCAAGACCTCCCTCCTCTTTTCCAGGCTCTTCCAGAGTGGCCACTGGGCAGGCACCAGAAACAGCCATCTGAAAGGCCCTAGGGCCTGAGACACGTGGGCTACGGGCACAGTGTGGAGCAGGGGCTCTGCAGCCTGTGGGGCATTGCGACCTCAAGCTGAGTCGCCCCCACCAGAGGTCTTCTTCTTGGGCCGGGTCTTCGATGTCTTGGAAGCCAGTGGCTGTGGGAAGGAGGCAGCAAAATACGAGTGCTCAGCCTGGAGCCACCGCCCCTTCCCCATCTCCCCAAGCTCTAGCCTGGGCTCTCACCTCAGCTTTGGGCACTTTTTTGATGGATTTGACCCTCTTAGGGGCCTTGTCTCCCACATCATCCTCAGAGGTCTCTGTCCGGGTATCTGCCTGGTTTGTGCTAGACCTTAAACTCAGGGCAGGGTCATCTCCTGGTTGTGGGGAGAAAAGAACAGGGGGGTCTGGGTATCTCTCTCACCTGGCCTCCACCTTGCCCTTGTGCCCCCATGCCCAACCCTGGGCTTTGCCTGTACCTAAGTCCTCTATGGTGTCCAGGAGGCTGCTGGGGCTGGGTCGGAGGCGGCCGTCAGGGCCCTGCAGGGGCAGTGTATCCTCGTCCCGGATCAGGGTCAGGTCCTGCATGCTGAAGCTTCGGAGCTTCTCTGATAGCACCCCCTGGCCCTAGGGTCACCACCACGCACCGGGAGAACCGGAGGAAGGGGCGGGGTGGAGACAGAGGTCACCATGGGGCACTGGGCAGCCACTGGGCTCAGTGCCTTTCCCATACTGTCCTCACCCAGGCCTATGGCAGCACTGGTAGGCTGAGGCCATACTTTCCCTTTGGAAAGATGAGGAAACTGTGGCTCGAAGAGTGAAAGTTACTTAGCTTGAGTGTGGTAGAGCCAGGAGTGGAACCCTGAGCTGCACCAGTATCAAACCTTCACAGCACTCAGGACAGGGTGGATGCAAAAGGACCTGCCCAGGGTGATGCAATGAATAAGGGGGGACCCCAGGAGCTTGGGTCTGCACCCATCTCACCTTGGCAGCAGCAGTGACCGCAGCATTGGCGGCCAGGTTCAGGCCCCTCTTGCCCACCCTCATCATGGTCTCATAGCTCTTGTCTCGGGCCTGTGTGATGTACTCGTCAATCTCCTGAGGGGTTAGAGGGGAAGGAGGAGGAGGTGAGGGGTGGGCCCTGCTGGCCAGGCCCTGCCCTGCCCTTGTTCACACCTGGACAAAGGCACTGCCTATTGCAGGAGGCCAGGGTCCTACCAGGTCACTTCAGGCTCTGGGCACCCACAGGGAGGGCCAAGAATGTATGTGGCTGCAGGCACTGGGTTGCCATGGCCTGGGGGGTTGGCTGGGAAGCAGAGTAGGGGCAAACCTTCTCCTTGTTGGACAGTGTTGGGTGCACGAACTTGCGGTAGAGTACACTGGAGCCCTTGGTATAAGGAGACAGCAGCCATATCACAAAGGCGATCTTGAGCTCAAAGTAGAAGGGGAACCTGTTGAGGGGACAAAGGTAAGAGGCAGAGCCTGGGACAGGGAGTCAGGAGGTACATTGATCCCCTGTATGACCTTACCTGGCCCCCCACCCCTTAGTGCATTGGGGTCACCATGTGATCATTTCTAATCTCAAGGGGACTGGGGGTTATGGCTGTGACCCTAAATGGGAAGGTGAGAAGTGAGCCCAGCAGGAATATCCCTCAGCAGTAGCTCCCTGGCCCTTTTCTCAGAGTCTCAGCCTTCTCGACCTGACAGAAGACCACTAACTCTTTTGTCCTGGGGTCAATCTTATAGGTCTACTCTTGAATCCTTATCCTCTTCTCCTCTTTCCCTCCCTCCCACAAAGATGGGCTTCTCTAGCTGTGATCTGGATCTCAGCCGTTGCCATGACATGCTCCTTGCTTTTAAGGATTGTTCTCCATTACCCACAGTTCCCTCTCTGGCCACATACTCCTTCATGCAGGTCTCCTATATTCTCACAAAGCCCTCATCAAAGCTCTCTCCTTTGCTTGTGCTAGTTAAGAGGCAAACTACACTCGCTGCCCTCAATTTTAACCTACTTTCTTTCCTGTGCTAAAATTATTTTTCTCAAAGACTTTAGATGCTTGTACTGCAGGTCCTTGAATATTCACTCAACATCGTTTTGTTACTATGTTCATGAGATAAGAACTTAACTCTTATCTGCATCAATTAGCCTATGGTGAAATTAGTTTGGTTATATATTACCGCATTACCGCTCAAAGTTCAGAACCTATCGATGACTTAGTGAGGATTTACTGTAACCTACAAATGCAATGATCTTTTGTCTTCTACCTCTCTGTAAAACGCTCTTATTTTGACTTCCAATGTACTGTGCTATGTTGGTCCTCCCTTCCAAAAACCATTTGTCCATTCAATAAACATTTTTGAGTGCCTGCTGTGAATATACAGATGATGAAGACATTCTTTGTTCTCTAAGTGTTCATACATAGTCTAGTAGAGTCTAGAAAATGTTTTTGAAATATAAGCATCCAATGTGTTTAGGACTGACTCATTTACAAATAGGAGAGCTGTTACCTGCCCAAGGTCTGGCAGAAACAGCTTTCCTGAATTCTATTGTGGTGGTTTGGCTGCCACCAGAAAGAAGTGTAGGGGGTATGTTTGTTCTTATTCTGATCAAGCCAGGCCTGGACAGGGCAGGGGGATATCCAGACCCCATGAAATTGTGGTCTCCACCCTGGTTCTCAATCTGTTTGGCTGGCTGTTTAGAGAAAGTCAGAAGCCCTGGACCCCAAGATGCAGGGAGTGGATGCTGGACCTCACCAGGAGAGTACGATATCTGTGAGTGTCTCAGCCGTGGTGAAGAAAGCAAAGACGATCCAGTACATCATCCATTTCACCTGAGGGCAGAAAGGGCAGCGTTGGCTGGGGCCTGGGGAGGAGGCCTCTAGAGGTTCTGTGGGGAAGGAACACTCAGGACCTAGACTTTGCCTAAGGGTCACACCAGGGCATGGGGAAAGAAATACACAGGAACCTCCTTTGAACCAGGGTCTCATTAGTGCCAACAGCACTGATACAAAGTCACCCCATCTGTAATGAGACCCACAGTCCTCCCCTATCTCTGCATGTGGGCTGGATGGGAGATGAAGGGTCATACACACTCACATATTCCTTCACGTTTTTTGTCTTCACGGCCTTGTAGGAAGAATAGGCTGGGTACAGGGTGCCAAAGATGAGCCTAGGGAGGCAGGCATGGTTACTGGGCACCTCGGCCAAGAGGAGTGGCCGCTCCCTCCCAGTTCTGCATCAGTCCCTGGGTAAGTAAGGGGAGAAGGGACAGAACTCCAGAGTGCCACAGCAACTGGTTCAATAAACTCAGGTCAGGGGTTAAAGTCAAAGCAGTCAAGACTCAAGTGATACCTAAGCATGGAAGTGCCAGCCAACTAGGGTGATGTCCCTTTCCCCTTATTTTTTCCAGCCCTTGAGACACAGAAAGACCCAGAGGATCCAATGTGGTCCCTTCAGCCATGATCCTTGGTTATGCACAAACATATATGGGAGTGTGTGTGTGGGGGGTCTAGTCACTGCCCTGGGGGTGTCTTCTCTAGACACCATGTCCATACATACCCATCTGCCTTCATTCTCTACCTCCTATCTCAGAGCCAGGCTAGATAGGGCCAGGTCCACAAGGGAACCTGAAACTGCCTAGCAGGACACTCTACCTGGCAATCAGAGGCATCACTGTGGCCCTGGAGACCTGGGGAGCAGAAGACATAGGGACAGGAGGCCCTGGGAAGGGCAAAGAGGTTTATTCCCCCATGTAGACACTCTTGGGATCAGGTTCAGGGTATGGCCCTGGGCTTGAGACTCTGGCTGGAGTGGACTTGGTGGTGACCTCATTAGAGACCACATACAGGTCACAGGTGAGGGTCTGATAGGACCAATGCCCTCAGGAAACCCTTGTAGACAAAAGTGAAGCAACCACTCTGATGGCCACATGGAATGAAACTGCTGGATTCCCTCTGGGGTGGCATGGGAGAGAGGAAGGAAGGAGACTCTGGTGGGTCTAGAGAAAGCCAGAACACAAGCACACAACAGTACTGAATGGGAAGAAGGCAGCAAGGAGGGGTTTCTGGGGTGTCAGTCCCCCATGGTGGAAGGCTGAGAGGCAGAGTCCTGAGCTGGGGAGGAGGTTGGCTGAACTCTGGGTGGAGCCCCTGCCAGGCCCAGTCCTTGACAATGTGGGGGTACTGCCTGTTTCCACATGGACCCGTCTCATAGGGGCAAGATAATTCCAAACTGGCCTGTGGAGATGGGGTCCTCAAAGACTAAGTCTGGGGTTGTGGGAGCAGGGTTCCCTCCTGGAGCCGAGGGGAGGTGGGAGGGACATAGCTCAGAGATGTGGCTGACCGCCTGGAATGAAGGCCACCTAATGCCCTCTTCTCCATGGCTTTCACAATCTCAGGCTCAGCACACATATCCTCTCCCCATTACCTCCCACACTTCGTCCTCCAACCATCTCTGCTTCCTGATGCCTAGACGTTGCCTGTAGGGGTCCTTCAGAGCATGTGCCTTCATCCCTAACTCCTGACAGTCAGTGGAAGAGGAAGGAAGGACCCAGCCCTTTGGGGAGGCCAAAGCTGGGCCCTAAGCTATGGAATGACAAGGCCCTGCCTTGCTCCCCACTCTTCCATTAGCTCTCTCCCCCTAGGGAGATGAGAGCCCAGGTCTAAGCAGCTCCTCCAGCCCAGGTCTGGTACGTGGGGGAAGAAACATGCCCACTTTCCCTCATAAATCAAGCCGTGTTGCTAAACCCCTAGGATGAGGGAAGGCGAAGGAGCAGGGAAATTAAAAATAAAAAGGGTGAGAAGCAAGGCCTGCCATGCTCCTCAATATTCTTCTTTCCAGTCCTGGGTCCCGCACTCCCATGTCTGTAGGGAACCCAAATAGGGATGACGTGCCTTTTGGTGACTGCCCTATGAAACCATGGAGTGGTCCATCCCGGGCTTCAATACCCCTAACACCCATCCCCCATCCCCCTCCCACTCGGCCGCGCCCGCTGCCGCACTCACACCACCAGGCGAGAGATGATCCAGGACACCATGGCGAGACGCGAGGCGGGGAACCGGTCCGGGCCGAGGATGCAGCTGCCGGAGGTTGAGCCGCAGCAGCAGCAAGAGCCGCAGTAGCAGCAGCAGCCGCCACGGGGGCCGCGGAGCGCCGAGCCGCCGCCGTTAAAGGGGAGGTCCCTGCCGCAGCAGCGGGCCGTGGGCGGTGGCGGTTCTTAAAGGGGAGGCCGCAGCGGCTGCGGCGGCGCGCCCCCCGCACCTGCTGCTGTCGGGCATGCGCCTTTGACCCTCAGTGCTTGGCCTTCTTCTAATGGCTCGTTCACCTTTCTTGATTTCAAAGCCCTTGGGCTGAGGTCCTTAGAGGCCTTCACGGTTCCATCTGGACATCCCAGCCCTTCCCCTGTCCTGCCCACATAGGGCTGAAAGACTTAAACATCTCACGAGGAATAATAGCTATAACTTGAGCGCCGAATGCCAGGCCTTGTGCTGAGAGCATCATATGCATTGTTTCAGTGAATCCTCAGGACCATACTCTAAGGCAGAGGTTATAATTATCCTCATTTTGAAGATAAGGTAACGGAAAGATTACAGAGGTTCAGTAATTTGCAAAGTGTCACAAAACGACTAAGTCATGCTGCTAAAATGTGAACCCAAGCAGCTTATTTTGAACAGGCTATTTTCTTCCACCTGCTGACTAGCAAACCCTCCTACCCCATCATAGGTCCTGTAAAGACACCCACCCAAGGACTCCTGACGTCAAAAGTATAATAAGTGCATTTGTCCACTTCACTTCTTCTTGATCATCACCCATCACCCCAGTTGGGAGAAAATCCTCTATTTTTTTTTTTTTTCCAAGTTGTCAGTTCCTAAGCTTTGCAGGGAGCTCTAAGCTATGGAGGTGGATACTCTGGGGCAGGGGAGTCAGACCTTCTTCAAAGGCCTGGAGTCTAGGCTGGAGATGGATCCAGGGGCTCCAGTTCCACCCCCATCAGCAAGCACTGGCAGCTGTGAATGCCCTAATTCTTAAGACATTTATATCCAGAATGTAGGCTAGCCGGAGCCAGCCTCCTGATTTTTACCAAAGCAACAAAGTTCCAACCTTTACAACCCACCTTTCCTTCATTGCTTTCCTTTCCTGTCCCATTTCAAAGCTTCTGCATTCATTTGCCCTTTATGCGGAGGTATAATCCTTCTGGAGATCACAGTACCAGCCCGTGCCCACCCAGGCTGAAAGCACATGCTCAGAGCTCTCTATTTCATTTAAGGTCTTATTCAAACTCAGTATCTTTGAACCACACAATGATCTATTTCCACACTGATGATTGTATTTTCAGGCTCACTTTGGAAGATGTTTTCCAACAGGCTCCAGAGAAGCAGCCTCTAATGACCTCTTCCTGCTATTCTTTACAACTTCCTCTTCAAAAGGCCTTTTCTAGTTGGAATACACTCTGTCCTAAACCCTTAAGCCACTTTAATTGCTGCTTGATAAACAAAAATAAATCCCATTTGGGTCTTCTTCCACCAACTTTGAGGTGGATATAGAGCCATGTTTCATGTGCGGACAGCCAGGCCTCCTGTTTTGAGGAACCCCACCACTGATTGCCCCAAACCTTGCTCTGGCCATCCCCCTGCCAGGACCCTTTCTCCCTAGGCTGCACCAGGAAGGTAGGATTCCACCTTTCCACTCCATTCACTGAGCATAAACCATAGGAAACCACCTCTTTTCCCACCTCTAATTGGTATGGCCACTTCTCACCCCCAAGCCCTCAAACCGCAATGACTTGGCACTTTCTTCTCCCAACAGGGAACAAATTCAGTAGCAAAGGATAATAATCAGATGCAGCAATGTAATGACCATCTGAAAATGAACCATCCTCTACCTCAAACCCCAACCTCCACTTGGCCTTGATTTTTAGAATGGCTGGCACAGAAAGAACTTAGTCCACTCCAAACAGATTTGTTAGATTTTTAATAAGAACATGGAAATCCCAATCAGCCCTTCAACAAAATTAAAATACAGAAAGTGAAATTAAAAGTATTCTACAGTAAATGACTTTTATTAAAAAAAAAAAAAAAAAAGTAACTGTGAACATATAAACAAGCCTGCAGGGCACTACAGTACAGCCGGAAAGAAGATAGATACATTTTCCAATGTACCCATGGGCCAATGAATCCATTATTTTCAAATAAATTCTTAATAAAACTCCACTGAGTTGGAAAATTTTGCTGAAAATATTTCTGGACAAAAAACCCAAAAAACAAAAAGCCTCATGTAGGAAAATCAAACTTTCCTTTGAATTTGGAACTGTAAGAGGAGTCCCAGGGGAACGCTGGTAATAGGTGGACATGGTTCCTGGAGTCACCAGTGTGTGCATGTGTGGAACACACCACAGCTCAGACATGACAGTTCTTTCTCGGATGGCTGTTCCCTCAAGATAGGACTGAGACTGGGAGATGGGGGGTGGTGGTGGAACTAAAAGAATCCTAAAAAGCCAATTCTCTTAAATTCTGCTTTGGCTGATTTTGTGCTATAATGGGCAGTTGATTTCTAAAAATCATATTTCTTCAAAGAGTTTTATTGAAAGGAAGACTAAATGTAATGTGCCTTTCCTCATAAACCAGGAAAACAACTGTGGTATTTCAAAAATTCTAAAAATATCTACTTTCATGAAATAGTAACTATTTCACTACAAACCTATTTTTCACTAAATACACACGTTTCCTAATCCTGGAGCCTCCTGGGAAAAGCTGTGGGTTCTCCCTGGGTCCTGCAAGACTCCAGTGCTCACGGGAGAGATTGTGGGGAATGGCTTCACCCCGTCACCTGGGATGGGTGGTGTCAGAGGTCACGTGCAGAGACACAGTCAGGCTTTTCCCCCAGGCATGGTTAAGCAATTAGCCCCTACTTGTACCAGTTATGTGATTCCCCCTACCTCCAAACCATTCCCACTTAAGTAGGCACGAGAGAAAAGAAAAGGTGTGCCCACATTCCTGGTTTCCACAAATTTTAAATCACAAGAATGTGCAGGAAAGCCTAGCGATGTTCAGGCAATTCAGAGTCCCAAAAGGCCACAGGATGGGAATGTGGCACCCTCGGCTTGGAGTCTGAAACTGTGTGTGCGAACAGTGCGACTTTCCTGTGTCAACCTTCAGTGTTGAGGCAGCGTAGAAGAGAGTGGCTGGAGAGTTTGTAATACTGACCACACTGGCTCCGAGTGAAGGGTCTCTGCTCCAGCAGAGAACCCTGCCGTTCCCTGTATGTGTGTGAGTGAAAGACCTGCTTCACAAGGGAGTTTCGAATTCCTCCATGCCTAAGACCTTGCCAGTTTGGATTCATGAGCCTTGAGGGTGCCAACAGCATCTTTCACTGCATGATAAATGATGTTCTTCACCTGGAGAGAGCAAACAGCACAGTTAGTTCATGGCAGGCCCACGCTGTCTTCTACAAATGAAAATGTATGATCTACACTGCCTATATAAGCCTACTGGTTAGTGAAGAAACCCCTCAACCAGCAATGCATACAAATCACACAGGATATAGGTCTATATTCAAAAAAGAATGATGAAATAATTTGAAAGGCTATATAATCACCATTATGTATGTGCTTACTATGTGCTGGGCACCATTGCTAAGCTCTATATGTGGACTTTCATTTAATCCTTACCATAATCTTATGAGGTAATCTTTATTATCCACATTTTACAGATGAGAAACTGAGGAAACCAAGGTTCCATGGTTAAGAACCTTGCCTAAGGTGGTCCTGTACCTAATAATGCACTAATAAATAAATGAATGGGACTACATCAAACTAAAAAGCTTCTGCACAGCAAAAGAAACCATCAACAAGGTAGAGACAACCATCCCAATGGGAAAATATATTTGCAAGCAACGCCTCCAATAAGGGTCTAACATCCAAAACATACAAAGAACTCATACGACTCAATAACGGAAAAACAAACAATCCAATCAAAAAATGGGCAGAGGACCTGAACAGACACTTCTCCCTAGAGGACATACAAATAGCCAAAAAATATATGAATAGATGCTCAACTTTGCTAGCTAGTAGGGAAATGCAAATCAAAACCACAATGAGATACCATCTCACAACTGTTAGAATAGCTAGAATCAACAGGACAAGTAATAACAAATGCTGGAGAGGATGTGGAGAAATAGGAACCCTCATACACTGCTGGTGGGACTGCAAATTGGTACAGCCACTATGGAAAATAGTATGGAGTTTCCTCAAAAAACTAAGAATTGATCTACCATATGATCCAGCAATCCCTCTACGGGGTATTTACCCCAAAGACTTGAAAATCCATATCCGAAAAGATATTTGCACACCGATGTTCATAGTAGCATTATTCGCAGTGGCCAGGACATGGAAGCAACAGAAGAATCCTATGACAGATGATGGGATAAGGAAGCTGTGGTACATATATACAGTGGAATATTACTCAGCCATAAGAAGAGATGAAATACTTCCATTAGCGACAACATAGATGGACCTTGAGATAATCATGTTAGGCGAAATAAGCCAGACAGAAAAAGTTGAAAATCACATGATATCATTTATATGGGGGATAGAAATATAAAAACAACAAACGAGAAGGACAAACAAAGACTCATGGACATGGATAATAGACTAGTGGTTATCAGAGGGTAGAAGGGAGCGGGGAGGTAGACAGGGTAAAGGAATCAAATATGTGGTGACAGAAATTTAATTATGGGAGGTGAACACACAGTGTAAATATATATATGCCTGTTAAAATGTACAGGTGAAACATTAGATTTCATTAACCAATATCACCCTAAAAAATTAATTAATTAAAAAATAATTAAAAAGTCTTTTAAAAATTTAAAAAAGAATACACTAAAACAGGTAAGATTATTGTCTAAAAGGAAACTATGTTATGTATGAAGTAGGAAAATACATTAAAAGTTATTTAAATGAACTAGCCTAAAGACAGTTTAAAATGAACAGGCTAAAGACAGTTTTAAACCAAGATGGTGATTATTTTGGGAGAGGGAAAGTGGGGGGATGGAGTGGCAACAGTA
Source organism: Eidolon dupreanum (assembly GCA_028627145.1). NCBI lineage: Eukaryota > Metazoa > Chordata > Mammalia > Chiroptera > Pteropodidae > Eidolon > Eidolon dupreanum. The sequence continues at coordinate 25,596,909 of CM053515.1, forward strand.
CATGAAGACTTCAGCAATGTAGTTGTTATAAATGTTTATGTTGTATATGTGTACATATGTATATGATACTTTATTTCTTAAGCTGAGTGATGGGCACATGAGCCCCCTGTACTGTTCTCTATTAAATTTTTTGTATTAATTCAACAAATATTTACTGAGTACCTACTGTGTGTCCAATATTGTGGTAGGAAAAGCAGTGAATAAAACAGTAAAATCCCTGCCTTCATGGAACTTAAATAGCTTACATTCTGGTAGGGATAAAAATAGATAAAATACAAAGTATGTTAGATGGTAAAAAATACTACATAAAAAAATAAAGCAGTGACAGAAGACTGAAAGTGCTGGAGATGACCTGTTAGAAGTAGAGATCTATTGGAGGTGGGGTCTGAAATAAGTATACCTGAATATTTGCATTATTATATCTATAATACCAATGTTATCTATTTATCAATGTGATAAACTGTGTATAAGAACTTTATGACTGAAATGTTCCATAATTTTGAAAAAGGAACAGCAAAACACATCAGACTCAAGGTTGAAGGCAATTTAATCTACCAGCAATCAGGAAAAATCTTCGACCTCATCAGTCACTGACCAAAGAAAGCACACCTGAGCCACAGGCATGATGGAGGGAAAGTCTCCCCATAGACCGAGAGAGATGCATTCAGATGGCTGTAGTTTGACCTAGGGAATCTTGCTTCCTTATTGTTTCTTCTTTTTATGGTACTAAAGCACCCAAGTATATTAATAATGAAATTTTTCCCTCAAAATTCCAATCTATTTGAGGAAAAGAAGAAAACAGAAGAATAATCTGATTGTCCAGCTTAGATCTGCAAGGGGAAAACAATCTTCACTCTTGTGAATACAATTCTTAGGGAAACGGAATGCAGTCCTGAAAACAGCTCTATAGAATTGAGTCTGCACAGAAACCTGCTGTGAGAAGCAGCTTCAGAAAAAGACCTTCTCCAGAACATCCTGAGAACAAACTGCCTTAGTGCTTTTCTCACCTGCTTGGGGAAGTCAGTCTAGTCATAGTTACTAACCCTGAAACACTGTATCTCCCAAGGGCACACTGGAAATGATTAAGTTAAAAGATGAGTACTCCTAAAGCCAAACCTGAAGAGGACTGATTAAATACTTCCTAGAGGGAGGACTCCATACCCCCAAACATGGTTTGTCATCTGTCCACAGTCCTCAGAAAGCAGAATGTGTCTCCTGTGTATGTAACCGAGTAGGAGATGATGAGAAGACAGGGTGGGGGTGAAGGAGGAGCCGTTTACCTGCAGTTTATCCTCATGGTTCGTATGAGTGTTAGAGAGATGCCTAAATTCCTGTGTTAGGCGGAAACAGTGCTTTACATGTTCTGGAGACACAAAGTCTTCTGCTACTTTTATGCAACTATATAGATTGTGCACCTGGGAGGGGAAAAGCAGAGGGAAACTATTAGGCATTGGACACTCAATAACATATAAAAAATATCCATGATATAGTTTTAAAAACCTTAGAAATACTTATGATAATATTCCATTTTTTTAAAAATAACATACGCAGAAAATTTCTAACTATAAATTTATAAATAAAAACAGTATTTGCACAGAAAAAGATCTGGAAAAATAGACACCAAACTGTTAACAGTAAGCTACCTCTGAGGAAGGCAGGATGAGGGGACTAAAAAGGGGTATGGCACAGGGTGCTGAGCTGGGACTTCCACTTTTTCAACAGTTTCCATTTAAAAACTTTTAAATGAGCATTTAAAATTACATAGAAAAAATTAAAAAGCAAAAAATAAGTAGTAGTTTAAGAGCAATCTATCTACTCCAGACATTTATATCTATTGCCAGATTAGCAAGAAAGTCAAAAATAAGGAAGCCCATGGAACTGTGGAGCCCAATCCCCAAGATGGAACCCACCTGGTGTGGGGCTCCAGCAGGTATGAAGACAGCATCTCCCAGGAACTGAACGATGGCCCAGCCTTGTACACCATACTCTTCATAGAGTCGCTTACGGAGAGTCTGGTCCAAGTACCAACTTTGGTCATGAATTGGGTCATGATCAGGGGGATTCTCCTGGCCTTGCTCTTCTCCAACCTGAAGCCATGACCAAAAGACAAAGACAGAAAAATCAACAGATACATAAAAATTATTAACAGCATAAATCCAACTTGCTGCAGGAATGTCCCTGGTGGGCCACAGCTTCTGCTGTACTCAATAAACATCCTCTAGGTGTAGGTTCAGCCCTTTGGAGCATTTTTACAAGAGGTAAAGGTCTTTAATGCCAAGTGACTCCACATGAGAAACCCAAAGCAGGCTGTCTCAGCATCCCCAGACCCTTAATCTGTGAGCTGCGAGCCCACTCGGGAGCATACCTTTCGGAGCAGCTCCCGGATCTTCTCCGCATCCTTGGCTGCATAGATATGCCACAAAGCACCGGGCTTCTCTTTTCCATCGTGAATCCTCTGCTTAGTTACCTCATCAGCATCTCCCTCGTCAATTGTCTTGAGTACCTCTGAAAAGAGCAAAAATGCCACTTACCAATGTAACCAGTACCTCTGAGTAAAGTAAAATGTCTAATTCAAACAAGATTAATCTCCAATATTCTTGTCCTTCTGGAGTAATATAAGGTAGACTCAAAACTCATATTGATCTAAGCTTCCTATACACAGGAGAAGGGACCCCTATCTTCCTTACTTAATAGAGACTCAGCAGTTTTTGGAGGTAATTTTAAAACATATTTCTTGTTCAAACTATATAGCCATATCTGATGTCCAAATTGCAGATTATTTCCTGCTACAAGTAGATGGACTCTATATACTTTATCAAGACCTCTTCAAATTCTAGGGAGTCTATGGATTTAAGGCCACAAAGTGTAAAGCTTCTCTGGCAAGTTAAGAGGGCCAGCTTCTAATGCTTAGCTGTTATAATCCCTTAAGGGTAACACAACAGAAGCATCAAAAGCAAATGTGTGGCAGGAAATATACCAAAGTAATGATATGGATTATCACTGAAACTTGAGATTTTTGGTTACTTATTTTCTTCTTTAAAATTGCCTATGTTTTCCAAAACTTCCAGTAATTACATATGTTAATCTTACACTGAGATAGGAGTAGAAATGCAGCAAAATATTGCTTTTATGCTTCCTGTCTGTGGAAGTGACCTGTCACTCCACAGTTGATCTGGCTGATGGACCAAGTAGGCTGGTTTGCCCTTTCTTCTTCATTCCTTTTTGTGATGCTAAACACTCAGTGGAAAAGGACTGGTCAGAGATACACAAGTAGCACTATTCTGTTAAAACCTCCCTTCGTCTAGCAACATCCATGGGCACCTACTATGCATCAGGTCTGGCAGAGATTTAATAAAAAGCTTTTGGCTCGACTGAGGAGGAAGAAACCCAATTCCACTCCTGAGGCTAAACCTCATCATTTCGAAGCAGTGGGTTCTAAAAATTGTACCTTCATCATGAGCACCTTCCCCGATGGGGATCCCAACATAGACCATCACATTCACGGCATCAGACACATCCAAGTGAAGATTTGTTGTGCCAACTCTTCTATCTTCTGCTGTTATCAAGCCTGAAGGTGAAAGGAAGATATGCAAGGTGAAAGGAACATTCTAAAGAATCCATATAGACCCTGTAAATGAAAACATACTCTAAGATGTTCTTAAATGAGTAATGTTGGGAGAATGCAGTTTATCTAGAAATCCTCTCATTTCTTTTCAAGTGTTTTAAGACTGATTTCTAGCTTGGCTGACACTATCATTAGCTTTGGTCACTGCACCAGTTCCATCCCACCCCCTCCTAAATGATCTCTTCTTCAAAAGCAAAACAGAGCTGGGTATTAGTGATATTCAAATAAAGCTTGACTTTCACAGTGATTTAGGACATTACCAAGAGGCTTCACAAAGAGCTGGTTGGGTAGTATGACACTCAGACTTCTTCTTTACTGTTATTTAATCAAGTCTCTTAAAAACTAAGAATCATGTCTCCTTGGATAGAATTTCTGAGAGTTAACTTTCTAACTACTGGAGACATACAAGCTTATGGGTTGGGCTCATACGAATATTATGCAAATCAATACAACAAAAGCAAACATACTGAAAACCCTCCTGGATACTATTATTATTAACTTCTCCAGAACCTGACACTTGCCTGCCCTCTATCATCTCTACACTCCCTGTAGGTGAAATGGGAACAACAGTGTCCAAAAAGGCAATATGGCATCGCTCTCATACCATAGGCATTGTACATCTTGGGGCCCAGATCGGGCCTTACAAAGTAGCTGGGTAGCCTAGAGGCCAGATTGAGCCTGCCATCTCGTTTGGTATATTCTGGCAGAGGAAGGTTCTCCATCAGATCTTCAAATCTACAAAAAAGCGGGAAAGATGACTTAGATTGTCACTGGGAAAAAAAGCAGAGAGGCAAAGTTCATTTTCCTGTCATTTTGTGATGGCTTCACCAAGGCAAAAAAGTCTCTCAAGATGACCCATTGCAGTTCACTAACCTTGTTGGCATCATGTCCCGAAAATCTTCCCCAGGAGGCCAGTCCTTGAGTTTAAGCACCATTGGCTGTCCATCTTCTGACCTTAATCGCTCTGGAAGACAGAAAGCACTCCTACAAACATCTGCTGGATTGGCCTGATTTTCCAGTGACTATAAGTTTTAGGAGATTAAGCTCTTATTTTCAGACTTGTAAGCTCCCATACTAGACTAGATGGGCTTTGTTTTCTTCACCCACTGCTTTAGTACATGCTATATTTATCCCTCTTCTGTAGAGAAAGTGCTCCACACACCCTATGGGATCACACGCTTAAGCTCAGGTGTGCTCTGGGAGACATGTGACTGCCATGTGAGCTACCTGGTTGGTGCCAGGAAGGGATGTTTTTCCCCCCACAAGAGGATACAATTTGTTATTCCAAGGGCAAGTTTGGGCATACAGATGCTTAATTTCCAGTCTTCCATTACTGAACTAGATGTCAAAGCTACTTACTGCATATAATCTCGAAGCCATCCCAGAAATCCCGAACTTTCACATCAGAAATTATAGCACAGTTCCTGCAGTTCACCAAGTCCACATCCTGGTCTCCAAATTCCTGGCTAAAGGCTTCTGGCTTCCAGAGTTCTGACTTGAGCTTTTTATGTACCCCTGAAACCAGCACTGGCTGTGGAAACAAAAGTACCCCATCTAGCAAATACTTTTAGCTCAGGACTAAGGGACAGAATAGAAGGATTTCTTGGGAACCACCTCTTCTTCTCCATGATTTGTTGTTCCTTCCCAGTTTTGGAATCTATGGATTTCAACAATGTCAGCTGAGGCCAGTTAAAACTACTCCTGCTCCATTATTATACATGATTCTTACCCTGGGAGCATGCCATAGAAATCACTTCTGTTGCCCTAGTACCTACCACTATTTTGAGGTCAGAGGATAAAAGCTGACAAATGTACCTTTGAGAATACATCTTCACAATAAGAATGAAAAAAAAATCTAGAGAATTCCATAACCCCCTTGTTCCTCAAGCACCTGCTAAAGTATAAAAATCAGGGAGTGTTATCACACTATCACATAAACTTGTGTGGCCTTGAAACATTTATCTAGAAAAGTACCATTCATTTCCACCTACCTTCACCATACTCCACATCACACTTAAGGATTTTCCTCTAAAGGTGTCATTAATACCAGATCACCACCTAACAGGAATTTCAACTTCCTTATTAAGAACACAGAGCTACACAGCTTAGAAATAAATGAATCTACAGTGTGTTTTTAGGACTCTTCTGATTTTGAAAAATCCAAGAAAACTCGGAGTAGCAAGACTGTATACAATGAAATTACTTATGTCTAAATCTCCCTTGCTGAAGATCTCCTAGAGAGAACTGCCAGCTCTCCTGGTAGCTGTGGCAGGAAGGCAGACAGACAGCCCAGGGAACTTCTTATTCTTACTTACCTGGCCTTGCTTCCAACACTCCCGAAAGATCTTCCAATTGTTTTTGTTGCTGGGGTCATGGAGACACAGAAGTCTCCCATCACAGAGCCAGGAGTGAGAGGTATGTGGGTCCAGTACATTTAACCCCATCACCATCTCCTTTACCTCCTTTTGGGCATCAGTCAAGTTACAGGCCCGCTTTGCAGCATCTGAGGTTTTCTTATTTTCTACCACTGAGGCAATGATGTGGTCAAGGAAGTTGGGTAGGCTGGCCTTGTTCTTCACCCCCTGCCAAACACAAATCCACCCGGTAAGTTTGATTGAAGCATCATGAAAAGAGCATTCAAAAATCTGTCCGACACTTGTATTCATAAGTAGTTCTGATCTATTTGATTAGATTTCATAAAAGTTATTGAAATGTGTTTTATAATTGGAAGGGAGAGCCTATTAAGTCAGTGTCTTAAAATTCTCTATCCTTTTATTTGCTTTACTTTTATGAAAAAAAAGTACAGAAAGATCCCCTTTGCCTTAAGAGATCTGACATCTAAGAAATAACCTTGCATGTGCATATACACATAGACTTGCATATGCAGGGACCACAGAATGCTGTAACTGAGTGAAAAAGATAATTTACTTTTAAGGTTATCAATTTTTTTCTGGCCAGCATACTCAAGGGATACAATACTTAGGCTTTTGTAAACTTGATAATCCTATGCCTGAAGTGTCACTAATCATTATTTCTATAGAATACATGTAATCATATAACATCCTGAAAAATTTTTTTAAAAAAAGGAAAACTGGGGCTCAGAGCAAGTATACATACATACATACATACATACATACATACATACATACATATAAAAAGCCAAAGTAATTTTTAAAGTCACTTATCCAAAAGAGAGACAATCCACACTGCACAGAGCTCAACCACCCACAGCTCATCACATCTTGGCCATTAATCATAAAACAGGATGTGAAACATTTATGTACTTGTTGAAATGATCTCTAAAACAAAAACACTATGGAGAACATTTGTGTAAAAAGAAGGGGAAAAAGCTATAGACACACGATAATATCACTGAAAGGAGACGCATGAAACAATAGCGACCTCCAGAAAGGGAAATAGGTGGCTAGAAAACAACGGTGGGAAGGAGACTTTTCACTCTATCTTTAAAATTGTGTACCTCTCATGAATTCACTTGTTCAGTAAATGCTTACTAAACACCTACTATGTATCAAACACTATGGCACTAGGTACACAGTGGTGACTAAAACAGTCAAAATAGCCTTTTAGAGAGAGACAAGACAGACAATAAATAAAACATACAGTAAGTCATATGGTAATAAGTGCTATGGGAAAAATTATAAATGCAGAGAAAACATATATGAGTGGAGGATGGGAGTAGAATGGACTTTTAAAAAGGGTGATCTAAAAAGAAGGCTTACTGAGAGATAACCTTTCAGGAGCAAGGAGAAGAAGCCGTTGATGAAGCCAGCCATGTGGATACATGGGAAAAAAAGGTCTATGTGGAGGAACGGACAAGTGCAAAGGCTCTGAAGAGGGTACATGCTGGGCCATGTTCAAGGAACAGCAAGAAGGTGGGCGTAGCCAGAGCAGAGTGAACAAGAGGAAGAGTGGTAGTTGAAGTCAAAGAAGTGAAGTGAAGATGCAGAGACAGGGCTGGAGCCTTATAGTTCACTGAAAGGACTCTGCTTATAAGTGAAACAGAAAGCCCTTGAAGGATTTTAGGCAGGGGTGACATGTTTTGACTAACATTTTATTTTAAAAGGATCACCTAGGTGCTGTGCTGAAAACAGACTGTAGAGTGGAAAGAGAAGAAATAAAGAGGACCTATATAAGGAGTTTACTGCAAAAATTCATGCAGAGAGGATATTGCCTCAGACAAGAGAGGAAGCAGTGGAGCTGATGAGAAATGGGACTCTGAACACATTCTGAAGATCAGACGGAAAGGATTTGCTGACAGATTAGTTATGAAATATGAGAGAGAGAAGTCCCAAATGACCCTAAGATTTGTGGTTGAGCAACTGGAAGAATGGAGAAGCCACTGACCAAGAGAGGAAAACTAAGGGAGGAGCAAGCTTATAGGCAGATCAGGAATGTGGTCTTAGATGAATTAGGTTTGAGGAGTCTATTAGACATCTGAGAGAATGCAATATGAATGTACTGTCTAGGTAAAAAAAAAAAAAAAAGTCTGTCAGGAAAATAAAGTAATTTCTACTGATGACTGAAAATTCCAAAGTCTCAATTTCTACTGACTTCCTAACATGGCATGAAAGGTTCATTACTTAAAAGGATCGCAAACATGCCCAAAAAATAATGTACAGAAAGATCTTACTGGCTGGACAGATAATGAAGAGAACACAAGTTACCCACACATCCTCTAACCCAGTTATCAGCTCTCTGATGGTTCTTTCATGGGAAAGCAGGAAAGGCTAGAATTGTAGAGGGGACACTTACTGCTGAGGATGTAGAGAAGACCGGGGGGAAGGGTATGCCTGTGTCCAAGGGGGTTTGAGGAAGTTTTCCGGGCCCGGAGTGAAGGAGGTCTCGAAGGCTAGAGCCTTCGGTTTTGTTGTTGGAGGCAGTGGGACCCAGTAACAGACTGTTAAAAAGCTTTGGAGTCAACGGAGAGACCTTTGCAGTGGAGTTGAACGAGTCCAGCCCAAAGGGTGAATGAGACTCTTTATTGAGCACCGACCTCAGGGACCCTGCTTCTGTAAGAACATAACGGGGAACAGCATTAGGCACGACAAGGAACACCTAGTAGGCAATTGACTCCTAAAAATCAGCCAAGTGGGAAGAGGAAAGATTCTACCCTCCCCTGCCCCCCAAACTACGTACGGTTTGTCTAAACCAAGCCCGATGAGCTGTTACTATGGTAGGTCTCATGGCCAAGGAGCTCTCCTACTTTTTCCTTTCTTTTCCAGATCTGGATTTCAAACTTCCTTCTGTTCCCATTCATCTTTCATCTCCCTCACTTTCTAAGACAGTGTTTCTTCAAGTGGGTCTCCAGAACACTTATTGGAATCACATGGAGTACTTATTAAAAATGGAGATTCTTGGTCTTACTCTAAGACGTCCTCATTTAATAGTTCTGGTGGGGCACAGAAATCTGCATTTTTAACAATTCTCCCCATGATTCTTGTGCCCATTAAAAAACTAAGTCTAGCCCCTCAACCTTGGCTGCATAACAGAACCATATGGGAAGCTTATTAAAAACCTTGCATCAATTCTCACTAAAAAGGTCTGGGGTAGAGCCCAGGCATGTGCCTTTAAAAAAAGCTCCATTTTTAGAAAGAAGTTGAAAAGGATTCCCTCATTTTATGTGGTCGGCCAGGGAAAGCAAGTGGCATGTTTCATACATGTGGATGGTAATGTGTGAGTTTGAAGAATCCCAGAAAAACTCAAGTGTTCCACCCACAGGCAGAACAGAGGATTGCGTTCATCTCACCTTTTGTTTCTTCTTTAGCCTTTTGAGTAGCTAAATCCGCCAACCAGTGCAGGGCAGAGGAGGGTGGGGCTGTGTCAGGGCAAGGGGGCCTGATGGCTTTTAGCTCACTATTGCTATTTGATGCCATACTGTCTGCTTTTGGAGGCTCATCAACTCTGATGTCAGTGCTGTCGGCTTTGGGATCGGGCTCTGGAGCTGTTACCACTGCAGTTCCTCCTCCGCCTGAGAAGGTGGTTTCATTTCCAGAAGAGGCACTAGGGTTTATGCTAGGAAGCTAAAGCATAGGAGGCCAACATGGTTAGAGGGCTGTCTTTGTGTAGAAAATGTAAAATACAAATAGTATTGGCTGCTGACACTAAGTAGGTCTGGGAAAACAATCTGAAATTGTCCTATAAACTGCAATTTCATTCACTCATTCATTCATTCAACATAAATTTATTGAGTCCTATGATGTGACAGAAACTATGCTAGGTTATGTGGAAAGAGCAGTGAACAAGACTTGAAAACAAAACAGGGTTTTGTTTAGTATGTCTGAGGCTCAAATTCTACAATGGCAAATTGGTGATTTGAACTTGACTTTATACAGCTGTTCTGAGAATTAAATGAGATAGCACATGCAAAGAGCTTAGCATAGTTTCTGGCACGCATAAACTCAATAAATGTTTATTATTCTATTACTAAATTTTCCACACGATTTGCTCTAATATAGCAACCCTACTGAAAATATATCTCAAGATCCTTAAGCATTAATCCCTATGCCTCTTCTGACCATGTGTTAGTAGTAGCATTCCTGGGCCTGCAATGTAATTAGTTAGAGAGAGAGAGAGAGAGAGAGAGAGAGAGAGAGAGAGAGAGAGAGAGAGTGTGTGTGTGTGTGTGTGTGTGTGTGTGTGTGTGTTTAAAAAACAGCCTCTTGTTCAAAATAGTCACCATCAAAAAGTAATAACCTCCACCTCTGACAGAGCAATGACAAAATCAACAGCCTCTCTGGAAGTCTGGAGGCCTGGGACTGCTTTCTGGGTAGGATAATCCCAGCTCAGAAAGGCCAATATTCATATTTCTGTTCTCTGTACCTAAAATGACAAGGACAAGGACCATGCACACAGATGGGTTGGTATTCCTAGTAACCTTTTCTATACTCTTCACCTGCACAGGAACCTGAAGTATAAATCTTGACAAAATGAACAGAATCTCTTTGTGCTATTTATCAACTAAGTCTGAATTGGTTCTAAAGATGAAACTTTTGCCAGTCAGGAGGAATTAAAACCCTTTGAGTAACTCTTCTTAGGCTCTTTATAGAAAGGCTTTCCCATCCCCTAATTTCTCAGGAACCTAGGAAAGGCTAGGACAAGAGGTAAAAATGAAACATTTCCTGGTACTAAGAACTTAAGTTTCACTCAGTTATACTCAAAAACACCGCTTTACCTGTGACATCCCATTGGTGACAGCAGGTCTCAACACAGACTTGTTTTGCCGACTAATACAAGGGCAGTTGGCTTTAATTCCCCACTTGCCACGGGCAGCATGTACCATGTCTCCAATATTATACAGAGCTGGAAAAAAGACAATAATAACGCTTAACATCAGAATGCTTGTATGTGCCAAGTATTGTGTTAAAGACCTTATTTACATTATCTCCCTCAATTCTTATCACATTTCCACAAGGTAGCAGCTTTTCTCCTCAATTTTTGATGATGAAACTGAGACTCAGAAGTTAGGTTGTTTACTCAAGTACATACAGTTGGTCAATAGAAGTACTAAGACTTTAAACCAGGTATACCTAGCCCTAAAGTCTGTGTACTCTTAACCATTAATCTACACTTTCTCCCTCCTCCACAAAACCTAACACAGTGTCCTCCAGGGGAAACTTTTAAGGGTAGATTCCTTAATGTGGAAGAGTAAGTAAATATTTTGAAATGTATACTTAAGATTTATGTACTTTACTATAAGTTATACATAAAAAAAAGAAGAAAGAAGAAGTAGGAGAAAAAAGGATCAATGTAAACTTTACACAAACCTTTAACCAATGCTTGCACCAGCGGTGTGCAGGCACCCTACCAGTGCACTCAGGGAGCCCTTTTGCTGCTGGGAAGCAATGGGGTATAAAGGATCCAGGAATGCACCCCCCTCCCCCCTCCGCTTTCTTTAGTGGAGAAGAATATAGGTAGCAGTTCTGCAGATTCGCCATCTTCAATGCATGTATGTTAGTGGAAGTATGCAAGCTGGAAACAGACTTTCTGAAGGAATCATTGAAGTAAACTGGGACTATGACACAAACATGACCATTTATTCCTACTGTTAAGCCACCTTCTTCATGGACTGAAGAGGCTTGATTAGCTTCAGCTAGATTTTTAACAAGCCTAAAACCAAAGATCTTTCTGGCAGCATGGGGACTGGCTTTTTCTATTCTGGTCCTGCCAACCATAGGAATGTAAAATGCTATCTAGAAAAGTAGTAACCAGATATCATTTGCTCTCCCACCAGAAAGGTGAAGCAAAATGTGTGCAGTGGCTGCATACAATCTAACACATATATAAAGATTCAACTTCTCAGAGAAATCTGGTGAGGCTTCAAAAGAGAAAAGTCGGGCTGAAACAAATCATTTCGACAAACTTTATGACATGTGAGTTGTATTTCAATTAAAAATATTTTCTTCCTACCAAATCTAAAATAGGAATTTTCTTACCTGTACCAGGGATGATCTGTGTGGGCATGAGATTCTCTGGTTCATGAGACTGCCCCTTTGCACACTTCAACCAGGAGAAAACCTCTTCATCACCCATCTCTTCTGTCTCTAAAACAGAAGTGAAAGACCTTCATAAGATGTATCCCTCTAAATGAGCTGGAGTTTCAGACCCTAAAAGCCAATTTTCTCATGGATCAAAGAAGGTAACGGCTAACTTTTTAAAAATCTGCTTCAACGGGATATAATTTACACACAATAAAGTCAATGATTTAAAGTGTGCACTTCAATGAGTTCTAACAAATGTACAGTTATGTAAACACTACCACAATCGTGGTATAGAACATTTTCATCTTCCTTCCTAAAGTTCTGGAGTCCTTTGTAGCCAATACCCCTGGCTACCACTGATCAACTTTCTAACACTAAAGTTTTACTATTTCTAGAATTTCATGTAACTGGAAGCATACAGTATATAGTCATTTGTGCTGGGTTTCTTTCATTTAGCAGCATGATTTGAGACTCACCATATTGTTGCATCTATTCAGTAATTCACTCCATTTTATGGCCGAGTGGTATTCTATGGCAGGGGTCTCCACCCCTGAGCTGCGGACCGGACAGGTCTGTGGCCTGTTAGGAACTGGGCCGCACAGCAGGAGGTTGAGCGGCAGGCGAGTGAGCGAAGCTTCATCTGTATTTGCAACCACTCCCCAGCGCTAGCATCACCGCCTCAGCTCCACCTCAGATCATTAGGCATTAGATTCTCATAGGAGCACTGGTCCCTGGTGCCAAAAAGGTTAGGGATCACTGTTCTATGGTATGAATATAACACATTTTGTTTACCCATTCATCAGCTGGTGGACATTTAGATTGTTTCTAATTTCTGGCTATTGTGAATAAAGCTGCTATAAAGTACAAGTCTTTGTATGGACATGATTTCATTTCTTTTATAAATACCTAGAAGTAAGATGTGGGTCATATGTTAAGTTTATGTTTAAATTTTTAAAAAATGGCCATACTCTTTTCCAAAGTGATGGTATCAATTTGCATTCCTACTAGCAGTGTTTAACATTTCTTGTTCTTCTACATCTTTCACAACACTTGGTACTGTATGTTTTCAAAATTTTAGCCATTCTAATGGACACAGTGGTTTCTAATTAGTTGTGATTTGCATTTTGCTAATGAGTAATGATATTTTTTTTCATGTGCTTATTTTCCACTGATTCATCTTCTTTGAAGTATCTGTTCCAATCTTTTGCCTGTTTAAAAACTGGGTTCTTTGACTTCTTGTTAATGAGTTGTGAGAAGTCTTTATTGTCATAGAAATCCTTTAGAAATTATGTGATTGGCAAATCTTTTCCCCAAGTCTGTAGCCTGACTTTCCATTTACTGAACAGTGTCTTTTGACAGCAAAAGTATTTAAATTTGATTAAATTGTTCTTTTGCTTTTTATGTTATATCTAAGAAATATTTATCTAAACAAGGACACAAAGATTCTCTTCTATTTTTTTTCCCCTAGAGGTTTTAGCTTTTATGTTTAGGTCTGTGATTTACTTAAGAGTTAATTTTTTGTATATGGTGAGTAAAAACAAAAGTTCACTTTCTTTCTTTGAATATAAGTATAAAATTACTCCAGAATCATTTGTTGAAAAGACTGTCTTTTCCCCATTAAATTATCTTGGCACCTTTGTCAACCATCAGCTTTATATGTGTGAGTTTACTCACAGACTCTGTTCGGTAGTACTGCCAGTGTCTTAATTACTGTAGCTTTACTATAGTCCTGTAACAAAGTAGTATAAATCCTCCAACTTTATTCTTCTTTTCCAAAATTGTTTTGGTTATTCTAGGTCTTTTGCATGCCATATAAAAAAATTTTAGAATCAGCTTGGCAATTTCTACAAAAAGACCTATTGGGATTTTGACTGGAAATGCATTTAATTGACATCTTAATATTTAATTTTCTACCCACAAATATGATATATCTCCCCATTTAGACTTCTTTAATTTCTCAGCAATGTTGTATTCTTAAGTATGTGTCTTTTACATATTTGCTAAATTTATCCCTAAACATGTCATTTTTTTTATTCTACCATAAATGACATTAATTTTAAAATTCAATTTCTAATTGTTCATTGACATCTTACAGAAATATAACTGACTTTTGTTATGCTGACTTTGTATTTTACAATCTTGTTAAACTCATTTATTATTCTTGTAGCTTTTTCTGTAGATTTCTTGAGATTTTTCTGTATAGATGATTGTCTCATCTGAGAAAACCATATCACTTTTTTTCAATCTCCATGCCTTTCATTTTTTTTGATTATGCTTTTGTCTTTTATATCTTCATGATGACTAACCCCAGCACAATGTTGAATGGAAGTTGTGAAAAGTGGACATCCTTGCTTTGTTCCTGTTCTTAGGGGGGAAAACTGTTTTTCACACTATGTGAGATATTCCTGTCTATAACTAGTTCAGTGTTTTTCCACCTTTATTTCTTTATCACCTCCCTCCATCACATAAACAATCTTTTTAGACATTTTGTGTGTATGTGTAATTGTGCATCCTGCCCCATGAAACTTGAATACAAAATATACTGTATATGTTTATTTACTATGGCCATCTGGAAGGGCACGAACCATTGTAATATCTTACAATACCCCTGGCTCCAGCCAAAATCCAATTTTCACCCCTATAGAGAATGCATGATCTAGTTTTCTGAGAATTTTGACAAATGAATTTCCTACATGTCTTGAGATAATTATATAGTTCCATTAATATAGTCAATTGCATTGACTAATTTCCAAATGTTAAACCAACTTTCCATTAATGGAATAAACCCCATTTGGCCATGATGTATTATTCTTTTTATGTATCTGTAGACTTAAATTTAAACATTACGAAAGGTTTTTACATCTACGTTCATGAGAAACATTAGGTCTGTAGTTTTGCTTGCTGTCTTCATCCAGTTTTAATAACTGGATGATGGTAATGCTGGCTCCATAAAATGAATTGCTAAGTGTTCCCTCCTATTTTCTGAAAGAGTTTGTATAGAATTGGTATTATTTCCTCCTTAAATGTTTGGTATAACTTACTAGTAAAGCCATCTGGGCCTAAAGTTTTCTTTGTTAGAAGATATTCTAAACTACAAATTCAATTTCTTAATATAAGGTAATTAAGGTTACCTAATTCTTCATGAAGTAACTTTAATAGTTTGTGTCTTTTGTGGAATTTATCCATTATATCTTTGTGTCAAATGTTTCAGTATAATGTTCATAATTTTATTGAATCCTTTTGATGTCTGAATGATCTATAGTGATGTCCCTTCATTCCTAATATTGGTAAATTGTAACTTCCCAGGATTTTTTTTACTAGTTTTTTCAGACATAAGTTTAGCTGTTTTAAATATTTCTTCTTTTCTAATAGAGGTGTTTACAATGATAAATTCTCCTCTGAGCACTGCTTTAGCTGCATACCACAAATAATATGCTGTGTTTTAACCTTATTTCACAATATTTTCTCATTTCTCTTGTGATTTTTCCCTTTAATCCATGGGATATTTAGAAGTGTATTGTTTAATTTCCAAATATCTGGATTTTTGTAGCCATCTTTTTAATTTATTATTTTATGATCAGAGAACATATTCTATATGATTTCAACACACTTAATTTTTATTAAGACTTCTTTTATAACCCAAAATATAATTTTTATAGTCTATTTTGGTAAAGGTTCCATGTGAACGCAAAAAGAATGTGTATGCTGCTATTGGATGATGTGTTCTGTCAGTTAGGTAAAGTTGACTGATGGTGTGTTGTTTAAGTCTTTCATATTCTCACTGATTTTTCTGTATACTTGTTCTAGCCATTTTTGAGAGAAGGTGTTTGAAACTTCCAAGTATAGCTGTAGATACCTCCATTTCTCCTTTCAGTTTCATCAGTGTTTGCTTTATATGCTTCAAAACTGATAAGTGCATAAATATTTTAAGACTGTTATATCCTACTGATGAATCAAGCCCTTTATTAATATTAGATAATGTACCTATTCATATTAATATTCTTTGCTCTGAAATTTACCTGGTCTGATATTAATATAGTTACTCCAACCTTCTTTTGAATATTTTGAGTCATGATGTATCATTTTTCATTGTTTTCTTTTTTTTTTTAATTAAAATTTACTGGGGGGTGACATTAACAAAATCAAATAAGTTTCAAGTGTATCATTCAACAGTAAGTCTTATATATATTGCATTGTGTATTCACCACCCAGAGTTAGATTTCCTAATATCTTTTTACTTTTAATCTAACTGTGTCTTCATTTAAAGTAGGTTTCTTACAGAGAGCATTTTAATTGCAAAAAACAATTTGACAATATCTGCTTTTTAATAAGTGTTTAGTCTATTCATATTTAATATAATTATTTATATTGTTGGGTTTAAATTTACTATCTTGCTGTTTTCTATTAGTCCCATTTTTAAATTGTTTTTCATTGTTATTCTGAATTAACTATTTTTTATGATTTGCTTTTTGTCTCCCCCTTTGGCTTATTAGCAATATCTCTTTATTTTCTAGTGGTTACTCTGGGTTTGTAGTATCTAACTTATCACATTCTATCCTCAAATATTTTACCACTTTACATATAGTAAGTCTCTTACAAAACTATACTTCCATTTTTCTCTCTTTTCCTTTGTGCTGTTATTACATATTTCAATTTTATATACACTATAAACCCTGTAACACATTGCTACTACTTTTACTTTAAACAAATATCTTTAAAAAGATTAAAAATAACAAAAAAAGTCTTTTATGTGTATTCACATTTACCATGTAGGTTATTCTCCATTTCTTTGTGTAAATCCAAATTTCCTATCATTTTCTTTTGCTCAAATGACTACCTTTAACTCTGTAGTGTGAATCTGTTGCTTCTTTCCTCTTTATAACTGTTTTTCAGTAAGTTGGTTATGATAAGCTTTGGTGTGGTTTTCTTAACCTTTCTTCTGTTTGAGGTGTATTGTTGGATCTGTGGTTTTATAATTGTCATCAAATTTGGAATTTTTTGGCTAATAAAGCCAAATTTTACAAATGCATAAATATTTTTGTCTCTGCCCTCCTATCCTTTCTCTTTCTGGAATCCCAATTATATGTTCAATAGATTGCCTGATACTTTCTGTAGTTCAGCAAGACACTCGTCAAATAAATTTAAACTTCTTCTCTCCGTGCTTAGTTTTGGATAGTTTTATTGCTGTCTTCAAGCTCACTGTTTTGGTTCTTCTGCAGTGTCTAATTTGCTATTAATCCTAGTAGTGTTAATTTTTTTGAGATATTTTTCATCTCTAGAAGTTTCATTTGGGTGTTTTATGTATTTTCTATTTCTCTCCTCATCATTTTCATGTTTTCCTATGTCCTTAAGCATATTTATAAAATTTGTAATAGCTGCTTTAAGTTCCTTTTGCACTAATTCCATCACTACTGTCATTTCTGGGTTTGTTGCTATTGATTGATTTTTTTCCCCCCAGATTACTGGTCATAGTATTTTGCTTTTTTTGCATACCTGATAATTCTTGATTGAACACAGAGCTTTGTGACATTTACGTTTCTGAATATTAGATTTGTTGTAATCCTTTAGAGAAAGTTTGGTTTTAGTCTGGCATATAGTTAAGTAACTTGCAGATCAGTATAATCCTTCCAAGGCTTGCTTTACACTTTGTTACAGCAGCTCCAGAGAAGCCTCTATTCTGAGACTAAATCAGTCCCACGACTGAGGTGCTGTTACCCGTTTGGACTCTACTCAGTATCTCTTTTCTCTGGCTGATGGGTATACAAACTGTGAGTTCCATAAATTATTCAGTCAATTGCTTTCTGAAAGTTCTTTTTTGGGGCCTTGAGGAGTTTCATTTCATGCATATGAAGACCACTATACAGTCAAAAACTGAGGTGATCTCTGCAGATCTCAGTGTTTTTTCTCTACACAGCTCTGACCTCTTCAGTACTCTCTGCCTCACTGTTTTCAGATTGATCTTTCTCAACTCAGTCAGATTGCCAAACTCTGTTTTAGTTGTCTTTCCCTGTGCTACAGCCTGGAAACTGCCTCCAGGCAGTAAACTGGGGCAATTGTAGTGTTCACCTTGTTTCTTCTCTTCTCATAGGGATCAGACTTATGCTGACTGTTGTCCAATGTCTGAAACTGTAGTTTCCTTTTTGTTGCCTGGTTTTCTTGTCTTGTATGGTAGGAGGGCAATTCTTGTAGCAATTTATCATTCATAGGCAGAAGTGGAATACCTAATAGCTATTTACCAATGTAGTGCCTAGTGGGTGTCAGGCCCTGTGCTAACCACTTTACATACACTATTTCACTTAAACCTCACAACAGAGCTGTGAGAGAAGTACTCACATTATCTTTGCTTTATAGATAAGAAAACTGAGGCTCTGAGGGGTTAGGTAACTAGCCCAAGACACCATAGTTGGTGTAATAAGATGTAGAAGTAGGTTTCAAATCCCAGTAGCCGAGGCTCTAAACCGCCGTTATAACAGTTACACTTATCTCTGAAGGGGGAAGAAGGTCAAGGAGCAAGGAAGATTTTTGGTATGTAATAAGATAAAGCAAGAACAAAGGTAAGCAAAGGATTTGAATGGACATTCCTCCAAAGGTAAACATAGGGCCAAAAAGCACATGAAAAGATGATTAACAGCATTAGCCATCAGAGAAATGTATATCAAAACCATGTAAAAAGATACTACTTTACAGCCACTATAATGGCTATAATAAAAAAGACAGATAACAAGTGTTGGTAAGGATGTGGAAAAATTGAAACCCACATATATTTGCTGGTAGGATTAAAAAACTGTGCAACTACTTTGGAATATGGTTTAGCAGTTCCTGAAAGGGTTAAAATAGAACTGTCATATGACCCAACAATTCCACTCCTAGGTACATACTCAAAAGAATTGAAAACATGTTCACAAAATGGCCTGTGTACAGAAGTTCATAGTGGCACTTTTCATAATAGCTCAAAGTGGAAATAATCTATTGACTGATGAATGGATAAAAAATGTAATATACCCATACAATGGAATATTATTTGGCAAAACAAATGAATGAATTACTGATATGTGCTATGATACAATAAAACTTCAAAACAGTATGCTAAGTGAAAGAGGCAAGTCATAGAAGGCCAAATATTGTATGATTCCATTCATGACATTTTCTCTTCATGACAGAAAAGGCAAATCTATAGAGACAGTAAGTAGATTATGGTTATCAAGGGCTGAGGAAAGGGAGTGATAGGGAGCAATTGCTAATAGGTTTGAGGTTTTCTTTTTGGAGTGATGAAAATGGAATTATATAGTGGTGACAGCTGCACAACACTGAGGATGCTCTGAAAACCTTTAAATTGTATACTTTAAAATGGCGAGTTTTATGGCATGTGAATTCTATCTCAATAAAGATGTTATTTAAAAAAAAAAAGGATGTTGCACAATTATCCTTTCTTTGATTGTTTTAGCCTTCCAAATTAGGCTGAAGTACTGGCAATTGTAAAGAATGAAGCTAAGCAGCTAAAGACGGGGCAAAAACCCATTCATACTTCAATTTCCAAGTGCCACACTTCCATTGCCAGGTTACATAAGAACTACAAAGTACAGTACTTGCTTACCACTGCGTGGACGGCTTTTCCTGAGCCTATAACAGTCAAGGCAGACCCCAAAGCCGCATTTGCGACAAACCCAGTGGATGTTGAAGAGAGTTGTTTCACATACATCGCACATCTCCCGTACACCACGTACTGCTCGCTTCCATGCCACTTTCTCTGGTGGAAAGAGGAAGAGAAATACTATTGGAATTGATCATCCTCAATAACAGCAAGACTCCAAATCCACAGATTCCTACTCTTCATTTTGTCCAGCAATAATACTCAAGAGATTTGTGAAGTGTGTGTCTCTACAATTGTAAGAGAAAGAAAATACATGAAATTTCTAATATCTCTGAACAAGTGTCAATAGTGAATGAATGTCTCATATGTTGCCACTTATAATACCATAAAATTTTCGATTTAGGGGAGTTTGAAATAACAGGATTCTTCTTTTGAAATGTGGAACATACTTACATTGTACAATTCTGCTTAGCCTAGAAATAGGATCTAGCATCTCAAAGACATAGAAATATCGTAAATATCTGAATGATGTGGGTTCTAGGTGTGAAATATTACATTCAGTAGCACTTCATCTATGTACAAACCACAGAGTATAGCTTACTAATATAAACTGGTTCAAAGCAAGCTGAAATTATTCAGAGTGAACTAAACCTGAACAGGGATCAACATGCATATTATGGCAGCTGTGATATAAATTCACAAAAATGAAAGGCAAGCAGGGAAGGAGTTTTTGGTTAAGTGCCAAAAAACGGAAAGAATGAAGTCTGCTGGATAGAGTTAGGGCCTCAGCTATACAGTTTGCTAGAAAGAGAAGTCTTATCATTCATTAATTCATCTATAGAAAATGCCATTTGCCACTCCTTCCACTCCTCCCTTTAAGCAAAAGAAAACGAAAGTTTCAACTAGGAGTGCCTGGAAGACGAGCCAGAGGATGCCTTACGGTGTGGCTCCACCATCATCATGGCCTCCTTCTCGGACATCACGAGCTGGCAGAACTGGTCCCCAACGTTGGCCAGGATATATTTTGAGGTTTCTAGGTCTATTCCTTCTGCTAGAGAAGAAGAGGGAATCCACAGGTTCATGGCATCAGGATCACTTTGCTGGGGACTCAGAAATCCCTCCACGCGGAGTACCCCCTTTCGAGTGAAGATCAACCTGAGACAAGAAGTTAGTCAAACAAGTGGTAAGCAGTAGCAGCCATGCAAACTAACACACGCCTATATCCTAGGAGCTAAAAGAAATCAAATGAGACTGTACTGGAATCAGGCTGAATTAAGAATTTTCACCACATCTGACCAACAAAGTAGATTCTTTACACTAGAGTAAGAAAGTTTGTTAATACTTAGTAGGTCTGGGTTCTTTAAAAAGCTATCCCAAGAAATGGCTACCACTTTATCCATCCACTGAGTATACACCTACACCCATATCACTAGATGTGACCAGAGAAAACACATAGAGCCATGCTCACTGTCACACTTTTAAGTTCATGCCTATCTACATCAAGTGAGCCCTTAATATCACCTGGCAGTCACAGTACAGTTTCCTGGTGTACTCCCTCTCCTAGGTGCCTGTTTCCTATCCCATCCTTTCTTTTTAAACCTCCAATATTATTTCCCCATGAAGACCTTGCTAAGTATTCCCCTGAGAAAATACAAGTAGCCAGAAGAGAACTCCCAACCCTCACCACCATACTATCACACCTTCCTGCAACTGGGCCCATGTACTCCATCTGATCTTCTGCTACAGTGAATGAACTAGGTCCCAGCAAAGCCCAATCTCTCCACGTCTGCTCTATATCCTATTCTCTCATAGGCATCCCTCTATTATTTCTCTCTTCTAAATCATCTTTTTTCCTCTCTGAATTACTTTTGTCAGTATTTGAACTTGCTATCACAAAAATCCTCTCAAAATTTCTATCTCAAAAATCCTCTTGACCCCACACCCTCTTCCACTTATTTGCTTGTTAGAGAAGTTTCTTGAAAAAGTTGTCTATATTGATTGTTCCAGTTTTTATTTTTTCTTAATCCACTCCTGTTATGCTTTCCTCCACCAATCTATGAAAACTGCTTTTGACAAGGTCATTCCCTTGTTAAATCTAATGGTCACTTCCAGTCCTTATTTTACCTGACCCTATCAGCAGCATTTGCCACAGTTCATTGTTCCTTCCTGGAAATACTTTCTTCAGGTGTCTTCCAGGATACCACATTAGCTGTTCTTTCTCTGCCTCCTTTACTAGTTCCTCTCCACTTTCCCATCTCTAAATGTTGGAATGCTCCAGAACTCAGCCCTTGGACTGCTTCTCTTCTCTGTCTACACCGATTCCTCACATGATCTCGATTAGACTCACAGTATTAAATAGGGATATCCAAATTTTACCTCCAGCATAGACCTCTTCTCTCAGCTCCAGAGTTGTATATCTAGCTGCCCTTTCAACATCTCCATCTGGAAATCTAATAAACAACTCATACTTAACATGTCCAAATTAAAATCCCCCATTTTCCTTTCTAACCCTGCTTTTCCCTGAGAAATCTCCTTATCAGTAAATGGAAATTCCATTCTTCTAGTTTTCAGGTTAAAAGCTGAAGAATCATCCTTGCCTCCTTTCTTTCATATTCCACATATGACCCATTAGAAAATCATATGGGCTCTATCTTCAAAATATATCCTTTATCCAACAACTTAACAACTTCCCATCACCTCTATTGCTACCTCCCTGCCCTAAGCCACTATCAATTGTCACCTGGATAATTCCAACAGCTTCTTCTGTCTGCCTTTACCTCAATGTAATCTATTCTCAAGGAGACTGTCACAGTGCTCCTTTAAAACATTCATCAGTGTCACTCATCAGCTCAAAACCTCCAATGACTTCTTCTTATTCAGCATAAAGTCAAGGCCCTTAGAGGAGCCTTTTAAAATCTGGACACATCATTAACTCTTTGACCTCAACTCCCTTCCTTTTTATTTAATCTATTTTAGTCATCCTAGCTCCATAAATATAATAGGTATATTCCAGCCTCAAGAAAATTGCTCTTTTTTTACCCTCTACCTGGAATACTTGTCTTCCAGGAAAATGTGTGGCTTACTCCCTCACCTTCTTCAGGTCTTTTACCCAAACCTCTTTCTCAAATAACCCTATTTAAAACTACAGATTCTCTAGCCTCCTCTTTCTATTTTTTCTCATAGTTATTAGCTGATATACCATATATTTAATTTTTTTTCCTATTTATTGTCTGCCTCCCAAACTAAAATGTAAACCTCTCAAGGGCTGGAATTTGATGGTTTTGTGTACTGCTAATCCTCAGTGTCCAGAATGATGACTAGCATACATTATGTGCTCAATAAACATTTGCTGAATGTGGATAAACCATTTGGATTTATTTTAAAAATTAAAGATCCTTAAAAGATCATTTATAAGAAACTCCTCTTCTAAGTTTATCGAGCATAAGAAAAGTGGCTAAATAGCTACTGTATGGTAAAGGCAGGGAATATCCCTAAGATCTATCAGTTATCTCTAATTCAAAGATGATTCACTTATCTCCTAATCTTATACCCCCTTCCTTCTAAAGGACTCAAGTTACTGATTTCAAATGGAATCCAAGTGAGGACTAAATCAACATAGCTGAGGGGCTGGCAGCTGAGACGGTTCAAATTCAATTCTTCAAGGACAAAACCACATGTCATTTCGCAATTCAAACAACTAACTGGCTACTCTGGTCTAGCCGCAGCAGACTCTGAGAGCAAAGAGGTAAAAAAAACAAAGAGAAAAGATGGTGTGATATGTTTACTGATTCAGAGTAACAATGGGAGTTACATGTCACTAATGGAAACTAGGAAGAACACAAAAAAAGTCTGGGTACCTCCGGAAGTGAAAGAAGCGGCAGGCAACAGTGGAATCATCTTGTTCCTGTTCCTTAAATTTCCGATACCGCTCCAGGCGGCACTCACGACACTTGTGCAGGTGAGGAGCTACATTGATGCATGACCCATCCTGCAGGAAGGGTTCTCCAGATTGCTTTAGCTTCTTCACTTTGCTTACATCTTTCAGGACTGACTGGCCAACTGTGGCAAGGGAGGGAGGAGAAATGGTTGGTCATGACAGGTATAAATGAGACTCAATGAACATAATCCTTTTGAGAACAGATAATTGTCCTGACCCGGGCCACTCCTCTTTGCACTGCTTGGGCATGTGCCCATCAGGTCCATCTGTGACAAAAAGGCAGTAGAGAGAGCAAAGAGGCTTCATTTGGGAGCTAAGCACCATGGAGAATTTGTGGGAGGTGCCCCATTATAATTTAATAACTCTGGGCATAGGTGAGGAAAACCCAAGGAGAAAAAAGGTAGCCAATAGCTATCTCTAGCCCCTCAGGATATAACTGTTCAAGTAATCAAGGGCTTTTGGCTCCCATGAGATAACAGCTCCTAATGACAACAGCTACTTTTACCACCAGACTATTTTTTTTTTTACCATCAGCTCTTACACACTTCTGGACCATAACCTCACACCATAGGACTTAATAGCTTTGGAAAAGGCATTACAACCTTATACATGTGCCAGAGAGAAGCAAAGTGAGGGGTGATTTTCTTTGCTTTAAGTCAATAAAAGGCTGCTACGTGAAAATGGAGACCAATACTCAGTAACTCCCCTGAAGTCAATTAAAGAGGATAGGCTAAAGAGTAGAAAGGGATGAGAAAAAACCCAAGGAAAGTTCCTGACCAAACAGACTACCAAGGAAGATCAAGGATCTTCCTTTGTGGGATATCATTCAGAAGGACAGATACTGCTTACAGTGCTGATGTAGACACAATTCTGCCCTGAATCGGATCTGATGAGGGGTCTTTGTTAGGCCCTTTTGGCTATGTTAATTCTATGAGATTACAGAACTTTCCATCACAGGGAGGGCCTCTGCCACCCAACAGCATGACAGGCATTCGAAGCTAGTGCCAGAGCCAATCCCATGTTTAGCCCCAGCAGGATCACCTTTCAGGGGTGCAGTCCGAGGCCGGCCCTTGGGGGCCTGCTTCCCTTTGCTTTTGCCCAACAACAGCTCAGCACTGCGCTCCCCATTGGGGCCCAGCTTCCCCATCAGGTGCTCTGGAATCCCCTTCAGGCCAGTCTTGGCCTGCAGCTGCTCCTCAGAGTCGCTCAAATCTGACAGGTCACTGTTGGTGCTGGAGTCTGAGTCCTGTCTGCAAGCCAAGCTTCGTTCATCCAGTGAGAACCTTTTCACAGCTTCAAAAGGAGCTTTGTTCTCCTGTGAAAAATCTGCTGGGGAGGACAGAAAGCTGCTTGAGTGCCTGCCAAAGACGTTACTAAAGGTTTTGAGGAGAGGATTGTCCTGCTGCCCAGGCCCCACAGTTGGCCTCTCCTCTGTAGGGCTGGAGGAGAGAGTAGGCATCTCAATGGGCTGGATGAGGCTGCTGGTGGGTGAACTAGAACGGCCATTCCCCATGGCAGAGAGGCTCGAACCCCCGGTGGTAAGAGCTGAGCCCAGAACACCAGACACCAGTTTGGAGGAGTCAGTTGTGATAAAGAGGGTTTTCTTCTTTGCTAAAGATGCCGAATCTGAAGAGGAGTGAGACTCAGACCAGTTGGATGCTGCCTTGGAGGTGACAGTGGTAGCAGAAGAAGAGCTACTTGATGCCTGAGATGCAAAGCTGCTGAAAGGATTATGTTCAACTTTCTCCACAAATGCCAAGAATGGGTTAGAGGGCTCTTCTCGGGATAGTTTAGGGGGCTGTAAAAATAGATTTTCATGACTCTCTGGGGTACGGGCATTAAGAAGGCTCCGTGGGAAGGCTGGTGTGAGGGTGGGCATGGACTCTGCAGGCACTTTCCGGTCCACAGAGCTGCCAGCCTTAGAGCCTGATTTAGTGTCTGCTCCAAGAGTGGATCTGCCTTTACATAGGCTCTCAAGGCTTTGTTTGAAAGAATCTCGACTGGAAGAATCATCAGTCAAGCTCTCTGAAACGGTAGTGAAGTAGTTACTGGTGGGTAAAGTTTGGGACATGCATTGAAAAAACAAGTTTTTGGAGAGATCAGAGTCTTTCTGAGACTCTGGTGCAGAGCTACTGCCAAAAGAGAAGCCCAAAGGTTTGTTTTCTGTGGCTAGAACACCATTGGACTGGCTCCTTCCACTTCCAAAAGTCAAAGGTTGGGATAAACTTGGAAGAGACGCTCCAAATCCAGAAGAGGCCAGAACAGAATTTCTTGAATTCTGAAAAGAAGATAGCCTGAGTTAGAGATGCTGGTTTCTCTTGATAACCTTATGATCTCTTTCTTGGACCTAGGCAAACATTTCCTGTGGGTCAATCAAGTTTTCTCTCCTGCAATTCTATGAAAACTGCTCTTGTAAACAGATTTCACCAGCATTAGAGAAGAAACCTGCCACAGACTACACAGAGAGCATCTTTAGTAAGGTGAGCTAGAGACAGCAGGATGTCATTCATCCTGCCACTCCCTTGGTTGTTAGCCAATTGGATGTCACAGCACTAGGAGGCCGTATAGGCTTCTTAGCATCTATCTGGAAATAATGACTCCACCAGGGAATTGGTGAAAAGAATTCCTGAACAGACATCAGCTTTTACTTTGAAATGTACCAAGTGACCATGTAATATTAATCTACCTCAATGACCTTAGGGGCTATTGTTAAAGTTTTGATTTATATAAGCTATTGCAAATTTCCGACCTTACAAAAGTGACTTCAGCCCCATGACAAACCCATTGTACATTAAGAAAAACATCCTTTAATTAGTCTGAAACTCCTGAAGATAGACCTTTTTGGAATTAGGCCATTTATTTATGAGTCCAAGTCAATCTACAAGTTGAATATCTATTTCAATTAAAGTTAGATCTAAAGATACTAAATTAAAGAAAGCACAATGGTTTCTTTAAAGGTTGTGTTATCATTAGGATCTAACAAGTCCCCAACAGGAAAAGTGTAGATATGATATACCCACCCAACAAAAGCATTCAGCATAACAAATTGGACAATGAAAAAACACTTTCCTTTTTCTACCTCAAAAATGTTAACTTCTGCAATGAATAAAGAAGAGTGTATGCATAAAGAAGGGTATATATCATATACCCCTATACAAACACAGGAACATCCATAGGTAGGTATGAGCACTTAGGCAATACGTGTTAATTTAATAAAACTCAGATCCTAGCACTTGACTAATAATGAACCATAGATTACTAAAAATAAATTAACCTTCAAGTAGTAGAAGATATCCCTAAACATTAACTTTAAAACACTGGAAATAAAAATGATCCCATGACTGCTTAATGGATAGTGTTTCCTTTTGGGGTGATAATAATTTCTGTAACTAGACAGTGGTAACAGTTGCACCAATATGGATGTACTAAATGCCATGGTACTGTACTCTTTAAGTGGTTAAATGGTAAATTTTACATGTCACTTTACCACAACTAAAAAAAAAGTTCCAGATAAACAAAAGCGCTATGTTAAAAAAGGGGGGAGTGTTAATTTACTTAAGGTAGTCTTTAAATATGCAAGAGGCATCTACATTAAAACTTTCCTTGAGGGAGGCATAGAGGTATAAGAACCAGGAAGGCCACAAGTTGACAGCTGCTAGAGAGACAGTTCCAGGGCATTTTAGAGTTCATTATTCTTTTTTCTTTTCCTTCTCACTAACATACAACCACTTAAATCCCTTCCCAACAAAAAAGAATAGACAGACACGGCCCTAGGCTTTGCAGTTGTTTCACTAGCAGGATTTGGCCAGGAGCCTTGACACCTGCATGACTGCAAAGAACCAGCATGGTAGCTCAGGTTTCACTACTAAAGTTACCCTTTAAAAATAAATACACACATGAATAAAGAACAATTTGGATGGTCTTTCATTTTCCTTCAAATGATTAAATTACAAATCCTTTTCTTATAAGAAAGTGATGACAAGCTGATTTCAACTAAATTTTTAGGGCAAGAAATTTTCTGGGGGCTGTGTCCCTATTTTAAATTTGATATCATAATGGAAACATCCATTTCTACATTTTAAAATCCTGTCTCAAGAAGAATACATAGGTTGACACATTAGCAAAATTACTGATGTAATCACATAAATTTCTCCAATCTGTTTGGAAAATGTCCTTTGAATCCACATTTCATCAATTCAGCTTTGCTATTCTCAAGAATAAGCAGCATTTAGTGGAACTCATCTTGTAGCATGTAAAATTTGGTCTATTTTGTAATCCTCATTTACATCCATACTGCCTTAACATGGATATAATTTTAATTAATTTGAGCGCTATGATGACACACACACTGGAAATCCACATAAGATCTTCACCTAGTTCTCTTGAGAATGCTGGTCAACTAACAGAGGACAAATCATAAACAGTGTGAAATTTGCATTCATAGGCCTTCTTCTCTTCTGCCTTACTTCCCCTGCACACTAGGGATTAACAAATTGCATTTTCTAGGGAGGGGAAAAAATCAGATGAAATGTATATGCCATGTTTTATCTGGCACTGCTATACCTAAAGTGATTCCATTTTAGGACGTGAGCTCCTTCAAATAGGTATTTCGATTCTTTGTTTGTAATATACAGTACTTAGCACACAGTAGTTTCCTATACATAATTCAAAAAATCATTTAGTATATCTTTATATTTTATATTCCAGCTTGAAAAAAATATGACTAGCATCATAAATTATACTTTGGTGACCAAATTAAGAGTCATAACTAATTCTGATATTGTTTCAAATTTGATTATGGAGCCAACTTAATGTTAATTTGTAATTAACGAAAGTTTCAGCAACAATATACATGCATATTAAATAAATAGTAAGGTGGATACTACTGTGATTAATTCCACTGAATTTTCCAGAAAAGGCTTAAAAAGATTAAGTTAGGAGAAAAAAAAATTTACGGCTGTATGCAATCATAAAAAAGCCCAATCTCAAGAGAAAATATCATAGAAAATTATGAACTAAAACATAAGGGCTTGGTATAGTAGCTTTCACATAGCCTATTATAGTGTTGACTACCAACACTGTAATCCATTAACCTTGCCTCTCACAGGCCCGGTGGAGGCTCAACCACCACATGAACTAAACAGATAACTGAATTAAAAAGATTCTCCATCAGATCTATTTGAACATCTCATTAGATTGGGTTGTATCATCAGTTTTGATTAGCCTAACTGTTCAGGTGACTTAAGATCTGATAAAGTTATTAAAATATATACATTTGCCCAATGAGCAGTAAAGGACTATCCACAGAGTTCGATTTAAGTGCATCTCAGAAATATTCCTTTCCTGTGGCATTTGAGATGCCTTTTAATGTGTTCCCAACAAAGTAGGGTGAAAGAGTGAACCCAAATCTTGCAAATCTGCCCCTGAAACAACTCACCTCTCCTGGGGCCTGCGACCGGCTGTCTTTCTGTTTTTCTGGCCCAGTCCCTGAAGCAAGGCCAGTGTCTGAGATCCTCACCGTGGTTGGGGTAGAGCTGGCAGTAGTGACCACAGCTGCTGAAGCCACCATGCCCTGGCCAACTTGTTCCAGTGTTTTTCCTGCCTCTTTGCTTTCGGCTCCACCCACCTCTGGGGTCAAAGGTGTCTGACCTGTGGTTGTAGAATATGGAGTAAAAGGTACAGGTGTGTCCCCACCTATAGGCTCATCCTGCACCACCAGAGTCCTGCCGTTTTCTTTGGTGTAAGTGGCAAAGCGAATGTTGCGGTTAATCTGGGGGACAAATGTAGTCGGTGGTTGCTTGGCTCTCTGATCCAGCCCTGGCTCTCCACTGGCATTCCCTCCTTTCCAGGGACCTCGGCTTGCCTCACCTCCATCGTTCCCATTACTGTCTACTTCACCCCTGTCTCCTTTTAATTTCTTTGATGCAGGGTCACACCCAGAGTCCGAAGCACTTTTTCTCCTCCGGCCATCTTTCCCCTCTATGCTCTCTCTTTTCTTCTTTCCTTTGGAAGATTTTACTGCTTTTAACGTACCCCCCTACAAAACAAAATTCAAAAAAGATTTATTACAAGGGACTTTCCATTCTGCGAAAACCATAAACTGTTAGCTCTTTCCCATCTCTAGAAGCAGAAAATCAAAGCAGGCACAGATTGCCAAATTCCAATGCTGGCTCTAAGACATCCCCTTCGTCAAAAAGCTCAAATCTTCCAGTGACTCAATTTACATACACATATTCAACATAATGGTCGCTAGAGACAAACTCACTTGGCAAACCTTCTCTTAAATAAAGTGCACTACTTCCTTAAATGGACTTTTTTGAAGGTTTTAAAAATTTGTGGAATTTCTTTTACAGAATGGAACACCAAAGCTGGGCTGGGAGTTCATTTGCTCCTTGATACTTATCTCCTTGTTTGACAAAAACGGACATTTCAAATACTGCAATATAAAATCTCCTCCTCCAGAAGTCACTAAAAACTGGTGACAACAATAAGAAAACCAACATTTGTGGGTCTGTGACCAAAGAAAAAGTGAGCCCAACAGAGACAGGTTTGGATTGCTCTTAAAGACACTATAAAGACACAAAAAAATCTCCAGACCTTATTTTGAAGCATTAGACAGAGCAAAGCAAAAAAAGTCAGGCTACTATAGCCCAGTCAAATCTCAGCTTATCCAATAATTTCAGCCTATCTAATGATATCTTACTTGTGCCTTATTTGAGAGGCCAGATAACCTTAAAAGATACAAGGTAGACAGGGCAATTCCTATTTTATTCTCTAAGGACAAAGGGTGGGAGGCTTAGGACACAGCTAACATTCCTTCAAGCAACCTTTATGCAGCAAGAACTTGTATCTGGAACATATTCAGACTGGTATCCCACCTTGAAGCAAGTATTCTTTTTAGCTTTACTCAGATAACTTTCAGATAGTTTAATCTGATGATGATGTGTTGACGTGGCAATAAGCTAGTGATACACAGTTATTTAACCATTAATATTTACTAATTTAATAAACCTACCCTTACTGCCCTTAAATATTTATAGTCTTTGTGCACTTCTGTACCTGTTATAACTATTATTATAGCTGTTATAACAAACTTCTTCAAATTTACTTCTTTTGCCAGCTTTAGTTCTTATATTTTTTTATTCTTTGTTGCCTTCATTTTCATCTTTTCTCCTTCAATTTCTTTCCATAACTCTTAATCAAAGCTCAAGATTTGTTTCCCCATACTTTTGGTAATATTAATCTAAGTTTCTAAATCCTTCATTCAAGAACTATTTGTTTCCTAAGAATTGTTTTAAAATTTTTTTATCTCTTCTTTAACCTCTATCACCACCCAGTTGTAAACTACAGAAGTATGATCAGTGAAATCTCTCCTTTCTTGCTCACTCATTCAAGACGAGGTGACTACGGATCTCTAATAATAGTTACTGTAAAACCTGGCAGGATTGTCAATAATAATTATGCTTTTCTATCTAGCTAAAAAGATAGTCACATCATGGCAAAATTAAAAAGGGAAGAATCAACATCTGCTGCTGAAAAACGTAAATCTCACCTCTAACTCATCTGGCCAACCTGGCTCAAAGCAACTTGAGCAACAACTCTCATGTATGTTCTACTTATGGTGACCTACTCACATGTGAGTGGGTAGCCTAGGACACTGAGACCAGCTATATCTAGCCAGGCAAATAGTACCTGGCACATAACAGTTGTTTACTAAATAAATGAAATAAGGAAAGGAAGAAAAAAAATGGGGCCCAATATACCATCATCAAAGTAACAGGTGTTTTCAGCTATGTAAACATAATCAAGAGATTTATCTTATTTGTAGCCAAGATAGCAATGTTACAGAGGTGCTAAGAGACTATGAGAAATATGTGCACAGCTAGTCAATGCACTACTGAAGGAAAACCACACCGGATTCCTTGATTGGTTCAGGCACTGATTTATAATGCACCTTTTTGGGGGGCTATAATTTTGAATGAACCAAGAGTTGGCCTAGGTCACAGTTATTATAGAGTAATCCACTGTGTGCTGAGCACTGAACTAGGCACCTGTCTGATTTGATCTTCTTGGGATACAGAATTTCAGATTCCTTTGGAGCTCACTACCATCCAATGGAAAGAAAAAGAGGATGTAGTTTCTCCTTTATTTCTTATTACTGAGTAGGTCATGAATATTATTACTGCTTATTGTAGCTTTAACTGTCTACTGTATCTTTAAAATATACTTATCCTAAAATAATGTAAGAAGAAATAGTTAGGCTATGGATTTTAAAACGGCTAAGCAACACAGCCATGATTAAAAGGGTTTACTCAGACTAGTTCTCTTTCTTGAAACTATCCTCCCTTAATTAGATAAGATTGTGGAGAAAGCAAGAAATGTATATTAAGTAGCCAGAGCTCAAATCCAAAGGGCATCCCATGGATAACACACACATAAGGAATCGACATAATAACATAATGCAAGCTCATGAGTCTGCTCAGAGACTCAGTCCATTACTATACCTCGCTCTGAGGCGTCGAATTATCCATCAGCATCACATGAATCAGTCTGGGATCTACAGACTTGATCTCACCACTCTACAGTTGGAGCAGAATAACATAATATGAAAAGGGGAGAGGAGAGATTTAATACCTTGTGCACTAAAGACATAATTATGTATTTTTCTAATCTATGTAATTATCTCTTTATTTGTTTCTACTCTTCTACTAGAATAAAGCTTCCACTAGAGTGGGAACTCTACTATCTTACTCACTTCTAGTGTAACAATATCTGAAACAAGGTCTGGACGATGGTAAGCATTCAAATATTTGTTAAATGCCCAAGGGCCATTTTGGGGATATTAATTTCAAATTTTACATCTCTAAAACTTTCCAATGCTGTACATTACAGAAAACAAAAACCTTCAGAACCAATAATCATTAAAAGCACCACTTTACTATTGAAGAATAAAATCTTTTGAGAGGGGCCAATTTGACATTGTCAGATTTAATGTGCATATCCTTTGCCTCGCATTTCCACACCTAGGAATTTATTCCAATAAATAATGTGAAACAATGTACAATAATATATGTTCAAGAATTTCACTGGGGCATTATTTGAATTGGTGCAAATACTGGCAATGATTTAAATGTCCATCAGTGGGGATGTAGACAGGGTAAAAAAAAAATTTTAATTTAAATCATTTCTTTGATTAAAAAAATAAAGTATATGTCCATCAATTTTAGATTAAATTTGTCATGATATATCCATTCAGTGGAATATTATGCCTCTATTTTAAAAGGACAAGGCAAATTTCTATACATATTTACAAATAAAGATGTTAATTTGCAATTAAATTAGAAAAGTAAATTATAGAACTATAGATATCATATGATCCCATCTGTTAATAAAGTATATATTTATGTAATTATCATACAAGTAGATAATATATAAACTTTACACACACGTGGTCTTTGGAAGAATATATACCAAACTATTAATGGTGGTTACCACTGGGGGTAGTGATATTTGCCTAGCGGAAGAGGTAGTTTTCAATATCTACTTTATATATGTGTATTGTCTAAATTTTTAAAATTAAAATTTAATAATTATTTAAAAACTCACAAATAAAATCATTTATGTGTATATTACACGTGACTGCTAAGGTCAAGTCTGAAACCAATTCAAAGGTATTATAAACATATATTTATTTGCCTCAAAACACTCCTCTATTGTGTTTCCTATACAATTCTCCAGGTAGCTCTAGATGCTCTGTTTTTTTTCTGTTTACTACATTAGAAACAATTAACTTTTTTCAGTATCTAAAAGAGAGTGGCATATTACAAAAGCAAATATTGACTAGACTTTTAACTACTACTAAGCTTTATGAATATAATAAAATGATAATACCACTTCACATTTGTATATTGTTTTACAGATTCAAAGCACTTCCAAATACAATATTTTACTTCCCAAAACAGAGCTGTGAGGTGCGAGGGGGCGGGTACCTAATTACCTCTAATTTCCATATAAAAACAGTGAGGTTATTAAGAAAGGTGAACAGCCTTTCTCAAGGTCATATTATCATTAAGTGATAGAGCCAGAGATGGAACCTGAGTCTTCTCCCTTTCTCTACATCACCCACTCTAAGGGGATGGATGGACCTTAGACGAAATAACACAGTCTCACCTCAGTGACAGATACCTCCATAAGACGGGTGATGGAATCTTGATGGCTTACAACACCGCAGAGCCAACTTTCTTCCCCCTCTGGCTGGTATACTTTGACCCTGTGACCCTGAACACTGTAGGGACCTAAAAGAGAGAACGGTCAGTACTGAATATTTTTGGCTAAGCTATAGTTTTTCGTAATTGTTTCTAAAAGCAGAAGGAAAACGATGGTGTAAATATCTGGTACTTTCAGTCCTCTTGTATGGAGTTGAATAAAAGAGCATTTTCAGATTTAACACACTAAGCAATTTAAAAACAAAACAAAAAGTTTTTCCCAGTGACCTTTGTAAATTCAGTTTATTTAGAGATTTCTTAGAATCTCCCAGGCCTCTGGTTCCACCTTATTTCAATCTTACAATTCTAGAAGTTATACAGGGAAGAGAAAGGAAACCTACAAATCAAAAACTACAGGTGCTATGAAAATATACTCGGATCTATCTGACACATACATAAAAAAAGTGGGAGTCCAGTCAGTTGAATGTACTATTTAGTTAAGCGACCATAGGAATGATCTATAACCATTTATACTCTGCTATCAGACTTTCAATAACAGTAGGTGCAGAGTTCAATTTAGGAGGTTTCCAGCCTCTGCACTAATAATAGTCTGAACAAATATAGCACCTGTCTTCCTAGGAACAGAGTTTCAAAGATATTACTTTATCAGCTGGTAATGTTACCCTACAATTTCAGCTGGCCTTCCAAGGACAGTTTCTCTCTCTTACATCTTATACATTTGAGTCTATATAGCTAAATTATTACTTATTTTAAAAGATCTCTCAGAGCTCTAATTAAGTTTCCTTAATTTTCTATCCATTCTCATATACATCTTCACCTCTTATTCTATCTATTCAATTTTCTTCTTCTCTGCTATCAAATTTTCCTCACATTCTTTCTTCCCTACATCTTTTCTTGATTATTAAGTATCATTTTATCCTGACACTCTCCTTCCTTAAATAGATCAGTATTCCTACCTTTACCTGTTTAGATTTAGTTTGACAAGAGAACCAAGGACTCTATCTCACTGAAAATCATGATCAGGATGAGGTTCAGAAAAGAAGAGGAGTGGATGTACAACACGAAGGGAAGGATAAATGAAGCAACAGTCTACCTTCTGTGTAGTCCTGGGCAAAATCTATATCTGAACAAGAAAAAGCTAATAATTCTTTCTTGTTTTCATTCTTAAAAGATAACATGCTGTTAATGTGAATGAATCTGTAGACACCTTCCTTTATGAATATATCTTGCATTTTAGTTGTTATTTGTTAGTATTAACTAACAGTCTTTAGGATGGGAGACCACCTAGGAAGACCAGGTGCTTTAAGTATTAAAAAAAAAAAAGAAAAAAAAAAGGGATTGTAAGCTGACAAAGTCCTTACAATCTGTGAGGTCGACCAAAGGTTGCCTTGCCTAAAAAACAAAAAACAAAAAACAACAAAAAACAACAAAACAGTCTTTAGTCCTTAAGATGCTTATGGACAGTAAGCTTAACAAGGGCAGGGGTTTTTCTAGCTCACAGTTATACTAGCTCATATTCATTAAGGTTTCGCCTTAATAAATATCTAAGAAATGAAAAAAACAACAAAACAAAACCCACAACAAAACTATGTGTATGAAATGTAATATAAAGAGGAAACAGTGGTCTGAGTGAGATCCTATTTTTCCAGTCTATTCTAGAGATCCAGCTAACTGGAGATACTCTTGACTCTACCCACAAAAAAGAAGACAAATGTTCAGAGTTGCACTGTGTCCTCCCCATTCTAGCACTTTCAACATTGACCATACACCAGATTCTGAATTCAGGGACAGAAGACTACCTGTTCTTACCTCGGCTGAATATCTCTTGCAGCTTTTGGTCACTGATCAAAGCATTAACTGTTTCTCTCAGTGCGGCGTGTTCCAAAAGAATCTGGTTTTGGCTATCTGTTCCAATCTGGTAAAGATAAAAGAAAACAAATGAATATTAAAACAAATAGCAATTGTATCTAACCAGCAATAAAATCATACCCCCGAGAAGCTCTATGTCAGCATTTATCAAAGAATGTTCTGTAGAACCCTAGTCTCATGAGATGCTCTGCAAAAACTGATGCTGAGATCAGTTAGGTTTAGGAAATATTATATACCATATCTTTTTACAATAGCATATAAAGGCTCTGAGAATGTAGGAAAAAATTCTGTTCAGGTCAGTGTTTCTCATACTTATTTGATCACAAAACATTTTATTCCTTGTAAATCTTTTTGCTTATTTGATATTTATCCAACATTTACCAAGTGCCTACTCATATAAGCACTAGGATTACAAAGATGAATAAAGCAAGGTTACTGAAATGGAGTGATGTTGAAAACATATAGACAACGAAATCATCATTAATATTTCACAAAACACAGTTTAGGAAATAGTTCTCTTAGCTGCCTCAATAAGACAGCAAAACTCTTAAAAGTCTCTTAATTTTTAACCTTCAAACAGTAATCCTTACTAACGAGAAAAAAATATTACCATCCATAAATTCTGAAATTCTAACTCAGATGCCAGTTTGTTCAAACTACTAACTTATCCTTTTTCTCTGTAACTAAAGATATACCCAAGCTCTTCAATATTTAATGCTGCTTCAAAACCAGCCCAAACTCCCAGCCTCCCTGCCACCGACAGAAGTGTAAGTTCCCTCAGACTCAAACTGTAGAAGCAGTCACCTCTGGGAAGCCACCTTTTCTGAGGAGACCCATAGAATTGTGGTCTTAAGTGTTAAGTGGCATGGGGGTGGAGGGGTGGGGGGGTTGTAAAAAAGGAAAGAAGCCTCAGCTTTTCAAGGAAGCAGAGAAACTGTTAAAGGCACAGGAAATTATTGGAAGTAATTTGTTTTAGTGTTAAAAAAAAAAAAAAGAGGAGGAGGGATACTATATTTATAATCAACAAAGAAATTAGCAAGAAGAGAAATAAACTTAGAACTAAAGCAAATGTTAAGTACCTGGAACAAATGCAACCCATTAGCATCTGACAGAAAACGAAGCTCTCGATCCAGGAGGTATTCAACTGGAACCACAGAACCCAAACCGAGTTTATCTACTAGGGGAGTGAAAGTCTGTGAAGTACAAGAAACTGATTAGAACTTGGAAAAGAAAATAATAATTCAACCGAATCTCTAACTTCAGAGAAAATATCCATTATTAATATATCTTTCACTACAGTAAATACAGATAAGCTAAAACGTTAAGTCCTTGGAAACATTCCCAACCCAGCATCTGCCCTCAAATAATCATAGAAAGCAAACTAGAGCAAAAAGTTAGCTCGATATTCTTACTTACAGCTAAAAAGGACAAGAAGAATAAGAAATTCCTCATTTTTTGCAGGGATCTGACATCTTGCCTGGCTTCAAGAGGGCATTTAAATTACAGTAAAGTCCCCAAATAAAAGCGTTACACCATTATCTCCACAACTACTGAAATCTTTGTGAAAGTTCTAAAATAATCACTGGTATAAATATGTATGGGTAAATTCATGCATATTACTGTTTCATAAATAAATAGCCTATATAGTCATCCAGGGGCCCATATCAATTTGAGCTTCTTCTAAAATTTCAATTGGAAAGTGGCCTTAAAAACAAATGAAAAAGACAGTATAGTAAGTGATGATATGTATAATCAAAAGGCAAAAAATATTTGTTTTAAATATTATTTATTTAACTTGGTTAGCTATAAAAGAATGAGATTTTTTAAAAATGTAACCATTTCTAGTAATACTTTGCTAACAAAGAAAGATACAAACAAATACTCTCAGAATTAAGTTTTTATAGCACCGTTTTTTCTGACTTTGGAAAACAAAACTTAATAATTAAAAAAAATTTAAGCACAAACAACAAAAGCAAAAGTGAACAAGTGGAACTATGTAAAACCAAAAAGTCTTCTGCATAGCAAAAGAAATGATCAACAAAATTTAAAATGGAAGAAAATATTTTCAATCATATATCTAAGAAGTTAGTGTTCAAAATATATAAGGAACTCAAACAATTTAGTAGCAAAAAAAAACCCCCAAACATTAAAAAATGAGCAAATCACCCAAATAGGCACTTTCCCAAAGAAGATATACAAATGGCCAATAGGTACATGAATAGGGGCTCACTGAGAAATAGAAATCAAAGCCACAACGAGAAACCATCTCACATGTGTCAGAATGGCTATCATCAAAAGTAAGACAAAAGGTGAGAGCTGGAAAGGATGCAGAGAAAAGGGAGCCCAGTGATCTGCTGGTGGGAATGTAAAATGGTGCAGCCACTATGAGAAACAGTATGTGGGTTCCTCAAAAAATTAAAAATAGAACTACCATATGAACCAGCAATCCCACTTCTGTGGGGGGGGGGATATATCTGAAGGAAATTAAATTATTTT
Source organism: Eidolon dupreanum (assembly GCA_028627145.1). Taxonomy (NCBI): domain Eukaryota; kingdom Metazoa; phylum Chordata; class Mammalia; order Chiroptera; family Pteropodidae; genus Eidolon; species Eidolon dupreanum. Next base: position 25,635,151 of record CM053515.1, read on the forward strand.
TCTCAAAGAGATACTGCACCCCATTTTCACTGCAGCATTATTTACAATAGTCAAGACAGGGAAACAACCTAAGTACTCAGTGATGTATGAATGGATAAAGAAAATGTGGGGTTTGTGTATGTGTGTGTCCACATGAATATTCTTCAGCCATAAAAAAGGAGGAAATCTTGCCACTTGCAACAACATGAATGAACCTTGAGGGCATTATGCTAAGTGAAATAAAGCCGAGAAATATAAATATTACATGATCTCACATGTGAAATTTAAAAAAACAGAACTCATAGATACAGAGAGTTGGTGGTTGCCGGGGGTGGGGGGAGTGGGAAATAGATGAAGATAGTCAAAGGGTACAAACTTCAGTCATAAAATGAGTTAGTTCTAGGACTCTAATGTACAGCATAGTTACTATAGTTTACAATACTGTACTGTATACTTTAAAGTTGCAAAGAAAGTAAATCTTAAAAGTTCTTACCACACACAAACAAAGGTAACAATGTGAGTCAATAGACCATGTTTTAGCTAACCTTAATGTGGTAATCATTTCACAATACATATGTATATATTAAATCATTACATTGTATATCTTAAACTTATGCAGTTATATATCGATTATATCTCAACAAAGCTGGAAAAGATAGGTTCTATAAAAAAAAGAATTTAAAGATTACAAAAACTGTTTTATAACCTTACTATGAGAAAAGACTAAGGGTAGAAAAATTATTCAGAAACAAAAAGTATCAAATATTATCTAATATAAAGTTTCAGAAACACAGGAGAGAAGGTCTAATTTTTGCTTTGGTAACTTCAGAATAAAAGTGTGTTAAGAACAAAGCATGGAGTTTTGGGAATTCTAAAGAGTTTAGCTATTGGATAAATACCATAGTTATAGTATAGGAGTAAAGCCCAATATGTTCTTAGCCAATATGTCACTCACCAGGGCTGGCCACTGTGCAATTGAGACTCGCGTGCCCTGGACGAGGACTGGGTCCTTCCGGGGTGCCCATACTAGAGAGCCTTCCAGCAGAAGCACAATAACTTCTTCAGCATGAACTTTAACCCAGGAGTGTTGCTTCCAGTTACAGCCATCAAATTCTACAAAGATCTGCAAAAAGAGATAAAAAAGCAGCTTAGAGGTCCCAGCTGGAAAAATCCTACATTATTATATATAAACAAACATAAACCCTGTTTTGAACAACTGACTAGGAAAAATTCTAACTTGTTTTTAAGTTCTTTTAATGAATTTCAATAAAAACCAATCTTACTTGAGAACCAGGAAGCTAATCTCAGCCTCACTCTGAAAAGGCAGGACAGAATTAAGGAGGCATGAATTATCCACAGTCAGTAATTTTAGGTGTGATCCCACTGGAATTTGTAACTCTTAGTTTCCAATTCACAAGTAGGCACACTAGCTAGAGGCTTACTATCTATCTATCTATCTATCTATCTATCTATCTATCTATCTATCTACCTATCTATCTATAAAGCACTGTGTTAGGTTCAGGAACAGAGAGAAATCTAGCACATTTCCTGGTTTCAAGGAGCTCATAGTCTAACAGGTATAAAGATAAATTTTTACATTTTTACTGAAAATGGCCGCGAACTTCTTTTTACTGTTTGAACAGGTGATATGTGTACATCGTACAAAATTCAAAAGCATAAACACTGGAGGGAAAAAAGTTGCCCTCCTGGTCCTGCCTGTGAATTTTTTAAGTACCACTGCCAGCAATGATCTCATATCTACTAGCAGAGGCATGCTGTCATCACAATAATGCTGTGCTTCCTCCCAGAAGAGACACTCCATTTTTTGAGATATACTTAAGTAGACATTGTAAGAAATTTTTTTAAGCAATTCATATTAAATGAAACCATACTTTTCTAATAAATAGTATGTTTAGGTTTGGCTTTTCCATACAAATACTGATTTCCGAGCAAGTTCAACGCAGCATAAAGAACAGGACATGTGCATATAAATATTAATATTTAGAATAGACACATCCAGTGTCTAAAGTATAACTGGTCACAAAAGAGCTAAAGTATTTATTTATATTCCACTTCATTTTCAAAGAATTTCAGTTGGTTTCTGGGAAACATATACAATAAAATGATAAAATATAAATTAAAAAATCAGGGACAAGCGACAACATTAAGTCAGTACCGAAGTGTAAAAACGGAAAACTTAAGCAAGCAATAAGGATCTATACAGCTATATAACTGAGTAATATATTTGGCTCTGAGCTTCCTTTTAAAGGTCAATCTGAAAATGGAGAGGTCAGCTGCATAGTTCTCACTGTCTAAAAGGAAAACATAAAGCAATTACTCAGAGAGGCAACTCTTTTCCAACCACTTGGTTTTCTAAGAAATTTTCCTAAGGCAACAGTGAGTGATGTAGGAAAATGTCAGAATCCCCACAGCAGTGACTCTCAATTGGGAACAATGAAGTTATCAGGAAGACCTCTAGGTACTTGGGGCACCAAGCATTTCCTGTAGACTAAGTACTAGAGCTCTTGTACATGTATGTACTATTATTTTTCAAATGATTATACAACAAATAAAATCCAAATCATTAAAACTGTTAACTGAATTTATAAGTTTTTGTTAGTATACATGTTCTCATCTAGTCAATATAAAAATTATAGTTACAACTATATGAAAATTCAAGATACTAAATAAAGTATGAGTTATTGCTCAGTAGCCTTGCAAGTCTTAATCTCTTTATAGGTAATAAATACTTGTGAACTGAAGTGCATTGCGGAAAAATTATCCCAGAAATCAAATTCATTATATAAAGCTCTAGTTTTATTATTTATAATAAGCCAAGAAAGCTTCACTTCTATGGGGAAAAAAAAAAAAAACAAACCACACACACGATGGGGAAACAAGACCCTGAGGGGGAAGGAGTAGTTTATGGAAAAAGAGAACACTGAACTGTACTCTATTTAATATATGAATGGGCTCACTCATATATGCATATGTGTTCTAGGGGAATAAAACACAACTTTGAGTAACTTGCAGGTGACTGGAAAGAGATGTATTTAAATTTAAGTGCACATTCACACACCAAAAAGGGTACTAGCAGCATAATAAAGAAAATTTGGGCCTTAGGTTCCAGGAGGCTTGGATTTGAGTCTTAACTCCACTTTCTAGTAATTGCAAAACTTGGGCAAGTCACTCTCCCCTCCTCAAGTTTTGGTTTCCTCCCTTGTGATAAGACACACCTGTCTTACAAGACTAGTTATGAAATGTAAATAAAGTAATGGATTCAAAAGCATTTTGGTCAATTGAGAAACACTACTTGGACAATAAGAAGTCATAAGACAAGCAGAAATAAAATAAAGTGTGGGAAAAGTTTAGAGGCCAAAAAAAGTTCCATCAAGTTCTATAATGGCAGAAGCTACAGCACACTGAGGCGAAGGAGAGGAAGATGAGGCTAAAAAGACTGAGTTCAGTGTGAAAGATCTTGAGTACTGGGATTCAAAAAACTGTGCGTTATCCAGCTGCCAATGGGAGTTGTATGTATATGTACATGAATATATATATGCAACTGCCATTAAGAGGTTTCTACCTGAGGTCAAGATATGGATAGAGCAGTTGGTTTTAGGAAAACTCAGCTAGCTAGCAGTGGGCAGAGATGGATTAGAGGGAAGGGGGAAATATGGGGTGTTCTTACATGACCTAGAATGGGAACAGTGAGGCTAGGATGGAAGTGACTCGTGCTCATGAGAATCCATGAGTCCAATGACTGGCTGGATATAAGGGTGAGGGGAATTTTTTAAATGACTTGATTTTGAACCAGAGACTTAGGAGAACAGTCGTGCTATTACATAACTAATGTCAGGAGGTGGCAACGGCTGGAGGACTGATGGGTCTTGAAAGCTATGAAAAGGAGCGTATGGAGGGTTCAATGCCCGGGCCGAATCTGACCCTGAGTGTCAGTACTCTACTGGGCATCAGTTAGAAAACCACAGGTTGTGGCTCCATGGTGACTGACAGCTAGAAGCCATACTGCAGTTCTAATCTGCCAACCATTTAAAAAACCAACATAAGTCACAAAATTCTAAGACATACCAACAGACAAATATAAGAACAACACTAAGTCATTGTACTAAAGCTGTAATGATTTTTATTCTTTGTACTTTAAGAACTTAAACATTTAAAAAATTAATATTCAGGAATTGTATCATCACATATCTGAAACCATTAAGTTTGAAAAGCTGAAATATTTGAAAGCCAGATTTCACCTCATTTAAGGGCAATTATCTCTTAACCTGCCTGGGCAAAGAATATGGAATAAAGTGCTTAACTTGACAACAACCACAGTGCTGTTTGTTCTCGGATCAAACAACAGCTCCAGGCTAACAATATGAATTTAAAAGCAATATGGAATGTGGAAATATGTAAACATGTTCTTCCAACAGTGAAGCTTATTTCTGGCCCTAGCACTGTGCCTCACCACTATCTAGAGTACTAGGAGTTAGAACATGTAAGGAAAAGAGTCATTTCAGATCAAAGTACATAGAACACAAACTGTTAAAATGGCAGTGGCTAAGCCACAGGACAGGAAGAAAGGATATAAACTAACAAAAATCAATGGTAGTGGTTGGATTGAGTCAGATGGCCAAGGCAGGTTGATAATCTAAACAGAACAAGATTCAAACAGTTTGGGTTGATTTTTTTTAGTCTTTAAAATGTTTCTACTATTAGAGTGAAAGTTGCAAATAGTACTACATGCTATAGCTAGAACCCAAAGTCTACATGTAAAATATTTCATTAGTTAAGGAGAGTTAGTGGTAAAACTTTTGCTTTCATTACCAAATTCCTTTTATAGTCTATACATGATTTATACTCATTTTAGTGACATTAAACGCAAATAAATTATTTAAAAATAAGTTACCCAATTGATAAATTCAGATAGCAGTAATCTGAGTTATATAGGCCTTCATATTTATTATGCAATCATGTTAGCATCAGTTTGATTATAGTTTTCCCTAAGTCCATTCTTACTATAATAAAATTAATATTCACACACTCGACAAAAAGAATGCCTTGTGTGTGCGTGTGTAGTACCAAGAATATCAAAGTGAATAAGGCAGCACTTGGCAGGAGGGACTAAGATGAGCCAACAAAGAGGTACAGAAATTATTAAGAGGGACAGAGATATGTAACAAGGGCAATAATAAGATCTGAACATGTTATGTCAGAAAAGGTATCTGCTTTGGGAAACTAGAATAGTTTCACAGAGGAGGTAGTAGTATACAAGTCAGGTTTTAAAGGACAAGCTGCATTGTTCTGGCAGAGAAGGTAAAGAAAGATTTTCCAGCAGGTGCAAAGGCAGAGAAACATAAAAATCATAGTGTTCCAAGAGGAGGAAGAGAGTAAGCTGTAAAGGGCTCTGACTGGCATGTTAATGGATAATAAACTGAAACCTGGTGGCAAATGTGTCTTGTTCCATTGGTGGAGTGTAATGTGCATTTGAACATCTTTAGGCAGCGTCTGTATTTTCTATTTGCCAACCCCTGCTACATCCTTTGATCTGTCACCTAGCTGTTTCTCATAAGCCTGGTCCCTGGACACAAGTGAGTTTATGCTGTAGGCTACAGGCCTTGAAGGAGCCCCTGACAGTTTTAAGAGAGGGAGAGGGAAGACATAGTAAAGTATGTTTTAGAAAGATACTGCCACCTGGGGGGAAAACTTCTCAAAATTCATTTTAAACAGGAAATCAAAACAGAAATCACAAAGTGTTTTATAATTAGGTGAATGGCTAAACAGACTTTAGTCATACTATGGAATAGCATAAAGTAGTTTTAAAAAATGAGACATATCTAAATGGACTAATGTGAAAAGACCTCCAATATATATTATATGGAAAAGAGCAAAACAGCAAGTTGCAGATTTTTGGGAGGGGGGACGGGTACAGGAGGAAGACTGGGATAGGAGAGTTTATAAAGCTATTTTAGCCTTATCAGTCAATGTCCCTTCTTTTTTTCCTTTAAATATGTGTTCATATATTATCTTTATAATTAAGTTTAAAAAAGGAAAGAATTAACTTAGGGATCAGGTTAGAAAATAAATTATAGAGGGAAAAAATTGGAGGCAGGGAAAACAATTACAAAGCAATGATAGCCAAGGAAAGAGATGAAAAAGGCCTCAATCAGTAAGAATGTATGAATGGAAAGCAAAGTGTATTTGAGAAATCAGAGATTAAAAAATAACTGGTTAATGATGATTGTGAGAGAGTAAGGGAAATGGAAGACTAACTCCCAAAGTTCCTAAATTTTCTTTTCCAATTTTCCTACCTTCATTCTAAACAAAATATAATCTCTGTTACAAATGATTTTACAAAGCTGGGATATCTTGACAATCCAGATGGGGAATGATGCTTATCTAGACTACTACTGTTTTCAAACAAAAAATAATTTTCTCTCCATAGTTTCTTTGATCAAGAGATAGCTTTCTGAGAGCACATCTTCATTACAGTACAGTTTTTTTTGGCGGGGAGACAGCTTTCTAACAATTATCCCCAATTTTTTCCTACTAACATCCTCAATAAATTAAATGACTAGCACAGGGATAACCTAACTCAAAACTCAAGTACATGTACTGCTCTAAGGGGCTTTCGAATCGCAAAGCTCTAGATTTCCATCTCAATTTCCCCATTTCTTAGTGTGTTGCCAGGAGCAAGTTACTTTAGCCTCTTTGAGCCTCACTTCCTTTCCTATAAATAGGGACAGTTTAAGTACCTTAAGGGATTGTCATGGGATTAAATTAAAGCGCAAAATGCCTAGCTGACTGTGGGCTCCTGATAAACATGCATTCTTTAAACAAACTCAACCACTGGTCCGGTTATAAATTGGTAAGATTTAAAAAAAATAAAAAGAAAAAAATTGCACTCTCTCTCTCTCTCTCTTAAGAATCTTAAATATGTGTATACTCTGTGTCTCAACAATACCACTTTTGGCAATAATCCTAGGAAATAACCCTAAACAAAGAAAAGACTTTATTCACAAAAATGTTCACCACAGAATTATCGATGAAGCCTAAAATCTGAAACAATTTCACATGTAATGAAAGGAGAATAAATTATCCAGCCAATAAAAATTGTCAGATTTTATTACAGAGCATTTACTGTTCTCCTTTCAGTTATGAAAGCAATACATGTTACCTGTAGAAAATACAGAAAATCACCAAGAAAATTAAAATCAACCGTAATACAAAAGTTTTTTAGTAATACAGGAAAATAATTGCCACATTAAGTGAAAAAGCAAAACTCAAAATTGAAAACACAATATTCACCTTTTAACAATTCTAAAAAAGTTTAGAATACTTATCAAAATAGAAACAGCAGTTTCTAATGGGTTGTGACACTACAGGAACTATTTTTCTCTTATTAAAATAATTTCTACATTTGGTATAATAGGCATGCATTACTTGAGAATCAGAAAAACCTTAAAGATCAATCATAAATACCTTATAACAGAGGGCCATAGCGTAGAAATTCCATTATAAATCAGATATGAAAGTTAATGATACTGGCTTCTAAAATATTTTACTTTTTAAGATAGGGTGGTCAAAGAAGGCCTTTAAAAATAATAGAAAAATGCACATGTTCTCTGTTCTTGATTGAACTTACAATCTAGTAGGGGAGATAAGCTACATATCTGTAACAAAAAAAACTGATAAGTATTCCAAAAGAGGTATCCACAAAGTGTTAAAAGAATAAAGAAGAAGAAAAAAAAAAAAAAAACAGTGGGGGATCCAGAAAGGCTTTATAAAAGTGGTAGAACCTAGAATAGACAGGCTTTCTTTTCTCTTTACAGGATTTCAATGGATGACAAAATTAAAAGCAAAGGGTAAAGGGATAACAATGCAATGAAAACCAGAAGTACTAGGAAAGTGGAGGATCACGAAATCAGGGCTGCTTGTTGTAAATAGCTATTTGGCAACACCCAATTTTCCTTGTTGGATTTCTTTGCACACCAAGGATTCTTATCTGTAATTTGGTCTCTTGAGTAGACCAGGAGGGGGCTCTGTGCAGATCTCTGGATACGTGTATTTCCCACTGTAAATTAATAACCTTGCATGTGGATTTACAAATCAGTCTCCAGAGCGTTTGGTTAGTGAGACTCAGTCCCCCTGAGCCTGATTACCCCTGAAGACACACAAAAAAATCTAGTTTCTGCCCTTGCAAAACAGAGAGAGGTCACACATGTGAGTCCCTACTAAACAACTAGACAGGTTTTACCTATCTACAGAAAAAGGGTATAAGACACTCTGGCAGTAGGGATAGTGCAGTGGGCAGGGCTTAAAAACCAATAACCTGTCAAAGGCAGTAGAAAGCTGAGAGGCAGCAACAGGTGTTGTGTCCCCCAGGCCTTATGGAAGCTCGCCTACAGGAACCCACCCCAGCTGTTGTTGAGAAAACTGCTAGCAGAAAATGTCAAGTTACTTACCCACCATTTAGGCGGGTAGAGGGAAAACTAAATTGACCAGAACAAGTTGGGGATTAGAACTAGGCAAGTGAGCACTAAAGGAGGGAATAATAAGTCCCTTGGCAGGTGGGGAGTTAGTGAAGTAACTCTTAGAAACAAATGGGTAATTAAGAAGAAAAGATCTGATTCTGTAGTAAAGAGAGAGGATGCTGGACAAAATGACCAGTGTATAACATACACAGCCCAGAAATAGAATGCAAAGACAAATTAAGATAAAGCTATTAAGAATTATACGTATAAGACAAACTTTTTAAAAAACGAACTATACAAAAGGATTTGAGTACCTGAAAAAAGAAAAAAAATATCAGCTCAATGTTTCAAGAATGGCCTGCTGTAATAGAGTTAAAATGAAAAGTGTGATTAGAGGGGTTCACACTTAAATGTTATTCTTTTGTAAAATCTCACTTTTATTTGAAGTTCTCTAAATCATACTGATCCACAAAAATATATTCTATTTACTTTAATAAACAGCATGATATCATGGTATCACTCAGGTATTTATTTAAACTTTTGAAATTATAGGCAAGAAAAGGACACTTAAGGATAACCATTAAAAGCCATAAACTCCCATTTCAATTAGGGCTGAAGTTCTATGTTTGTTTGAACACAGGTTGAGAATAAATAGTAATGGATTGCACAATGGAAAAATGGTACTATCCTGGACCTGACTATAGTTATTACATAACTAGAAAAAAGTAGAGAGGTATTTTAAAGGCCACCTACCCTGAGACAAAGAGGAAAGGATGGAGAATGAGGTAAAATAAATAAAGTCTATATACTCTTTCACTCCTCTTGGAAGACTCCCAGATAGAAGAAACATGGTACTAGATCACATCATCTCAAATCAAAGGGAAGGAGTATTTTAGAGTTCACCTTTCCCCTAGATAAAGATGAAAAATTGAAAGATAAAAAAAAAGTAAGGCAGATATGCTTCCACTCTTCTTGCAAGTTCTGGATAGCTGAAATGGTTAAGCTACATCTTCAAAAAAAAATCAAAGCTACTAAAAGCATCATTCAATTCTACCATACAGCAAGGAGGGTTTCTTTAATAAAATTGGTGCTGCCACAATTGGTTTACTAGGTAGGAAAAAAGTTGGACCGTCTCCCCACACACACCTCACATGCTATTTACAAAATATTTCCGATGAACCAAAAATCTAAAGGTAAAAATACATGAAAATATTGGAAAAATTTTTGAAGAATGTTTATATAGGCTCAAGAAAGGGAGTTCTTCCCAAGCAAGTAAACCCAGAAGCCATTAAGAAAGTCTAATATGTGTGGCAAAGCAACCTATAAAAAAAGTCAAAAGACAAATGAGAGAAAATAACTGAAACACACTTAACAGGTAAAGGAGGTTAACATCACTATTATGCACAGAACTTGTAGCGAGTGATAAGACCATTCCCACTTTTTCAAATGGGCAAAAGACAGACATAAATAACTCATAAAAGAAATGTAAAAGGTGAGTAAACATAGAAAAATACTAGTGGCCATGAAAATACTAGATACAATTTTTCACCCATCAGATTGCCAAAAATGACAAAGATGGATGACACCACTGATGTCAAGGATGAGGGGAAACAAGCATGCATACTCGGCTGTGGACGTATGAAATGTTACAATCTTATAAGAAAATAGCCTGGTATTACCTAATAAAATAAAAAACACATATATTCCTTAGTCCTATAATCCCACTCCTGGATGGCTGAACTACAGAAACAAAACCATAAAGATATATGTAGAAGTATCACTATTTTGTAGTGCCAAAAATTTTTAATTACTTGAATGTCAATCATAAGAGGGGAACAACGAAATAAATTAGGGTACAACCATTTTATGAAATATCTGTACTTATCTAAAAGGATGAGTAAGATCTACATGTACTAATGACCAGGATATAATGTTAAATGGGGGGGGGAAAGCAGGCTGCAGATATGGTGCAGTATGATGAAATTTGCTTAAAAAAAAAAACAAAACCTTTATAAATGAATGAATTTTTTATATTTTTTGTACCAGTATTACAAAAGATGAGCAAAGCCTTTTTTGGTAAGTGGAGCTGGTTAAGAATGGATATTGTTGGCTTTTCCTGTGTACACTTTTCGGTGTTTGACATTTTGCAAAATATAAGTTTTGCTTTTATAATAAAAAGAAAATCCACTTCTTTTTTGGTCTATGTATTTTTTCATCTATCATACCAACATTTGTGAAGGTCTCAAGGTCTCTCCAACTTATATGGACCAATAATGATTCAGAAATACAAAGAGGACACAGAGTTAGAAAAGAATTAGAGATAAATGCATAAAAATCCATTAAACTAATTTTGCAACAAAACTTAAAAAACATAGCAAGCGTATAGTGAAATACAAATAAAGTTACTCTTCTGGGGAAAGGGGGGCTGTTTTTCTACTTAATGTAAAACTCTTACTAGTTATTTGTCACAGCATAGCTTTGATGAAGATGCAGATGTTCATCTATCAACAAAACTCCCAACAATAGGATCCCGACTTTCCTTTTTTCATATTTCATCTTAAGGTAGCACTTGGCTCTAGCATTGTTTTCCAAAAAAAAGGTTCATTAAATGGATCAGAACTATGTTTTGAAAGATTTCTGAATCAAAAAGTATTTATAAAGAAGATATTAATGGAGCCTAAAATTGAGAAGTGTTTTCAATCACTTCAAAAACTCATTCATCCAACCCTCAATTACTCATCCTTAACAGGGGGCGCCCTGCTATGCATTACTCAAAACCAAGCATGCCTGAAAACATCTTAAACATAACTGAATGAAAACCTGCCCAATCACAGGCCAGCAGCTTGCAAACTCCACCCTTGAGTACAGGAAGAACACTTTTGATTGGAAGATGGTTGTGTTTACTACGGTGTGTGGTACAAATTGGAAAGGCCCACATGTCTAGGGTCCAAAGGAAATCTCATCAATGAAAAAGGAAAATAAACGGCCAGTTCTGAATCTATACTAGTCATTGTCATTAACAGAACCTCATCATAGCAACAGCAATTCTTGAGCAATTTTACAAGCTGGTGAAATTTCTAAAGGCTCTAAGTTTTGTTGTGGCTGTTTTTTTCTCATTTATGTACCTTGACATACATACAAGACAGCAGTGTATTCTCAAAACCCAAATGTGCCTTTGCTTCTATATACATACAGCTCTATGCAAGACATCAACACAGTTGTATACTTTGCTTTAATTTCCAAGAACCACTGCAATTTTTTACTTGGTTTGAGAAACCAATTCCCTGGGCCCAATAGTAAAATTATTCAGCATTTAGCTTAGAAGGTGCCCAGCATTTCACTGAGCTTCAAAACCCTCTGCCCTTAGGGAGCCCAACTGAACAACAAAGTGAATGGGTAGCCATTTCAGGTGCAGAGCTCATTAGCAATTCATCTAATGGAGGATACAAATAGAATATAAAATTCAGAATGAAAAGCTAGAGGAGACTAGGCCTTTGGTCAAAGTTTGCACACAGTGGTTGATCTTAAGTATGTTCTGCATTCAAGGGGGTAAATTTCTGGATCAGAGAGGGACATCTCTTCCCTATCTCAACCTGGAAATCAATCTTCTAAAGAAAGCACAAAGGAATTAAAATGTAAATCTTCTTAATCATCATCCTCACACCCTTATATTCCTGGTATCCTTTTACAAATTTGCCCCATTGAAAGCCTCATAAATGTCCAAGCAGCCTTTTCTTATGGACATGGAGAAAGATCAAAGCAAGTAAACTCAAGCAGCAGAAGCAAAGCCTGAGCCAGCTAGCCACAAGTCAAACCACCCATAAAGCTTGCATATGGGGGGAAGAGGGAAGCCTAACACCGCTAATAAATAGGTAAAAAATAATAGAAACCTACAATATTACTATTTAATCTCACAAAATGCGTTTCTATTTATAGCGAATAAAAAATATCTGCAGAAAGAAAGTTCATCAAGAAAATCACTATCTGCCCGATCTATGACATTCCAAAAGAATCCCCCTATTTTTCATAGCCTTATCTCAACAGAGAAGCTAGGGCCGCTATCAGAATGAGGAACTAAAGAAGCTTGCCAAAACCCGAAAACAATATTTCGCCGCCACATTAACACACATCATGGTCCTGAACGCTAGTTAAGTCCTATTACTGAACAACTTTAATCACAAAACACACGGGGGTAAGCATTCAAAAGCGGCCAAGCCCCAATACAAAGTTTCAAAACAAAATCTCTCCCAAGGCTGGGGGAGTAACCGAGCTGAGAGCAAAAAAGCACCACCACCCCAGCAGCCCCATTCGACTGCTAAGACGGATCTTAAACTTATCAAAAACAGCCACAACTGCAGCTCCTGTCACCCAGAAGCGCAAAGAGAGAGGGAGCCGGACTGAGTCCCGAGAGCTGGCCTTTCTGGAGACCGCCAGGCCGAGCCCGGCTCAGACAAGGAGGAAGTAACGCCAGATAAAAAAGCTCCGAGCAGCGCCAACTGCAGCCTGTGTTTCCTACAACTGCTCACATTCCCGCCCCACTCGGGGCTCCGAGAGGAAGGGAACAGGGCGCAGGTCTCCCGGGAGAGGCTGGGGGCGACAGGTCCGCGTTTTCTCGGGGGCAGCGGCAGCACCGGCCAAACTCTTAGAGGCCCTGGAACCCAGGGTTCGGGAGCCTGCTCCGAAGGAGTGTTTGGTGGGGGGAGGGTGTAGCTGAAAAAGGGTCGCTCAGGAGGCGGTGCCTACCGGGTGGAGGCAGCAGCTTCTGGCACCCTGACCGCCCCCCGGGGGAAACCGGGACGCGCACCCCGACGCGGAAGCCATGCCTGCCAGAGCTCGGGGTGCTCAGGGGCCAGTGGGGGGCGCTGAGGAGATCTGGGGGCGCGGAACTGGGTCACCCCCACCTCACCGCCCCCTCACAAAGGCCCCCGGGGAGGCCGCCCGCAGGCCCCGCAGCCCCGGCCTCGAGTGCCCGCCTGGGCCGCCACTCACCGCTAAGTCCTGGGGCACCGCCCCGCTCATGGCCCGCACCGTGCCGGCCCGCCAGGCCCGAGTGCGCAGCGCAGGCCCCGGATCTCCGCCCGCCGCCGCCGCCGCCGCCGCCGCCGCCGCGGGGACCGAGGCCGAGGCCGAGGCCGCGGTGTCCGCGAACAGAAGCAGCAGCCGCTTGCCCACCGGGGAGGCCGCTGCGTCCGCCATCGCCAGGGCCAGCCAGACCCGCGCTCCCGCCCGCCGCCTCCCACCACCTTCGCCGCCGAGCGCCCGATCCGCCCGCAAGGCCTCCCTCCGCACCACCCGCGGCCGCGGCTCCCCCCCACCCCCCCCCCAACAGCCACCACCAACCACCGGCGCCGCGCAGCGCCCCCGGTGGCCGGGAGCGGAGCCGCAGCCCTGGCCCCGCACAGCGCCCCCCGCGCTCCGGAGCGGGGCAGCAGCTCCGGGCCCCTCGCAGCGCTCCGCCCCAACCTCCCCGGGGCCTGCAGTGCCCCCTGCGTCAGGGAGGGGAATTGCAGTTTTGGCTGGGGTGGGGAACTGGGCGGGTACTTCATCCCCCTAGGGCACCAACCAGGTCCCAACCTTCCTTCAGGGGGTGCCATATCTAGAAGGCTTTAGCTTACGCTCCTGGAACACTAAAGACTTTGGAGTGGGGGGCTGAGGGGCAAGATACCTAGTGTGTGGATATTTTGAGCTAAGAAGTTAGCGCCCCAATGCCCTATTGGTTTCCTATCCTGAAAATACGCACTACCCTTTCTGTCACTGTCATTTAAGAAACTTTCTCCCCATTGGTCCATGGGACACAATATCTTTCTTCTCACTGGCTCATAACATGATACAACCCCCTTTTGTACTACCAGTACTTCATAGGTTCCTTTCCAATTGACCAATGTTTTACATCCATTGGATATGATTCTACTCTGTCCATTGGCTGAAGGCCAACGTACTTCCAACATCTTGGTATTTTGACTTAAACTCATAGAGCTTCTTCCCCTTCCAAATCTGCCAGTTATTAGGCCCAGGTGTTTCTCAATTCAACTTTTAGGGAAATTGGAACAAGACCAAAAGTAAAGAGATTCTTTTCTCTGTTTCTATAGCACCTCATCTTACCATGGAAGTAGTGAGGCTGGAGACAAGGAAAACTCCACCATGTCTACCCGAATTCATTAATTATAGGTGTGAGAGATTAATAGCTCCTGTTAGAAAAGGAGTTGTACAGGAGAATGAATTTTTCTGCCTAGATTGTTTTCACACCAGACAATAGGAAACCTCAATCATTAATGTTGGTAAAGTCAGAGACTAGCAAAGGTTCCATGGTTGGTAGATGCAGAGACTGAGTATACAAACTGGAAAGATAAAGGGTCTAGTAATAATCCATTATTGTCACCTTAAAAGTGGCTATTTCTTTCACTGATATGCCCTACAGACATGAAAGAGCAGTAGCCAGTTTTTTCTCCAAGTCTTAACATGCCTACCCAGTAATGTCCATAACCCTTTTTTCACCCTTGACATACTTTTCTTATACCAAAGGTTGGGGGGCAGAGGTGGGTTGTAGGTACCAACTATTAATTTTAGCAAAAGTATAAAATATCTAGGTAAGTCATTCCAGAACTAATCCTGTGGAGCATCAAGGAAACATTCCCTTGGACTCTCTCCTTATTCCTTGGAACTTAACATTTCTCATTGCTAACTTGAGGCCTGACTTGGAATGTTTTCCTGGGCCAAGAGACAGCTCTTAAATCACATGGCCCACAAGTTGTAGTTGGTAGGAGGGGAAACAAGGATGAATCCATACAGGACCTAGCTAGCTGACTTGCAGCTTTTTCTATCAAAATTCACCACTGGGATTTTCTCCCATATCAAGCTCTAATTACTGCCCTATTATCCAAAGCTGGCTTCTCAAAGTACCAGAGACAAGAATGTGCCTAAGCTCAGGGATAAGGAGGCAAAGATGAGAAATTCATTCAACAAATATGTCAGGCATTTTTTATGTGCCAGTAACTTTTCAAAGCGTTGGGGGGACACAACACTGAATAAAATAAAACCCTTGCCCTCAGGGAGTTTACCTTCTTTCCTATAGTAGCAGGACTTAAGGAATGGTAAAGGAACTCACGCTTGGCCTCACAGACAATAAACAGAAAAACCTAACTTAAAAAATTGAAAAGAAAGGAAAGGAGGAGGAAAGTTATTTTAGATGTTAAAACTTTACCCCTGTGCAAACAAGTGAGATGAAACAGTTTTGAAAAAAAACCCTATAATGCTGAGGTTCTTTAACCACAAGCCATTGCCCCACCTCCTCTAAGCCCATCCCCTTTGTTTCCAGTGCAAAAGGTGACAACTCCCACTCATTTTAGAGTGTATTTTTATCCTCTCAAAGGTTGCTACTCCAGGTAATCAAGCCAATCCTGTCCTCTTGCACACTTCATTGGTATTCAATGATGAGTGCCATCAATCTGAAGCAGGCAACTGGGACGGAGGCTAAGCAACTTGACTCTTCCTGCTGTCTGGCATGTCAGCACCAAACTGGTTAAGAAAGGCTATGCCTTAGGGACAGAGGCTCCTGCCTGGATCTCTAAGCAACTACACATCACCCACACACATTGGAAGAATGCTAACAACACAGGGAGAAGAAAGGGTGGAATAGAAAGGTCTAAAGAGAATGAGCCACACAGCTTCTTTCAGCAAATGAACATTTCAAATTGAAGCATTAGAGGAAATACCACCTTCTAGGGCTAAAGAGCTCTGCAGGTAGGATAATTTTACAAAAGCAGTATTTTTAGGATGGAGAAATCGCCTAGATCTTTGGAATATGAATTGATGACTAATTCTCCATCTCTGCAGGACATTACATGTAAAACTTTTTTAAAAGAAAGATTCTTGGTTAAGTCTCCCATCCTGCCTTCTCCTCACTTCCCAAAGCCTACACACCAATCTAGACAAGTCCTTGCCTGCACCAATAAGCATTCCGAGGGAGCTAGAATGTATTAATAATACTTGACTTCAACGTGCTGGAAGTGAGAATGACAGTAGGGAAGAGGAGACTGGTATAAGAACCAAGGCAACACAGACCAAATCAGACTGCCAGAAATAACCGAGGTTTTAGCAGAAACCGGGGCCATAGGATATGACTGTTGTGGCCACAAAAGGCCTAGGGCCCAGATACTGCCCTAGAAGATAAAAGGCCCAGCCATGCCCTAGAGGGGCTGGGAGAGTTAGGTGGCCTTCTTCCTGTTTACTCCTTGCCTTTCTTTGTAGAGAAGGGAAGACACTGTAGTACACAAGGTTGCTTGGGAAAATGGATTATTCTAATAAAACTTTATTTTTTCAAACACAGCCACAGAGGCAGGACCTCATGTTTAACACACACACAGACTTATGGATTTTTTTTTTTAATATAAAACAAAGTTTACGAAAAATTTTTTCCACTTTTTGTATTTGTAATCCCATTAGCACAGGGACTTTGGCAGCAGGTGGGAGTGAAGGGCAGCTGGAGCTGCCACTGGGCAGTCACCGGGCACAAGAGGAGAGCACCAGCCTGGGAGTGGCTTCACTCACACACGCAGGAATACTCACCTACTGGTCAGCCACACCACACACACAACACAGATGCAGATGTCTACCCAGCTTCAACCACAGCCCTGTAGAGGTGCACTCCACTCTGAGTAAGCCCAATATGTGAAAATCCAAATAATCAAACAGCTAAAGTAGAGGGAGGTTGCTTGCTTTACAAAAGAAGCAATCACAGGCTGCTTTTAAATGGTCAGCAGTCCAAATGCATTGAAAAATAGCATTTGGTTTACACAGAACTGTTGGAACAGATCTACTGTGTAAAGCAAAATGAACCACTTCTCGAAAAGGCTTGTCCCAGGGCCATGGGTGCTTAGACTGAGAAGCAAGATGATAGTTCCAGCTAGTTTAATTTTCCGGATCTTTAAAGTAATGGAATTCAAATATGGTATCTTTAGACCTTCTCCCCTAAGGATGGCGCCCTAGGACTTTGGGGAAGCCAGGGTGGAAGTGGAACTACTGCCCTCACTTCTTCAGCTTAGGGCCTGCAGAGACCCCACTGGTATTTCCAGTGGCCTATTGGAAGCTGGCACAGTCCATCTGAAACAAAGTGCCCAGGGATGAGAAGGCCCCAGGAGGAAAAGAAGCTGGCACCAGGGAACTTACGGCCTAAAGAGGGAGAAGAGCCAGGGGAGGGATGAAATCAAGAATGGGCACCTCCTGGGCTCACAGTTTCCCTGAGAGCCTCTCTCAGGCCTCTACAGACCTGGTAGCTTACTGGTAATACATGGTAACTAGCAGAAGGAGAGGAGCCCTGGAAGGGTAGAACCTCTGAGGGCCAGAGGTTTGAGAACAAATGGCCACCTCCTCTGGCCTGGAGGCAAGGAGGCTGGAACCTGGTTGATCCTTCTATGCGACACGTGGAAGACCCAGAAAATGATAGGTTCAATTCCACAAGGAAGAAAACATAGACTTGGTGTCCTCTAACATGAGAAATTGGGTCCCAATACACCTTGAAATTAAAGAGAAAACGCTCTTCTTCCAATAAATAGGAAGGGCAGGCCCAATCTGTTTATGCAGGGTCTAACCAAAGCTGGCAAAGCCTCACAAGCTATTGTGGCAGCTTCAGTATGCCTCTCCACTGGCGCCAGCTCCACCAAGGCTCCTGCAGTCCTTAAACCTATCACTGTGGCCACTGGGACCTGCTGCCTTGACTCAAGTTGTGGGTAAGAAACAAAAAAGGAAATTCAATCCAACAACAACAAACTCCCAGCTGCTTCTCACAGCCTTTGCTTTACACATCCTCAGCCAATCCCTCAGTGAGCCCCGACCTCCCTGAGGTCTCTGAGGGCCAATTAGAGGCAAATAAACATTTCCTGGCAGGAGTGGAAGACAAGTAAACTAGTAAATGCTGACATCCCCTTCTTTTCTCAAGCAGGTCAGAAAAGAGACTGGGCCCAGATCTTAAAACGACAGGTTTCTCTACAGTCTGCTTCCAAAGAGCAGTGCTGGGGTGAGCTCACCCATGCCTGCTGGGTACTAAATGTCACTGCTCCTGCTGCCTCAATAGATGCTGGGGACCAATAAGGGGCCTTCCTTCCTTGTTCTTGACCCTTGAAGGTCAGAGTGTGAGGGGGAAAAGGTCCCATCAGTAAAGAGGGAAAGAGATGGAGCTCTTCAACCCTGCCTCAGTTACCCACTTGTGTTTGCATCTATTTAGAGAGGCAGGTTGTATACAGCCTAGGCAATCTAATAAGAAAAAAAGGCCAGCTCAGAATCAATGTGGAGAGCCATCTCCAGCCCCAATACTAAGTCTATCTAGGGGAGGGAGGTGGGCCTGAGGAAAAGACCATTAGCTGAGGTCACAGCACTTGAAAGACCCTGCGGGACCCCAAACAAAATCCTTTGCAGAGCCAGTGGTGCTTATGGATTACAAGCCTGATTCCAGAGCTACTTAGAAAAAGGAAAACTTAGTACCCTCCTTCTGACTCTTTTGAACAAGCCCACCATCTTATGAAAACTTAAGATCCTGGGGGTATCATGATGCTCCGCTATAAAGGAGCAACTGCTTTCCTTCCCTAAGGCTTCGCAAACATCTTTCCTCGAGTATACTCCCATGCACACACACACTCTCACACAATTTCTCTGAGGAGGCTGAATGAACCCCCCACCCTGGCCAAATTCTAAGACACAAGTGCCCTTTGAAGCAAAGGGGCTAGTGAAATTCCCCGAGCTGGGGTCAGCAGACCCCTTCCTTCCCTGCCCACTGTTTTCTTGGTGGCAGGGATACTCACACTCAGGGCCGCCATGGGAAGGGTCTGCTCTGGGGATGTCCCTCCCGCCACCAGCTCCGTTTATCTTGTCCCGGCCAGTCTCTCGGCATGGTCGAGCTTCCTGGAGCGAGAAGATTTCCGGCTGCCCTGAGTCGGAGCCCTCCACTCAACCCCATTCCTAGGTTGGGCCCCTGGTCTTGAGGCCTCAACACTTGTTAGTAGCCATAAGAGAGTCAGTCTGTGTGGCCCCAGGAAGTAGCCTCTCAGTTTTAGTTCTCCTCAATCAGATTCAAGTCCAGGTCCCCAAAATCCTGCTGGCACAGTGTCCGCTTGCTCAGTGCCTGCCGCCCCCACCGAACGGCCCCCTCCTCCTCCTCTTCGCTTTCACTCAGCACCTGGGAGGAACCCCCAATGGGGCTGCAGGAAGCAGAGAGGGGTGGAGGGCTACAGGCCATGAACCACGGTGGAGAGATGCTGCTGCCTTCCCGGGCTGTTTCTCGGAGACAGACACCTCCTGAGTATGGTTTCTGTCAAACAAACAACAAAGTTAAGAAGGCAAAGGAAGATACTAAATCCCAGAGCACCCTGGCCCAAGCTGTATTTCAGTATCCTTCTTAGTTACTCTCGAAGGCAGCAGTCTTAGGCTTTAGGGTGAGGTTTCGTGAACTCCCTGAGAAATTTTGGAAAACTTAGTGTACATTTCCTTGAGGAAAGAGCTCATACTTTCTATCAGATTCAAGATTAAAAGCTTGTTTTTAAGCTTCATATATGGGCAGGAATATTATCTGCCTGTTTCACTACTGTACAAGAGCCTAGTCAGAGCCTGGTACATAGCAGGTACTCAATAAATTTTGGCTGACTGGCTTGATGAATGACTCTATGAATAAGTGCAAAAGTTCTCAGAGGTTTATGACCCAGTGGTCTAGAAGGAAGAATATAAAAAAGTGGGCAAGTGCATATGACAACTGCACTCACACTAGGAAGTCAAACATTTGCTGAACAGATGAATATTGCAGCAGCCTGTTTCAAGCTCTCACAGATGCACTTAAAGCAGTGAAGGGCAAGTGGCAAAACCAGCCTTGAGCAAATGGCGGGGGTTGGGGGACGGGGCACTGATGATGGCCCTTTTGTGGCTTATGCATTCTCATAGAGGAGGGAAAATATCTCTAGTAGGACAATCTGGGATCCCTGTTGGAAGGTTTAACAAGTTTCACCCCAGTTTCTCTAGAACCCCTAGAGAACTGAGGAGTTTCATAGGACACAAGACTTTCGGTGCTAAAACTGGGCCAGTCCCGGGCAAACTGGGATGGTAGATCACCCTAGTGAAAGCTCAGGCAGAAAGAAACTCCAGGGGAGACCCTGCTAGGAAGGCATGGAACTAGGACTGCTCAAAAGCGAAAGGTGGAGTGGAGACCCTCTACTCCCACCCAAGCTTTCCTAGTCCTGCTGATCCCACCTGATTCATCTTGTCAAAGTCCAAGGAAGGCCGCAGCCGCCGGGGGTCCTCCTCGTGGCGCCGCTTGACCCCAGCTTTGCGGGCATCCAGATCGCAAGGCTGTGAGCGGCTTCTGGGAAGGTTGCGGAGGCCTCGAGGTCGCCAGGGCAGCTCAGGGGAAGATGCAGGGGAGCTCCGGGCAGACGGCAAGAAGCGGCTTGCCTGTGGGCCCAGGCTGGGTGACAGTGAAAAGCGGCGCTGGGGTGGACAAGGTGACAGGGACTCAGCATCACTCTCCCAGGAGCCACTTTGTGGGGAGGCAGCGCAGGGTCGAGGGGAATCTTGGGCAAGGGCCAGGCTGAAGAAAGGGGGACTGTAGGGTCTGTGGGCTGGGGCACATTGAGAAGAGGCACTGGGAGCTTGGAGGAACCTGAGGCTGGAGACCCGCTTCGGGGGGCTCTGGTGAGGCACCTGCGGCCCACCCCCTCCACCACTGCCCCGGTGCTTGATGGGAGTCCACAGCTTGGAGGGGGCAGGCCGCCACACTGGCTGCCAGCGAGACAGGTCCACGGGCACTGAAAGTGAGCGGCAGTGCCTCTTGGATGGAGGGGCAGGGAGCACAGGAAGCTTCTCTGGGTCTGGGGGCTCAGGGCTTAGGATTTGGGAGAGGGGCTGCTCTGGTGGGGAACTTCCCCGGCTGGGAGGTCTGAGGTGCAGGCTCAAGCCTGAGGGATGGTAGCTGAGGTTGAGGCTGTCCTGGAACTCGGCACAGGAACAGCGGGGCAGGCCTCTCCAGGAAGCACCTTCTGGAAGGATTCATAATAAACATAATATTAATGATAGCTAATATATTTTTAAGAGCTTACTATGTGCTCCACAATGTAATGAGCACTTTATGTGAAGTTTCCCCCAAACCTTACAAGGTAGGTACTATTATTTTCCCATTTCACAGATGAGAGAAGTCTAGTAACTTGCCCAAAATCATGTAGAAATCACATGACCAAAGCAGTATTCAAACTCAGGTCTGTCTGATGCTAAGGCTCAGCATTTTAACCACTATGCTATTTTGCATCCATTATGAGGAACCACATGAAATCAAAAATATAAACTCATATACTGCCGGCCACTCCCTTCTCAAAGATAAAAATGAGAGAAATAAACCAGGTGTGTGTGTGCGCGACTTGCTCATCCAGCACTCCACTGAACCTAGCCCTACTTTACTTCCCAACTCACCCAGCCCCAGGCTGTGAAAAGCAAACCTATGCTCTCCTTTCTTAGCCTTTCCCTACCCCTTGGGTCAGTAACACCAAAACAGGAGTTAAAGGCTGCCAAGGAGTTAAGGGATAATCACAGCAGGTAAGAGATTCCTTTTATTCTTAAGGAGGGCAAACAGAGTGTGGAAGGCCTTTTGACAGTGGAACCATGCCTGGGAAACCTTAAGACTTTATATAGTCACCCATGTTCCTGTGTCTGGCCACCCATGTTGATTGATTCCATTTCCCTAGGCCTGCATCTCAAACAGACTGGAGGGACTGATAAGTGGAAGGGAAAATGAACTAAAAAGAACAATCCTCACTGCATTCTAACCAAAACTCTGACTTTTTGATGGCAGCTCGTTAAGGGACAAAGAGCCTACTCCAAGCTTCTCTGGTTAACTGGCTAGAATTCTGCAGGGGCTAGACATTTAGAGCAACCAGAAAGTATATGAAGTCAGACTTGATGATGGAGAAAAACCACACCTGACATTTCTGGTCAACAGTTCTGCTCCAGTGAGGACAGGGACCATGTGTCCCATTCTGTACTTAAAGCACAATACCTGGTTTTCAACAAGTATTTAATAAATCAGAGGAAGAGACTGAATGAAGATGCTTTTTGCCAACACATTTCTCTTGCCAGGTATCCCAGAAAAGAAAATGAGCTGCACAACGGCCTAGCAGCATGGGTTAGAGTTCTGGCTGTACACTAGTGAAGCCTCCATCCAAATGCTCCCCAATCACAGACTCTTTGATTAAGTAACTCATAATCTAGGAATTTATACCTCAGATATATTTTCACACGTGCAAAATGACAATAGTACAAGGTTATTCATCATAGTTTGTCAAAACAAAAGATTGGAAATAACCTAATGCATATCAATAGGAAATTGGTTAAATAAACTATGGTACATCCCTACAGCATAATAATATGCAGCTATATAAAACAAGGAAATGCTCAACATAACATACTGATATGTAAAATGAAGATAAGTGCCCATCTTAGAAGGTGACCCTGGCAAAAAAGTTGTGGAGGTAGGCTACCTAGTCCTGGACACTGGAAACTAATGAAAGAAATATGTGGATGCAGGTATGAGCATACACATATGCAAAACATACACACACAATACCTTACCAGGCACAAGCTGGAAAGGGTTCCCACAGTTGGAGATGTCTGCATGATCAGGCAAAGGCTAAGAAAGAGAGAATATCCATCATGATTTAGGCTTGGGACACAGATTTCCAGGAAGCCCTGTTCAGCTCACCCCTGCAATTCCTGGGCTGTTGGGATGTTAGGGACTCTTAAGTGTTCTCTTCTTGTCTTCCCGAAGTTAGTAAAATAATCCACATCTTCCAACATCTCAAACCCTTCTCCACCCAAGTTCTGGTGTCCCTTCTCTATCAGTGGAAAAAATCCCTGCCCCCTTCCTTTTGTGCTGGGATTTGAGCTTTTGGTGGGCTCTTCCAGTACAAGTACCATGACTCACATAGCACAGGACAAGGGTGAAGTAGTAGCAACAAACAGCCTCAGAAAAAAGGGAGAGGGGGTCGTGGAGAAGCAGGAAGACTGGTCTTTTACCAGACTGATGCTGAAGCGTGTGCATTTCAGCTCATCCAGAGTCTGCTTCTGTAGCTGCTCAGTGATCAAGGTTATCATGATTCTCCCCAGGATTTGACTTGTACACTTTGGAGCAAATGATGGATGTCTTCCCTGTCGTTCTTCCAGACCTCACTCGTGAGCCGTCTTCTGCCACTGCAGCACCATTCTAGCACCATTGGGACTTCCCTCTCCAGTCATGCCTGCTGAGTCTGCCAATTACAGAGGGACCAGCCCCAAGTGATATTAGAGATGTACCTGGTCCCGAGGTGGAAAATGTATGGCACACATACCACAACATCCCTATGCCAGGCCTCTGGCAGACATCATTAATTGATCACAGCTCTTTCTTACTAAGCTAAACATAGCCTCAGAAACATTCTAAACCTGGCACTTCAGATACCCAGTAAAATGAACTGGAGTTGGCAAGCAAATTGAAATCTATTTGCCACTCCTAACCTGGTTCATGCTCTGCTGTCTATCCAGAATACCAATACCACTTAGAAAACAGCTTATGAGAGAAAGGGATGCCCAAATGGTTACTTCCATCCTGATTAGCCCAATATTTTTATTTTCCAGTCAGAAGCAATTCTAAATTACAGAAACAGGAAGGAACAGTGGTTGTAGGAATGACTTTCTGCTTCACACCAATCAGAGTAAACAAGGTTTTAAGTTCTTCCTTAGCCTGACCAGATGATATATTAGTTTTCCAACAGATATTATATATATTCTCTTATAAAATGAAAAGAGGATAAGGAAACAGTACTGAAGTAATTCCAATTACATTTCAACTTTACAGATGTTAAATATAACAACTCTATGACTTCATTCAACTAAGTTTTTAGCCTGATCTGACTCAAAGACCATGAATACAATTAATCAAGATTCTTTCTCAGGTCAATTTTGGTAGAAGCAAATAATTCTATCAGAGAACAGGTTTCAAGCCCACACAATTGCCTGAGGGGCCTTGCTCAAGGGAGGAGAGGATGTTAACCTAGTGTCGCCATCCTATTCTGTTATTCCCAGAAATGACCGGCAGGCAGATAGCTCACTAAAGCTTATGTGTAGTATTCAGTAGTAGAGAGAACTATCAAGAAATCTAAATCTTGGTCCAATCTGCTATGGCAGTTTTGGCAAATCATTCAACATTTCTCGGTCTCAGTTTACCCATATGTAAAACAGACAGAATAATCTTAATTTGTCACAGGAACAATATAACACAAAATATCAAAATGTGAAAAGCATACCATTTGATCTATACAAACCAGGAGTCCATATAGGCTGCTGTTTCTCACCCCTCCCATTTGTTGCTCTACAAAGCCTCAGAAGGCCACAAGTGATATCATTAAGACAAAGAAGGCGATTGGGTTTATCTATCTGGCTGAATGCCAACCTCGGTCACCTGCATACCAAGAGAAGCTCAAAAGGGCCCTGCTGTGACTTTGGGGGCAGATCACTTTCAACTTTTGCAAAAAACAAGGAATCATCTCTACCCCATCGTACCTTAGAGGGAGGCAGGACATAGGAAAAAGCCAAGAAATACATAAGGATGTACTTTGGGGAAGAAATGTGTGGGAGAAGTCAATCTCATTATAGTTAACTATCATTTTCATGCATAATTATTACAACCCTGAACCAAGTTCCAGCTTCCTGAGAGCTTCCTTTAGCTGCTTCCCCGACGTTCTTGTGGGAGAAGCTAAAGCTTATAACACTTCTGCTCTTAGTTTCTTAACTCTGTCCTCAAAGATCAACCAGAGAGGGAACCTAACTGCAGGCTTTTACCCCAGAGACCCCAGGCCTCAGCCTGACCAGCCATGAAGAGCAGAGAGTGAAGCAAAACTCGTTCAAGCTTTTCATGAGGCATTTGGCTAAACAGCAAACTCCCAGCCCTCTCTGGGATCAAATGAAGAGAGTGATTTCGTGTCTTTCTGCATTTTAATTGTTAAGATGTGGCCACACACGGCGGTAATTGGAACAATGCAACTACCACCATGCAACTGATACTCTCAGCCTGAGTTTTGTAAAACAGGCCAGGCTGAGAGGGGGAACAGAACGGAAGCCATAAGGAATCAAACCAGGACACAAAAGAAGGCAAACCAGCTCCGCGAGGGGCCTCCTCTTTCTTAGGCAGGCATAGAAAAAAGTGTAAGAAGCCCTCTCTTGCAGCCTTCTTTCCCCTTCCATTTTGTATATCTGAGGGACCGAGAGGGCCCTGAACGTTCACTAAACAAGTTAAAACTTCTTAGCTTAACAACTGGCAAGGGGGAACTCAGCCCTTTACAGAGAAGCAGGCCGTTAGGCCCTCCCCACAACCCTACCAGGCCCAACTCTCAATCCAGGCTTTCCCTCCACTATCGGCCCCCTAAAATAAAGGTTGGACCCTAACCCCATCTCCTATTGGATGGTAGTAACCCCTAACACTCGGGTTTCAGGATGCTGAGGTTGTGCTGAAATCTGGAGAACCTAGGATCATATCAGGCCAAGGGGGAGGAGAGTCACAAATCCCCTGGGGACCTGCCCCCAGGTCCCAGCCCCACGCCTCTGGAGGAAACTGAAGGAAAACAGAAGGGAAGAGGGAGGTACATGAACAGGTAAGTGGGGACTTGATTTCTCTTCCCCCATATGGCTTTGGTCGAGATGGGGATAATAAGTGGGGGGCACCCCTCCCCCGCACCCCGATGAAGAAGCAAAAGGCTAGGCCCCCCTCCTATCTTCAACCGCTCCCTCGGTTGTCCTGCCTGTCCCCGCGGGGTGGGGCATGGGCGTCCTCTGGCCCCTGGGAGGGGGGCACCAGGGCTCACTCAAGGGGGTGTCGCTTGCCTGTTCCCAATCAGCTTCCATCATCTGGCCACGAGAAGCGAACTCAGGACATGGGGGATGGAGAGGATCTAGGACTTAGCACTCCGCCACCCCCTCCCCCACCGGGTCCCGTGCTATCCCCGCGGAGGCGGCCAGCGAGGCCGTGCGGCGAGGGAGGCCGGGTTGGGGGAGGGGAAAGAGGGAGGAAGGGACGAACGGCCGAGGTGCCCGCCCCGAGGCCCCAGCGCCACCTGTCCTCCGCCACCTACCGCGGCTCCTCTAGCTCCCAGGGCCGCGGCCGAAGCAGCTCTGAGCGCTCCGTTCGCCCCACGGAGCCCTTAAAAGGCGCCGGCGCGAACCAACGGGCCTCTGAGGAGCGTGGTGGATCGCTCCGGTTCACAGAGTACCCCTGAACAACCCGCGCAGGCTTGAGACCTGCGTCATTTCGTTTTCAAAATCTTTCTTGGATAGCGCTGTCAGGAACGAGCCCAGCTCTTTGATTTAGGGATGAGAGCGGTTTCTTCACTATCTAGTTACCCCCTCCAAAATATTACAAAAGGTGGACGGGCCCAGTTGGAGGCATATCTTGAAACCCGCGGGGGAGGCCGTGTCAGACAAAGGTAAACAAAGCCAGCGCTCTCACTTTCCATTCCTACATGGACCGAAGTAGAGCCCCCTAATCGGTTCCGGTCGCGTAACAGAATTAACCAAGGTTCCTCTCACCTGCTCTCGGGTCCCGTCTTCTACCGCCTCCTCTCTGAAGGAATCCCCCTTCCCCCAGCAGAGGACCAGTCCTCGACGTGAAGGCTTTTGGGAAGTGTAGTCCAAGCTCCTATTAAGGCCTGCTCCTAGTCTCAGGAGCCCCTCTTCCAGCGGCCGGATCGGCTCGAACCTTATAAATTCAGGACCTATAAGAGTTGCAGGGCCGTTCCCACCTGGTTTTCTAACTAGCCGTCACCCAAAACACTTTGTAAAGCTGAGTAGGGCCCAGAGCTGTTGACTCCTTCTCCTCCCTCTACGCACCCCCCCCCCAAGAGGATGAGGTAATGGGATTGTGATTATGACATCATAGGTGGTTCAGTAGCTCGCGTGGGGGTGGGGGGAGTACGGTGGTTACAGCTGGACCACTTTCCTTAAGACAGGGAGGGAGGAAACAGGCAGATGAGGAAGAGATGTTGATGGTGCTATATTTCCTCTTCAAGAAAAGGAAGCCACCTTTTATTAAATCTCCACCATTGCCACCACCTCCTACCTCAGCCAAAGTTTAAGTCCTTTTTGAAAAGACAATGTAGATGTTAGTAGGTGAAGAGGTTGGGGAACAGCTAGTTGTTTTCTGGGCCTTATGTAAATTTGAGCCTCAGTATCAAAGAAGGTTAAGAGAGACAGGCAAAAAGATGAAAAAGGAGAGTTTTTAAACAATGCCTTTGTAGGGCAGCAGTTTAGATTTCTTTTTCGATTGAAAAGTAGAAGTGATTGATGCAAGTAAATCCTCGCTATTACATTTAGCAACAAGTCCCCTGAAAGACATCCGTTTTCCTTAAATATTTTGTGCCCCACTCAAGTTTGGGACAGATAAGTAAATTGTGATCAGCTAGAAAGTAGAACCAGTGGTGGGGATCTTCTTCACAGCCAGGGAAGGAAGAAGGAGCTACCAAGTCTCGAACTGAAAAAGAAAAGTAGAGGGAAAGGGAGGTACTTAAGAAAATATGGGTGAAGTGAAGATGTACTTTACATTTCTTTGCCCTGCACATTTCCCCTTGGCAAAAGGAGCAGGGGGAGGGGCCATGACATTACAGGAGATGTGTTTTCCAATAATTGCTATTGTAGAGCACTCATGTGCCAGGCACTGTGCTACATACATTAAATATATATTCTCATTTTTGCTTACAATCATAAAATGAGACAAAATCTCCTTATTTGACAGATGAAACGCTGGAGAGGTTAAGTGACTGCCTATGTGGTGGACAAAAAAGCAGTCTGAGGCTCTAAAGCCCTTGTTTTTCACCATTAGGTGATCCCCCTTTTTATTATTAACCATGCTTAACTAAAATTCAATGACCAAACATAAGAACTTAAGTTAGCATTGGCTTATTTGCAAAACACTGAAAGAGATTGGGACAGTTAGAAAATAACAAACCCTGCGAGTCAGTTTTCAGGCCTCACTTCAAAAGATTACACCCCTTTCATCAAATATAAAATAGCCCCCAGTGCAGCCCAACTCCTCCCATTACAAACTATAATTAAATCTCCTTATGCCAGTTTTCGTTTTCAAGTTTTTTTTTTTATTCATGTCATGCCATTTTTTCCTGCAGCTCCATTTTCCTTTTCTTGGACTACTACCTTGAACCCCATATTGATTGTGACCTCATGGACCAGACCCCCTCTCTGATCCTGCTCCAATGGGTTTTAGCAGAGGAAGTTGCCTGGGTTCCCTCTGGTCTCCATCCAAGTTCTCTGAGAGTCCGAGGGGCTGTAGCCAGTCATCCAGGAGCTCATCCAAAGAGGTGGAATCCATTGGCTCTAAGAGACTCTCCATCTCTTGCCTGGGAAGGCAGCAGAGTCAGGAACATGTACCTCATTCAGACTCTCCCTTTCCAGCCAGTGAAAGCTAAGTTTGTGCAAAGTGGGGGAGAGATAGAGCTCAGTCCACCATTCAAGAAAGGAACCAAGAATAGTGCACACACCCCTTAGGCCCCATGCCCTGCAGAGGCTGGCTGGGTGGGTCCCAAGAATGTAGGGCTCTTCTCCACTGCCTGATCTGGGCATCCCAGGAGCGGCGGCTGTACCTCCTGTTTTTGTTTGGTGTTTGAGGGTGAAGTCCTGGCTGCCGCTGTGCCCTGACAATGACAAATATGTGTCAAACTGAGGTCAAGGTGAAGGAGAACAGCTCACTGCTTATCAGGAGACTCATTAGGGATTCTCTGAGAATAAGGTATGAATGATGCCCTTGATCCAACAGAAAAAATAACTCTTCAAATCAGATTAAACATCAAACTTTCTACAACTTCCTAATATTCTTTTTTTCTGGGACAGGTAAATTAGATATTCCAATTTCCTCAAAAGTCAAGATAGATATCATAGACAGTATTTGACATCCGTTTCAAATACATTCTACCTTTTCATACATTTAGTATATGTACATGTAAATTTATATGTAATGGGGCAAGTATGTTGTAATTAGCCAAATCTGCTCGAGGCAGAGGTAAAAATGGTTAAAAAGAAAAAAACTTCATTAGCAATCATGGGGTTTTTTAAAAAGATCGACAAGAGAAAAATCTTATGGCCAACTATGATCTGTTTCCTTTGAAAAAAAAAACGGAAACAGTTTTGGGGCTAGATTGCAGGGGAATTCGTTTTAGTAATGCTGCAACTTTATGAGAGCACTCAGATTCAAATATCTTTCCATCACCTGACATTGAATCAAAGACACTTGATTGACACTCTTGTTGTGACTGTGCACAAGGGCACTCACGTGGGGACCTGCCGCAGAAAGCACTGGTAACCAGGTGTGCGCTTGCCATAATCTATTTGCTTTTGCCGCCGCTGTAGGACAGTTTCATCTGTCTCTACCTCCCACCTGTAGGGAAGTATATAGTGACCCCATGAAGTATGATTATAGTTATCAAAGCAGGAACCAACTCATCCCACACTCCCTTAATCCCCAGCCTGATTTTCAAACTTACCTGGCATGGCAGGGCTCTGTGCCGACTCCCACACTCACCATCTCTATCCTAGAGGACAAAAACTCTTCACACACCTCCTTTCTGGGGAAGCAGAATCTACAGATGAAAGGATATTAGGACAAAATCCAGCTGACTGTTGCACCTCTCAGCCACTGCCACCACCAAGATCCTGACACCAGATAAAGATTGCATTTCTGACTTGTTTCTCAAAGTGTGGTCTGCAAGCCATCTGCATGGATAGCACCTGGGGACCTTGATAATTCCTGGTCCCTACTCTAGACCTATTGAATCGTCATTTGAGGGGGGGGAGGGCCTGTATTTTAAAGAGCTTCCAAGGTTATTTTAAAGTTTTTTTTTTTTAATGGAAAGTTTCAAATATACAGAGAATAGCATAATGCTTTGCTACTATTGTATGGTCCCTGTACCAGCTGCATCAGCATCGGCTAGGAGCTAAAGAGTCTTGGGCCCCATTCCAGATCTACTGAATCAGAATCTGCATTTTAACAAGATATCCAGGTGATTAGTATGCAGACTAAATCTTGAGAGCTCTGATCCCTGGTTACTCATCACCCAATAATCACCCTTGTTTCATCTATACTCACCACCAGTCCCACATAATTATTTAAAAGCAAGTCCCCCAAATTAAGAGTAAATTCTTAATATCACCTAGTCAATGTTCAGATTTTTACAAACAACCAAAGTTTGGGATACTTTGGACCAGACAAGGATTATGCCAAGAGATGATTCAACTCCCCTATTTTCCATAAATGCATTTTCCTTTACTCACATAATATAGCATCTCAAAGATGCTGCGCACTAAAGAGACACCAACAAGAAAAGCTCTAGTAAGGAGTCAATGTCGCTTAGCATAAATACACACACCTGTTTCGCCACATCTGCAACACCGGCGGCAAATGCGCCATCTCCAGTGGAAGGCTAGCAAACTATGAGGGAAGGTCCATGTAACAGCACGAGAAAGAAACAAGGAAAAAGAAAAGTTTAAAACACTCTCCTATCGAAACTAATCTCTCCAGGTATTAACCTAACGAGTAGACATCGCAGCGAAGTGCAATTTAAATCTCCCGGGGTCGAGGGGGCTGAGCGCAGGAAGAGCTCAAGATGGGTGTGGCAATTGGCCAGAGGGAGAGCCAATGGAGCGCTAGGCCCCTTGTGGGGCGGGGCTTACTAAGCCCCTAGCCGAGCACTGGCGGGCCAATCGGCATCCTGCTCTGGCTGCGAGGCGGGGCAAATTGCGCGCCTGCTGCACAAGCTCACGCCTCACGATTGGTCGAGGGAGGTCTAGGCGGGCGCGCGAAGATTGGCTGACGCAGTTAGGAGGCAAGCGTGATAGGTTTATTGGGAGGGCGGAAGGTTTGAACGATCAAGGCCTGTGGCTGTTTATATTCTTCCTTCGAGGCTGTAACTTCGACTCGCTGAGGAGATAAGTGGTAAAGCCTGACCCCGTCCTATCGAGTCGAGAAGCAGAATTGCGACTGACCTCCCCCACCCCACACTTCCCTTTTTCCTGAAGGTAACTTTCAGACTCAAACCTGAGGTAAGCACAGGGCCGTCTCCACCAGAATACTCAGACCCCATTGTTCCCTCATAGTCCAGTCAGGGCCCCACAAACGAAAGTTTAGGGGACCTAATTGTCATAGTCGCGAGTTAGAAGACTTGAATTCTTTCTGGTTAGGAGTCACGAACTGTGTGGCCTCAAACAAGTCAAGCCCTCTTTTAATTTCCTCCTTAAAGTCCCGGGGTTACCTCTCGGTAAGTTCAGGTTCCAATGAAAAGGCCAAGGCGCTTCGGGGAAGTTAGCCTTCAAGCCAAGTTGTGATTCGCCGTTCGGGGGATGCCCCTCCTCCAATACTGATCCTCTCGGCCGCTACTGGGAAGGGTAGAGGAGCTTGTGAAAGCTGGACGATCTGTGATGTATCTATATAGGTGACGTTCTTTCTTGGCTAGATTTTTTTTTTCTTAGTACTCGGAGGCCATGTCTGCAGAACTCGTTCCATCAAGAGAGAAGGGAAGTCCTGGATTAGGACCCAGTTTTAGGTCCCATCAGAGAAAGGTATTAAATCTGCTTGTGGAGAGAGACACTTCCTTTACTATCTGCCCAGATCTTCCTAGAACTCCAGTGGACAAACTCTTTGGTGATTCTGCAAACCTAAGCATTTTGTTTGGGTAAGTCCACTTTTCTTTTCACACCTTATATCGTTTGCTTTTCTAAACAGTTCTTGAGTTTAAAAATTTATCCTGGCTCAGAGATCAGGGTTTACGTATTAGCTTTGCCCTTGACTAACCATGTGATTCTTATGACTCAGTTTTCTTTTCTGTGACGTAGAAATAATAATTTCTTCCTATTTTACTAGGATCTTGTGAGAATCGGATGATGTGATGTCTGGGAAAAGTATTTGAAAACTGTGTTGCATTATATGAGTTGGTCGCTTTATTAGGATTAATATTAGTGTTATTGTTATTGTACTTTAAATTCTGATCATGCCATGCCCTGATTCTCAGCTAGCAAACAAAATTGGAGTTATAGACCTGGGTCACTCCAGGGAGAAATCAAATCTGTATGTTTATGGCGCACAGGGCAGAAAATATGGGGTCAAGACCCACCTCAGTCAATAAGCTTTGGTCCTCAATTAAAAGAAATTACTCTGTCTCAATATGTCGGTGAGGAGAAAATCTGGTACATATTGCTGGAGTCGAGAAGAGGTGGGAGATATTTCTCACTCATGTCTGAAATATTTCCAAAAGTAATTAGAATTATTTGGACACTGTTCAGATTGTATGGTAGTCATTGAGGGGTGTTTCAAATGAAAAGGATAATGTGATCTTTGCCTTATTAAGGATACTACATCCTAATGGGAATCTTGATGTATTATTATGTCTCAACAGAGAAACCCCAAAACGTTGCCTTGATCTTTCGAATCTTAGCAATGGGGAGTTGTCTGCCACCCACCTTACCACTCCTGCAGACCTTGATGAAACTGGTAGGCAGAAGGGGAGGTAAAGGCTTCAAGGGAAAAAAATAACTTAGGGGAGAGAACAGGGTAGTTGGATAGAGATGGAAGATGGTTAAAGAGCCTTGAAGTTGGAATTCTGTGGGAACCTGTAGGATTTTTGAGGAGAATGATCAAGCCCATTGGGAAGAGAAAGATAACAATAGGAGTCACTTTGCATTTGAAAATTTTAAGTAGGAAGGAGTATTTTGTTGACTGACTGATGGTATGAATTGAAATTCATTGATTAATGGGAATGAAAGTAGTAGAAGTTTTATGCCTAGTCTAATCTCAAGAGAAGCAAAGAAACCAACAAAAATACTTCGTTAGCTAATTCATGTGTTTTTATAGGGTCTGAGCCCTAAAGGAATGTTTTACTAGTCAGCTATTTTAGTATTTGTTCTACTTTCAGATTTCATGAGTGGTAAGCATTCTTTTCTAGTCATAAAAAAAAGTCCCTAGGTTAGTGCATTTTCCCAATATTTTTTATTTCAGTGACACATGTAAATTCTTAAGATTCTATTAACTTATAACTTTTACCCTGAAATTGGTACCTATCAATAGCCTCTGTGTTCACAAGGTCAGCTTTTGAAATTAATATTGCTTACTAGTTAAGAAAATGAGAAGACAGGATGCATGGACAAGAATAACTTCATATCTAATTGCAGGTCACTTGGATTCTTCAGGACCTCAGGAAATACAGTTAGCCCGAATGTAAGTTCTTTTGCTCAGTGAACCTCATGCTAAGCCTTCTCAGCATTGGCATGAGAATTTTATCCCATGCAAACTCTGCAGAGTGTAGAGCCTTTCACTTTGGGAATAATGGGCTTGGAGGCCTATATCTTGCCCTTGAAAGGTTTTTAAGTGTCCCAGAGCTAAATAGTATTGTGAAAATTAATGCTATTCATTTTAACTATCACGCACAATGAGTATTATCTTTAAAATGGAGGAAATGGCATACTGCCCTTAGGATGGGCTCTTACTTGCATATGAATAGTGCTCTATGTATCTTAGTGGGTGAAAGTACTGAGTGTAGGCTCTGGAATTAAAGTGTCTGGATTCCATTAGCTTACTACTTCACCAACTGTGACTCTGACAAGTTTCTTAACTTCACTGCACCTCAATTTCTTTTTTTATAATAAAGAAACAATAATAATGGAGATAATAATAGCACTTCTTATAAATAGCTATTGTAAGGATTAAATGAAAATTTAATCCTTAACACCTACCAAGCATTTTATAATATTTATTATTACTCATGAGGATTCTTTGTTGGAGATCTTAAAATGTTCAATCAGGGAATGCTCAAGGACTGAAAAGTAATTTTAATTCAATGTCTTAAACTTACTGTAATTCTTCTATTTGACTATTTAGATTTTTTTTAGAACTTTGTCCTTCAATGTTTAGAGGAATTATGTACCACTTTAGTGCACTAGGGAAGGCTTTCCATGGCTATTTTTATCAGTACATGGGAAAATATCACATTGTATTGCTTGTGTTTTCTTTAAATTGCTTAAATATCTTAACCCATGTAGACTAGGTAAACTCATGGGAGGGATGATAGAAATTCATTACAAAATAAATATTGAAAACTAATAATAAATATTAGTTTCCGATATTTATTTTGCTGTAATATTTATTTTCCATTGCTGGAAGATTAGTAAATTATAAATTGTGTCTATATAAGACACAGGACAAACTCATCATCTTTGATGTATATCTATATATATATATATATATATATGATTATACAAGTGAAATGAGAGCCTTATCCCCAGGATGTCACTCAATGTCTTAATATTTATCATAGAAAGCACCCTAAATACTATTATTGGAAGAGACATATCAATTAGGTATAGGGCTCCTAGAATGGAGGAAAGGAAAAGTTGAGATGTCCCAAGCCACTGACCAATAACCAAACAGTATTTGGGGCTGAACTGACTGGCAGTTTTCTTTTGTTTCGTGTTGTTTTGTTTTTTGATCTGCAGAAATCATCACCAGCACCTTGTAAAATGCAGCCCAGTGAGTAGCTCCTCTTTCTTGGGTTTGGATTTTTTTCTCAGGTGGGAGGCAGAGGATTTCCAGCTCACCTGTGGCTGAGGATGCTGGATGTTCTCAAAAATGATCTCTTGTAGGCACAGCTGTTTTGTAGCACTCCAAATGCTTTGGACCATGGCAACAGGAAGAAAGATGCAATATGTAGCTCATCTACAAATAAAGAAAATGTAAGTGTTCAATGGAAACCTAGGTACATTACCAGTTTTCTACCTTGGAGTGGAGCAACTCATTAGTATCATGAGTCCTAGAGCTGTTTATGCCTCCGTATACTAGATAAGCAAACAACATCAGTATAGGAAAAAATTCTTTACGGTTGTTTTGTTTTGTTTTTCTTTAAGGTTTGATCCTAGAACAGAAACCTAACTCAAAGTCTTCCATAGTAGGTCATCATTATACTCATGTTCAGTTGATTGATTTAAGGACAAAAATCTCTGCTAATATAGTCTAAGAAATCTAGGACTTAAAAAAAAAAAAAACAAATAGGAATAATGTACATAACTTGTTCACAGACTGCATGGCTTCACATACAAGTCTAGAGTTCTTAATTTGTTTTTTTTTTTTTCCCTTAGTCTAGCTTTTTAGCCCCTATTTTGAGAAAGCTAGAGTTCTTTTTTATCAGAGCTTCAGGCTATCTTTCAGTTCCACATTTAAATTGCCTTCTCCCTAGCCATCTAATCACGATGATAATTCTATAACAAATCTCTTCAACTAATCTCTTTTTCTAGCCATCTTTTTTTTTTTTTCCCTGCCTCCCAACCTTTCCTCTAGGTTAGTATGCATAAGATAGCTGCTGTTATTCTTTTCTCACATTAACTAAGTTATGCCAGTGTTTTTGGCTGTTCTAATCAGCTTTTTTTTTAAATTTAATATTGTCATTCTAATCTCTCTACTTACTTTTTAAAAGTCTCGCCAGCCTCTCCCCAGTCAGGCTCCCTTTATCCTCCCTTCCTTTGGCTTGTGATCATAAAATTAGTATCTTCCAAAGCAAATGTACACATCCTACATCAAATCCAAACCATAATTTGTATCTTAAGGATATAGGGTCAACTTGATGACTTTTTTTTTTTTTAATTTTTATTTTTTATTTTATGGTGACATTGGTTAATAAAATCCAATGTTTCAGCTGTACACTTTACTAGTAAGACATATATATGTACACTGTGTGTTCACCTCCCATAGTTAGATTTCTTTCTGTCACCACATATTTGACTTCTTTAACCCCGTCTACCTTCCCCCTTCCCATCCCCCCTACCCTCTGGTAATCACTAGTCTATATAGTCCATGTCCATGAATCTCTGTTTGTCCTGTTCATTTGTTGCTTGTAGGTTTATATCCCACATATAAGTGATATCATGTGATTTTCAACTTTTTCTGTCTGGCTTATTTCACTTAGAATGTTTATCTCGAGGTCCATCCATGTCGTCACTAATGGCAGTATTTCATCTCTTCTTGTGGCTGAGTAATATTCCATTGTATATATGTACTACAGCTTCTTTATCCAGTCATCTATCGTAGGACACTTCGGTTGCTTCCATGTCCTGGCCACTGTGCATAATGCTGCTATAAACATCAATGTGAAAATATCTTTTCAGATATGGGTTTTCAAGTCTTTGAGGTAAATACCCAATAGAGAGATTGCTGGATCATATGGCAGATCAATTCTTAGTTTTTTGAGGAACCTCCATCCTGTTTCCATGGTGGCCGTACCAATTTGCAGTCCCACTAGCAGTGTATGAGGGTACCTATTTCTCCACATCCTCTCCAGCATTTGTTATTACTTGTCCTGTTGATTCTAGCTATTCTAACAGGTATGAGATGGTATCTCATTGTGGTTTTGATTTGTATTTTCCTACTAGCTTGCTATGTTGAGCATCTTTTCAAATATTCGTTGGCCATTTGTATGTCCTCTAGGGAGAAGTGTCTGTTTAGGTCCTCTGCCCATTTTTTGATTGGATTGCTTGTTTTTCCGTTATTGAGTTGTATGAGTTCTTTGTATGTTTTGGATATTAGGCCCTTATCGGAGGTGTTGCTTGCAAATATACCCACTCGGATGGTTGTCTCTTTACCTTGTTGATGATTTCTTTTCCTGAGCAGAAGCCTTTTAGTATGATGCAGTTTTTAGCTTTTACTTCCCTTGCCTTTGTGGTTTAAATTCACAAAATCCTCTTTAAGTCCAAGGTCCTTGAGTTTCGTTGCTATGTTTTCTTCCATGCATTTTATTGTTTCAGGTCTTATAGTCAGGTCCTTAATCCATTTTGAGTGAATTTTGGTGTGTAGTGATAGACAACAGTCTAGTTTCATTCTTTTGCAGGTGGCTTTCCAGTTTTCCCAGGACCATTTGTTGAAGAGGCTTTCTTTTCTCCAATGTATGTTTTGGCTTTTTTGTCAAAAATTATTTGCCCATAAAAATATGGGTTTCATCTGGACTCTCTCTTGATTCTGTTCCACTGGTCTGTGTGTCTGTTTTTCTGCCAATACCATGCCGATTTGATTACTGTCACTTTGTAGTATAATTTGAAGTCGGACAGAGGGATCCCTCCAATTTTGTTCTTTTTTTCTCAAGATGGGTTTGGCAATATGGGGTCTTTTGTGCTTCCATACAAATCTGATGATTTTTTGTTCTATTTCTTTAAAAAATGCTGATGGGATTTTGATGGGGATTGCATTAAATCTGTATAATGCTTTAGGTAATATCATTTTAACTATGTTGATTCTTCCAATCCAAGAACATGGAATACATTTCCATTTCTTTGTATCTTCTTCAATTTCTTTTACTAGGGTCTTATAATTTTCATTATATAGGTCCTTCACGTTTTGTTAGATTTATTCCTAGATATTTTATTCTTTTTGTTGCAATTGCAAAAGGAATTATTTTTTCCACTTCTTTTTCTAACACTTCATTATTAGAGTATAGGAATGCTATGGATTTTTGAACGTTGATTTTGTATCCAAAAACTTTACTGTATTTGCTAATTCTTTCTAGTAGTATTCTTGTGGAGACTTTAGGGTTTTCTATATAGAGAATCGTGTCATTCGAAAATAATGACAGTTTGACTTCTTCGTTTGCTATTTGGATGCCTTTTATATCTTTCTCTTGTCTGATTCCAGTCACTAGGACCTCCAATGTTATACTGAATAACAGTGGCAATAGTGGACAGCCTTGCCTTGTTCCTGATCTTAGAGGGAAGGTTTTCAGTTTTTCACCATTAAGTATAATGTTGGCTGAGAGTTTGTCATAGATGGCCTTAATTATGTTAAGGTACTTTCCTTCTATACCGATTTTGTTAAGTGTTTTGATCATAAATGGATGTTGTATCTTGTTGAATGCTTTTTTACATCTATTGATATGATCATATGATTCTTATTTTTTAATTTGTTTATGTGATGTATCACTTTAATCGATTACATTTAATGTGTTCCATGAGGATTATTCATGGCTTCATGAGAAGATATGTTTTTGACAGGGCCTACTGACATTCCTCTTTAGCCAATGTAGTTTTCTTATGCAGGAAAACAACACTTTCAAGCCCTTGGAATTGTGGACACCCAGGAACCTTAACTTTCAAAAGAGACCAGAGGGGCCTTACATGTCTCCCCTTTCTCTAATGGTAAGGCACTAGACTTTTGTCATCAAGGGTCAGCTCATTTGTTATGGGGTATATGATGGCAGATCTAGATTTTGACCCTTTGAATTTTTCTAAGCTGGCTTGAGTGAGAAAGGGGTTAGAGAAGTAATGTTTGAGCAGAGAAAGGGAGGAGATGTATGTCCTCCGATCTTTTTATTCGTTTCAATTTAAGGAGTAGAAAATATTCTTAGGCCTTTAAAAAGTTTTCTACTTTATTCTTTGTTTTCTCCCTGATTTTAAGAATACTATTTGCCGTTGTGAAAATGATTTAAAAATATAGAAGAGTGTAAAAAAGAAAATCACTATCTCTTAGAGAAAAACCACTATTAATGTTTTACCTCAGTTCTTTTCAATCTTTTAACTATATGTACAGTTTTACAAAATTGAGGTCATGTCATATTTATAACTATATCTAATTTTTTTAAGTTAATTCTTTTAGTAAACATTTTTTTAATTAAACTTATTGGGGTAATGTTGGTTAATAACTACATAAATTTCAGGTGTACAACTTTATAATACATCTGTATATATTGTTTACTCACTAGCCGAAGTCTAGGTTCCTTTTGTTACCATGTATTTGACTCCCTTTATCCTCTTTGTCCTTCCCCCACCCCCTTTTCCCTCTGGTAACCATTCTATTGTCTGTATCTATGAATTTGTTTTTTTGTTTGTTGCTTTTTGCTTTATATCCCACATATGCATGTATTCATACCCTTATCCTTTTCTGTTTGACTTGTTTCACTTAGCAGAATACTCTCAAGATCCATTCATGTTGTTGCAAATGGCAATATTTCACCTTTTTATGGCTGAGTAGTATTCCACTGTATGTATGTACCACATCTTCTTTATCTAACCATAAATCAAAGGACATTTAGATTGTTTCCATGTCTTGGATATTGGGAATAAAAACATTTCTTAATGGATTTCATTCTAATAAATGGACCGTAATTTATATAACTACTTCCCTATTGTTAGACACTTAGTGGTATTCACAGTTTGCTTTTAAAATAATGCTGTCATATAAGTTCTTGAGCATAAATCTTTGCATACATTTCAGGGTTTTTTTTTTCTTTAGGATTAGTACCAAGAATGATAATTACTGGGTTAAAAAGTGTAATATTTTAAAGATTTTTGATACATAATGCCAAATTTCTTTCAAAAAACTTAATAAGAATTTACATTTTTATGAGTAATTTGTAGCCATTTAGATAAATTATTTGTTTTTTTTTAATTGATAATTAGGTAAAATGTCTTATTTTAAGTTAAAACTAGTGATTTCATGTGAAGATTAGCCATGTATATTTCCTTTAGCAAATGATTGTGTTCTTTGTCCATTTAGCTACTAGTGTCTTTAGTTACCCAGGGACTCACTTGCGTTTAGTAGACCCTGAACTCAAGATATTCCAGAGATCACATTCTAATCTTAACCCTATGGAAAAGCCATGTTAATATATTCCATCCTAGGTAGATAAAGTTGATCATTTATTAAATTTTTGTTTCATGGAGGAAGGAAAGACTTGGAGCATGATAAATTAGTGGATAGTCTTTTTTGTATGTGTGTATGATTTTTTTATGTGGTAAAATATACATAACAAGAAATTTACCATTTTAAACATTTTTAAGTATACATTCCAATGGCATTAAGTACATTCACAATGTTTTACAACCATCATCACTATCCATTTCCAGATTTTTTTCATCATTCAAAACAGAAGCTCTTCACCCATTAAATGATAACTCTCTATTCCTCCCTCCCCACAGCCTCTGGTAACTTCTAGTCTACTTTCTGTCTGTGCGAATTTGACTACTCAAGGTATTTTTTGTAAATGGAATCATATATCATTTGTCCTTTGTGTCGGGCTTATTTCACTTAGCATAATGTCTTCAATGTTTATTTATGTTGTAGCATGTATCCAAATTTCATTCCTTTTTATGGCTGAATAATATTCTATTGTATGTATAAATACCACATTTTCTTTATCCATTAATCTGTTGATGGACAATTGAGTTTCTATCTTTTGGCTGTTATGACTAATGCTGCTATGAACATTCGTATACGAATCTCTGTTCAAATTTCTGCTTTTAATTTTTGGGGGTATATACCTACAAATGAAATTGCTGGATCATATCAGTGTTTAATTTTTGAGGGGAAATGCCTTACTGTTATCCATAGCAGCTGCACCATTTGACATTTCACACAGCATTACACAAGGGTTCCAATTTCTCCATATCATTACCAACATTTGTTATTGTCTGGGTTTGTTTGTTTTGTTTTTTATAATAGCTATCCTAATGGATATGGAGTGGTAGTTCAATGTTGTTTTGATTTGCATTTCCCTAATCACTAGTTGTGTTGTGCATCTTTTCATGTGTTAATAGGCCTTTTGTATATCTTTTTTGGAGAAATCCTTATTCAGATCTTGTTTGTTTCTATTGTTGAGTTGTTGGAGTTTTTAAAAATATATTTTGGATATTAATCCCTTGTCAGATACATGATTTGCAGATATTTTCTCCCATTTTATGGGTTGCTTTTTCACTTAGTTGATAGTATTTTTTGATGCATGAAAGTTTTTAATTTTGGAGTTCATTTTTGAGAAGAAGTTCATTATCCATCTTTTCTTTTGTTGCCTGTGCTTTTTGTGTCATATCCAAGAAATCATTGCCAAATCTAATGTCATGAAGTGTTCCCCCTGTTTTCTTATAGTTTTAGCTCTTATATTTAGGTCTTTGGTTCATTTTGCGTTAATTTTTGTATATTGCATAAGGTAAGGGTCCTAGAGAGTTTTTAACATTGTCAATATACTTGGCAGGACAATGGAAACTTGGTGAAAAATGAAATGAAATATCTGGGCAGTCCTATCACTACAGTTCCAAAGTTAGATAAAAACCCAGAACAAGGAGAAGACCAGGCAAAGGAGATTTTAGGTGAATCGATGGAGTTTTCTCTGGAAGATCAAGAAGAGGCCAAGGTAAAGTGCTCTCTGATGGTATCTTTGCATTTTTCACATTCCTTCATTTTTAAATGAACAGTGTTGTATATCTAATATGTTGCAGTCACTATGAAGTGGTAGGTCTGCAGAGATCAAGAAGATATGGTCTTTATGCTCCATATGCTACCTGACTGATAAGGGTATCAGGTCACTTTGGGACTCTTCTTACTGCTGGGTGAGAGGGTTGTAGTTAATAGTTTGAGTAGGTCACCATCAGTGTAATTTGGTGTAAGTGATACCTCCAGAATAATGGCAAAAGACAGAATATACCTAGCATGATTTTTCAGCTATTTTACAATTATATCCTTTTGTCTTCTTGTTTCCTCCTCATATCACTGGAAGGAGTATCTGAAGCCTGTGGCTTATTAACAATGTATTAATACATTAAAGATGGTTTCTGAGGCATTAAGCATTTCTGAATCAACTTCATTTCTTTGGGACAAATATGTGTGGGGGTATATTTTTAAAAATTCATTCATTATACAAGGCAAATATGATTTAATGGAGTTAGAGTGCTTGGATTCTAGTCCTCATTCTCTTATTTAGTGTTATGAGCATGAACAAGACACTTAAGAAGTCTAGGCCTCAGTTTCTCATTTACGAAATGGAGAACATAATAATCAAAAATATCTCCCTAGGGATTGTTGTGACTGTGATAAAGTATTAAAAACAGTTTGTGATACTCCACATACTTTATTATTTTTAATAAAAACTAATGTAAGCTATAATAATAGTAAATATTTATTATGAAACTAACATACATCAGATGCTATATTAGAACTGAGAACAGAGTCGTGATTAAGACAGACAAAATTCCTAATTTTCATGGAAATTTATTTTTTTTTAGTTAAGAAAATAGACAATTTAAATAAGTAAACCAATAAGCAAGATGACAGATCATCTAAAGTGCTATAAATAACAGTGACATTAAAAAAAAAGACCTATGAGTTTGGAGGATACATTTTTTTTAACTTTAACCTGAGTAACTGGAGAAATGGTGACACTACAATGAATTACAAATAAGGGTGAATTCAAAGAGAATAAGAGGTGTTTTGTTTTGGGCATTTGAGTTAGAGATGGCAAACAGGAAATTTAAATGGAAATAGTAAATGAGGAGTTGGAGCCATCAGAATTGGATATGTACATTTCAGGACCGTCTGTATAGAAGAGAAAGTGAAGGCTAATGACTCCCAAACTTAAAGGTATAGAGAGAAAGAGCTTGTGAAAAAGGAGTGATAGCCACTCAGGAGACTGATAATGAAGTAGATACATACAGGAATAACATCATTCAAGAATCAGAAAAGAGAGCATCTTTCTGTTTACCAGATGGGATGCCGCTTGATTCATGAGTCATTGAATAAAGCCAATTAAATCTTTCAAAAAAAAATCAGAAAAGATCTAGGACACTAATAGGGGTCAATTTTATATACTTATTCATTTTATACTTCTTTATTTTTCAGGTCTTTAAAAAATATTAAGTCCCTTTATAGGCTAATTTTCTTGGACTGTGGCTCTTAAAAAGGTCATTTTCAATTAAGAGCCAACTGATTAAGACTGTGTATAACAGTACATTTTGGTCTCTAATTAGATTAGAAAAGAGTAGGTATTTTTTGTTATTGGTTTACCTCTTTGATGCTAAATGGAAATAGATACCTTATAAGGCATGAACTCCTTGGAGACTGGTGTAAGTAACATTATGGTGATTTCTGGCTCATTCATTTAAAAAATATATACTGAATACCTGTCAAGTGTCAGGCACTGTTCTAGGCACTAGTGCTTTAATGGCAAACTACACAGGCTAGGCTGATGCCTTCCTAGAGTTTGTAGTCTTATTAGGGAGACATTAATAAACAAGAAAAATATTTATCAAGTTAATAGATGTTCTAGTTAGAATTCTTGATTGAAAATAACAGAAATGGATTCTAGTTATCTCAAGCAGAAAAGGGATTTTTTTGAAGGGTATTGAGGAACTCAGAATTATCAAGAAGGCTGGAAAACAAGGTAAGACCTGACCAGAGTGCTACTATGAGAACATTGTGCTCAGGATTCCACCACTTGTTGGCTGTACCCTCAGTGCCACCATCACTGGCCCCCTGCTATGGAACATAATCCAACCTGCTGTTAGACTCTGCTGCTCAGAGACATTTGCTGCCACCCACTATATTCTTCACAGTGATGCAGCAACCGTAAAAGTTTCAAACGACCCTGTGCTTTTGTGTTACTCTTCAAGGTTCAGAATCCACACAGGAATGTCTAGTTGGCTGTAAAAGAATGAAAAAGGAAATATCTGTCCCCCTTTAGCCTCCTCATCAGGAGTCAGGGCTGCCTCCCATCTAATTTGAGATTTTACTAAAATAGGATGTTTGATAGCCAAATTGCAAATGACAGCCATAACGTCCAAAGTAATTTAACTATTGCAAATTGTTCAAGTGTAATGAAGGAAACAAAATGGGAACTGAGATAGAGACTAATAGAAGGGAACCTTTAAACTGGGATAATTAGGAAGGGCCTCCTCATATAGGAGATATTTAGTTAAGAAGAACTTGATGAGCTGTCCCAGTTTGCCTGTGACTGAGTAGGTTCCTAAGACTTGCAGTGCTAAAACTGGGAATTGGGATGAGTTGGTCACTCTAGTTGTGAAGGAACCATACATGAAAACAGTAGAGGCAAGAGCATTCCATGAAGAGGGAATATTTTAAGTGCAAAGATCCCAAGGTTGAAAAGATCTTTGTGTTCAAAGAACTGAGAAGCCACTGTGAATGGCAGGGAGAGTTACCTAAGGTGGGAAAGAAGTAAGCAGGAGACAGATCATTCAGGGCCTTTAGGCTATGGTGAGTATTTGGATTTTATTCTAAGAGCAGTGGGAAGCTATTAGAGAGTTTTAATCAGGGGAATAATATGACCTGATTCGTTTTATGAAGACTACTCTTATTACTGGATGAGGAATGGGTTAGAGAGATTTAAGAATTGGAAGGAGTAGGGCAAAAAGGATTTGGAAGCAGGTAAGAGTAGGAAGCTATTGCACTAGTCCCTGTGAGACTTGGTGGTAACCTGGACTAAGGCAGTGGCCATAGAGACAGAAATAAATGAATTCAAAATGTATTTTAGATATAGAAGCAATAGGATTTGATGGATTGGGTATAGACTGAAGGAAGGATGGGATCAAGGATCACTTTAGATCTATTAAGTTTGAAGGGTTTTGTTTCAAAGAGAAAACAGAAGTAATCAGATGAAAACTACCTTTGCTCACTAAATATAACAAGCTATCTCCTCTAATACCTAT
Organism: Eidolon dupreanum; assembly: GCA_028627145.1. Lineage (NCBI taxonomy): Eukaryota > Metazoa > Chordata > Mammalia > Chiroptera > Pteropodidae > Eidolon > Eidolon dupreanum. The sequence goes on from CM053515.1 coordinate 25,680,111, forward strand.
ATCATCTGCCTTCCCTCTTATTATACTACATGGAGTGACCCTGCACTTATCTAAAGCCCTCAACCCTTTTTCACACTGCACCCTATTAATTTGTTCACTTAATAATGCTGGAGATAGAGTAGTGAACATAACCCAAGAGGATTCCTGCTCTCATGGAGCTTATATTTAGGCAGGAGGAAACAGACTAATAAACCAATATGTTTTTAATATGGTAGATGGTAAAAATACTATGGTAAAAAAAAGCTGGGTAAGGAGAATAGTTGATCTTTTTGATAGGTGGCACAGATTACAGAAGACCCCTCTGTGAGTGATGTTTGAGGCAGCCATCTGAAGCAGTGGGGGAGCCAAACAGTTATCAGGAAGACTGAGTTATTCCAAGCAGAAAGAAAAGCAAGTACAATGTCCCTGAGTTGGGCATGTGCTTGGCATGTCCATGGAACAGGAAGAAGGCCAGTCTGGCTCGAGCAAAGTGAGCAAGTGTAGAATGGGAAATGAGGGCAGAGAGTAGGTAGCAGGAGGACAAAATCACGTAGGGCCTCATAGACCATTGTAAACATTTTGCAAAAACTGAGTCAGATGGAAGCATCTCCTCTTGTCCACTCCTGTAATATTTCTTCCCTTTCTTTTTCTTTCCTGTGTTATCAATTTTCTCCTTTCTCCAAGATAAGTGGTTCTCAAATTTTTTGATATCAGGACTCCTGTGCAATCTTAAAATTGTTGAGAACCCCTTGCCTTGTACCTGATCTTATAGGAAAAGCATCCAGTTTTTCTTCATTGAGTATAATGTTAGCTCTAGACTTCTTGAGACGCTCCTTTTCAGGTTGAGAAAGTTCCCTTCTATTTCCAGTCTGCTGAGTGAATTTAGCAGGAACAGATATTAGACTTTGTCAAATTCTTTCTTTGTATCTCTTAAGATGATCATATGAGTTTTTTTTTAACATGTTAACATGGTAAATTACATTGATTTTCAGGTGTTAAAATAACTGCATTCTGTGATAACCTTACTTAGTCATGATATATTATCCCTTTTATATATAGTTGGATCTGTTTTGATAAAATTTTGTTGAGAATTTTTGTATCTAAGTTCATGAGAGATACTGATCTTTAGTGTTTTGTTTTCCTGGTAATGTCTTTGGTATTGGTATCAGTGTAATGATGTCATTATTTGTAAATAATTCTCTCGTTTTCAGTTTTCTGGAAGAGTTTATGTAGCATTGGTTTTTATTTATTTTTTAAATGTTAGGCATAATTTACCCGTGAAGCCATCTGGTCCTGGGCCTTCATTTGTGGGAAGTTTTTAAATTATTAATTCAATCTCTACTTTTTGTAGGTCTAGTCAAATTTTCTGTTTTTTCCTTGAGTCAGCTTCAGTAGTTTTTGTCTTTTTAGGAGAAATTTGCCCATTTAATCTAAGTTTTCTCATTCATTGTCATATAGTTGTTTGTAGTAATCCCTTATGATCTTTTCTTTTATTTCTGTAAAGTTGATAGTAATGTCCTCTCTTTCATTCCTTATTTTAGCAATTTGAGTCTTCTCTCTTTTTCTTGGTCAGTAGCTAAAGGTTTATCAATTTTGTCGATCTTTTTAAAGGACTAGGTTTTGTTGTTTTGCTCTATCATTTTTCTATTCTCCATTTCATTAAATTTTGCTCTAATCTTATTTTCTTCCTTCTGCTGCTTAGGATTTAGTTTCTTCTTTGATGAAAGTTTAGGTCATTGACCGGATCTTTTTTGTTATAGGTATTGACAGCTATAAATTTTCATCTAAACACTGCTTTAGCTGCATAACATAAGTTTTGGTATGCTATGTCTTCATTTTCACTCATTTCAGAGTATTTTCTAATTTTCATTGTCATCTTTGTGGACCCACTGATTTTTTTTTTCAGTTTTGCCCCAGATTTGAATATTAACTCCTTCTCACTTTCAAATGCCAAAGGAAAAATTACGATATAGATATTAATTCTTTTTGTAGGACCAAAGGAATTAAAGTCCAAAATAAATGTTCTTGCCATTCTGAGTTAAAAGACCAAAGAAGTGCTCCTGCCTTCTGCTTCTTCCTCTGCATCCAAGCCAAGCTCTCAGTGGCATAGTGTGGTCAGAAGATCAGTTACATGAAGGGAGGCTTGAGCAAATAAATCATCAGTACATTGAGCATCATGGGAGTCGGTTTTCTTACTGCTAGAGGAGGGGTTATACTGTGGAAAGGAGACAGACTATAATAAACGCTGTGGTGAGACTGATTTTAAGGAATTGGCTCACGAGATTGCAGGGGCTGGCAAGTCTGAAATCTGCAAGGTAGGCCAGCAGGCCGGAGACCCCGGACACAGGTGATGTTACAGAATTCCCTCTTCCTCTGGGGACCTCAGTCATTCTCTCTGGACCCACTGATTATTTAGGAGAGTATTGTTTAATTTCCACATATTTGTGAATTTCCCAAATTTTTTCTGTTATTAATTTCTAATCGTTTCATGTTCAGAGAACATACTTTGTATGATTTCAATACTTTAAACCTAATGAGGCTTGTTTTATGACCTAGTACATGGTCTATCCTGGAGAAGAATTTATATTAGAGAAGAATGTATATTCTTTTGTTAGATACAGTGTTCTGTCTATGTCTGTTATGCATAGTAGGTTTATAGTGTTGCTTCAATTAGTTTTTGAGCTTTCTAAAAATAATACTATACTAAATGTGCCTATCGTTGGTTTTGTTGTTTTCACCAGGGCCTTTGCATTTGTTGTTCATTTGGCCTGGAACACTCTTCTCATAGGCAACACGTGATTTTCTCATTCATTTCAGTCCCATTTCTCCACATATGTCACCTTATCAGAAAGGCCTTTCCTGACAAGCTTTCCAACTCCAGTATTTTTTCTATCTTTTTTTCCTTCTTTATTTTTTACTTAAAACATTTATCACTACATATAGAGTATATTTATTTGTCTGTATTTTCTACTCTTACTGCTATGTCACCTACTAGGTACTCAAAAATTGTTAAGCAGTTATGTCGATATGAAAGTCTGGAAGAACAGAGGTCTTGTCTATAGATAGAAATTTGAGAGTTATCAACATAGAGGAGAAATTTAAATTTATGGGCGGAAAAAAAATCACCTATGATAAGAGTGAAGAGATTTAAAAAATGACCAGAACCTACCTGTGATGAAGAATTCAACATCTATTAGAGGTTTGATAGGTGAGAAGGCCTGACAAGGAAGACTCAAAGGAGCAACAGAGAGGTGGAAGCATCACAGTTCTTTCAGTATAAGAGTTGCCTATGTTAGAACTAAACTGAAAAACTAGGAGGTGCCATTGAAGCCAAAGAAGAAGAGATTAACCAACTCAATGGAAGCCACTGTGAGGTTGAGAAAGATATAAGCCAAAGAAATGACTGTTAGTTGTGGCAACATGAAGATTGTTGACAACTTTGACAAGAGCAGTAGAGTGGTATGGACAGTAGCTGGCCTAAGCGTGTGGAGGAGTGTATAGGCCATGAGGAAATGGTGATACCTTCTCAGTTTGCAAAATACCCTTCCTTAAAAAAAAAAACTAAATATATTTGGCTATTTTATAAAATCAGTATATGATAGTATAGAAAATGCAAATAAGCAAAAATAAGCTATTACAAATGCCCGTAACCCCACAGGCCAGAGATAATTACTGTTAGCACTTGATTAAAAACAAAAAAAAACACAAAAAAAGAATGTATGTCTTTCTATGCAGTTTTTAAAATTTTATTAAAGTGGTATCGCAAAGTATTTTTTTAACCTACTGAATGATATCATGAACTTATTTTCTTGTCAATGAAATTAATCTACAACATACTTTTGCATAATAGTAATCTATAACATCTGATATATGGTTTGTTTAACCATGACCCTGTTATTAAACATTTAGTTGATTGGTAATTTTTCTCTGTTATAAACATGCTGGGACATCCATCCTTATAGCCAAATCTTTATGTATATCTTTATTTCATTAGGAAAACAAGTGAAATTATTTTATAAAAGGGCATGCATATTTTTAATGATTCTCCACTCCTTCTACCCCCTGGTTTTTAAACCTTTAACATGAGAATTGGGGGTCGGTGGGAATCTTGTCATTTTCAGGGTTTATGTCTAAAGAAGACAGTCTCTCTCTGTGACATTAATATCACTCAGATGCTAGAGGAGGATCTTAATCAAGGGTACCTGACTGGTGATTTCTCCAAGGTGAGTGTGGTTGCACCCCTCCTATATTTCAGTAAGTCGTTTTGGGTCTGAATCTTCTTTGCTTGCAGAAAATACTAAGTATAATTATGCATTCTCACCAAGTACTCTGTGATAACCTGACGGTGCTAGTGGCAGTCCTAAGCCTCACTGTCCATTGAGAAAGTGTTTCTGTTTTTTTCTAGGAATATCCAGAACAGTGGGGAAATTATGAGGCTTTTTACCTTTTTTCTTTTTTAAAAATATATTTTAAAATTATATAAATAATAGTCGGTAATACAGAAAAGGTAGAAAATGAAATCCACACCAAATCTTAACCAGAGTATAATTGCCTTTAACATCTTGGTGTATATCCCTCCAGATGTTTTTCTGTTTTCACAGATACACATACGCACACAAATACATTTTTTGGTTTTATACAAAACAATTTATACTGTTCTGTGATTTGTTAGGGTTCTTCTTTCTCATTTACTATATCTGGAACATGTCAGTAAATAATTCTGCTTCATCATTTTATCATTTTTAATAGCATAGTATTTCATTTTTTTGGCTGCCCATAATTTCTTGATAAATCTCGTGTAGAATATTTACTTTTATAATTTGAAGGATACTAAGATGGACATAGTTGTATCTATATCTAGAACTGTACACATCCTTAATTAGTTCCTTAGGATCAGTTCTTAGGAATGCTGCAGTTTTTAAAAATGGAATGCACGTTATAGAAACCATTAATTTTTTTTTTTGAAGACATCTGGGGTTTTAAAGGTCATTTGGAAAGAAGGACAATATACGGGTGTTTGATCTCAAATTTGGGTATAAAAAACTTGCTATTATTTCAGTTCTTGGGTATTTCTAGGTATGTGTGCTGCCAACCGTGTCAGGGAGACACCAAGATCTGAAGTACATCAACCCAGAAACAGTAAGCAGATTTCTGGAGACGGTAACTGGTTACATAAGCAACCATCTGGTCTGTTCTGTCCCTAAAATCCCCATTCCATTTGTATTTCTTTCACTATGTTCACTAACATAGGCTCCTTATTCAACTGATGCTGTATTAAAGGACTCCCTTTTATCCCATTCTTCTATCACCTTCGTTTTTAAACAAATTATATATAATTGTTAGGAAAAAAAGAAAAGACGGGGAAAACAGAAAAAGAAGGAAAGAAGGAAAGAAGAAAAGAAATAAAGGAAAAAAGAAAAGGCAAAAAACCCAAAAGGGAAGAAAGTAAAAATCTCTCAACTTGGGTGATTTACATCCTGGTTTATATGTTATAATTTCATTTATGCCTATCAGTGCAGGGTAGTTATTAAAGTGTTCTCTTTCACACTAAAATTGTCCCAGTTTGCACAATAATTATTTGGTCACCCTACTGATAATCTTGCCACCAGAGATAACCACTAATAATATTTTTCTCATGGCCTTCTTGATTTTATTCTGGCATATATTTTATAAAAATAGGATCACGATGAACATGTAGTGTTATAATTAGCTTAGTAAGACATCGTAAACATCTTTATCAATAAAAAGATATCTTTTTAACGGTTATATAATATTCTATTGCCATGTGTAATTTATTTAACCAAACCCCTATTATTGAATATTTAAGTTACTTGTAATATTTTGATTACCTAAAACAATGTTGAGATGAATATTATTGTGCCATATTTGTGTGTACTTTTCTGTTTACTTAAGAGGTTAAAAAGGAAATTGCTGTCTACAGCCATGCCACTTTGAACAAGCCTGATCTCCTCTGATCTTGGCAGCTAAGCAGGGTTGGGCCTGGTTAGTACTTGGATGGGAGACAACCTAGGAAGAACAGGTGACGTAGGTGTAAAAAATAAAAAATAAGGGATTGTAAGCTGACAACGTCCTTGCAATCTGTGAAATCAACCAAAGGTTGCCTAGCCTAAAAAAAAAAAAAAGAAAAATTGCTAAGTCAAAATGTAATTACATTTATTTTTATATGTATTTACAAAGTTTCCTCCAGAAAGGTTGAACCAATTTTTACTCCTACAAGTAGCTTAAGTTTCCTCCTCTGGGTATCAAACAACTTCTTCCATATTCTTTTCTAGAAGACTTGCTTTCTTCCTTTACATTGGAGGATGGGGAACGATTTCCCATCTCTTCTTGCAAAATCAGGATCTCTAGCTACTACTTGTGCTACTGCAGGAGTCCTTGCATGTCTTCTGAGAGACTGATTTCAGCTATGTCTGTCTCCAAATGAGTAGCTTCACTATGGTTCTTCATGGTATTCTGGCAATACCAGCTATTTTGGTTCACTTCCTATTTCATCCTCTTATGTGGGGTGGGGGCTGAAATACTGTCACATTTCAAATTTGGGGGCCTTTGGAGGCTGGACATACAATGGAATCTTAGGTCACTAAATGGAGTGCAGTTAGGAAGCTGTGTGACTGGCTCTTTTCTCTCTCAGAGTGACAGTGAGCAGGGTATTCAATCATAGTTTCTGTGCAGGTGGCTGCCTTACTGTTGGGGAAATTCCAGGGTCTGATTGAGAAGTTTTATATCATCGATTGCCGCTATCCATATGAGTACCTGGGAGGACATATTCAGGTGAGGTTACACGGGGGACATTAGCAAGAGAGGGGCTGGAGACAGCTCTTTATTGAAAAGAGTGGACAAAGGGTCCTGTGAATTCTAGAACCAGGGCAGACATTATACATTTGGAGCACATCAAAGCTGTGGTCTGCATTCTTGTTCTAATTCTGTATACCTTGAGCAATTTACTTCCCCTTTCCTCCTAGATCAATCTCCCTCTTTTCTATGGGAGCCATGGGCTCTTTACTTGGAAATAAAAACATTAACTCAAAAGCTGAGAAGCATTTTGCAAACATTTACTGCTGATAGGCATTCTTCACAGGGATCCTTATACTTTAGGCAGTTTGGGTCTACAAGCATTTAGTGAGCAACTACTACCTACCAAGCTCTATGCCAGGCCCTGGAGGTAGATGCAAAGATATAATTAGGTCTCTGCTCTGAAACTGCTTATAGTCTAGTCTTCCTGGCCCAAATATCCAAAGATGGTATTTCAGTTATTTCTAAGTGTTGGCACCATTCACAGGTCCTTGAAGAAATACTTATTAAAATTCTTCTACAGGGATCCTTAAACTTGTACAGTCAGGAAGAACTGTATAACTTTTTTCTGAAGATGCCTATTGTCCCTTTGGATACCGAGAAAAGAATAATCATCGTGTTCCACTGTGAATTCTCCTCAGAGAGGGGTCCCCGAATGTGAGTGTCTACACAGGGTAGGGAGGGTGATGGGAATTGATCTTGAGTTGAGATTTGCAACCAGAGAACCTTCCCAGATCAGTTCAGAGACTGACTGAATGAATGCTCTCCATGCAGTTTGAAGCAAGAGGTGGGATAAAGGGATTTCTACAATCCAAAAGTTTGGAGCAGTAAAGGGAAAACGATTGAGAATTATGTACCAATGGAGGAAAGGAGAAAGAGTGGTGCTACTTAGACCTTGTTTTGCAAAAATAATGAGCTCTGGAGGCCCTTATTGGGGTTAGCAATAGTCTGTTCTTCCTCCCCTCCCCAGTGAATGGCCCAGAGAATTCTGACCTTCCTTCTTTCTACGCCACCCATCTCTGGGTTTTCTCTAAAGGTGCCGCTCTCTGAGAGAAGAGGACAGGGCCCTGAACCAGTATCCTGCATTATACTATCCTGAGCTGTATATCCTCAAAGGGGGCTATAGAGACTTCTTTCCAGAATATAAGGTAAAGGATGGAGCATGTGGGGCAATGAGGGAGGCCAGACTTGGGGGAGCCAACTTTAGCACACAACTCCCTGGGCCTGCAGAGCCCTCTGAGAAGAAACCACTACTCCTTAGTCACCACCAGTAGCCTCTCTATTATACTTAGTAGGCAGAGATCAGGAGCCTAGAGTATCCCTTATTCTGTCTCTGACCTTTCAGGAGCTGTGCCAACCACAGAGCTACTGTCCTATGCATCACCAAGACCATAAGGCTGAGCTGCTGAGGTGTCGAAGCCAGAGCAAAGCATGGGAAGGGGAACGGCAGCTGCAGGAGCAGATTGCCTTGCTGGTGAAGAATGTGAACCCATGATAATAGATCAGCTGCTGGCTGCCTAGGAGTCACCAAGACATTATAGAAACTCTGGGCAGAAAGAGGTCATCTTCCACGTGGCTAAACCCAAGATTGTTAAAAGATGTCTGCAAACCAACAGTTTGCCAAACTGATGAAATCCTAGGCCTGGGGATTAATTATGTTTCAGTAGAGCTGCTGGCTGGTGGTGAAGTCCTCCTGGAACTGGCTTTGTAAGGCTGTAGCCTTGGGTGGCACTGCGAGGGAGCATTTGCCTTCTCTTCTCAGCTACTTATGTCTTTGCACAGCCAGCCAGCTCTTTTTCTCTCTGGGCTTCTGGCTATAAAAGAGAGTTGCCCACCTTTTTTCTCTGTGTTTCCCTTCTCTGTTTCCCTCTCTTTTTCTCAAATGGGAAAATAAATATTGTAGAATGAGAAATGCAGAATAATAGCCTAGTTGGCTCCTAGAAGATTTATATAAGGAAACGATCACCAACTTAGACACCTTCAGATATAAAGGTATAACCATCTCTAATTCAGAGCTGAGACCAAGGTAATTTTCTGAAGGTTCTCAAAGTTTAGACCCTAAACCATCAGTATCATCTGAACTTGTTTGAAATTCAAAACTTCAAAACCCACCCCAGACTTAAAAATCAGAACCTCTGAGGCCAGGGTCCAGAAATCTAGGTTTTATTTTATTTTATTTTTTAATTTTTATTATGGTGACATTGGTTAAAAAAATCTAGTAAGTTAGGTTTTGAAAATCTTCCTTGTAGGTAATTCTGATGGATGCCAAGGCTGGAGATTCGCTGCTCTGGAATTAAAAACCTCTTATAGTGCATTCTTCAATAATCCAGGCTTTTCTTTCCTAGACCATTCCATGCTCTGAGTATTGTAAAAGTGTGCCCCAGACTCAGCACTCTGGTATCTAGGCTCAGAAAACCAGTTGAGAGGCATTCTCTAAGGCAGATGATAGGTCTGAGTTTGGCTTAAAGGGTTCCTTACCTACAGCCTCAGTGGAGTTTTGACTTTTACCATTTTTCAAACTTTTCTTCACTCCATTTTACATCTCACAAAGACAAGTTGATGTTTTAGGGTGGTTGGAAGTAGAAATTTGTGTTATGTGAAGATAGGAATAAAAGAAAATAAAAAGGATCAAGCAAGATCAGTTAGAATTAAGGAAAACTTTTTAAACTGTATTCTTCAGCACTATCCCAGGCTTTCCTTTCTTTGAAATCTTAGAATAGGAGGCTTTTGTCTACTTAATGAGAAACAGCCCTATTTGGCCCGGGATGGCAGTGGAATTGACTATAACCATTGTCACTCTCCAGCATTAACCTATTAGTAGTGATAGCCAAGGACTAGAAAAGAACAAAGGGCTCTGAAACCTAGGCTGAGATCGAATAGAGACAAAAGCGATATCTTCCCTGGTTCTGGAGCAAGGAGATTTGAAAAGTCAGTGGGCGCAAAGGAGGGCAATAGCTGGACTAATTTTTGCAAGGTTCCCAAGTGCTCTTCTAGAGTGCCACATGCATGCCTCACAGCAGAGGGCACTGCTGTATTCTCTAAGTCAGCCACTGGATCCTGCAGCCTCCATTCCTGGCTGGTGTGTGCCTATCCAGAGGGAAGAAGGCTAGAAGGAAGTTACCTCTGGCCTCCCTGAGCCCCTGAGTTCAGGGCTCACAAGGGCTGGAAGAACAAAGAGAAAAGCTGCTATTAAATTAGGCGGGGATTTCTGAGAGAAAGATACTGCTTGTCTGTCCCATCCCTGCCAACAAGGAACTCTTAGTAGCTTGAGAAGGAAACTGCTTGAAGCACCTTCACTTCCAAGTGTAAGGAGGGGTCTCTGACTCTGCTTATCCTAGCGGGTCATTTCCTGATAATTCTCAGAAAAGTAGAACCAAGCCCCCACTTAAGAAGAGACTGATACATGTGTTCACATTTCAGTAATCTTAGTGAAAATTCTGACTTGCAAAACAAAAAACTAGGGCTTAATTAGTTATCTACTTTGTGAAAAATTATATTTGCCCTAAAGGCACTATTTTCCAATGATTTCTTGCAATGTCTTCCCACTGTATGTATATCATGTGATTTGATTCATTTTATTTTCAGAAACAATAATACTAGCAAGTAACACTCTTCAATTATTGCATGCAAGACTTTTTATGTATGTGTGTATTTATAAACCAATTTAATTTTCACAACAGTCCTGTGAGGCAGGTACTGATAATTATGCACGTTTTGCAGATACGGATATTAATTTACTTTAAGATCACATAGCTAGTGAATGGTGGAGGTGGGATTTGTACTCAGGCAGTATGGCTCCAGAGTCTGTACCTTTAACAGATTTTGCTATTACCAAATCCTTATCAAAGGACAATGTGCCTTTCTAGAGTTTGTATTATATTGGGTGTTAAATATGTAAGCCTCCATTGTAGATTTTTGAGAAGTTAGAGCCATTAGGGTTGCTTTACCTTGAGAGATGAGGCTAAGAGCAGACACTAAGACCCCAGCCCATAGACCTTAGCACAAAGTTATTTAGGGAGTTAGCTCTGCAGTGGTGTTCTGACATGGCTAGTATTCATCATCATGAAGTCAAGTAATAAAGCATGGAAACTTTTTTGCCTAAAAACTGCTTCTGGTTGTAAATCTCAGCCTAGGACCTGGCTGACCCCTGCCATAAAGAAGGGAGGAGCACTTCCCCTTTTTTCTCAGGAGTATGAAGAGGGAGATATGGAGGTTCTCTTTCCCCATTTAGTCCAGGCAAGTATTAGGGAAACACCAATTTATATATATCCAGGACTGTCAATTCTAAGTACCACAGATATTCTAATATGACATAGTCCCTGCCCTCAAAAATTGACAAGGTGGAAAATGATTCTTTGTTCCCATCCCTGGCCCACTAATTTGTTCAGCAAAAAGAAGGTGAACTGTAGCCTCCAGCTCCAAAGCAACAAGTCCTCGTAGTGGGGCTGGCCAAGTTCACGGAATACTTAACTCCTGCATACCACTTGAGATGATATCACTCTATTCAGTGCTTACTATGTATCAGGCACTATGCAAAACTCTTTACCTAATACATCTTTAATCCACATGACTATTATATGTAGTAGATAACTGTTATCATTAACTTTAGTTAAAGATACCGAATCACAGAAAAATCAAGTGATGTGCCCAAGGTTACCTAGCCTGTGTTGGGAATGGCATTTGAATCCAGGCAGTCTGAAAAGCTTGCGTTCTTAATTATTATTCATTATATTACTAATATCCTGGGTTAGGGTAGCTACAGGAGGTAAAAAGCTTAACTGTGAGAGAGGACTGAATAGAAAGCAGAAAGCCAAGATTACAAGTTAAAGTGGAGTAAGATACAGGGTCTTTGGACCTTGGAGCCCCAATCAGTGAATTGCAATGCCTCCCGGGGCAGAGTTTGTGCTTTAATCGTTTTTGCACCTGGCACAAAGCTGGACCCATAATCAGTCTCAAAAGACATTATTGAATTGAATGATGGCTGAGAAATATCATCTTTGTAGAAAAGATTGGCTCATTCATCATTATCTACAAGGTTCCCAATGGCAATGCTGCTTATCTAGCAGGTGTTGGCAGTCATAGAGGACATGGTTGGTGGGGAGAGGGTGTGCTGGAAGAGCTGTCAATATTAGTCTTAGAGTCATTTATTGCAGAGGCTTCCTTAACCCTTCCCTACCTTTGGTTACCAATCCTCATTACAGGCCCAGTGATGTCAGGCTCTCTACCTTAGTGCTCAGAATTAGGCTCCAGGCATTTCACTTACTCTCACAAAAAGATTGGCCTCTTAGAGGTGAAATTGGGCATTGCTCTCAGCCCACGAGTTTGACCTTGTTCCTGCCTTCCTGGTCCATTCCATGGCTATATCATTGAGCAGATGTTGAGTAGGCACCCTGAACAAATGCCTTGTCCTAACTTACCCTCCCTCAAACTTGATTTGGTTTTGTTGCTGAAGGAGAGCAGAGCAAAGGTAATAGTCCTTGACAATACCACCTCTTTGTTGATTCGTAAGTCTCAGCCCTTTCCCCAAATTTTGTTTTGAAACTGCTGCCAGAGTAGGAAAGTGAGGGTTATCAGCTCCCAGCTACAGGTTTTCTAACCTAACTGGGAGGGAAGGCTTGAGAAAGGTACATTAAAGGTAGGGTGGATCTGGGGGAAAACAGGTCCAGTACAAAAGCTGAGTAACCAGATGTTCACTTTCACAGTTCTCCTATAAGACTGGCAGGGCAGATATAGATTAAAATGAAGCACAAACTCCATTTAAAGTGCATTACAGCTCAGGAACCAGCTCCCCCTGGGCAGGAGAAGGAAGGAAAGGGCACAAGAGGCCACATCAGTCTCCTTCCTTATCTAGGGCCACATGTCTTTCTCCTAGCTTTGTGAAGGGTGATTTACACCCCTGGCTTGAATGATTCTCTTTCTGGGCTGATTACATCGGCAAATGCCCCCCAGAGGCCATAGCAGGATGGCCATATTCAGAAGCAGCAGCCAATAAATCTCCGAGGTTTATATTGAATGGTCTCAATACCCTCCCTCCTGGCCCTCTGCCAGGTTAGCTGTGGAAGTAAGGAGCAGAGCTTGGTTTGGAGGGTTAGGGGATGAAATCCTCTACTTCCTTTCCTCACCCTCTTTTTCTCTCTAATCACTGCTTAGTTCTCATTCTTCAAGTCCTTCTACCTTTATCTTTTTACCCTGAAAGCAGGTAAAGAGAACCAGCCCTCGGCCCAATAAATATCCTTGCCTTATTGATAGAAATACTGGGCTCTGGGCACAGTGGTGTTTCTACCTAGCTATTTAAAATGATGAGGCTCCTAAATCGTCTCTTCAGCCACCTTTCTCAGTGATCTTGTCTTTCTTCCAAGGAAATCTCTGCTATTTAGTCTGAGGGGGGTGTTAATCCTTCCATCCTCCCTCATGACCCTGAAAGGGCTGAATTTTGTTGGCCCTGGGATCTGGTTCCAGGTCAGCTCCCAGAAAAGACATTTCCCCTATCTTTGCAGAATATTGGGGTTAAAGACAATGACCGAATCTTACCCTTGAAGATACTATGAGGAGAAAATGACATCATAGATGTGCAAATTCTAAGAAAAAATATGCTAGAAATGCCCTTGTGCTGGTTTTTTTATGTTAAAAGATTTCGTATGTGGTGGCTGTTTGTTGGTGGTAGTGGGGTGCAGGGGAGTGAGAAAGGGTGCATAGATACTGAGACGGACACACACAGACACACTCATTCCAGGTGGCGAGTCTCCAGGGGCAGCTCCCCCAGTGTCTGGGACAGAATACCTCCCCTAAGCGGACTTGGAAGCAGACGGCAGGTGGGCGGACTCGGATAGAGTAGTCTTCCGTCTGCTCCCGGGCACTTGCCCTCCTCGCCCCGACCCACTCCTTTCTTCGTCCAGAAGAAGCAGCGTGGTGCATCCGTCTGCTTCGGAATTGGAGGGCGGCGCCCGCGACCCTGGTGGGGGAGTGTGGGCGCTGCAAGAAGAGGGGTGGGGAGGCGGCAGTGGGAGGCGCCAGCCGAGGGGCCTCACACTCTGAATTACAGCGCGAGTTAGAGAGGAGAGCGCGGCACTTGGCACAGGCAGAGCCGAGCGCCCGCGGGTGGACACCGGCAGGCACCCCACGGCACCACCACCATGGCGTGCCCTCGGTACCTACGACCACCACAGCCCGTGTTCCTGCTGCTGCTGCTGCTGCCGCCGCCGCCACTGTTACTGCTCGGAGCGGGTGAGTGTCGTCCGTGCGGATACGGTGCCGGATCCCGTCGGGGTGTTGTGCTGAGAAGAGGGGAGCGCGTAGGCGGGGCCCTGGACAGCACTACAGAGAGGGGTGAGACGCTGCACTGTCACCTGGTACCGGGCTTCTGTCCCTCTGAGCCTGGGGAACTGGACGAGGGAGCCCAGGGTGCCAGGAAGAGGTAGGTTCCATGCCTAATAGAGTGAACTGTTGTAGATGGAGTGTCAGCAGTGGCCAGTACGCCAAAGCATCTCTTTGCTCCGGGTCCCCTCTCTTCCCTCTTTTGAGATGCGTCTGCACCAGCACAGAACAACCCGGAGCCAGGCCACTTCCACGACAGCATCTCTAAGAGGCAGGGAGAATCAGCAGGACTCCATTTGCTCCATGTGGGCTTCATCTCTTCAGCCCCCTGTAAGGATTGGGGAAGTGGACTATAGGTACAGGTGAAGAAAGACGTTTTTGTTAGAACTGACTTGTCACAAATTAGGGTTGTAAACTGCTGCTGGAACATGCTAACATTATTATTTGGTTGTATTGCTAAGAATATTGCTCACCACCAACCTACCCCCTTCAGGATATACTTTTTGTTACTGTTTTAGAGGAGAAAACTCGCTATTGGACAAGATGGCTTTTCCCTGAAAGCTGCCCATTACAGTGCCTTACCATATTATAGATAAACAATAGGTGTTTTATGGAATATGTAGTTCAAGGCTTGGTTTTAGAACCATGTTATTTCCTCATGGCTCCCAGGGAATGTGCCCATGGCCTTTGGGAGTAGGATGGGTGTGCTGAATCTTATGGTGGGGCTCCTGCCCAGAGCCTGAGTGGAGGGAATCCTGAGGCAGAGACCACACGTGGACTGGTGACCTCACTCCACAAGGTACGTTTGGAGAAATGCAATTTTGGCTGCATGGCAGATATGGAAGGAAGGAGAGGAAGAACTATTTGTCCAGACTGCCTCCATCAGTAAATCAGGGCAGTGAGACATCACCAATCTGATTTGACCACCCAGGAAGTTTAACTAACCCCAAAGTATGGCTGCATGTCAGGATCAGGGGTAAATGTTAACCAATCATCATTAACCAATTAAGTGGAACAAGTACCTCCCCATTATGATGAAATTTAACATGGCTCCCACCTTCTTTTGCACTGCAATGCCCTAAATCTACCGTTGCTCAGATTTGATGAACTATCAGCTAAGAAATTAGGTTTACTTTTGAAAATTGTTACGACTCAATATTTAGAAAAAATGTTTAGAAAAAATATGCTAGAAAATGTATAAGGCCCAAGTTTCATTCCTTTAACTGCAATGCATTTGTTGGGTACCTATCAGAAGTAACATCTTAAACATTTAGTATTTCTCAAACTTTTTAAATTCTTGTCCCCCTTTTGGTAAAGATAAAAATCTCATGCTTTCCTTAAATATTTTTTGAAACTTCACAAGCTGTTTTTTCATCTTCCACATATAAAATTATCAAATAAGCTTTTTTGTACCACACATTCCCTTTGAAAATTCTGCTATACCCCTAAAAGCGACCCAGCCTCTCTTTTCTCCATCCCCTCCATTGAGAAACTCTGGTTTAATCCAATCTACTCATCTTATATTTGGGAAACTAAGGTCCAGAAAGTGAAGTAAATTGTCCTAGGCAGGGCTGGGACTAAGGTGAGGTGAATGAAGGGGGTGCCAAGAAACTCAGTAGTCAAGATAAAGAATATTTTAATGCAATATTTTTAAAAATCAAAACTAATGCCAAAAAAATCTTGACGAACAAAATACTGGAATTTTAAGTAAAAAGAACAGTGTCCTGCTGAGGCATATTGGGGCTTGAAGCAAAAGGAAAAATCAGTACTACTGATTCTGTTTTTGTTTATGCATTGGATATGGCACCAATTCTCAAACTATAGGTTGCATATTACTCTCCAGTGAACTTGTTAAAATTCAGTTTCCTACACTTTATCGCCAGAGATTCTGATTCAGTAATTCTGGGATGGGACTCAGCAACCTGCATTTTACCAAGTAATCGAATTGATTATCATGTGATTGGAAGAGGAAGTTGGACGAACTCAACTCTGAGACCCCTCCTAATTTTGGGACTCTGATTGTAAATAAAGAGAAGGAGCCTGGAGAAGTTATAAAGGTGGCTCACAGAATGTCTCTGTTATTTGGTTCTTAAATAGTAGGAGCTCACAAAGAACAAACACTGTTCTAGGCATTGCTGACAGAGTAGTGATAAGATAGACCTGGAAGTCTAAAGGGAGATATAATCAGACAAAAATTAAGTAAAAAAAAATCAAGTGGTTATAAGGGTTCTGCAGACAATTAGAGTAAGAATGTATTAGAATAGCTAGAGAGTTATTTGACTTTGGTTGGTTGGGGATGGCCTTTCTGAGATGACATTTAAGAGGTGAACTGAATTAATAGAAGGGTACAGCCAGGTGAAGATCAGAGGGAAGAGCATTCCAAGCAAAAAGAAAGGATGGCCAAATATTTTGGGAGAATGAATTTAAAAGATGGAATCAGGGAGACCAATAAGGAGTCTTGGCAGTAGTTCAGACAAGAGATAATGGTGGCTAGAGGTAGTAATAGATGTGGAGAGAAGTGGGCAGATTCCAGATATGTTGTGGAGTTGACAGGATTTGTTGGATTGAACATGGGATGTGAAGGAAAGAGAATAATTAAGGATGACTCCTAGATGTTTTACCTTGAAAAACTGGGGGTGGAGGGGGCAGGATGATGGTGTTCTGTTACTCTTTGATAGTGACCCTAAGTTCCTTGCTCCAGGGCTGAGCTATAACCAACCTTGGTATTCTCGAGTGAGTGACAGAATCAGCAAGAGCTCCCCACCCCAATCCCAACCAGTTCCCACTATAAGGTATTTTAAGTGACTCAGAATTTTCTCTCTTTTAGCATGCCCATGCACACCCTCAATTCTCTGCTTATGGTGCTAGCCCTGCCCATGGCATAGAGCTGCCCAGGGCCCTCCTCCCTGTGCCTGGCAGGGTCATCAGGCTCTGCTTCAAATAGCTGTCCCCCTTCCCCTCCCTGGAGGCTGAGCAGCCTCTCTCAAACCCCTACCTCTTCTTGGGCCTGATCTGTTCTGTCCAGGTTGTGACAGCTGCACTCTTCACTTCTGCTGGGCTTCTTTCTCCCCAAACTTATTCCTAAAGGCCTTTTGTGCCACCCCAAGACTTTCCTACCCAAGGCTTCACCTGGACTCCCCCAACCTTATCTTAGGACTTGATACTTCTAGGCAGCTTCTCTGACCTTATATGAGCCTCACCTAGTCTCCCTCCCTCCACAGGGGACCCCCTCCCCACAGAGAGTCGGCTTGTGAACAGCTGTATCCAGGCCAGGAGGAAGTGCCAGGCCAATCCCATTTGCAATGCTGCCTACCACCACCTGAATTCCTGCACCTCTAGTGTAAGCACCCCATCACCTGTAGAGGAGTCATCAGTTTCTGCAGACTGCTTGGAGGCAGTACAACACCTCAGGAACAGCTCCCTGATGAGCTGTACATGCCACCGGCGCATGAAGAACCAAACTGCCTGCCTGGACATCTACTGGACCATTCATCCTGCCCGCAGCCTTGGTGAGGCCTCTATCCTAGAGTGGACTAAGCTAGGGAAGCTGGCTCTTGGGGGTTGTTTAATCCTTCAGCATATGAGCCACATGATATATTCCAACAGGGATATAAGGAAGCTCTGCATGTGACATCAGTAAGAAGTGGAGGTAGGAATTGGCAGTATCTTTTGGGCTCTCCAGCATTGCCCTCTCTTTTCCCTACTTCTCTCTTTCTTACATGACAACACATAGCCTCTGAACCAGGCTGAGGCCCAACTTGGGGAGCTCCTGGAACAGAAGGGTATGGAGAAGAGGGGGAAGAAAATGGTCTTAACCCATAAACAGCTTCAAATACAATGTAATCCATAAATTCAGAGAGACTGAATATCAGGAGGCAGTGTCCTGATATTGCCTTTAACAGAAGGATACTCGTTAGCCAGGCAGAAGATGGTAGAAGAAGGCAGACGCTGAGAGAGCCAAAGAGAAGAGCTTTCTCTGACTCTTTCCATAGACCCCTCTCTGTATTAGTTAGCTTATACTGGACAATGCTGTAGTAACAAAGGCTTACTTGAAAAGAGGTAACTTACAAAACAAAGGTTTAGTTCTTGCTCATGTTCTGTGTTGGCTATTTCATGTGTCCCCTTCATTCTGGGATTCAGGCTGAAGGTGCAGCCTCTGTCTGAGATGTTCCTTTTCATGGCAGAGGAAAATGAGCAATGGCAAAACCATGTTATGGCTTTAAAAGCTTGTGTTCAGATGTTACATAAAATAACTTCTGTTCACATTCCATTGACAAAGCAAATCACAGGGTGCACAAGCCTGACATCACAGGGAGACATGAAATTACATGGCAATAAGTGAGGAGATATAATCCTATAGGGAGAGCATAAAACAATACTACAATGTTCATAGTCCACTTGATCAAAATATTCTTTTTCCTCCCTTCCACAAGCAAAATATACCTACACACTTCCCAAGGATGATGTGCTGAGTTCTATCCAAATATGACGTCAAGCTCCAAGTCTAGGATCTTGTGATAATTTCTATATCAAGTTTGGCTCCTCTTGATCTAGAAACTTATAGACAAGTCATCTACCTCCCGTATATACTCGATGTACAATAATGGAGCAGGGACAGGAGAACCACAACAAACACTCTCCGAAAGTGGAGGAATGGGAGGCATATAGAGGACATTGATTCATAGCAACTCTGAAGTCCTGCTAGATAAATGTCACAAGGGCTGTCTTCCCTGGGAGTAGGGGTTGTTCTTTAGTAAGATCCTCTTTTTGCTCCAAGGGAGAGTCGCTCTAGCCACTATTCTCCAGGGCTCTTGGCCCAGCTCTCTGGAAGATCCTTTCTTTTCCATTACAGTTAAGTCCTCACTTAATATCATCAATAGGTTCTTAGAAACTGACTTTAAGTGAAACGACATATAACAATACCAATTTTACAATACGCTAATTGATATAAACAAGAGTTAAGATCTTACAGCATATTTCTGGTCTCAAAAACATCACCAAACTTCTAAATAATATTAAACATTGAGCTCTACATACATTTAAGAAAGATTAACATTAACAAGTAAGGTAATAATTTTCCAACCTGTTTATCCCAGTTTGGGTTATAGGTGGCCAGAACCTAACCTGGCAGCTCAGGGTACAAGGCAGGTACCAGCCCTGGATAGGATGCCTATCTGTAGCAGAGTGCACACACACACCCACACTCACTCATGCTGGGACAATTTAGACACACCAATTCACCTAACATGCACATATTTGGGATGTAGGAGGAAACTGGATTACCTGGGGAAAAAAACATGCAGATATGGGGAGAATGTACAAACTCCACACAGACAGTGGCCCCTACTGGGAATCAGTTTTTTTCCCCCTCAACGCTATGATGAAAGGACATTGAACCAAGTGACGTTATCCAAGGACCTGCTGTATTTTCTTTGGCCACATCTGAAGAGAGCATTTGAGACTCTGACCTTGTTGGGGAGCAGGCAACTTCCTATCCAAGGAATGTTACGGCATTTTAAATCTCAAAGTCACAACAGTCTTTTAATCCAAACTGGTGGCTCTTAGTAGTACAACTCTCTCAAAACATAATTGCTTTTTATACTTTGATTTCTGTCACCTCTTATGCTGGTAGTAGCCTTTCCTAGAATTCTTTTCAAGACATGCATCTCTTTCTAGACTGAATTAGAAATATCTTGCCCTTACCAGCCTTCTGTGAGAGAGCCACTACCTTAGTCTTTTTTCCCTGAGCACATTTGTTTAACTGGCAAGATTTATTGGATACCATCTTAATCAATGGGAGATCTCCACAAAAGGCATGATACCCACAGACTTGATTTGGTCTTTGCTCCAATGCTGAGTTGTAATAGACCTTATTACTCAAAGTTTTTTTTCAGTGTTATCTTTTACCATTTGGATATGAGAAGCAGTTGTTTCTCTTAATACTGCAAGTACTGGAATTTCTGGATTCTCCCTTTTCTGTTTCCTCTCTATTTGCAAACTAGCCAGTTCTCTGAGCATCTTTCTTGTAGTACCTTGCCAAATGCACCCAATAACAATCAAGACAAACTAGGAACTTGCTTCTCGGCTTCTTCCCCTTAAAACATGAGCTTATTCAGTACGTCATCCTTCTTCCAAGTTTACCACCCACTACTCAGTCCCAAAGCCAATACTATATATTTAAAATTTTTTTGTTATAGCAGTGCTCCACTTCTAGATACTAATTTCATTTTTAGTAAGAATTTCCTAGATTATGCTGTAGTAACAACCAACTAACCCCCAAATCTCTAGCTTTTAACAACAAAAATGTACTTCTTGCTCATGTTACACATCTGCTGCAGGCTTCCACGAGTTGGCTTTGTCTTTGTTCTATCCGTCTTCTTCATCTGGGGATCCAGGTTGGTGGAGGAGAGCAACAGCAGAACCATGTGATGGTTCTTAAAGTTTTCCTCAGATGTGATTTACGTCACTTGAGCCAAAGCAAGTCACATGGCCAAGTCTTACAGTGGGATGGGGAAGCATACTCCTCTCATAGGAGGTCCGAAAGTCACATGGCAACAGGTGGGGATGTATAATCTCCCCACAGGGTGGGTAGCAAATAATTGGAAACAGTAATACAATGTACCACATTCCTTCTCTGTTTTCCACTCTTCATCCTAATCATTTCTGTTTCAGAGCTTCCCCCGAGACTTCTCCTTGGATCTTCTCGCTGCGTGCTTCTCCCTTAGGAACGTCAGGTCTTCCCAAGTATCCAAACCATCTTCTCTTGTTTGCCTGACGTCATCCATGTTTCTTCCCTCCCAAAGATGCATTCACAAAGACTTATTAGATGACAAACCTGCAAACTCACTTCTCTCTCTTCCAACAAAATTTATTAACCAATATTTATTGAGTGCCTACCATGTATATGAGCTATGCAGTGATTTTATAAGACCTAGCAAGCCCCCTTAAGGAACCCACAGCCCCTTGGAGGTGACTGAGAGAGATGTGTTTCCTTCGAAATCACTATCTTCTTTCTCTGCTTTTCTCAGTCAGTTTCAGGGACCTGGCCGCACTTCCATTTCCTTAGCATGCAATGCATCTGCATAACCAAGTGGTCAGGCCCGGAACAGAGTCCACCAATGCCCCTCCTCCAATAGCAAGAGAAAACAAGACAGGGTCCCATTGCCTGCTTATGGACTCACAGGCACTATACCTAGTAGTTAGGAGCAGAGATTCTGCAGTCAGTCTAGATTTCAAATCCCAGCTCCACTTCAAAGCTCATATCAGCCTGAGCAAGTAACTTAACCTCTCTCATCCTCAGTTTCTTCTTACCTACCCAAAGCCTTCTTAGGAGGATTAAATGAGAGTGAATATATAGGGATAGATAAAGTGTGTGTGTGTGTGTGTGTGTGTGTGTGTGTGTGTGTGTGTGTGTGTATCTTTTCACTTACACCATAGTGGCCAGTACACAATGTGCTCAACTATTCTTATCATTAAACCCGGTTTATCGTTGAGCCCAGCCTATGCCTTTATGGCTCTGTTTTTTCTTACCTCTGCACAGCTTGCAGCTAATTAGGTAGAGAGGGTGCCTTTCTCTTTTTTCCACAGGGCTTTGAGGTCTGACTCAGCAGCCTCAGCCCCTCCTGCTCCTGCCCCCAGCCTGGTCCTCAGGACTCTGGTGCTTCCCACCTTATCTCTAGGTGACTATGAGCTGGATATCTCTCCATACGAGGACACGGTGACTAGAAAACCCTGGAAAATGAATCTCAGCAAACTGAACATGCTCAAACCAGGTGTGGAGGGAAACAGAGGCTGAGGTGTGGGGGCTGGGTCTAGACCCTGAGGGAAGGGTGGTTGATGGGAAACACAAACTGGGAGGCTTATGGGGGAAGAGTCCTCACCTGTCAGGTAACTAAAGCAGCATTGTGTAGAGTGAGAGTCTGAGCTGTGGGTCATGGTCTGGTTTTGCAAGAATCATCAAAGAGCATTGGTTATTAGGGAGGCATTTAAAGAGAGCCTATTAGGACTCCCTGGTTTCAAAAGGTGTGTCTCTATAAAGGGTTTGTTGGGAGTGGCAGCAATCCCAGAAAAAATGTGCTTTAATGGAGTATTTACCCTCATTGGAGGCAGCCATAGTCCCCGAAGACTAGGAAATTGCTTGTTTTCAACCATTCTAAAGGGATGGGCGAGGTGTTGGGCAGGGAAAATGGTTAGAGAGAGTGTGACTTCTGTGGGGTGACTCAGGATGGGGAGCCATCTGTCTGGCAAGGGATATGATGCATGTTTTTCATGGAAGGGAAGCTCTTGTATTAATTTGGAAGGGAATGCACACATATACACTCTTTTTGAGGAAGATTTGAGTTTTGTTACACAGTCCTATATATTAGAATTTTGAGAGAAAAGCATAGGGATTTATACATAATAAATCCTAGTTACAAGGAATCCAGGAATTACCTTACTCCATTGTTCTGATTGCTGGAATATTCTGTTAATAGAAATATCCTCATAATTTCCCAAGACTCAATAGTACGGGAACCTTTCATGGATGCATTGGTCAATAAAAGACAGGCAAGTGATATCAATACTGAGCGGAGTGAACAAATGTAAAACAAAACAAAAATCCTAAATAGAATTTGGCTGCATCTGTTTTGCACCGTTCAGAAAATGCTTTAGACTGTTGTAGGGCCTCTAGGCTGTAATTTCCACCATGAGATCTCATTCAATGCATAGGATTGAGGAAAGGGTTTTGGTTATTTCAGCTTTCTGGCTGCTTGAATTCTAGATAAATAGTGTTAGATGTACGTGGTTGTGTTTTTTTGTTTGTTTGTTTGTTTGTTTGTTTAACCTAGTCAAGCTGAGGAGTAGGATGGTGATGGCTGGTGAAGACCAGATTTGTTTGTGTGTAGAGGAAAAGCCCTGGATTAGAAGTGACTTACTCAGGGCAGTCCTCCCTTTCTTCCTACCCTCTACTACCGTGCTTGTTGAATCAGAGGGTTGAGGGGGATCCTAGGGAAGCTGAGTTTGCAGAGAGTACTAGTGACCTGGTTCCACCACTCTCCCCACAGACTCAGACCTCTGCCTCAAGTTCACCATGCTGTGCACTCTTAATGACAAGTGTGACCGGCTGCGCAAGGCCTACGGGGAAGCGTGCTCAGTGCCTCGCTGCCAGCACCACACCTGCCTCCGGCAGCTCCGAGCCTTCTTTGAGAAGGCATCGGAGCCACACGCGCAAGGCCTGCTGTTGTGTCCATGCGCACCTGGCGACCTGAGCTGCGGGAAGCGCCGACGCAACACCATCGCTCCCAGCTGCTCACTGCCATCTGGGACCTCCAACTGCCTGGAGCTGAGGCGTCTCTGCCTCTCCAACCCACTGTGCAGGTGCAGTGGGCAGGGTGCGCACCATTCCTCCCAGGCCACCTTCCCATACTGGCGCTGGGTCTGACCCCTCAGGGACCATGGACTGGCTTCACCCAGCTGCCTTTGATATTTTCTGAAACTCTTTTCTCAAAAAGAGTATATAGTTTTTTCTTCATGTGAAAACTTCAGAAGATATAAAAACGTATAAAATATCACTCAACATCTATCGCTTGAAGATAACCTACCATACTTTGGGAGCATTTCCTTCCAGTCTTTTTTGTACACAGATAACAAAATTTGACATTCTGGGAATATATTTGCATCTTATAGTGTATCTTTTTCCACTCATGGTACCTATCTCATGAGCATTTTTCCATGGGGCAATATGGAATAGTAGTGAAGACAGGCTCTGAAGTCAGACAGATGTGAATTTAAATCCTGGGTCTGTGTGACCTTGAGCCCATCACTTTACGTAAAATTCCATCACTTAACATAGAGTTTTATTTAGTCCTCTGTGGACACTGGGATAATAATGCAGACCTCATAGGTTTTTTGTGAGAGTTAAATTACGTAATTTATGTCGGGTACTTAACTTACTGGTGCAGAGTAAGTATTCAATAAATGGTGGTGCTTATTTTGTCATTTACTGTGGTTTGACAACTTGATTTTTAAGTGCCTACATCTTATTCCATCTTATGGATGCCCCATACTTTATTTAATCATTCCTTTATTGTTGGATGTTCTCATTGCTTTATTGCTATAAATAATGCGATAAGTATTACTCTTGTTCTTTAATCTTTGTGCACAAATCTAATTATTAGGATTTGTTGCTACAAGTGCTATTACCAAATCAAAGGACATGAAGGTAGTTGCTCCATATTCTCTAGCCAAATTCTGATCTGGCTTTCCTCTGCCTCTTCAGGACAGAACACCCACTAAATTGAAGTTATCATACATTAAAGTAACATTTGTTGACACTGGGAGTCATACCAACCTTATTTTACAACCTGGTTCTACAATTTACTTCTCTGTAATCTTGGGCAAGTTACTTAATCTACGAGTCCCACTTTCCTCTTCTGTGAAATATTACATAGTCAGAGCTCTCAATAATCATACTAATACTTACTAAGTATTTACTATGGGCTAGGTACTGTTTTAAGTAGGTACCATCTAAACATCACAAGAACTCAGTAAGATAGATGCTGTTTTTATCTTTTTTGTCATCCTTAGTTTACAAATGAAGAAACCACATTAAAGAAAGGTTAAATAATTTGCTCAAGTTCACCCAGTTAGTAAGTCAGGTTTGTTAATGAGGTTTGGAATCAAGGAAGTCTGGCCTAAAGTCTGTGCTCCTAATCTCTCTGCCAAACTGCCTATCATTGTGCTGGTAGCTATTACTATTAGGTAATACATGCTGGACTAGATGATTAAGATATTGTTCCTTTCTTCAAGGAGTTTGCATATGCGTGGGGGTGACAGAGAAGTAAAACACCAATCTAACAATCAAAATATAAGGAAAACTGTAGAAATTTTTACAGAAAAACATACTCATAATTCTCATCATCCGAAGATAATGAGTTTTACCTATTGTAGGATGAATGTTAATAATAACTATTTAACATTTATTTTTTAAACACTTAAAAACCAGGCACTATGTTAAATGCTGTACATATATTCTCTTATTTCATTCTCACAAAAATCCATGATCTCTATTTACAGTCAAAGAAACTAAAGTTAAAGAACCTGCTTAAGCTCTCATTCCTAGGGTTTGTGGAGCCCAAATTCAGAGTGATATGCTGTGGGAACTGGGGTAGTAGTACATTTAATTGTGACAGGAGCAGGCTTCACTGAGAAGAAAGACCTGGGCCAGGTTCTGAAGGCAAAGGAGGATTTGGCTAGAAGATGGGCATGTCAACTAAAGGGGCAGCAAGGACGAAGGCTGCAGGCCAGACCCTCAGTGGAGACTCTTGAAATTTCCCTTCTTCCAGATCACGCCTGGCAGATTTTCAGACCCACTGCCATCCCATGGACATCCTAGGAACCTGTACTACAGAGAAGTCCAGATGTTTGCGAGCATACATGGGGCTGATCGGTGAGCTGGGGCTATTTGTAGGGAGCCCACAGATTGTCCAGCACTGGGGATAAGAATACTCTGGCTACTTAACCCAGATGGAGTGTTCCTGAGAGAGGTGGGAGAGGGTGGGAGCTGAAGTTGGGGTTGACTTAGGCCCTGACAATCCCTTCTTCACCCCACAGGAACTACCATGACCCCCAACTTTGTCAGCAACACCAATGCGAGTGTTGCCTTAAGCTGCACCTGCAGAGGCAGTGGCAACCTGCAAGAGGAGTGTGAGCGGTTGGAAGAGTCCTTCTCCCACAACCCCTGCCTCAGTGAGTATGCTCCACCTGTCCCCTCCCCTGTGGATCCAGGGAGAGGGAAAGGGCCAACTTCGTGGTCCACAATGGCTCTATCTGTCTCCCGCAGACAGAGCAGCTCCTTCCTCAGCATAGGTTTACATCCCCCCAGCCTGGTGCTTTCTTCCTTTTCCCACTCTCTGAGTGACCTCCAAGCTGCCTGTTTAAACTGTCTGGGCCCCAAGGATACTCTTTGGTTCAAAGAATAAACAAGCAGAATAAGATAATATCCATTCCCACCTGCCACCCATCTATCCCCTTGTATCCCGGGGTCCCTGAGACCTTCCCTTTCCTTCCTTGGGAGCCTGAGAAATTTGCAGCATATACCCACTTCCAACCTATTTTCTCTCTTCTCCTTAGCGGAGGCCATTGCAAGTAAGATGCTTCTGCACAGCCAACTTTTCTCCCAGGACTGGACAGACTCTACCTTAGCCATGATGGAACGCCAGGTAGGGCCTCCTCTATTATACTCCTCATACCTTTACCTAACCATCTGAGGGCAATCCAGACAAGGCAGACAGGGGGACGAAGGGGGGTGACCTTGTTGTCATAAATATTATAGACCTCTAATGGATACCGTGACTGAGTCCAAGGTGGTGAAAGAGTGGAGCTGACTCTTGCCTTTCTTCCACAGAACAAAAACCCTGCTCTGAGGCCACAGCCCTGGGTGCCCTCCCTTTTCTCCTGCATACTTACCTTGATTCTGCTCCCAAGTTTCTGGTAGCTGGACTTCTTGGAGGCCCTTTTCCTCCTCTACTACACCCAACCTGACCTGCTGCCTGCGAGAGATGAGGAAAGAACAGCATCAGGAAGGAGGTGCAGTACACAATGTGACAACCCTGACTGCCCCACCCCTGTACATCCAGTTTTCTCCAGATAAGGCCACAATAGAAACTGACTGGCTAAGTTCTCATTCCCTCCACTTCAGACTCAGGCTGTCCCTCCTTAGGAAATAGTCACCACAGTTTAGCCATATCTTCTGGTGATGAGCAGCTCTACTTAGCTCTCTCCTGATGCCTTCGTCCTGCCCGTCGGGATCACCAGGCTCTAACAAATCTGTCATTCTCTGTTGCATTCGCCAGGTAGGCAGGGCTGGGTTTTCTGAGGCAGCCTAGAAAGATATTCCCTATTGTTAGGAAGGCTGGAGCAGGACTCTTGCCCCCTTGTCTCCGCTGGATGGGGAACAAGCAGCCTGCCTGCCCTTCCCTGCCCTGCCCTGCGATCCTACAGAGCACTTGAGCATCAGGAGCCAGAGCATTCGGGCCTTGCTTTCTTCCTGCTACTCTCCCAAAGTACCCCTGGCCTCTTGGATCTCAATTAAACACTTAGACTTAAAACTTTGTTCCTTTTCCATTTTCTCACATCATGAATTTATACAAAACTAGAGATTTTACAGACAAGAGAGCATAGACCAGGTGACCAGGAGACATAGCAACTCTACCACCAACTGCTATATGACCAGAGGCAAGTCTCTCAGCCTCTCTTAGTATTTGACATAGAGTTGGAAAAAAAAAATAGCTTATGTGAGACTGTGAATCTGGTATCTGTCCTAGCTTCAGCCATTTCTGGGATACTGCCTGGGATCTGCCAGAGCAGCTGAGAATGGAGGGTCTTTAGTCAACCACAGAATTTATTGAGCACCTGCTTGTGTTACTAGTCTGCTCCATACTATAACGGGGGCCAGAGGAAAGGGGAAGCTGGTTCTTGATCTCATTTGCACTCCTGTTGGGATAAAGAAACAGCCACCCATAAAAGTAGTTGGAAGAATATATTTCCAGAGCTGGGGACATTTGTCTATTAACTCATTCACTCACTCTTTCCCTAAGTACCGTATGAGTGCTGGCTCTGCATGGTGCTTTGCTAAGTGCAGGAGATTCCAAGGTGTGCTTTGCTAAGTGCAGGAGATTCCAAGGTAATAATATTCAAATTCTGTTTTCAAGCCTTTCGCACACCAGAGCAGGGGAATAGATGAGACAGTCAATTAAAAAAATACATTGTGATAAGTGCCATACAATAATCATAGTGCTAACCTTCAGTTATTGAGCTCATACTGTATGCCAAGTATTACTTTGCCCCTACTGTGTGCAAGTACATATATTAATTCTTTTAATCCTCCAACAACACTTTGTCAGTCACTAGCAATATGATCTTGGGTTTAATCTCTCTGGGTCTTATTATCCACATCTGTAACATGGAAAAAGCCTAGAACCCACCTCATAAGAAATGAGATAATCCATGTAAAAGCATTATGACTGACACAGTAAGACACAAAAAAAGCAATTATAAAGTTTTTGTAAAGAATTTGGACAATATAGATAATTATCAAGAAGAATGTAAAAATCTTTAAAATCTCACTCTCAATCTTCTAAACTTGTTCCCTGCACACCTGCACACATGAGAATCTTGGGTATGTATAATTTTTACATAAGTAGAGGCAGACACTGTATAACAAAGTATAAGTCATGGACAGCTTTCAGCTTCCATGAGTAGAGTATCAGCTACATCATCCTTTTTATCAATTGCCTAAGGTGGACTTACATGAATGCATATTTCTACATACATAGTTTATTTAATCAGTTCTGTATTGATGAATACTTGGTTGTCTTTCCATTTTTCTCCCAGCCAGGTTTTAAGGCATTTAGGCAATTAGGAGGTGAATGGGCATAAGATGTACAGAGGAGCTGCCTCTTCCTATACATTTTTGTGTCCCCATAGCCCACCCTGCCCCAGGATGTGCCCAAACAACCTGCCTCCCTGCAGACTCCAGTGCGGCACTGGCAGGACTTTCCTCTTCTTCCCCTCCCAGGAAGATCTCTGAGCCATCAAGACCTCTCCATTTGCTTTGGCTACATTAGCCTAGGGCTGGGGTGTGAATGGTACAGTCATTCCTTCCTAAGTGCTTGAATTAGACTAATAGGTCATCTGTGCTGTTCTCTGAAGAAGGTCCAAATTCCTGGTAAACAACCAGATCACTCTCCCAGCCCTGGGCCCAGAGCCAAGACCCCAGGTGGGGGCGCAGTGGCTGAACTGACATCCTGACTGGCTAGCTTCCGGGTAGCAAGGTGGAAAGTGCTGCTGGCAGCAGTGATAAGTAAAGAGAGCTGAATTATAGGCCTGTATATGGTCGGTATGGAGCAGACTATCTTTTAAACAACTTTCTTCAAATTTCACTCATTCAATCATTCATTCAGACAATGGACCTTTAACAAGCACTTGCTCTGTGCCAAGCCGTGAGTATTTTTCAAAATCTGTCCCTCTCCACTCATGAACTGCCATTTCAGTGAAGGGCAGCCCAGGACTCTGGAAGTTGGGCCCTAAGTTCTGGCAGCTGGGACTCTTCAGTTATCCTGGTTGATTATAATGCTCAGCTGATTGACTTTGTGAAATATTCTATACCCTTCTGAGCTACCATTTCCTCATCCACAGTGGGGATGCCAATAGGACTACCTAACTTAAGGGGTTACAGTTTTGGTTTACTTTGTTTTTAATAAATGTAACATCAGCAGTTTAATTTCCACTAAAAAATGAATTGGCAATATCAACTAATGTTTATATCAATTTTAATGGTTTTGGTTGCCAATCGTTTGGCTTCCTATTTCTGTAAAAGCTTATAAGTATGAGGAACTTATGCTCGTTTTGACTTCCATGTGTATTTAGGTTAGATAATAGTAAAAATATTTAAAGCCAACCAGAGTTGTTTAGAGGACTGGAAATAATTATAACACACATAGTGCCTAATACAAGATAAACACTCAATAAATGGCAACTATTACTATTACTGCTTTTGAGAGGGGATCTGTGGGCACCATGTGTTCTGCTCCTTGTCCTGGAACAACTGTGAGTGGTGGTGCTGGCTCTCTCTCCAATTGTGGGCAGTATATGGGGTTGCCCACAGAGACTTGCTGTTCAAGATCTGAACTCCAGGATGAAGCCAGAGCTCTGAGGGACCTTTGACAAGTTATGGAGTCAAAGAAAGTCAGTGCTTTAGCCAAAGGTCTTTTGGCTGCAAGTAACAGAAACATAGGAATTACCTAGGGGAATATAATGCAACCCAGTCCAGGAATTCTGCCAAACTTCGGGGGAGCTGAAACTGGCCGAGTCAGGAACTAGTTTTGGGCCCCATCAGTTGACAGCTGAGTCATCATGGACCATCTACTTCATTCTCTCTGCAAACCTACTTCCTCTGTATGACCTTCCAGATCTAGTGACTTCAACTAAATGACCTCCCATCCCAATTCTAAATTCACAGAAAACCTGAATGTTGGTGCACAGGTTCTAGATTGACTTTTCTGGATTGAGGGTCCAACCTAAGCCTATCAGCTATGTAAAAATAACAAATCTACATGCTACTAAAGTAATTTCAGAATCCCAGGCCTATTAGTAGAGGTCAGTTCTCAGAGAAGGAAGCGTGGCTCACTAGAACCCCCCAAAAGCATAGTCTCTTGTTAGGGAAGTTGGGTGGATCTTAATAATCTGAGGTCCAACTTTGTTTCTTTTATGGCTTCCTCCCTAGCCTTGGAGTGTCTTCTCTGAGCTTCCTTTTTAGATACCCTGAAGGGATGGGAATGTAGGAATACAGGCCATGTGCTATGGCTTCTTTGGGTCTGAGAACCACCCTCAGAGCTAGATCTGAGCAGAGGTTCTTTATGGCTGCAGAAGGAGGCTTTGCTTCTGTGGGGCTTGCTAGGTTTCTGGTCCTTGCAGTTGAAGAGTAAGGCAAAGTGAAGAGGATCAGAATATGCCACCCCAAAATATGCCACTTTGGCATAAGGATTATTTTGACTTAAAAGCAATTGAGAATCAATGGGGACAGGAAGAGTTCTCCGCCCATTCCTTATCTGCCTGAAAGTAGAGTATAACTGAAGATGAGAAGTCAACTCCAAGATAAATTTGCATAAAGAGAAATTACTTAAATAGGCCTTATCTTCCATTAGTTTCTCCATATATTTCCTAGTCATTTCTCCACAATTTGTTGTCCCTTGGAGCCCAAATACTCTTCCTTTGTTTAAAGAGTACCTAAGCCTCTAAATCTAATCCTGAGTCTTATTTGACTATTACTTTTCTGCAGGTAAGTACTAAGAGGGTAGAGGAAAAGGATTACTATATCCCTGCTATATTACATTTTTCCAACAGTCATAGGCTCTCACCCTCATTCCTCTCTTGGGATCTCTAGTTCTCAGAAATTCCAGTCTCTTTTTTTAGCATCTCTGCTTTTCTCAGGAGGAAGTCTATTCACATCTAGAACCTATGACACTTACTGCAATAAAATTACACCTTCAGATATTGAGCTGGTCATGGCCTTATCTGACACATTGTGGGTGGGTGTGAGGGTGGAAGCGAGACGGAAACAATAATAATAGCTTAATGTGTGCAAAGCACCATGCTAATGGCTTAATGAACATTATCTCAGTTACTTTTCAGAACTATCCTATTTTATTTTTCCCATTTTACAAGGGTGCTTACAGAGGCCAAGCAACTTGTCCAAGATTATAGGACTAACAAGTGGCTGATACAGAAATCAAATCTTAATCTTCCTGACTCCCAGGTACAATCTTTGATCCATATCATATTTATCCAGTATTGGGGTAAGACCCCCACTTCCTAAATTACAACAGAGGCCATGATGAGGGGGATGGGGTCAGAAGGGGCTCTATTAGGCTGCAGAGATGGTTTCCTAGAAGAGAAGGTATTGGGGCTTGGCCTGAAAGAATAAGTAGGGTTTATTAGGCAGAAATGGGGGAAGGGTACCCCAGAGATCAGAGTAAATAAATGCAAAGGCTGAAAAGGACAGGATGTATTGGAGGAAACAACAGATAGTCTGCTGTGACTGGAGTTCTGCGAGGGAAGGTGCTCCCACGTCTTTCTGTCACTCATCTTGCCACCCCACAGTCCTGCAGGAGGGATCTCCTCTGAGGACACACCGAGCTGCAGAGCTGCAGCTATGAAATCCAGGCTCTTTGGAGCAGGCAGGAGTCCTGGGGAACTGATGTACAGAATTCTAGCCTGGCATGCTCAGCATCCCTGGCCATGGGGAGCTCCATGGCCCCTCTCCCCATGGCCCCTCGACCCCTCTGTGACATTCCAGGGCACAGAGGTCAGTCAATGTGTATAAGTGAGAGGATGAAATGAGCCTGTGTCTGGGCTGGTAACAGTGATAAGCCGGAAGGAAGATCCCATCCCCCACAGAGGGATACCAGCAAATAACCCTTCTCAGGTGCTGACTCTGCTACCAGTGGCTGGGGTTAGCTGAAGTGTCAGAGCATTTGTTCTGAGAGTCTGGTCTTCACAGACTTTGCTTGGCTTTTGGGTTCCCATGGAGGCTTTCGGGATTCCTGCTGAGTGCTTATGTAGTGAGCTGGGTAGGCCAGGCAGTAGGATGGCACAGGGACGAAGACAAGTTTGTGGTGGAAACAGACAAATAATAGTAAGAGATATCATTATTTGAGCACTTGGTACATGTCAAACACTGAACTAAGAACTTTGCATGTGTATCCTTTTTAAAGCTGAGCTGCCTCATAGCCTCATCTCCACATGGTATCAATCTAACATCCACAATATGTTGGGGGGAAAAAAGTTTAAATAATTTTTGCACAGTCTTTAAAAAACTACAGAGCAAAACTTAAAATTCTCTTTCCCCATCTGCTCTCTGTATTATACACAAGCAGCCACCCCTACAGACTCTCTTCTCTCTCCATGTTCCTCAGAGGAGAGATTTAGCCTATGAATATACATATATAATACTTTTCATTTCACACACATAATTCAATTTAAACTTCTTCACTGCCCTCTGAGGACAGGCACTACTATCCCCATTTCATAGATGCAGAAACAAATGTCTAGAAGTTAAATCTTGCCTAAGTTCACACAGCTAATCACTGGCAAGTGGATTTGAAGGCAGGCTCTGTGTATGCTGTGAAAGTACATGTGATCCAGGGCCTGTGAGACTCTCAAAAGAGGGGCAGTTAAATAATCTTGGGGGGCTCATGGAGGAGGCAACATTTGAGTAAGCTCTCAAAGGGTAAAGAGAAGCTTAACAGATAGAGGTGGGCAATAGAAGTGTTTCTTAGGAAGGGAGAGAAGCCTGGTGGATGAGTATATCATATAGTGGAATGTCAGAAGGGAGGCCATCTCATTCCTCCTTCTTCATGGTGGTGGGCCTGACATTTAGATTTGCCTCATTTTCCAACTGCCTCAGGCAGATTCTGCCTGTGCCCTTTTCACAGTCTCCATCACAAAGCCTCCTTGTGTCTTCTAAAAGAGACCATCTGATTCACGCTGGCTTTCCAACCCATCCCCCCTTCTACATATTGGAAGATCTATGATGAAGGAGCCCACAAATGAACCCCATCCTAGGCCAATCAAATTCCTCAGTAATTACATGTTACATCTTAGGGCATGCAGCTCTCTGGTTTAATGAAAGCATGTTGTAGTGAAAATAGCACAGTGGAAAGTGGGTCCAGCTTAATCTGGGTTTGAATTTCAGCAAAACTACATTTAACTTTTGCAGGGTGTGGAGATTGGGGTTGCAGGGTGATTAGGAGTACTGACACCCGCCCCCTCGATATATAACTTTTGACTCCTGATAATCTTAAGTTGTCCTTTGGTATATGCTTGGAGTTTGGTTTCAGGAATGCCCCCCATACAGAAATCCAAAAATGCTCAAGTCCCTTATATGAAATGGCATAGATCAATGTGTACAGTTGGTCGTCCACATCTACAATTCCAACAGGTATTTACTGAAAAAAATTCATGTATAAGTGAACCCATACCGGTGATTCAAACCTGTGTTGTTAAGGGTCAACTATACTTATCAGCTGGTTGAAATCAAGCAAATTGCTTAATCTTGCCATACTTCAGTCTCTTGATCTAGAAAATGATGTGCCCCATTGCTAAAAAGTGGTGCCTGATAGGTTTGTGAGAGAGGAAGAGGAAGTGGTTGGCTGGGGGATTTATTGACCTTATATTTACATCAGTGTTCGGTGCTGGGAACTTGTCAAATCTAGGTTTCTCCTACAGGAGAAACTCAGGAACTTGGGTGGGAAGGTAACTCTCAGCAAGTGGAAGGAAAGAGAGCAGGTGGTACACAAAGCATGGACAGACAGTCTGTAGACCTGAAGTCTCGTTGCCATGCTGGAACAATTCCATGAACCTCTCCCAGACTCAGTTTCCTCACCTTCAAACACCAATTCAACTTAATGAATATTGGCCAGATACTTGAAATGCTATATCATCTGTTTTGTTTTTAAGGGTCTTTTTTTATATTCTACCTTATCCAAGAAGACACTTGAAGTGGCTTATAAAAATACACAATACAATGAAATTAAAATAAAGGTGTGGAAACCAGGTGAGGAGAGAATTGGAGTAAAACAGTGAATGACAGCCGCATCATTCCAGTAATCTGTAATGCATGTAAGAGGGTCCTGCCGAGATTAATGCTATTACCACCGGTGTGAGTGTGTCGTGCTTGCAGGTAGTAGGGGTTAGATGTATCTTTAACAGAACTAAAAGTAACATTTCTGTTTTACAAATGAAACTGAAAATAAGTCCTGCCCTGTTTCCAGTATGTAATGTGTATTTGCACATTTGAGAGGGAGGAGAAATCCTTTGTAAATTACACACAGAGTACAAAGTTTGGGACCCCTATGTTTGTGTTTGGCAAGAGAGCATAGGCAGCTGCCTCTGCTTTGCCTCTGCTTTCTCTATTGTCCAAAGAATTACAAAACCTGACCACTTGAGTGAAATGGGCATCCAGGAGAGAGGAAGCAAAAGAAAATAAACCAAATTTGTATTTCAATAAATTATCCTGCCACGCTAAAAATTATTGAGTGCTTATTATGTGCCAGTTAGTCTGCTAAGCATTTCACATTTAGAATATTTTCATAGTTAGTATAGTCTTAAGTTACATGTTGGAGGGTAGGTAGTATAGTAGGTTAAGGGGACAAACTTGGGTAGGGCAGATGAGAGTCCGGTCTGCCTCAGTAGCTTGCTGCATATTCTTGCTTACTGGCATGGTCCTCCACCTGCGAGCCTCAATTTTTCTCTCTGCCTCTGGAGTCGTGGTAATGATTCAGTAGGCTAAAGTATTTAAGTGTTTTGCCCAGTGTTGACAGACATTGAGCAACAATATAACAGCAGACGTTTTTTGACTGATAAGGATGTCAGAGGCATCCAAACCCTGAAGCACAACCCTCTCACCTTCCACCCCCATAGCAGCACCCTGGGTTTAGTAAGGGAGGTAACTGCATTGTCCCACGCCCTGCGAGGGGCGCAGGGCTCCTGGGCCCGGGTTTAACCACCGTGGGGAAGCCGCAGGCGGCATGCTGAGGTGGCGCGCCGCCTAATGCAGTTGTCAGTTAATTAGGGGAGAAGGTTATGTCATTAACGGCGGGATCGATGCAAAGGGAATTAAGAGGATCTGGCAGCACCGCCAACAAGCTTTAAAGGCGCGGGCCGTGGGCCGAATTCAACAAAAATTCAATACACATTAGCAGACTATCAGCAGCTGCCCAGGACACGGGGGGCCTATGAGCGCAGGAGCTGTGCCTGGTTCCAGTGCCCAGGACGTCCCTGACTGCGCCGCCTCAGCCCCAGCGAAGGGCGGTGTCTGGGGCGTGGGATGCGAAAAGTCCTCGAGGGAGAGCATCGCGGCCTGACACCAGGAATGTTGGAGGCATGATGGCTGGGTCAGAGTTTAAACGTTTCAGAATGATCCTTATGCTGTTCCTCAGCGCATATGTAGGGTGATGAAACTGAAGCTCAGAGAAGTGAAGTGACCTGCCCAAGATCGTCCTGGTCTCCTAGCCCCCAAGCTCTTTGCTTGAGCAAATCACCTAATCTGTCTCAGTCTTGGTTTTCCCATCTAGGGAAAAATTAATTACTTACAACTGTCTCCATAGTACATGCCAGGGACTATGCTAACATCGATTTAGATTTACCCTTTAATTCTCACAAAACCCTATGAGATCGAAATATTTTAGAAAGGGGGAATTTGAAACTTACAAGTGTTGGTCCCATCATTTGCCTGTTTAGCCTCAGATCCATTGCTCTTCTTCTGATACTCTGTCACAGTTGGGCCACCCCCACTCCTCTACCCACATCCCACTTCCCTGCAGGCTGCATTTCCCAGGCTTCCTTGTCATTTGTGTTTTGGCTAGGTTTGGCCAGTGGGAGCCACTGGCACAAGATTGGAGGTCTGAGGGCAGGAGGAGCCAGGAGACTTACTGCCAGCCTAGGCAGTGTGGGGGAGGAAGAACTTTAATCTACCCTCAAGGTTCTTTCTGTTGGTCTAATAATAAAATAGATGTGAGACAGATTACAAAGAGAAAAATGAACAAATTTACATTCATATGTATATGGAACCCCACGTACACAAAAGAATCAGAGACCCCACATACATGAGATGTTCAGAGACAGAAAATGAACATGGGCGTATATGATGACCTTCTGAGCTGGGGCTTCAGCAGGTCATTGCAAGAAGAGCACATGTTCAGAAATTAGTAGTTTGCCCTGCCTGTAGATAGGTCATAAAAAGTTATTCCCGATGATAACTCTTATCATGGCCCAGGCCCCTAATTTAAATTCTTCTAGATGTTTAAGGCTTGGGTAATTTCTCTCAAGCTTGCAGGGTCTCGATTGCCTTAAAACAATTCGCATACTGCAGAGGCACATCTTGGGATGCCTCGCTTTGAACCCCTACAACACCTTCTGGGTTCTGTCTCCTTCCTTTGGCCTTCAGACCAGGAATGGTAGTGGTTTCCTGCTCTTGCTAATCTCAGGGTTACCTCACTTTACCCTGTTTGGCTTCTAAATTATTCCATCTTCTGACTGGCCACAGTGTTAAATTCTCTGTATTAAATTTCCTCTGTTTGAAATACTTAGAGTGAATCCATTTTCCTGATTACTATAAGAGCCATGATTGGAATCCAGACCTGACTGACCACAAATGTGTGCTTAAAGTTTCTTACAGAAGATGACAGTGGGGCAAAGCATTTAACCAACCTGCCCAGAGAGCTCTTACCAGGTCTCTTTTGTGAGAAATTAGTTTTAAAGATAATGATCCTTTCATAAAACCTGTTCATAATTTGCTATTATGTTTAAGAATTTCTACTTTCCATAGTTAAAAATGTTGTTTATACCTGTAAATGAAGGTATTAATAATATCTACCTACTAGAATTGTTGTAAAGATTGAATAAACTAATGTATGCCAAACATCTGGCATGCGAGAGGTATTCAACAATATCTCCTTAAAATCTCCCACTCTCTTAAAATCTAGAGAATTTTTAGTACCTTCAGCTTTCTCAGCTCCACAATCCTAGAGTGTAGAAGACAGCAGCTCTGTTCTTCATTCCCTAGCATCCTCCTTTTCACATTGTAGATTCACCTTACCCATTGGCCAGTGAGTGAGAAGTAGTAATCAGATGGTTGGCCTGGCAGCTGCAATACACAGAAGATGTGTGCAGAGAATGTTAGAGCTGAGTGAATGCTCCTAAATCAATTGCACCACCCCAGAGACTTGGCTGGCAATGAATAAAGAGTGTGAGGTGCTTTTGACACAGTCATCCAGGGTCTGATTTGAGCAAAGATGTCTGCTCAATGGTCCCGAGGGCAATTTTCTCCTGATTGATCTGCAACTTTCAATCTTAATGGAAAAGAAGCCAAGTGTAAAGGAGGTATTTTTCTCCCTAAACCAGAAATCCTCATTGTGCTTTATTTCTGAACTTGGTGGGAAGGGGGAATGGGTACCTGAAAAGGGGCTACAGAGGCCAAAGTTCATTGAGAGAGGGTGCTCAAAGGTGGGGATGAGATTTGGGAAGAGGAGCTTCTTCACCTACACAATCTCCAGTGATTTGGGAGAACCAGAAGACCAGAAACTGCCCCTGATGCCTGAACAACTGCAGATAGCATGTCAGGTCTTCAGAGCCTGGAGCTGCGAGTCCCACCTGTGCCCTTGGACGAGGCACTTCATTTGAGCCTGCCCTGTCTACTGCACAGGTTGCTGGGGGCTCATACAAGTTATTAAAGTAAATGCAATTTGAGGAAGTTTGTAAAGCTTACCAATATATTTGAGATAATGGTTTTAAGCTAGATCAACAGCTAAAAACTGCTTTTAACCACACTAGCATAAGCCTCCTGCCTCGAGAAGTTAACAACACAATATTTGGAGCCAGACAGCTCTGGATTCCAATCCTAGTGACTTGACTACTTCTCACTTACCCTTTCTGAGCCCCAGATTCTTCCTTTGTAAGACAAGAATGATAATGCCTATCAGGAAGGATTATTGTGAAGATTAAACTAGGTACTAGGGTGAGAGCTTAAGAAATGGTAGCCATTATTGAAATTGTGCACACCTTTATTTTCCAGCTAACGTTTTGGAAAAATGTTTCTTAAAAAAAACTCAAGTGGTCTTCTTAGAATTGAGCTGATATACTCAAAACACACCCTATCTCAGTAAACTAGTTGGCACAGATCATTTATTAGCAGAGGGTCAATCACAAACCTTTTTCCATGTGTTTTTGGAAATTTTATCATTATACTGAAAGTCCCAAAATGTTTGATTTGCAACACTGCCTGGAAGTTCTCAAAAAATTGCATTATATGATTACGTAGTTTCTAAACAGATATTGAGGACCTAAGGATGGGTGAAGTTAGAGGACTTACATGGATAATTGAAGAAACAGGGAAAGGGGGAGAAAGGCTGTCTGAGAGTGTATGAGTCTAAATATCTATTATCCCCATCAATAAAATGGGGATAATAACGTACCCATTTCATATCATAGATCTGAGTATTAAATGAAATAGTGCATGTAAAATTCATTGCCCAGTGCCTATAGGGCATATAGGTTAAAATCCATAAATGTTTTATTAACAAGTATGATCATGAAGATATGACATGCTTAAAATCTAGCTTGCTGCTGGAGCCAGATTTTAAAGGAAAACGCTCTAAAATTAAATTAAAATTAAAGTAAATGCTCTGGTATCCACTCGACCTTGTAGCTTTACAAGGGGTAGGGATTGGGGCTTGGTCACTGTGGTTTTCTCAGTGCTTAATACCTATTCAATTTTTTGAATAAACATTTAGCCCCCAGTATGATCATCACAGGACTGAAAAGCAGTTTGAAAGCATTAGGAAGTAATATGGTAATTTTCAAAAGGATTCTAATGGTGTAGAAGTATTGAAAAGAAGTAGATGTAAAGAATGGAGAGTAGGGGTCCATGGACTTAGAAGCGCAACATAGACACAGGAAGAAACACTGACAAATTCTTAAATTTACAAAAGTTTGAGACCATGAGTTTAATCAAGAAGTACTAACATGAATTGTGTCCTCCCAATTTATATGTTGGTATCATAACCCCCAGTACCTTAGAATGTGACTGTGTTTGTTAATGGGGTCATTGTAGATATAATTAGTTAAGATGAGGTCATATTGGAATAGGGTGGATCTCTAATCCAATATATCTGGTGTCCTTAAATAAGAGGATAATTTGATATAAAGGAGCACGCAGGGAGAATGTCATGTGAAGATAAAGGCAGAGATC
Organism: Eidolon dupreanum; assembly: GCA_028627145.1. Lineage (NCBI taxonomy): Eukaryota > Metazoa > Chordata > Mammalia > Chiroptera > Pteropodidae > Eidolon > Eidolon dupreanum. Next base: position 25,719,505 of record CM053515.1, read on the forward strand.
ATGGTGGTGCTTCCACCAGCCAAGGAATGCCAAAGATTGCCAGCAAACCACCAGCTAGAGGAGAGATGCCTGGAATAGATTCTCTCATAGCCCTCTGAAGTAACCAACCCTGCTGACACCTTGATTTTGAACTTCCAGCCTCCAGAACTGGAGACAATTTCTGTTGTTCAAGCCACCGGTTTGTAGTACTTTGTTACAGCAGCCCTAGAAAATTAACATATGAGGCAAACAAATCCAGAAATGCTGCACCTCTGGCTCTCTCAGTGGTAATTCATGCCCAACACCGGGTATTTAGAGCTATGTGTGCTTGCCTCCAACCATTTCTGTTGTAGCAGCACCTGCCAAGGACATTTCCAAGCAATAGGCAGAATGACATGAAAGCCCTTGGCCTATTAGTCCCAAGAAGCACAGTAGTTATAAGTCCAATCAACTATAACCATATAACTAAAAAAACAAAAACAAAATACTTCCTCCTTAGTTCTGAAAAGCTTAAAAAAAAGTTGAACATTATTTAGCAATTTCACCTTAGTGTTATATTAATAAGTAATCATAATTTCTATATATTGATTGATTATTAGGGACCAGGGAGTTTGCTAGACACTTTATGTACATCATTTCTTTAACCCTCTCAACAAATCTAGGAGATAAGAACTGTTATTATATATTTTATAGATGAAGAAACGGAGACTCAGAATAGTTTGTCTATAAATGCACAACTAGTCAATAACGGGACTGACCTCAGAATTGAGTTGGCCTGAGTCCATGTTCTTTGTTCCTACACTCCTCTGTCTCCTGAGAGTGTACTGGGCCTACTATGTAGAGAAAGCTTGTGAAATATGTGAGAGAGAAACTTTCTTCTACCCACAAAGTTCTTTCCATTGGTCTAATAATCAAATAGGCATGAGGCAGATTAACGAGAAAATAACCAAATTTGATATATACATATGTATGGGAATCTTGTATACATGAGACTCAGAGACCCCACATACATGAAAAGTTCAGAGACAGAAAAAGAACATGGGTGTATAAGACATTCTGAGCTGGGGAAGAGATAATGCACCTTGGGGCTTCAGAAGGTAACTGCAGGGAGAGCAAGTATTCAGTAATTATTAGTTTGCCCTGCCATAGAGATAGGTAAAAAGTCATTTCTGGCTTTAACTCTTATTGTGGCCTAGGCCCCTAATTTAAATTCTAGATAGTTAAGCTGGGGAATAAAGTTTTCTCTAGAGCCTACAGAGTCTTGGTTGCCTTTAGCTCAAAATAATCTGCATACCACTGAGACACATCTTGGGGTAGCTCATCCTGAATCTTTCCCTTTGTCTGATTTAGTCTTGTAATTGATGTAAAAGCTACTGCTTGTTCTGCCTGCATTTTCAAGCTCAAAATGAAATAAAAGTGACTGGCACATAGTGATCAGTGTTAGCTGTTATGACTATCAATATTGCACTGTACATATATGCCTCTGTGGCAAGGGAGGTGAATCCCTCCTAGTCTGTTGCTAAGAGTGGGTACTTAGAAGTGTTCTTGGATGAACAAAATCTGTGGGGTAGAGACATGGAAAGCTAAGCTGATCTAGAAAAAATGAGAAGTGAGGGTGTGAAGGCTGGGACTAGGAGAGTGGGTGAGGGACAGAGAAAGTGGTTGGCAGAAGGCCAGACTTCACTTTGCCTTTGGTGTGGCTGTCCCTGGGGCTTGGGAGGTGGTAGTGTGTAGCCCCTCTGCTCCTGATTGGTTGGCTCACCTTGCTTTATCTTTTATTTCTTCCCTTTTGGGGTGATGGGGAGGTTGCAGCTTGTGGTTACATAAAGCTTCCTGGAATTCTTCCAGGAAGAGGGGAAGCAAATGAGGTGCTGGCAAACAAAGATTCTGGGGATGAAGGAGTGTGTGGTTGAGAGTGATTATATATGGACAGTCAGCACCATGTGAAGCTGGAGGGCATTGGAATTGGGCTGATTTAGGTGTAAAACCCTGCTCTCCCTCTTTAGCGACTGTGGGACCTTGAGCACAAAACTTACCTGCCTGAGTCTGATTTCCTTTTCTGTAACAAGGATGGTAATAGTACCTTCTGTACAGGCATTTTGTGAGGGCTTAATGAGAATGCATTTAAATCCTTAGTACAGTGCCTAATAAATAATAGCTCTTGTTATTGTTATAATTTTAAGTGTTACTAGGATTTGATGTGCTCTGTGCCTGAACATATGGATTCCTCATCTTCCTCCTCTCCCTCCTGTTCCTCCAGTCATGAAAATTTGAGTCAAATACCCTTGAATGTCCCTTGCTACCTCTGCTTTCCCCTAGGCCTTCCAGTGGGCCAGGCCTTGGGGAACCCTTGGGTAGCCTCAGGACAGTGCAAAGCATCCTTCTATGACTCTGGGATGCTCCTTTTTTTCCCCCCACATCTCTGGAAGGTTTGATAAAAAGCCTTATCAGAGTCACATTCCATTATGGGATTAAATCAGACTTGCTCTGGGGCCTTCTGGCTGCTCCCTCAGGCTAGATGCTGGCAGATCCTGGTTATTATTGCCTTTGGTCCAATCTGAGGTCATCACACTTCTTTGGGCCCAAGGGATCCTCAGAGGCAGGGGCTGAGGAGAGACTCTGGCAGCCATTTGGGATTAGTTTCAATTAGCATGACTAAGCATGGAGGCCAATAGCCAAGCACATACTAGGCACTATGAGGGAGTAAGTAGGGAGATAGAAGACTTAACCAACCAGCTCTGACCTGAGGCAACAAATAACAGTCTCCATGAGGGCAGTAGACAGGGATGTGGGAAATTAGCAGAGTTAATGAGGCAAAGGAATAATTGTGTGATTGCAGGTAAATTGCTAAATTTCTCTGAGCCATGGTTTCTTCATCTCTGAGTTTGGAACATTAGCATTTACTACAAAAGGTTAATTTAAATGGAAATGAACTAATCAAAACAACAAAGTTTTTGGGAAAAACATGGGTTTGGATCCGGCCTTGGCCACCCACTAGCTTCATGCTGTGGCTTTTAACTTCTCAGAGCCTCAGTTTCCTCACATATGAAAAGGAGGAAATAACATCACCCTACCAGAGTTGTCCTGAGGTTTAGAAGACTAGCTGTAGTAATTAGCAGGTGCTCTGGCAACCTCATGCATCCCCACTCCCAAGATGGTTCATTCATTTTTCTTCTTGGTATGGATGGGAGTGGGTTTAGCCTTCTTGGTAGCCTCCCCAAGTTAAAGAGGCAGGAGAAATGACGCACCCTTTCTCCCCGGGGTGGGTTTGCATGTCTCTGTGTGTGCTCTGGCAGTGGGAGCCTGGACTGAGCCAGATGCCACCTCGGCATGAGGTCACCAATGTGGAGATGTGTTTACTGGACTTGGGTCAGCTTGGTACCAGCCTCAGCTTGGAGGGCAGAGCAGGGGAAAGGAGAAAGGAGGATTTTATTGGCCTCCAACAACCAGGAGCATCTCTAAGTAGGCAGGAGCAAGCTGTGAGCTGTCTGGGAGGCCTAAATGCTCAGGAATCTTTGCTGATGCCCCAGCAGACTCAATCCTGAGTCTAAGGTGTCGACTCAGGACTCCCAGCTTGTACTTCAGTCTCTCTCTGCTCAGATCTTTCATTTTTCTCACTACCTTCCTCTCCCTTATCCTTGTTTTTATTTGCCACTACTCCTAAATATATTGTGGTTGATTTTTTTTCTGACCCAGACCCAGTTGATAATCTCACAAGTGTGAAAGGAGACCGGCTTTGTGCCTGTTGGGAATGCAACATTCTTTGTGTACCTACTGTATACATAGTACAATCTCATCTCATTCTCAGAACAACCCTATGAGCAAGATTTTCTTAATATCTTCTTATTCTAGTTGAAGGAACTCATTCTAAGAGAGAAACTGCTCATGGTCACCTGGCTAGGAAGTGGCCAGAACAGGACTTAAACCAAAGACTGTCTGACTTCAAAGCCCATGACTTCTCCACTCTGACTCCAAATAAAGAGTGTTCTCAGGTTCTAGCTGTGCTTTCTATACTTGTACTCATGGACCCTGGGGAAGTGTGAGGGCTGTACGCTTGCAGAAGCAGGTATGCCGAGAGTGGAGATTATGTCATCTAAGTTTTAAAGGGGAGCCCAGAGGTTCCTGGAGAACATAAGCAAAATAAAACAAAAATGGGAGAGGCAGTAGGTTACTTTGAAGTGGTGCCAGTAGGTGCCCCCTGCTATGGCAGTGGGCCTTGGAGTCTGGTAGACCTGGGTTTGAGTGCCATGTTGGCACCTGCTTTTTTGTGTGACCTTTCACAAGGCATGAAAATTTTCAAAGCTTCAGTTTCTTTCTTTGTAAAATCGAGGTGGTAGTAGGACTTTGTTGTGAAGGTCAAATGACAGCATGCACATAAAGTACTTAGCTTGATACCTGGACCTCAACTGATGTTAATAATAGTATTATTAGTAACAAAATTGGGTTAAGAGTAAACACCTATGAGAAATGTTCTATAGTCGACCCTTGAACAACACAGGGATAAGAGGCGACGACCCACAATGAAGTAAAAAAATCTACATATAACTTGGGTAAGCTGTCTGCAAACAGATTCCCAACTGTGACTTGAAAATATGTATATCTTGAACTGGGTGGTGATTATATGAGCATGTGCATATGTAATAAAATCATTGAACTGTACACTTAAGATTAGTATACTTTTTACATTTTATTATATGCATCTTGTACCTTAATTATAAAACAGGAACAAGAAAAATAAAAAGGAGCTCTTGCAAGTCAGGGTTGGTAAAAAAGTGTTGAAATTAAAAAAAAAAGTTTACAGCCTAAAACATAGAGGGGAAATGTATTATTGAGGTATGTCAGGCAGTTATTTAATAAAAACATATGTTCCCCACCCCTGGATTTTGTAATACTTGTGGTATTTGCTAGTTTTCTTTTATGTATTGTTATGACTTCTTTTATTATTTTAATATTTACTTTTGTAGTTAAAAAATATAAATGCCCCCCTCTTTGGTAGGGCCTAGCCCTGTAGGAGAGAAAGCAGGAGTTCCCAGCTTGGCACCTCGGGCAGCCTGAGTGTGCGGTCCTGTGGTTGTCCTGGGGGACCTGATGGGAAGCCTGCTGTGATCAGGCTCAGCCTGTTGCCCTTGCAGAGGGAATCCCTTTGGATTATCTTCCTGAGATAAAGAAGCTGAGCCACACAGTGATGTCAGCACGATCAATTCTTGCTCTTCCTAACAGTTCTCACTCAGCAGTGACCTTGGAGGTGATGCATCCTTAGGGGGACCTTATTGAGTAATAGAGATAAAGGACACCGAAGAGGGGTGTCCCCAGGCTGTGAGCCCCTGATGGGCAGGGATGGTAGGAGGCCTCCCATTACATTCTGGGGCTATTACCTTGGGGAGATGGAATTGGACAAGCCTGCCTTTCCATTATGCAAAGAAAAGGCTTTTCAAGTAAATTTCCATTTAAGTATGAGCTTAGATCCATGAAGATGGGGTCATAATAGCTTAGATGGTCATCACAGCTATTAAAAATACATTTTTTTTCCTGTGCTCAGGCTGCCTTGTCATCTTCATATTATTCATCCCCAGAAGACTGCGAGTCAACCTTTCCCAAGTTTTGGGGAGGCAGGTTAATGGCCATCTCTATTTTCAGATTTTTAATTCTGCCCACATCCTAGCACACATAGCTCCAAGCTTTTCTTTTTTTTTCCACTACTCTTATAACTGTTATTGAATAATTCCTTAAATGATTATTTGTTTATTATTGTTTCGATTCCTCACTAGACAAACAACAAAGTCCATAAGTGTAGGGATTGACTGTCTCATTCATCACTCTGTTCCATGATCTTGGCACATAATGGAAGCTAAGTAAGTAGTTGTTAAACAGATGGATGGATGGATGGATGGATGGATGAACAAATAAGTGAAAGATAAGGTTCTAGGAGTCCCAACTTTACAACATAAGGCTTTGGAGATAGCCCTGGGCTGGAATCCCAATTCTATTACTTCCTAGCTGTTTGACCTTAGGCAAGTTGTTTAATCTCGCTGAGCCTCAGTTTCTTTATTTTTAAAGTGGAGATGAAAATAACCCCTGCCTTACAGAACAATCCTAACTTTGAGGGTTTCAACTCTACATTTGTTCTCTCCCCTTTTCTTTGTGACCCTTTTAACTTTTCTTATTCATCAGGTAAGGGGTGCTAGTTTCCTTGTTTTAAGGGCCTTCCCCCAACTTCCAAGCAGTAGAAATTGGGCTTTCAGGGCAGATGGCCCTCAGAGTACATCCCCCATTCTAAACAGACCATTGCCCCAACACCATTAATGTCTGTGAACCAGTGGTTCTCAACTAGGGGTGATTCTGCCCACTCCAGGGGACATTTGGAAATGCTTGAGACATTTTTTTTTTTTTTGCTGTCACAGCTTAGAGGAAGGGCTTGTTACTGGCATCTAGTGAGTAGAGACCAGGGATGCTAAACATCTTATAATGCATAGGACAACCCTTCCCCAACCCCAACAAAGAATTAACCAAAATGTTACTAATGCCGAAACCTTGCTGAGAACTGACTGTTCTTTCAGTCCTCACCAGGTTTATATGTAATAAATTCTTCCTGGTAGTAGTCAGCCCTCGCCCCCTTTGGCCTCCAGTGTCTGGTGACAGTCCCAGTTCTCCCATCCCTGGGCTGCATAGCTTTTAAGCAACAGCTTTTCTTCTTAAGCAGTTTGAAGAGTAGAGAGGGAGGGAATGGCTCCATCTGTTGGCCAGAGCAGGGATCACAGCAGGAGAAGGCAATGGAATTTTTCCCAAGAAAGGCCTCAGGTATATCAACTGTCGCTCTATCTTAGGGGCAGCTGGAGAATGTGAGGTGGGACAGCCTGTGACTGGATAAAGCTGTTGTATACAAGCTTGGGGTTAGGGCCTAGAGTTGTATTTAGCAACCTCTAATTATTCTTGGAATGCTTTTCTTTTTGTTTTCCATTACTTTTAAAAATTGTGAAACATATGATACATTATATCATATACAGTATAAAAGCATGCTTATACATAGCATGCAGTATATGAAAACATTTTAAAGAATAATATTAAAAGAAACATCTATGGCCCACTACTCAGATTAATAAATAGAACATTAGTTCTTTAGAAGCTCCCAGTGTCAACCTGTTTCCTTTCTCTTTTGCTCTTTTTCCTTTTTCTCCTCTCCTATCTTCCTTTTTTACATTCTTTCTCCTATTCTGTTCCTTTTAAAGAGTTCCTTCTTTTTTTCTTTCTGCACTCTGCCATTTTATTGCTATGAAATCTAGAACAAGATACTTAATTCTTATGAACTTCAGTGTCCTTATCTATAAAATAACAATAATAGTAAGAACAATACCTATCTACTGGCATGTTGTGAGATTTAATGAGATAATGTTTGCATAAGGGTTAAAATGAGATTACCTGTGTAAAACTTTAGCACAAATCTTAGCATATAATAAACCTGGAAGTCAATAAATAGGAGTTGCTTATATTTTTATTATTATTTTAAAACCATTTCTTCTCTGATAGAAGAACTCTGTGGTATAATGGAAATAGGCATGAACTTTGGAATCAGAGAGACCTGGGTTCAAATTGTGGTTCCATTATTTACCAGCAGTGGCTTTATGCAAGTCACTAAAGCTCTCCTTCTATAAAACAGAGTGATGATACTGATGGTCAGTAATTGACTACACAGAGCTGTTGTGAGGATCAGAAGAAATGATGCATCAGGTACCCACTAATCAGTTAAAATAAGTGTTAAATCTTTTCCTCCCTCTCTTCCTCTTTCTCTGATAGTTCCCAGCAGGGGCATTAATAGCAGCTGTGTGTTTGTGCACTTTCTCCTGCACTCTGGATTCAGTTAAGCAAGTGTTTATCAAGCATCCAGCAAGTATTTAACAAGTACTTGCCTGGCTGGTGTGCTGTTAAACCAAGTACACTAACCCTCTTGAAGGAAATGAAGTTCTATGGTCATCTCCCTTCTTGGGTCTGGGCTACTGGGTGGGGCCACAGTGCATCAGGTATGGGTGCAGGCCCACTCTCAGAGATTCATCCACTGAGCTTGGAGGCAGTTTGCTGGGCTAGCTCAGCCATGCAGACTTAAGAGAGAGCATCCTGACCAGTGACTAGACATAAACAAGTGAAAATATAATCTATGACTGAAGGGCAGGGGGCTAGAACTCTGGTCTCTTCTCCCTTCACCTCCCCTTTAAGGGACCTGTCTGATACTGTGTGGAGGAGAGGGGAACCTGGTTGTAAAGTAGGTGAGGTAATGAGAGACTGATGTGAGCAAGACGTCTGACTTTAGATGGAACCTGATTTCTGGAAGGAGTTCACAGGTTTCTCCTGGGAGAAGAGCTGTGCATCCCATAACTGTGACTTCTTAATTCTTCATTACATCTTTCCCTTTTATTTAGTGTTAATAAACCAAAACCAAGGAGGTCATTCCCTCTCCTCTAACCTTCACAGAGGCATTCTGAGCGCCAGTCTCCAATTAGAGATTATTGGAGGCAGAAGGAATCTTGGATGTCATCTTGTCCAGTTGCGTCATTTTACTAGAGGGAAACAGAGTCGTGGTTTCTTTACCACTGAATGGCTGGGTGAGCCCTAAACCATGCTGTCTATCCCCTGATAAAAATAGCAGTGTTGGCTGAGTGCACATATCTCTAATCATCATAACAACTCTATAAAATAGGTCTTATTATCATCTAAAAATGAAGATGGTGTCTTCATAGGATTCAGTAAGATAACATTTGAAAATTATAATGGCAAAACATACAAATAAGATGAATTTTTTTTATCATTATTGAAAACATAGTGGAAGAAAATGGATTTTAGTTAGAACTTATCTGAGGTCACCTCAGATAAATTACCTATTTGAGTCTCTATTTTCTGTTCTGTAAGATAGGCGTAATACCTGCCTTATAGGGTTGTCACAAGGATTAGTGATCAGATATGTGAAGATCCCAGCAGAATAAGTGTTCAAGAATAGCTTTCACAATCCAGTGCTTATTATATGGTAAAAATTGTTATTAATATACTATATGAATTATCTCATTGAGTTCTCACCCCAACTGATTAGCAGGAATTATTATGATCATCATTTTATCAATGAATGACCTAGTTCTAAAGGACATATAACAAATGATATTCCCACAATCAGGAGCTAATAATGGTTGAGCTAGGGTTTGAACCTTCATCGTATGGCTTAGAGCCCACATTCTCAAGCTCTACTCTGGTTATGTATATGTATAGTACATCCATATAATGGGTTATCATTGAAACCATAAGGATATGATGTAGAAGAATATTTTTATGGGAAAATACTCCCAGTGAGTTACCAGGTGACAAATGTGGGCAACAAGGCAGTATGAAGCTATGTACACAGATGGATGAAAAAACACAGAAACCAGCGACTTCCTTTGGGTGAGTTATATAGTAATGTTGTATTTATTCATTTATTTATTTAGTAAGCTTTATCTTTTTAGCACATTTTAGATTCACAGCAAATTAAGCAGAAGGTACAGAGATTTCCCTATACTCCCTTCCCCCCATATGCATAGCTTTCCATTATCAACATTCCCTACCAGAGTGGTACATTTGTTATAACTAGTAAACCTACACGTCAAAGTCTGTAGTTTACATTAGGATTCACTCTTAGTGTTGTACATGAGTTTGGACAAATGTATAATTACATGTATCTATCATTATAATATCATACAGAGTTGTTTCACTGTCCTAAAAATCCTCTGTTGTTCTGCCTATTCATCCCAACTCTTCCCCTTTACCCCTGGCAACCACTAATCTTTTTACTGTCTCCATAGTTTTGCCTTTCCCAGAATGTCTGATAGTTGGAATCATACAATATATAGCCTTTTCATATTGGCCTCTTTCACTTAGTAAAATGCATTGAAGTTTCCTCCATATCTTTTCATGGCTTGATAAGTCTTTTTTTTTTTTTTTTTTTTAATCCTGAATAATAGTCTATTGTCTGGATATACCAGTTTATTTATCAATTCACCTATAGAAGGACATCTTGTTTCCATGTTTTGGCAATTATGAATAAAGTTGATATAAATATATGTGTGCAGGTTTTAGTGTGGATATTAGGGTTCAGCTCCCTTGGGTGAATACCAAGGAGTGTAGTTGCTGGATCATATGGTAAGAGGATATTTAGTTTTATAAGAAACTGCCCAGCTGTCTTCTAAAGTGTTTGTACATTTTGCATTTTCACCAGCAATGAATGAGAGTTCTTGTTGCCTCACATCTTTGCCAGCATTTAGTACCGTCAGTGTTCTAGATTTTGGTCATTCTAATAGGTGTGTAATGGTATACTTATTTTTCTTTATGATTACTATATCCAAGTTTTCTGTATTGATCATACATTATTTTGTAATAAAAAATGTATTATAAAATAGGAAGCTACAAATTCCATGTAATAGCAGGGAGTGGGGGGGGATGGTGGAGGAATAAATATTATATAATGTCACATAAAGAAAAACAGAATATAAGAATATAATGTAATGATATCAGAACAATTATGATTTTAAAAATTATAAAAAAATTGTGACAGTTATTCCAATTTAGCTTTTCATTCGTTGGGGGCTATACCCAAAATGCATTGTTTGTAGAGTAGTGCTTGCCAAAACCATCTTGAAATAATCTCTATTTTCTTGTTATTTAAAAACAAAAAATAAAAATAATAAAATTATATACAATTATAAAAATAAACAATTTGACAAAATGTAAGAATTCTAAACAAGTCATAAAAACATTATTTGACTACCTGTAATGCCATTGTTAAACAAAAAATTTTAACTTCTATGGTTGAAAGTCTTTAAAAGAAAGCATTTATAAGGCCATGGCTAGCAAAAAAAGAAGACCAGTCTTGGGGCATGGAGTCTAAACCACCAGCAGTATGGCTAGGTAGTGAAGACATGTCATATCGGAGTTTTACAAGTGTTTTTATTCATTAAGTAGGGAGAGAAAGATGTACGCTGCTTTGAAAAGATTTACATTAGCTATAGACAGGGGATGGGAGAAAAGTGAAATGGGGCTAGTTCTGGGATTGGCACACACAGCAGAGTCCACAGCAAAGTCCCAAAAGCTTATGGCTAAACGAGAAGTGGAGGCTCCTGGTTTAACATCGCCTGGCTATTCTCTTTTTAGATAATCTCAGAAATAGCCACCTGGAAGTTAACTTAATAATTCCAACGTTCACTAAGGAGTGTGAGTAGCCTTCTGTTGGTTTTGCACTGCAGTTGTTAACAAACTGATTAACCTCTTTTTGTCTTTTTTGCACCCTCTGGCTTGCTGTAATTTAACTTAGGACATTTCAGAATTTTCTCCTTGTCACCATAAGCAGTTACATTTCATTTTATATGTCAGTATATATTCAATTTATATTTAATATATACGTACACGAGTAGATGTATGGTATAATTTTTGTATTTGCTAATCGTGCTTTTTCTTAAATTATAAATTTAAAACAAATAAAAAGTGTAGATCACTTGTGAAAGAAAAAAGTAGAATTTTGCCTTAACATACTATAACTTATGGTGCAATAAAGTTGACATTATAATACAATCTACAATAATATATTAATCTAAAACAACATGCTTTACCTCAAGTCACTTCTATATAACAAAATGGTTAAAAAAATTTCCAAGTGAGTTGGTAAAATCATATACTGTGCTAGCTGAAAAATTACTGCTTGGCTATTGCCCATGGGAACATAATGCTCTAACAATAAGCTTTCTCTGCTTTTGTGCCCCCTCTTGCACAACCAACCAGTGGGTTGACAGTTAGTAAAAAAGAAGAAAAATAGACTTGTGTGTTGAAACAGGATGAAGAATAGGGGTTTGGGGCTTAAAAACCCTGTACCTCTACATTTTGGGACTGCTTGATTTGGGATCTGCATACCCCTGGCAGACCCAGTTGGTTGAATAAAGAGTGTGTTTCCTGTAACTCACTGATTTCTGGTGGTCCGTGTGTCTATCGGGGGCTGGCGGCTACAACAATATTACCACAAAAGGGTTAAAACTAAAAAAGGTTAAAAATGTTCATGTAATGTTTAAGAACGCTGGGCTTTGGAGTTAGAGCTGGGTTATAATCTACACTCTCTCTTTTGAATAGTGATAGAATCTCTTTGAGCTTCCATTTTTTTAATCTGTAAAATTGGGATGATACGAATATAATATAGCTGTTTTAAGGGTTAAACTAGATTATACTTGTAAAAGTACACAACTTGTCACAGGATAAATCTTCAATAAATGTTAGCTATCTTTCCCACTCTGGGGTAAAAAGGGTGGATAAAGAGGAAGGATTCTCCACCTGTGGCCAAACATCTTAGTATTAATAAATAGGAAAATCCATAGGATACAGGGAATCCTTGCGAGACACTTGGTTATCCAGTGGCACAGGACCTGCCCACACACTCACTATCTTTCGTCCAATCACACGACCCTTAAGGTGCAAGCTCTTCCCCTTCTGCACTCCCTCTAGCCCCTACTCCCACCTCCAGCTTCCCAGTCCACCTTTCTCAGTTACCTATTCCTCTCTGTCCCGCCCACAGATAGTGGCTTTTTTCCCTCCCTTTCCCGCTTCTAACTTTCCCGCCCCAGTAGCTCTTGGCCAATCGGGAGTGTAATTGTCTCATCCTTCCCGACCTTTTAGTAACGTTACGAGAAGTGAGATATTTGATTGGTTTTTCTGAAGAGAAGCCCACCAATAACAGGCAGACGTTTTTGGTGCAGACGCACAGCTAGTATTGTCGCTGGTGATTGGCTGAAGTGGCCGAGATGCAAAAATGGCTGCGAGCCCTACTGTAGTCCCTGTGGCTCTGACGACTCCGGTTGTACCCGTCTTGTCAGCGAGCAGCGATTTCTCAAATTTGCGGGAAATTAAAAAGCAACTGCTACTTATCGCCGGTCTTACCCGGGAGCGGGGCCTATTGCACAGTAGCAAATGGTGAGATGTCGGGGTCGGAAGGGACCGGGCTTGGATCCTTTGGCCTTGGGGAGCTTGTGGAACTGATTCAGTTTTGCTGGTGTGTTCCAGGTCCGCGGAGCTGGCCTTCTCCCTTCCAGCGTTGCCTCTCGCCGAGCTGCAGCCTCCTCCACCTATTACAGAGGTAAGGACTTATTCACAGCGAGCGGTTTCCATCAACCCAAAAGGTACTACTGAGTGACCTGTCACCGGAGGGGAGCAGAGCAGACTGCTTAGCAGACTGTTTGTAAAGGGAATTAAAGCATTTAAAGAGCTGGGTGTGGTTTTTTTGTTTGTTTGTTTGTTTGTTTTGGAGCTTGGTGTTTTATGCGATTTTATCTGTGTGCTTCTGTTGAGCTTTGAAAGATTTGGTGGTGCTCTTAAGCTTGAGAGAATTAGTAAACAGCCCTTAAGATTTCAGCCTTTTAGAGTCTGTAGCCCAACGTAGACAGTATTCTTAATGAAAAGAAGAATCGAATGTTTTTATAACAGTGCGAAACAGGCTTTGGATTCAGACAGCTCTAGATTCAAATCTCATCCACACTAGTGACTTTTGGCAACTTAACCTGAACTATAGTTTCCTCATCTGTAAAGTGCAGGTAATAGTATTTACTTTATGGGGCTATTGAGAGAAATGAGATACATACAAATATACTTTATATACTTTATGTATGGTCTGTAGTACATATGTTTATATAGTCTGTGCAGTGTGAATGCTTTTCATTCTAACCCATTTTGTTTTTCCAGAAGATGCCATTTCTCGATTCTCCCCCGCCCCCCGCCCCCGCCTCTCCCCCACTTAAAAACAATGACTGTTTCCTACTCCAAAAGGTACAATGCAAGTGAGAGGGGGCAGGGGAAGAAATAAGCAAATGCTGAATGGATGTGAAAAGGCCCACCAGAATCTTAAACTGAATGGTCCCATTTAAGACATGTTGATCCGAGGGTGAAGAAACTGAATATGTTTTGATTTTTAGTTTTGTGCTTGTAATATTTGGGGCAAGAAGGATGAGGAGAATGAAATTATTAAAGTTTTAATTAATTTATCCCTAGAATTTGCAGGGATTGCATATTTTTAACTTAAGCCTGATTTCATTTTTTTAACATAGAGAATTATAGCTGTTTTCTATGCTTTTTGTAATACTAACTTGTCAAAATTTTCTTGTCATACAATAAGTATAAGTAATTGCACAGTATATTGCATTTACGTAGGAATCTAAAAGCCTGGAGAACAAAGAGAATATCAAATGTTAATGCTAGACATTTTCCATGACTTTTTCACTTTTCCTTCATGTCATATCTGTTACTGGCTCCATTTTACAGGGAAGAAGTGAATACTCATGCAAACTAAGTTAAATTCCCTACTAGTGTCATGAAACAGGAAATCAGGGAGTTAGAATTTGAATCCAGATCTCTTAACGCTTCACACTACATTTAAGAAACAATACAAGTTTCTGAGTGTGTTAGCTTATTTTTTAAAATTTTATTTTCCCCCAACTTTTTAAAAAATAAATTTATTTAAATTAGTTTCAAATATACAATACATTGGTTAGACATCTATAATGTTCATAAAACGATCCCCCCGATTACTCCCTCCTTCCCCTGGCCCTCCACTTAGCCATCATAGTAATGCTAACTGCATTCCCCCCAACTTTTTATTTTGGTTAAAAAAAAAAGACCTTACTTCATAAATAAATAAAGAAGTAAATAAATAAATATATAAATGAAATCTATTAGGTTTTTAAGAGGAAAAAATAATTATCTTTTCTTACATCGTGAAATTAATATGTATCTTTGATTTGAACTTTTGTTGTCCTTTTCCCAACTATTTTCATAAATTTGTCTCTTTTCTAGGAAGATGCCCAGGACATGGATGCTTACACCCTGGCCAAAGCCTACTTTGATGTTAAAGAGTATGATCGGGCAGCGCATTTCCTGCATGGCTGCAATAGCAAGAAAGCTTATTTCCTGTACATGTATTCTAGATATCTGGTGAGGGCCCTTTACCTTCAGTGAAACATCCATATTTAGAACCAAGTGGAAAAAGTTAAGTCTTTTAAATAGCTTAGCAATAGGACATGGCCATTAGCATGTCTTCTTCACACACAGAAGGTCCTAGGTTCGTGTCCTAGTGGAGCCACAGTCCATGGTCTATCGCCATGCCACCTTGAACAAGCCTGATGTCTGATCTTGGAAGCTAAGCAGGGTCGGGCCTGGTTAGTACTTGGATGGGAGACCACCTAGGAAGACCAGGTGCTGTAGGCATTAAAAAAAAAAAAAAAAAAGCTTAGCAATACTCTACTTGGTGAAGGTATTTTATAAATACTTAAAAAAAATAAAGAGGATATTAGAAATAAAGTAAAAAGAATGAGGGTATGAAAGAAAGGTATTAAATATATTGATAATATTCATTATTGACAAAGGTGTGGGGCAGTAGACCCCCTATTTTAGAGGTAAAAGTTCATACAGCCATTTTGAAAGTCAATTTTGGCAGATTATGTCAACTTGAAATACTATGATCAAACAATTCTATTTAAAGAAACCTATCCAATGGAAATACTTTAATATGTACTCAAGCATATGTGTATAGGGATGTTCACTGAGGTATTTTTTGTAATAGAAAAAAAAAAATAACCTAAAGATCCATCAGTCATGAAACCCATTGTTAATTCTTGCCTTAAGTATTCTTTCTGCGATGTTACAAAATGATGCTTTTCTGCTTCAGCAGTCTCTCCACATTTACTATTCACTTTGCATTCTACTCTAAGCAAGAGCCTTCCCTCTCTCTGTTTATTTTTCTATTTATTTGGTGTCAGCATGGACTCAGATTTTCCTATATTTTTAATTGTTTGTAACTCATTATTGTACTTAATTATTTTGGTGCTCACATGATTCCACATTTGACCAATTGAAGCCCCTAAATAGTTGTTTAAAATTAGTGACCAATAGTTCGTACCATTTTGGTTGGACTTGGCCCTTTAGGTAGAATCAGGCTGCTGGTTTTAGAACAGGTTCAGAATAATCTGCAAAAAATACCTATTTGCTAATATTCTCTTCCAGTCTGGAGAAAAGAAGAAGGATGATGAAACAGTTGATAGCCTAGGTATGAATTTTTTTCTCTTACCTTTTGGATTAAAGCAGAGGTTGCATACACAAATGTGTACAGGAGCCAGGCAGTTAATGTACATGTATGAAGTGTTCTGAGGAGGACTGTTGCAAATTGGAGAACACAACTGGCTGGTTGTCACCCAGCTCCAGCAGAGGGCTACATTATGGTCTAGTATTGTCAGGGCTTTATTTCCCTGGCCCTACCCCATTTCTTGCAACCCGAAGCTGGAGATTCAGATTTTTAGTTGAGGCTTCTTATTTTTAAACATTGATAACTAATTCAAATTTAAAAAAAAAACTGTGTAAGCCTAACAAAATATGATTGTAAGCCAGTTATCAGTTGTGATTTTTGGAATAAAGTAAACAAAGTAAGATATCATTGTTTCTTGAAAGTTTCAGGTGTAATTGGTTGGTGCCAAAGGAAATATCTAGGTCTCTGAAATGAAGACCAGCAGTCTCAGATCAGAGACTTTGTTTCTTTTCTAGGACCTCTGGAAAAAGGACAAGTAAAAAATGAGGCTCTTAGAGAATTGAGAGTGGAGCTCAGCAAAAAACACCAGGCTCGGGAACTTGATGGATTTGGTCTTTATTTGTAAGTGTTAGAGTAATTTAGAACTTTCTATAACATACTCTTCTGAGTAGAAGAGACATTTTGTAGAGCATGAACTTCTCCTCTGATTGCTTCCTTCTTTCTTTCCTAGGTATGGTGTTGTGCTTCGAAAACTGGACTTGGTGAAAGAGGCCATTGATGTATTTGTGGAGGCTACTCATATTTTGCCTTTGCATTGGGGAGCCTGGCTAGAACTCTGTAACTTGATTACAGACAAAGAGATGGTAAATTGAGATGAACTATGTGAAAAATCCTGTATTCCAGTCCTTTTGTAGTTCTGTAATAATGGGGTGAGGGAAGAGAGGTTTGCTAAGCTTTTTGTTATAGCTAGCTCTGCTCTCTTTCTAATCTTTTTCGCTGTTGGGATTTAGGTCTTAATTTGAAAGACAGATGTCTAACTCTTGTTGGGTAGTTACTTTTGGATTTGCATCCAGTTGTACTAGAATATCTTTTTATGTTTATGTTTTTATATTTAAACTTACTATAACTTGTTATATAGACTAAATGCTGTTAGTTTCTCTCCTAATTCCAAAGATGCTATAGTAAAGGGTTCTCTGATATCAAGGATTGTATTAAAACATTTTTAAAGTCTCCTCAGCTCTCATACGACTCTCTAAAGATTTGAAGATTTGTCAATTAATGAAATAATTTATAAACTGCAATCATTTCATTAGTCGTTATTAGAGAACATTGTCTATAGAGTTTACTTTGCTATTCTTCAGTAGTTAATGGTAGTGATAACACATTTTGTTTTGTTTGCTTTAAAGATCCAAAGGCCGATTGATTTCCTCAAATAATGATATATGCTACTGAATCTGTGTCTGAAATCTTATCTTGGTTTACTTGTATTCATCTATCTCTAATTGCCTACTAGACTTTCATTGTTTTATCCCTGAACTGAAAACACACAAAACCAAATTTCTCATCTTACCTACTGAATTCTCTTTCTTCCTCCCAACTTGATAGACTCTCAATGGCGTTACTATTTCTTAAGACACCCAGTCTTAAGGCCTCAGAGTCATATTTGTCTCTTTCCTTTCTCTTATCTCCCTTTAACTAGTCAATCTCCAGACATTGCCATGGTTTTCTTACATCTCTTCTCTTGGTTTTCTTTGCCATATTGGTTATCTCCAATTTTGATTTCTTATAAGTAGTAGATACTTTCTAATTAGCTTTCCCATTTTTACACTCTCATTTCCATTCTTAAAACACTCATGTCATCATGTCATTCTCTTGCCAAAAATTCCAGCGGTTTCCTATTGCATCCCATTTCCTGTTGCACACAGGACCCACTCTACCAGTTCAGCCTTATTTACTAACACAAAGGCTGCTGTTCTCACTCTTCACCCACACTCATCATGACCATTTTTCCTCTGTCATTGCCCTTACATGGAATGTTGTCTCTCTTCTCTTCCTCTCTCTTTTTTTTCTATTCAAGTCTACCCATTTTCAAAGACTCACCTCAAATCCTGTCTTTTCTTTGAAGCCTTCCCCAACTAGGCCATTTCTCTCTATTGTGTTTGTAAGTCCTATTATAACTGAACTGCCCTATGTTCATTATTAGGTGCTCTAATAAAAGAAGTTTGGCGATATATCCTTTAGACCATAAAAATAGTTCTTTGATGTTTATTTGGGAGAGAAGTCAAAGTATATTAAGTGTATCCCTCTCTTTCCTGCTGCCAGCTGAAGTTCCTGTCTTTGCCAGACACCTGGATGAAAGAGTTTTTTCTGGCTCATATATACACAGAATTGCAGTTGATAGAGGAGGCCCTGCAAAAGTATCAGAATCTCATTGATGTGGGCTTCTCTAAGAGTTCATATATTGTTTCCCAAATTGCAGTTGCCTATCACAATATCAGAGGTGAGCGAATAAGGACAGTGTGAAATACCATCAATCCCTGTAAGTAGCACTGTGTTGTTTTCTGAACTATCTTATTTCTGCAGATATTGACAAAGCCCTCTCTATTTTTAATGAGCTAAGGAAACAAGACCCTTACAGGATTGAAAATATGGACACATTTTCCAACCTTCTTTATGTCAGGGTGAGCTGCTTCCTTTACTTGGACTTGATTAAGCTCTTTTGTGCTTTCATCTGGATTGGATTGTCACCCAGTTGCATTAGCTACAAGAAAAATAATGTAGGGAGTTCCGTTATCATGCTTAGATCGCCTTTCTCTTTTCTTCTAGAGCATGAAATCTGAGTTGAGTTATCTGGCTCACAACCTCTGTGAGATTGATAAATACCGTGTAGAAACATGCTGTGTAATTGGTAAGAGTCATTTTTTTCCTTTTAAAATTTGTCTTTATTGTAAGTAATATAAATATAAGAATAACAACAATATGAAAGTGTCAGAGGTAACAAAATTATATACAGTAGAATATGAAAGCTCACTATAATTTCACCCCCAAGATTGGAGAACATGACTTCACAATATTTTTGTGTGTGAATACTAAATTTTGGTTCTGCTGTTAACCAGCTGTATGACCTTGGACCTAAGCTCTCTATGCTGTAGTTCCTCATTTATAAAGGGATAATAAAAATAGAATTTTCTATTATTGTAAGGATTAAATAAATTAATATATACAAAGGCCGTATAACAATGAAAGTTGCCTAGCACATTGTGATTATTGAGTACATTTTAGCTGTTTCAACTGGTCAAAAATCTCATTTACTTGATCTGTCCAGAATGTGTCTGTTCTGACTTCCCTAATACCTCCTTTGCCATCCTGAATCCTTTAGCAGCTATGATTTATACCCTTGCTACCACTACCCCATTTCTCCTATTCTGTTACAAAAGTTAACCTTTGGACACTGCCTAGAGTCTGCTTACTCTTCTGTCTCTGAGTCTGAGTCAGTGGCAGAAGCAAAGATATTCTTGTGTAAGACATAAAGCTCTCCATCTTGCTTATTTTCAGATGAACATGAACTTGAATTTGAACTTAAATCATCAGGTATAGGGTGCAGACAATTGTTACAAATTATTTCTCCCGAATCAAGCTTACAACTAAATCTAGAAAGATTTAAAAAAAAAACACATATGGAGATTTTGTTACTTGGTTTTTACCAAAATGGAATCATACAGTTTCTCTGTAATTTGCTTTTTCCACTTGGAGGTATATCATGATCTCTGCAAGTTGGTATATATACATCTAAACATATCTTTTTATTTAGTTTATTTATGCACATAAATAAAGGAGATTTATATATAGATTATATATAAAGGAGATTTTTTTGGAATACAGAGGTTTTTTTCCCCTTTTTTGCTTGCTGCTTTGTTCTCTCTTTAAGAAACTTGTGTTAGCATGTTCCATGCCACATAAAAATGTATATACTCATATGTGAGGTTTAATGGGCTGTTTGCTTACAAAAATAGGATTGTATCATATACATTTTTCTGCATTTTACTTTTTTTATTCAACAATATTTTATAAAAAATTTCTCTAAGTATTGATATAGCTTTAATTCTTTTTTAAAAAATAGCTTTACCATAAAATTTACCCACTTTAAGTTTATAGTTCAGTGAATTTTTATAAATTTATACAATTGTATAACGATACCCATTATCCAGTTTTGAACACTATATTACCTCAAAAAGTTTCCTTGTGTCTATTTGCAGTCAGTCCCATTCCCATCCTCTAGCAGCCACAGATCTGCCTTCTATCTCTATAGTTTTGCCTTTTCTAGAAATTTCATATAAATGGAATCTTGCAGTAATCAGTCTTATTGTCTGGCTTCTTTCACTTAGTGGTTTTTGAAGTTCATCCATGTAGCATGTATCAATAATTCTTTCCTTTTCATTACTGACTAGTATTCCATTGTTTTGATATATACCACATTTTGTTTATCCATTTACCAATTGACCTAGGATAGTTGGCTTTTATATCCTTTCTTCAAATAAAATCTTTCACAGAAACCTAAAATCCTTTACTTCCTCTTTTCAAGACCTATGATAATAGAACCGTGTTGATTCCTGTGGGGTACCTCCTTAGAGCCCTAGGAATGTAGTTGGAAAACCACCAATCTAAAGCTTACTCTAAAATTTTCTACCCTTTATTAAGAAAATATATGTATAAATACTACTTCCAGATGAAATAAAATGAGGAAAAACTTGCAATGTGAGGGAATACTTTTTTTTAACCAGAATGTGTGGTAGATAGATGATATATATTTCTCAAAGGAATGATGATATTCTCTTTATGTATAATTTGGCTTTTCTGCAAGAACTTTCGGGGAATGGGTTATGGTTTTATGCCTACTCTGGAATGCTGTCTATTTTAGTGGACTTTTATTTTCACCTTTCTAGTTTTGTGTGTGTGTGTGTGTGTGTGTGTGTGTGTGTGTATATGAACACAATATATATGTTGTTTTTCAATCAGGCAATTATTATAGTTTGCGTTCTCAGCATGAGAAAGCAGCCTTATATTTCCAGAGAGCCTTGAAATTGAATCCTCGGTATCTTGGGGCCTGGACACTGATGGGACATGAGTACATGGAAATGAAGAACACATCTGCTGCTATTCAGGCTTATAGGTGAGCCTCTAGCTGGGGGCTGAGGGTTGGTGAGGTGGAGTAGGTTGCTGTGATGTTAAGAGGCTCTATTGAGCCTATGAGTCGCTAACCTTGATTCTGCCCTCTTACCAGTCTCTCTTTCATTTCTTAGACATGCCATTGAGGTCAATAAGCGAGACTACAGAGCCTGGTATGGCCTTGGGCAGACCTATGAAATCCTTAAGATGCCATTTTATTGCCTTTATTATTACAGACGGGCCCACCAACTTCGGTAAGCCTGGCCACTTGACGATGTATTTGTTGTGGGAAGGGCTGATACTTTTATTTCTCTTTTGATGGCCACTTAAGTCACTTGCTGGTGAGTAATATACACAGTCTGGATACACTGGACAAAAGGATGATTCATGTCCTGGATGGAGGAGCAGGACTGTGTGAGATTTTGTATGCTGTTCACAGTGGCATGCAATTTAAAACTTAGAAATTTATTTCTGCAATTTTTCATTTAATATTTATGGACCACACTTGACTGTGGTAACTGAAACTGTGGAAAGTGAAACCGTGGATAAGTGGGGACATATTGTAGCAATGGTGGTGGTGGTTTATCAGGGGAGCACTTAAGTCTTTGCTCAGATTGCCTATTTCCATTCTTTTAGGCCAAATGATTCTCGTATGCTGGTTGCTTTAGGAGAATGTTATGAGAAACTCAATCAACTAGTGGAAGCCAAAAAGGTATGTGAAATTGGGTCCTGGAGAATTTAAATGGAAATCTGCTTTTTGGATGAAAAGTTGGGCTATCTGTGCTCTAAGTTTCCTTCATTTTGATATATCTACATAGGGAACTCTGAATATTTAGAGGTGCATAGGCAAAAAAGCAAAGTGGGGGTGATATCATGGGAATGTCAGTATATAACCTGGACCTATCAGATTTAGTAAAACTGCATTGCATCCTACAAATCTGAAGTTCTGGGAGGCTAATAGGACCTGAACCTTTATGTGATTAGTCATAGCACATGGGGCAATGGTCAAAGTGACTATTTTTTTGACAGTGTTATTGGAGAGCTTACGCCGTGGGAGATGTGGAGAAAATGGCTCTGGTGAAACTGGCAAAGTGAGTGAAAGGAGTCAAATGCTATTGATATTTCTGTTGGCTTCTCTGGTATGGTGGGTTCTGCATGCACTAGAGCGTCCTATCCATCATCCTGAGTGTGGGATGTAGCAGGGTATAAGAATACTGGTCTGGAAATTTAACCATCTTGACTCGAGAGAATGCCACTTGTCTTTGAAGGGGGAATTGCTTTCCTTTTAGGCAAGGGATCAGGAATGAATTGAAAGAAATGAAATTTTTTTCGTCAGAGCAATCTAGGAAAACTACTTTAAGTACTAATCTCCTAATAAGGACCAGGAAAATAAGGAATAACTCAGAAATAGTAGGCAGAGAGGTTCTTAAATGCAATTTTTTTCATGTCAGTTCTTTTCTGGATTCTTAGAAAAAAATCTAAATTGCTCAGTATCTCTTTTTAATCTCAGTGTATTACCAGAGAATTTTTGCAAAGATGTATTATCTAGCTTAAGTATTTACTAGCACTCCTTCCATCACCAGTAACAGAGTAATGATTCTAAGTTTTGATAAAATAACCATCACATCTGGGCACTAATACTATTCTGGTATGCCATGTATGTCAAAATTTGTACTTGTCTTTTTTATCTTAGTCATGTGCTTTTATTTTTTTATCACTAGCTGGCTTTGAGATCTGATTTGTACTTATAGGACCAATTTCTTTTGTAGGCTTCATGAACAGTTGACTGAGTCAGAACAGGCTGCCCAATGTTACATCAAATATATCCAAGATATCTATTCCTGTGGGGTATGTGTCATGAGCATGAGAACCGGGTTGCCAATCTTATTCTTATTACCTCAGTCATTCCTGTTTTCCCTATCTAGGAAATAGTGGAACACTTGGAAGAAAGCACTGCTTTTCGCTATCTGGCCCAGTATTATTTTAAGTGCAAGCTGTGGGATGAAGCTTCAACTTGTGCCCAAAAGTGTTGTGCATTCAATGATGTGAGTATCAATTCTTTAATAAAGGGTTTAGATTTTAGGCTCCAACATATGTTTACCATGATCTAAGGTGGAAGGTGGATAAGAAGGTAAGTGGAAAGGCTACTTTTATCTGTGGAACTTATTTATCAGTATTTTAGAACCTATTTATGACAATAGCCTTGGACATATTTTGAAACAGTTGCCTTTGTTTCAGACCCGGGAAGAAGGTAAGGCCTTGCTCCGGCAAATCTTGCAGCTTCGGAACCAAGGGGAGACTCCTTCCGCTGAGATGCCTGCTCCCTTTTTCCTCCCTGCTTCACTGTCTGCTAACAACACTCCCACACGCAGAGTTTCTCCACTCAACCTCTCTTCAGTCACACCATAGTGACCACTTTCAAGCTAGCACATTGCCAGGCCCATATTAAGCCTTACCTCCAAGTAAAAAACAACCATGTCTGTTCTTCCAAGGACCTTAACTCTTTGTTTGTATAGATGGAAAACAGTTCCTTGGGGAGTTTATAGAATCACCTTCAGAGCAGACTGACAGAAGAATCCTGGCAGGAATATTGTCTTTTGTCAGTTAGAAGCACTTCTGTCATCCTTCTGTTCATGGTGGCTACAGATCTTGGACCCATTCCCAGACACCCCACCCACCCCACTGCAAAACATCTCTTTAATAGCACTTTAGCAAAGGCAAAGCTACAGGAACAAAGTTTTAATGCTGCTAGGAGTGGAATGAGATTTCTTTAGAGGGGCGAGGAAAGGAGAAAAGTCTGCCACTCTTCCCTCTGTTGGCAGTAGGGGCACTAGATAGACCTTGTCATTCTTGGATTTGCTGAGCGTGACTATTTTGATGTCAGAGATTGGGTTTAATTGGGAGTGAAGCTATACATACATTTTTTCTTAACTCTTAAGGAGACATTCTTCCAAAACATGGTTTTTGAAGTCTCCTGAAAGCTTTCAAATTGGAAGTGAACTTACTAGAGCTGAATAATAGAAGGCAAAAGATGTTTACAGTTGTCTATACCTCTACTAAAGCAAAGCAAGAAGACAGGATTATAGATAATTACATGGATATGTGGGAATGATAACTTGTAATTGTATAGATAAGAATAAACTCTCTTCAAGCTGGTCTGTTTTAATACTTTTGATGTAATCGTTTAATTTTTTCCCTCTATCTCACACAGAATATTTTTTCAGCCTTTATCTGATTAGACAAGGTAAAGGGAATCATTCTTAGCTGTGCTCTTAGAGGGTTTCAGACCTGTGCATGTATATTCAGTAGGAGATAATATGCTATAATGTCTACTGTAATTAATTTGTACAGTAGATGCTATGGATTATTGAGTTCAGGGCCCAGCCTTTCTTTCATTTCCAGAAGTTTGTTTGTTACCCATTCACCTCTTAAAGTATGATACTTCCTTTTATTTTAAGGAAGATTTAGAATATCTAATGTCTTGAATTCATTTCTTACCAAGTTTTCTTCGGTTGCAGTACACTAGTTGCTCTCTACTGCCATTCCTGTGCAGGATTCCCATGAGCCCGAAAGATGTTTGATTTGCAATTTTTCTGCTTTTTCTGCCCTTTTATAATTTGTTTTAATGATTTTACTAAATTTGGAATTCAAATAAAACTGTGAACAATACCTTTATTTAATATAACTTTTTCGTGTGCATAGAACCCATATAAAGTAGAAAAGCATGAGATTACATAGGTGATTATATGATACAAGGGGGAGGGGGAAACACCTAGTGTCTGAATATTGCATTCTGGATAGAGTTTAGGTACATGGTAAAGCTTAAAAAGAGACCTATTTCTTAAGCTGAGCAGCTGACCCACCTCAAGTCAATGAGTGCTCACTCCTTCCCCAAAGCCTTAGTATTTTTTACCAAAAGGCCCAGATTTGAGCAAAGGAGAGCGCCGTGAGCGCAGGATCCGGGCATAAGGGCTGCAGTCTGTTGAGCTTTGGCAGGTGGGTGTTCGGGGAAGTAAGTTTCGAAGAAATAGTTTTTTCCCTGGGGGCTGTTGGTTTGGTTGCTGGTTTTCCTGGTTGGCACCAAGGCGCTTTTTAGTAGAAGCCTGGCCTTGGAGTTTTAGCACGGTATGATACTGCTCTGCAATGCATGCTGCCTTCTTCCGAAGGTCCAGTTTTACTAGCATCATGTTATTCTGCAGCTCAGCCAGGGTCTGATCCTGAGGAAGATCAATAAAGTTATAGAAAACATTTATGTCTGGTATACTAGAGAAACAAAATGGCAGAGTAATACATGCCATCCACTACTAGTTACAAGTTTTTATAAAGATTAACTCTTTAAGATTAGATTTTATTATTGAATAGGGGGTATTTTCTTTAAGACCTAAACAAACATCATTGGATATAAGGACATTTTCTAACACAAGGTGATATGAGCTTGAATAATTTTACTTAACCTCCTTAATTCCTAGGTATCAAAATTAAGTGCTATATTTAGTCTAAGACATGTTTTAAAATATATTTTAATATTTCTAGAATCAGAATATATTTACTGACGACAAATGTCGTAACTTAATTGTTAGACTTTTGTCTTAGTGGTATATGAAATAATGGTTTCTTACAATCTAAGTATCTTGGATGAAATGTGATACTATCTATCTCCCCAGGGTTGTTATAACAGAGAAAATGTCTATAAATTAGCACAGTGTCTTGTACTTCATGACTGGTTATTTTTATTTTACAAGAAAGAGAAGTTCCCCTCACTCTAAGATTAGCCTAAAAATCTTTATCTTTCTCTTCTGCTCCTCATTTCCGTTCCCACATATACTCTGGCATGGGCTGATGGGAGAGAGAGGGGTATATACGCTGCCCTAACCTGTTTGATTAAGATGTCATCACAAGTGGTCAAGGCTTGACGAAGTTTTCCTGCTCCAGTGCTGTGGCAACAGGCTCTTTCTGCTGACTGGAGAGACTCACCAAGTTTCTGAAGCTCTGTTCGCAGCAGCCTTATGTTCTGAAAAAGGAGTAGTAGTAACCAAATGGTGGTTGATATCAACGAGGATAATGATCTAGAGGGGTCAGATAGCCATTTGAAGAGAGGTAAAATTAGAAAGATTAAGTAGCCACTCTCCAGGACTGTGCATAAAAACATCCTCACATGAACCAGGAATATAGTGTGGGAAATTGCCTTAGGTAAGAGCTTTGGTAATAGGGAAAGGTGATTACCTTCTGGCCCTCCTCTAACTTCTTGTCCACATCAGTGGTGAAGGGCTTGGCAGAGGGTGGCGGTTCTAACATTTTCTGATACTTTTGCAGCTCTAAGGGAAGAAAACATGAAACTTCAATATGTATGCTTACGTCTTTAACCGAATTTACAGTAGCTTGCAGCAAATATGCAAAGTGAGGTCAAGTGCATCCTAGGGTGAAAGGTCAGGGGGAATGTAGCTTAGAGTTAAGGAAATTATCTTAGAGTTGGTGTCAGAAGGTCCAAGTTAGGAGAATAGTTCTCTGAGTCACTGTTAGGCTTCCTGCCCTCTTTAACTTCCTCACCTTCAGTGGTGGAGTTTAGCTCTGCTCTGCACTGATCCAGCTTAGCTTTAACCTCCTGGAGCTGCTGGGTGGAGGCAGAATTTGCCAACCTTTGTGACCGTCGCAGTAGGGATAATTCAGACCCTGATTGTTGATGGGCCACTGGCTGTTGTCTGGCTTCCTTCAAGAGAGCTTCTAGCTCTTCAATCTTCTCATCCCTTTCCTATGAGGGAAGCAGAGGGCACAATTACACCCAGAGGCAGACAAATATGGCAGAAACATGACTGAATAATGAACAAAACAAAACCTTGAAAGCTTGTTTGTTAGCACTTATATCATTTCCAGGCCAACCAGACCCTTAATCAATTCACCAAACGTAGACTGACACAAAGCATTAAGGATACTGGAGAAAAGCAAGTTACACATTCCTACCCCTATCAGTTTATAAAATTTGTTTACCTCAGGCAGCAGGAATCTGAGTTATCAGTGGGGCTGGTTCAAGGCAACTCACCTGAAGCTCTTCTTGGTAAAAATTTGTCAGTGACTCCTTGAGGATCTTTAGTTTCTCTTCATACATTTCCTCTAATAGTTCTTTTTGGGTATCCAAATGTTCACTGTCAGAAAAAAAAGAAATGAGTGAAGATTCTGAGCAGTGAGCTTACAGGAGAGATCTTGAGGCACAACTCCGTCCTAGTCCCTACTTCCCACCCTCTAGACCAAGAGGGGTCATTCAGCTGGTACCTACCTGCACCACTGTTCGCGTTGTTGCATCTGCTCCACCATCTCATTGCAAATTTCATCACGAAGCTGCATCTCCAGCTGCAACTTTTCCTGCCGTTCTTTCAAAAGCAGTGCTTTCATGGCTTCCACTACCTGTAGGAGCTCCTAGGAGGTACACACAGGTCAGAAGTCATCAGATGGCCATATTCCAAAAAGCCACAGGCCCACCCAGAAGGCAGCATAGGAAATGTGTAGCCATCAAGCTGCTGCACCAAAGCTTTTTTGCATCCCCACCTCTTTGCCATACATGGAGATGTCAGCTTCATTTTCAATATCGTCATCAAGACCTAGGTCTGTCTTAGTTCCTGTCTCCAAGCTGGGAGATGCTCGCAGGCTATGTTCCTTGATGAATGAATGTAGCGATGGGAATCCCAGTTGCACAGGTGGAACATGCACAAGCTAGCAGGGGAAAAAAAAATCTTAATTGAATCCATAACCAGTTCCTAGTAGCATTCATAAATAAAAGTATCAGTCCAAAGTGAGTACAACCATCACATGTACACTACAGCTTCTTACCTGGCTGGCAATGGCTGAGAACTTAGCCACATGAAGGGTCTCATCATAGGTAGATGCACAGGGATTTACACTGACAATCATGCAGGAACGACCTCGGCCCGTGAAGAAGCCTTGGAATACTCGAGTCAACTTGCTATCACGGAAAGGAACCAGATTCTGCTTTGACCTGGCAGGGAATCAGAATAGAGCTATGAGCAGAATTCCACCCCTTGGAATATCATAGCACCATCCTCAGTGACCAGAAGTTTCTTAGTAAATTGCAGAACTCCAAGCCATCCCAGCCCACGGCTCGCAGTCAGAAGCTCACCGGTTCTGCTGGTTTTGGCGCAGGGCAGAAATACAGCGGCCCAGGGTATGCAGAGAAGTGTTAATGTTTCCTGCTTCCTTCAGCCGCTCACCATTCTTCTGATCTTTGCAGCGCTCTGAACCAGCCAGATCACAGAGTGACAACCTTGAATGATGGATAGGATATGACATATGGGCCCATGTTATAAGCCTTCCATCTCTTCATATACTTCTGGGGAGGGAAAGAGAAGGACCCACCAAGAATCTCTCCACCCAAGGAAGGAGAACAAGATTCTAACGGAAGTGATTCCTCTGAGTGTCTCCCTCACTCCCTTTCTTCACTACCATTTAAGGCTAAAAAGCCCAAATTCCTAAATAGAAAAACTTACTCGCTGATCTTGGGGACTATATCTCCTTCCCCTTGAAGGTGCAGGATCCGAATGGAGAAGATGCTGTGACTAGAGTTAATTTGAAGAAGAGAAAAGTCATTGCATATTTTCCATGCCTAAGTAGAAGATTAATATTTCCTGGAGCACAGTGAAGACTTGACTCTCACAACCCACTCACCTGCGGCTGGAGTTCGGGTTCAGGTGGGTGCTGGCAAAGCTCTGGTTTTTACGACCCACTTTCAGGAGTTTCCAGGCCTCCTCAGCATCCTGAACATGAATCCAATTGAGATCTGAGGCCAAGGAGAGAAGGACATACATAAGGCGGGAGCACCTAACTCTTTCCTAGTTTCTCCTTAAATCTTCTCCAGGGTTCATGTCAGCCTCCCTGCTTTCCCATACCTTTCACATAGGGATTGCCATTCTGGTCCTCACATAGCCGCAGAGTTTGCCTCTTGCGCTGCTGGCTAGGTGGTTCTAACAGGTCATAAAGCAGTTCATTGTAGATCTCAAAGAAGGAGATCCAGATGGAGAAGCGAATGTCCGCAGGGACACTTACAGGGGCAGTGTCTGGCTGTGCCCATCGGTGACTTGTTTCTGAGAAAGAAGCAAATATACAGGGTATCAACTCTAGAGAAGTCAATCTCCCCTTAGGTCTGCAAGCACCTTGGAAGGCAGAGCTAAAGCTGTAAACTCTGGTCTCTTTTTGGGAGCTCTGGCAGCTGTTGGGAGCAGGGGTGGGTTCCTACTGTTACTTGGCATGGAGCCCAGTCATGGTACGTACCATCTAGTTGGCTACTGCTGGTGAACTGACTGTTGGAGGAGAGCCCAGCAATGCCACTGTCAAAGCTGGTGCTGGTACCTGTCCGACTTTCAATGTAGACACTTCTCTTCAGGGAGGTAGACAGCTCCTCCTGAGGGATCCAGGAAGAAAATAAGTACAAAACTTTCCAGAGATTTGTCCCCTTACCCTTGCCTCTGTGGACACTAATACTTTACCTCTTGGAGGCCTCCATTTAGCAGGATCAGTTTCTTCATTTCCTCATGCCGGATCTGCTTGCTGTCAAGCCAGATTACCTCATTGGAGAGCAAGGGCTTCAGATCAGGTATTGGATGAAGTTGGCCTTGGAGACTATTGAAGATCAGAGCCAGGGACCGTGGCAGGATCCCTCCATCCTTGATGGTACCTAGAGGCATGTGAAAGATGGGATAGCTGAGATAAGTGCCTTTCTCCCCCAAATGACAGCATAGCATCAAAATGCAACGACAATACCATTATAGGCCAATCAGCAATCCTGTGAGGCCTACTAACCTTGAATTGTGTAGGTTTTCCCTGAGTTGGTGACTCCATACGTATAGATAAGCCAGTTCTGCCCTTTGAGTACGTCCTTTACCATCTCCTTCACAGTCAGGTTGAAGAAGGATGCTTGTCCCACTTCTGGCCCAAAAATCTAGAGACAGACCCAGTTTCTCAGAGGCTCATCCTTCATCTCCCACCTGCTTCCTGTGCAGAGCTAGCAGATGCATCTCTTCCTGTGTGATTGGCTCTGGACAATACTGAAGCAGCTTCTTCCTGCAGTGCTGCCAGATGCTCCCTAAAGACTCAACCACTCACTGCCAGTCCATCTTTCATCCAAATTAATAAATGCCTAAGGAATGCTATCTCCTAAGTCCAATGCTGGACACACAATATGGCAACATAATGGTCACAAGCATGAGCTTTTGAGATAGATGGATCTAGATTAAAATCTTAACTCTACTACTGACTAGCTACATAATTTTAGCAATATTACCTTCGCCGAGCCACAAGTATCCTTGTCAGGAAAATAGGAACAATAAAAATAATAATAATAGAGCTGTTGGGACTTAATGCACATTAATTACTTGACACACTGACTAGCTTTTAGAAAGGGTCCTCCAAATTGCAGACGTGCATATATAAGGAACTCACAATCAAGTAAAAAGCTTTCCCTCTAAAGAGGGAAACCCCCTACATGTACCTGCATACCTGGGAAAAGGTGAACTTATGGGTGGCTTGGCCAATTCCCCGCTCATTGCTCTTCTGGGCAAAGGAGTCTTTGGGTGCCTGTAGAACAAGGGTCTCCATATTCTCAATATGGACACAACCCTGAGAAGAGGGAAAACACAGTTGACACAGAAGGAAACATTCCTGGGAACCTCTTCTGTATTGCATCATTCCACCTTAAATCCTCCCTCAGAAACTCACCTGATCCTCTTGCCGTTCCAACTCTGAAGGTAACAAGGGCCTGACCCTCAGGTATACTTTCACCTTCTCCGTACTATCCTCAGATGGAACCTATGGCAGAATTCCAGGCCGGAACTATGGATTAATCTCAGCAGCTACCTCTGAACAGATGTGCAGGCATAGCAATTTCTGGGAATCATACTAACACTACCCACTTTCCACCTCAGATGTTTCTCTACAGCTACTCTTTGGTTCCACAATCATTCCAACTCACATGAACCTTTTCACTACTTTATCACCTTTCTTGTCTTTTTAGTACCCTGCAAACCTGGTTTATCACACCAGTTATCTGAATTAGAACTGGTTGACTGGTATGAAAATCAGTATGTGATATTGTAGTAAAGCACAGTAGTTAAGTACCTTGGAGACAGACACACCTGAATTTGAGTCCCAATTCCATCATTTGATAATAGGAGAGAGACCCTGAACAAGTTTTTAAAATTCTTTTTTGCCTCACTTTCCTCATCTGTAGAATGGGGTTAATAATAGTAGCCACCTTATTCTTTCAACAGACATTTGGAGATCTACCTACTATGGCCCAGGAACTTTTAAGAGGCTCAGGTGGTCCATAGTGAGGGGCATTATCAAGGCTCTTGCTCTCATGAGACTTTCTCTATAAAAGAGGAGACTTCTGAGTGGATTTGTTCTCAGCCAGGGCCATTCCCTCCCAAAGAATATTTAGCAATGTCAGAACAGGTTTCTTAGTTGTCACAAGTGGGAAGGTGCTACTAACATTCAGTGGGTGCACAGGACAGGTCCCTAGAACAATTATCTGGTTCTAAATATTAGTAATAAGACAGACCAGCCTCACTGAAAGAAAGGCTCCATAAATGGAAGCCATGGTTAATATTTAAAACCTGAAGGTACATCCCACCTACTTAATGACAGTATGATTTTGTGCAAATCCTTTAATGTGTCTGGGCCTCATGGTGAAGGAGAGCTATTATCCTTCCCTCATAGGATTAGCTGATAGAAGGCACTTGAGAATACTTCATTAATGAAATGTAGCAATAGTTCTTATGGACACACAACTCTACAATTTTTACTTGTCATGGTCTTAATTTTGAATTGATCTCTTAGACCCTCAGAATTCCTAGTGACCTCATACTACTCTGTATGGGCAACTAGTAGTCTGAAGATATTACTTTCTGCTCCCAAGCCACCCTCCAACTCCTTTACCTGCTGCTTGTCTTCCAAGGAGGTGGAGATTACAGAGCAGTCAGATAGCAGGTCCTTGCGTACCACAGACCCCAAATCTGCAGCTGTGGATTCAAACATGGGGGAGACTACGACTTCCTCATCTGAAAGCAAGCCGGCTGGAGGAGACAGGATCCCTCGCGACATGACAGCAGGGCAGCTTAGGTCTAAAAGGTGACAAGAGTGGGTAGGGAGGAGAACCTTAAGGGACAGAGGGGGCTGCAAATCCTAGGTAAAAAACAATTCCCTTGCCCCAGAACACCGTGGTCTTGCTGCCTGAATTCATACTCCCTCTCTCACTACCAGCAGAGGGGAAGGGAATGAGAGGAGTTAAACATTTAATCCAGTCTGAGGCGGCATTTCCGACCGCGAACAGGAGTGAACAGATATTTGGCTCCAAAAGCAGGTCACGCTCCAAGTAGGGTGCCTCGTCCTCCGGTGCTGTACAGGTGGAATCAGTAGCCCAAGGCTCTTTCTCCAACCTCGCCCCCAGGCCCACAATGAGGACAGGTATTAGGAAAAATAGGGATAGCGGCAGCTCAGCTTTCCGAAAGTCTATTCCGCGAGGGCAAGAGCTGGTACACCAACTGAGCTCCGGCACAGCTGTACACTCACCCAAAGATGTGACACTTATTCCACCTCCGGTACCGGCCCACTCGCACCCTGCCGCCGAATCCGGACTTCTGCCGACGGAGAGCACCACCCCACCCACGAGGTGCACCTTTGTTACCGATACAATGTTTTAAATTACGCGCTGCGTTCCTTCCACCAATCAGATAGCAAAGCCTGCAGCTACCAATCAGAGGAAGGAAAGGGGGGCGGGGAGCGAGACTGGGAGACGGTTTGTTCTGGTTTGACCTTTCCACTCTAATGCCGGTCCGGGTTACCAACTGTCGGAAGTTTGAGCACGATCGCCTGGAATTCCCGCCTAACACTTTTTCTTGAACCTTAGGCATAACTTTTCTAAGAACCCTAAGCGAAGTCCTGAGGTTTCAGCTGCCGTCTTCTGTCCTTCGGCACGTTCCTTCCCAAGATCGCAGAAGAGAACTGGTTTGGGGAGCTTGTTTTGGGATGCCGGTGGAGACTACATTTCCCAGGAAGCAGCGCGAACAAATGCCCAGACTCTATTTCCCAGAGTTCCCCGGGATTGGGCCCTGCCTGGCGGTCTTTAGAGGGTTGGAGAATTCGGGGCCAAGATGGCGACAGGAACGGGCAGTAAGTAGGCGCACTGCTTATAGAGCAAGGCCTTTGTAGAGCCGAGGCCTGGCACCAAATATCAGTCACACGCAATGATTTCCATGAGAGCCCACCAGGGTCTTCCGAGATCTGCGTTCAACAGCGTGGTGAAGGCCGAGGTTTAGGGGTCCAGAAGCGTTAGGTCTTGTGTCTCACTCAGAGAGGCAGGCCGTGGAGCTTTGAGAGAAACAAATCAGCGTGTTTGGGAGCTGTGTGGCTGAGCGGTAAAGGTGTTCTAGAGACTCAGGCGTGCAGTCGAAGACATGTGAACATTACGGAGTGGCCGGTATCAAAGAGCCATTCACATTCTGACCAACGTTTGTGAGGCCCGTATCCTGTCTTCCAAAGAAACGGGATTTTTTAACTGTTGAGCTTTTTCTGCCACTGGGGAAGTTGCGTTTCTTGCATCGTAGCCATTATCTTCCGTTGCATGGATTGAAAAAGGTCTTTTAGGTCCGACAACTAAAAAGGGGTTGTTTGGGGTTTACTGAAAGGTAAACAAGTGTATGTTTAGAAGGAGGCGGGGCAGCCTCTAGGGGGTAGCCGCCTAGAATCATGGGAAATAAGCTCGTCCGTTCATAACTGGAATAAAGTATGTATTCTTAAAACTAGGCTTTTAGGGAGAACTGCTTTATCTTAATCTGACATTATCTATTTTATTTTCTTATAAAGCATAATAGTCGTGAAGAAATATTTTGCCAGATGCTCAGAGTGCAATTTGCACGCACTGAATAGGTACTAGCCCAGTGGTGATATTTTACTAGGGAGGTGAAAAAAAATCAAGATTTGGTGATAATAGTTCACTTTATCCTTGCAAGTTGGGGTGTTTTGTATTAGGTTTTTAGTCCTCCCTTTGGGGCTTAGAAGTGTCTCTGTGGTTGCCTCTAAGCCTTTTCTTCTTTCAGAGCACAAGCTGCTGAGTACTGGCCCTACAGAACCATGGTCTATCAGAGAGAAGCTGTGTTTAGCGTCTTCTGTCATGAGGAGTGGAGATCAAAATTGGTAAGGTGCTTAGGATATCTGAAACTGTTGAATTTATTTTTTTACACTAGTAGATTCTTATAGTTAATCATACTAACCTTTAAGCAATATTTCTTTTTTAACAGCTTTGAGATATAATTCGCAAACTATAAAATTAACTCATATTCACAGAATTGCGCAGTCATCACTCACTCTACAATCTCCTCTTCATCTCACCCAATCACTGATCTACTTTCTGTGTCTTTAGATTCCTTATTCTGGACATTTCATGTAAATGAAATCATAATACTTTATAGTATTCTGTGACTGGCTTCTTTGACTTAGTGAAATACTTTAAAGATTCCTATTATAGCATGTATCAGTACTTTATTCCTTTTTATGACTAAACTGTGTAGACTGTGTATGGGTATGCCACACATACATCACATCAGTTGGTGAACATTTGGGTTGTTTTACTTTTTTGACTATTAATGCTGCTATGAACATTTGTGTATGAGGTGCCGACTTATGTTTTCGATTCTCTTGAAAGAGTTCACTTGCTGGGTCATATGGAGCTGCAAAACTGTTTTTAAAAATGACCATACCATTTTACATGTCCATTAGCAAGAAATGAGGACCCCATTTTCTCTATATGTTCAACAACTGTCTTTTTGATTATAGCCATACTGGCAGATGTGACATGGTATCTCATTGTAGTTTTGACTGGCATATTCATGATGACTAATGTTGTTGAGCCTCTTTTTATGCATATTAACCATTTGTATATGTAATTTGGAGTAATGTCTGCTCAGATGCTTTGGGTTATTTATTTTTATTACTGAATTTTAAGAATTCTTTATATGTTCTGGATACAAATCTCTTGTCAGATCATTTGTAAACATTTCTGTCTTGTGTGTTGCCTTTTCACATTCTTTATTGGTACTGTTTATAGCACAGAAGTTATTAATTTTGATATGTCCAGTTTTTTCTTTTTTGCTTGTGCTTGTGTCATAGCTAAGAAATCATTTCTATAAATGTTTTCTTCTAAGAGCTTTATAATTTCAGCTCTACATGATCCATTTTGAGGTAATTTTGTGTGTTCTAAGACAAGGGTCTCTTTTGCATGTAGATATCCACTATCCCAGTACCCAGTATTCGTTGAAAAAAACTATTATATTCTTTCCCTATTTAATCGTCTTGGCACTCCAGTATTTCTTTTTAAGTACCAGATAGTAGGATTGTGGTTTCCAATCTTTTTTGCTGCCAGGACATACCCTTTATCATTTTTAACATTTCCCTTTTTCTCTTTTACCTCAGAATCTTTTTAATTATTTTAAGTCTTATAATTATTTAATTTTTTATATTTATATGGTATATCTATACTACCATTTATATGGTATATCTCTACTACTTTAACCATTCAAATGAGTTTACAAAAGCCCTGTACTGGTCACACTTAGCATTTCTGCCACTTGTATATATTTTAAAAATATATGAAACAAGGATATTCTAGGTGGCAACTGTTCTTGCGTTAAATTAAATGGTTAAACCCCAAGACAAAATGAAACACATTAATTTGATAAATCTCAGGTTGAACTTAAATGTAACTCAACTCACATATAAACCGAACAAACCACCAAGTAAACTGGTTTGAGATACACTTCAATCTTATAATTCTCACATTTTTACTAGAAAAATAGCATAAAAACACTGAAATTTTAAATTGTATTTATTTTTTGAGGAAGTACTTAAGTCATAAGGTTCAAAATTCAAAAAGGTACAATGTCTTCCTCCCATCACTGTGTCTCATCTCCCAGCATTAGCAGTTTCTTATGTTTCTCCAGCATTAATTTTGTATACATGAGCAAGTATATATTTCTTTTCTCCGTTTTCTTTTTAAACATAAATGATTATATACTATACACACTGTTATTTACCTTGCTGCTGCTACTTTTCTCTAAATTAGTACTATGTCTTTTAGATAGTTGTGTATCTGTATGTGAAAGTCTAGCTCATTTTTTTAACAGATGTATGGTATTGTTTTTATGGATATGCCATAATTGATTTAACTGGTACTTTATTGATATACAGTTGAAAATACAAACACAACTTTGCATAGTTATATACACATTATATCTAAGATAAAGTAGAATAATGGGGTCAAAGAATATGAGTTTATAAAATTTGAAAAATATTTTTAAATTGCCCTACTTGGAGATTATTTCAGTTTATACTCCCAGCGGTATATATCAGAGTATTTGTTTTTTATGCCTTGGTTCATAGAATGTGTTAGGTGTTTTTGATCTTAGCAGTATTATAAAGGATTAGAAATAGTTCTCATATATTTCATTTACATTTATCCTATGATGAATGAGGTTGAATATCTTCACGTGTTAAAGAACCACTTATATTTCCTTTTCTGTAAACTAATTTTCCTATTTTTCTATTTGATTATTAGTCTTTAATTTGGGGGACTCCTTATATATTGGGGAGACTAGCCATTTGAGCTGTGAGATGCATTATTTTGAAACCAGTGTGCCATTTGGCTTGACTTATGGTGATATTTTTACGTTAAGACTTTTAAAATGTAGTTTATTTCTTAATACTTTTCTTTCATAGCGCCTGGATTTTGTTTATAAATATGAAGTTCTTCCCTAGTCTGAGATTATAAGATAATTCTTCTATGATTTCTTGTAGTACTTTCCTGGTTAAATTTTTTAAACATTTAAATCTTTGATCCATTTGGGGCTTTTTTTGGTATAAGGTGTAAAATTTGGATCAAACTTTATTTTTTGCTTATAGCTATCCATATAACAATGTTCAAGTAAACTTTTTATAAAGGAAAAGAGCTCTGTGATACCAGTATCTCCACACAAAATTTAAAAACTGTTCTTTGTTTTTTTTTTTCCATTTCTAAAGTTACGAAATATTGCAATCACATAGAGAAGTGTGGAGAATAATATAGATTGCCCAGGTACCCAGTACCTGGATATAACAAATCTTAATATTTTGTCATGTTTCCTTCAAATCTTAAAGAAGCTAACAGATATAGTTGAAGCCCCCTTGCACTCTTCCTTGATCCCATTTCTGTCCAATTATTTTCATTTTTGCCTGTTTCTTAGTCTTTATACCTATAACTTAAAGTTTGTGTGATTGTATCATAAAAGGAAATTGTCACTTTTTGATAGTTAGTATAAATATGTTCTGTATCACCACATGTATTTTATAGTTATTTTTATGGACCGTTTAATATTCATAGAGTTGAAGTACCATAAGTTAAACATTCTGTAGGCGTTTAGGAAAAAATCTAACTGCTCATCAGTCTAATCAAGTCTACATGGTGCTTTCTTCTTGGTGCTTGCTTCTTTTGTTTAATTATTTCCTATATTACATTCCTAGGAGCTTTATTAGTGGATCAAAAGAACTTTTTTGGGTCTGTAATTCATTACAACTTGCTTTTCAAAAGGCACATTTTTTCTAAACACAAAATCAACATAAAAATATTTTCCTAAATGAACAGAAATGATACTTTTAAGTTCTAATACCTTCACTTTACCTAGGAAATATATCATCTAGGAAAACTGTTTAGCAATGACTTTCCCTCTAAATGACTTTCAAGTCCTTGTGTCATTTTCCATAGTCACATTTCAATATACTTCACAATGGCAATTTTTTATTCCAAGATTTGTACTCTAAACCTTG
Organism: Eidolon dupreanum; assembly: GCA_028627145.1. Lineage (NCBI taxonomy): Eukaryota > Metazoa > Chordata > Mammalia > Chiroptera > Pteropodidae > Eidolon > Eidolon dupreanum. Next base: position 25,757,564 of record CM053515.1, read on the forward strand.
AACTCTCACCATGCTTCCCGCCCTCCCCCCTCCCTCATTTGGTATGTAATAGGGCTTTTCTCATTTTGTAGGGTATCAGTTAGCAGAGCTATTAAACCCTTTGCAGAACCTGGCCGCCCTCCAGACTGGTTCTCTCAAAAAGTAAGTTCCCAAGCAAGTACTCTTTTAGAGCAGCCTTTGAGATGGGAATTAGGTTTCTTTCCAGGCTCTGCCCTTTAATCATAAGGCTTTTATACCATGAAGAGAGAGAATAGTTGAGAATCCCTTTTCTTTTTTCCATTTGTCAATCCATTGATGCATGCTTATATTACAAACTAGTGTCAGTGTAGCATAACAGTTAAGTATCCAAGCTTGGGAGTTAGATCTGGGTTTATTATGACTCCACTTAATAACTTTGGACCACAATCTTCAGTCTTCTCATTTGTAAAATAGAGAAGAAAGTTGCTTCAGGGTTATTTTGAAGATTTAGTTGAGGTAGTACCTGTAAAGCATTGAGCATAGTGCCTTGCATATTGTAACTACTCAGTACTCAGTAGATATTAGCTATAAATATTGGCTATTAGAATTTCCCCCAAATACTCAAACTCCAGGCCAGAATATTCCCCTTTCTGTGTCTTGGTATTGGTTATTTTGAACTGAATTGATTGCTAAGTAATTTGCTTTCCTAGAAAGCATTCATATCTTACATATAGCTCCTCTCTCTAAACCTTAGTCTATCTGATATTTTGAAACTTTGAAAGGTCATTTCTTTAAAGGCTTGCCCCTTATATTTTCACTTTTTTTCCACAGCATTGTGCTTCTCAGTATTCTGAGCTTCTAGAGACCACTGAGACCCCAAAGTGAGTACAAAGCCACACATTTAAGCTAAATCTCTTTAGGGGAGAGTGTTTACTGAGGAAGTCTGGTTTTATATCTCAGTTTATATTACTGAGTGATAAAAATATAAAAGTTTTCAGTGGTTATTGATGGAGAAGGCTCAAAGAAAGCAAGTAGTGGGAACAAATGTTCTCTTATTCAAGTGTGTGTGTTGTGTGTTTGTTGCAATTTTCCACAGACGGAAACGGGGTGAAAAAGGAGAAGTGGTGGAAACTGTTGAAGATGTTATTGTTCGGAAACTGACTGCTGAACGAGTTGAGGAACTAAAGAAAGTAATAAAAGAAACCCAGGAAAAATATAGGTACTTACCAGAGAGATGCTAAATGGTTGGGAGAGACAAAAGGGACTAATTTCTAGTACTAGTTGAAATTTTTAATAGCAGATTAAAAACCTATCTGTCTACTTACCTCTCTTTCTTCGTACAGACGGCTAAAAAGAGATGCAGAACTAATTCAAGCTGGGCACATGGACAACAGACTGGATGAGCTTTGCAATGACATTGCGATGTGGGTTATATTATATTGTTTCTCTGTATACTCTTTTCTCTCTCTTTACCTCTTTTCTCCTCAAGTAATCTGGCTTATTTCCTCTGTCTGTCATTCCTTTAGACTTGAGAGATTCTGGAAGGGGGAAGCTGCAGAGTGGCCTGTTAGCTGGGATGGGGGAGTGAGTCCTAGAAAGTAATGTGATGGAGCATTTCAGTGTGAAAATGTAACTTAGTTCTAACTTAAAAGTGGCTCTAGTTTGTATGGGTGTAGAACTGGTAGTTAGACAATAACTTGACATTTCCTGTTTTGCTGATAAGGACTCTTTTTAGGCCTTTCCTCAAGAAAATGCTAGGCTGACCAAAAAATATATATATATGTATCCTCGTGAGGGCATTGAGAACTGTGGAGGAACTAGAGCTAGTTAGGATCTAACTCTTAATTCCCTCTTTAGGAAAAAGAAATTGGAGGAAGAGGAAGCTGAAGTAAAAAGGAAGGCTACGGATGCTGCATATCAGGGTAAGCTGAACCTAGTGAACCTGTTTAGCAGTTGACTGCACAGTACTGCATGCTAATGATAGTTGAAAAATATTTTGTAACATAGAATTTACTAATTCCAAATTACTTGAAGGACACAAAGGCTTGATAATAAGGCATTGAACATAATTAAGGTTTTAGAAGTCAAAGACCTGTAAAAAAATTGAGAATAGCTCAGTCACTCTATATAAGAGGAAGAATTTGAGCATTTGTACTCTAGGAATACATGCTCTGAGCCAGTGAGGTCTTTTTCTCTTGTTAAAAGCAGAAACTTAGTAAGTTAATAAAACTATTGAAGGGTCATTAAACCATTTTTCTACTTCATGGACCTTTAGAATAGTTGAATAGTTAAATGAGTTTGCTCAGAGTGAGAGTTTCTCTTAAGTAACATTTCCTATCTTTTAGAAGTATTTAAAAAACTTTCTAATCCAACTCATAAAGCTGTTTTAATACAACATCTCCATTTGTCCTTTATTACACAATAGCCAAGTAGTGTCGTTTCATTTATTTAACCTTGAAGACTTAGGAATTGTTCTCTTATGTGTTTTAGCTCGTCAAGCAGTAAAAACACCCCCTCGAAGGTTACCTACTGTGATGGTCCGCTCTCCTATAGATTCTGCCTCTCCAGGAAGTGATTATCCACTTGGGGACTTGACTGTAACCACTATGGAAGAAGCCACCTCTGGGGTGAGTATATTTTCATCTGCAGGAATTAATCAGCAAAGGGGCAATAAGCCAGCAGAGAGCTGAGTGATGAGGAAACCACTTTTGGCCTAGAGGCAACTTCCTCTCTTGGTCAGAATCTAAAGACTTAATTCACCTTTTCTGTGCTCTAAGATAAGGATGAACCTAAAGACATTGAGGCTTTTGATCTTTTGAGAGAGATGAAAAGACTATTAGTCTTATGAAATTCCCACTGAAATAAGGGACAGTTACCTTGTAAATACAAAATACTGATAGTGGGTAAGGAGTTTGTAAAAGGCAGGTTGGGTGGAATGGTTGGGTCTGAGTGAATGTAAAAGAAAAAATTGTGGGGAAGAAAGGTGTGGCTGAGAACAAGAGAGGTAGAGGGTTTCTGGGCAGTTCCACTCAGGGCTGTTAAAGTAATAGTTAGAAACACTAACCCATCCAGATTAGTAGGGAACCTTCCAGAGTTTGAGAAGTCAGATAAAGGTTCTCTGTTGTCTCTTAGGTAACCCCTGGGACTTTGCCGAATACCCCAGTCACCTCGTTTCCTGGGATTCCTGACACCCTTCCTCCAGGCTCTGCACCCTTAGAAGCCCCCATGACCCCAGTAACAGATGATTCACCCCAGAAAAAGATGCTTGGACAGAAAGCAACTCCACCCCCCTCCCCTCTGCTGTCAGAGCTCTTGAAGAAGGGCAGCCTCCTGCCTACTAGCCCCAGACTGGTATGGAGACTTCTGTGGGTGTTTGAGAGCTGTGGTGATTTAGTACTTTGGAAGGGAGTGCCTGGGACCTAAAATATGACATTGAAAAAAAGTTCAAAAGAGAACTAGATTTCCTAGTTAAATGTTAATTAAGGAAAAACAAAAACCCACACAGTAAGTTGATAGAATCCTTGGGTCCTGAGGTATCTGAAACCATAATTATTTTGGTTCTCTTCTCCAGAGAACTCTTATTAAATAAGTTTTGAAAATTAGAGTTTCCCTTGGGTCTGAAGTTATTCTCTTTGGACGTTAACTTTTAGTTTCATGAAGTTTGGTCAGCTGCTGGAACTCTTTTGGGAAGTGGTAGTAAAGGAAAGCTTGAGTGTAGCCTTCACCTCTATTCTTCCCTGGTAGGTAAATGAGAGTGAAATGGCTGTGGCTTCTGGCCACCTGAACAGTACAGGTGTCCTCCTGGAGGTAGGCGGGGTCCTTCCCATGATACATGGTGGGGAGATGCAGCAAACACCCAACACTGTTGCGGCCTCCCCTGTTGCCTCAGGTAAGTCACCACTTTTCCATTACCTACTTTATTTCAGAGATGTTGAATTCGGCATTGATGGCCCTTGGTTTTTAGCCTTTGTTAGTAAGCAACTGTCAATCCAGATTTAAAACCCAACATTGAAGCTACTTAACCTCTTCACCAGCTAAACCACATAATGCCCAGGATTTTAAATCCGTTCCATCCTCAGAATATTGATAGCCCTGAATGACCACAGCATAGATATTGATGAGAGGAATAGTGAAGTTAATAGTGAAGCTTGCAAAATCATGGAAGGGTGCTAGAGATACCTGAGATTATTGAAAGCGGGGGCGTGAGATTTGGAACCAGAGAACTGGATTTGGGTCTTAGGCCTGCCACATACTTGATTTTTTTGACCTTGGATAGGTAACTTTTGAGTCTCACTTTCTTCTCATTAATTGTAATGTACATACTTTACAAGGCTTAGTGAAAATTAAATGAAGTAGAAAATGTAAAGCACACCAAAAAAAGGCTATACAAAATACCAAATAAACATTAGATACTGGCATTTGAGTGGTGTTAAATTTGGGTGGTATACAGTATGCTTCAGCAGAAATGACAGATTTATTCATACCATTTTTTTTTTGTTGTTTAATTTTCTTCTGAGAAGAAATTTCCAACCATTTTTCATACACGTTGTGTGCTCCCGTGCTTCGGGTCATTCCTAACTTGGTAGAAGATCTTAAGGTTGGAGAAAGTAAGGATATAGATAATGAGCTTTTTTAACAGAGGACTTGCTTTCATCCTTTGAGACTAAAAATTTTCTTGGTTGAGAGAGTGGCTATTGCTTCTTGTTCATGTGCTTCTTTCTTATCTCATTTTGTGTACTTCTTTGTCTGTTAGGTGCTCCCACTCTTTCCCGGCTTTTAGAAGCTGGTCCTACACAGTTCACCACACCTCTTGCTTCCTTCACTACTGTTGCCAGTGAACCTCCAGTTAAACTTGTGCCGCCCCCTGTAGAGTCTGTGTCCCAGGCTACCATTGTCATGATGCCTGCGCTGCCAGCACCATCCTCTGCTCCGGCTGTCTCCACTCCTGAGAGTATTGCTCCAGGTGCGTCCCTTACCCACGCCCTGAGCAGCCACTAGGTTCAAAATTTCATCTTTAACTCCAGTTAGAAAAAGGTGACTAAGAGCATTAGCTCCAATTCAGATGCCTCAGTTCTGTTCTCCATGGACATTTGTCATCTTTATCCTTAGAAAAACAAGGACGTGAGAAGAGCGGGATGGGCATTTATATGCTGGGGGGAAAAGGCTAAGTGTACATAGTGGTGGGCTTGAGAATGCATTCTCACCTTTCTGGATAAAACTGGAGAGAAGGAAATGTAGGCAGATATAAGATAACTTTCTGAGCTTTAGTGTATGGGTACTTTTCATCTGTTTGTAGCCTTGGTGTGATCTCCAGGTGGTCACTTGATACTGCATAAATTTCTGAGGTGATTTTCTCTTCCTGTTGCTCAGTGAGTCAGCCTGACACCTGTGTTCCTATGGAGTCTGTGGGGGATCCACATACTGTGACTGTTTCCATGGATAGCAGTGAAATCTCAATGATTATCAATTCTATCAAAGAAGAATGTTTCCGATCAGGGGTAGCAGAAGCTTCTGGAGGATCAAAGGCTCCCAGCATAGATGGGAAGGAAGATTTAGATCTGGCTGAGAAGATGGATATCGCTGTGTCTTACACAGGTGAAGAGCTAGATTTTGAGACTGTTGGAGACATCATTGCCATCATTGAGGATAAGGTAACTATTGAGCAAAGCCCAAAAGAATCTCTCATGGGTCCTACATAGCCTTCTCTCCTCAGCCTCTTCTTGCTTCTCATAGTAACCAGCATGAACAAACAACTCTCCTGCTTCTGCCAACTTCCATCTCTGTAGTCCCAAAGCCCTTTGGTGCTGACATATTAGTCATCTTCCCAGCCATCCCTATGTTACTGGTTTGCATAGGACAGGTTCCTGTCCATTGGTTGTTTTTACTATGTAGAGAAGGTGGAGAGAAGCTGCAGATTTAGTCCATCTTGTTTTGGTACTAACAGAATTGAGGGACTTGGTCTTCATTTTTTGACTTCAACAGTGTATGTATTATGGGACAGGTAGATGATCATCCTGAAGTGCTGGATGTGGCAGCAGTGGAAGCAGCACTGTCATTCTGTGAAGAGAATGATGATCCCCAGTCTCTGCCTGGCCCCTGGGAACACCCTATTCAGGAACGGGACAAGCCAGTACCTCTTCCAGCACCAGAGTTGACAGTCAAGCAAGAGAGACTGGACTTTGAGGAATCAGAAAACAAAGGGCTCCATGAACTGGTGGACATCAGGGAACCCAGTGTTGAGATCAAAATGGAACCTGCTGAACCAGAGCAAGGCATTTCAGGGGCTGAAATAGTAGCTGGAGTTGTTCCAGCCACAAGTATGGAGCCACCTGAACTCAGGAGTCAGGACTTGGATGAGGAACCCAGAAGTATTGTAACTGGAGAGATTGCTGAAGCAGATGTTTCCAGTGGGAAAGGCGATGAGACTCCACTTAGAACTGTGAAGACTGAGGTATTTAAGATCAGGGGCTGGGAGAATGGAGGGTTATATCTTAGGTAAGAAGTGACAGTTTAGGCCTTCAGTTTTTTTGTTGCATTCCTGAGTTCTGACATGTTTGATGTTTGGTGTGTCTAAAGCCCATAAGTGTGATCAGTGCTATGTATATACATATTTGTCCTATTTTTTTATATAGGCATATATTAGAATTGTATTATGTGGGTAGGATTTAGAATTTCTTCTGTAGTCACTGTCATTGAAGAATAAAATTGTGTAAGCTATAGTGACTTACCAGTATTTAGGGTATTTGTTCTTTTTGGTCTTCAGGCATCTCCTGAAAGCATGTTGTCTCCATCGCATGGCTCAAATCCCATTGAAGATCCTTTAGAGGCAGAGACTCAGCACAAATTTGAAATGTCAGGTAAATAATAAGGCCAGGAAATCTGTATTCTATAACTAACTTGAAATCATTTGCTTTGGCTTCTGAGGGATTGTGGGTTGTGGGCAAGTAAAGGAGGTAGAATAGGTCAGCATGGAAAGGAGAGCTGCAGGGGATTATTGTCCATAGGAAGGGGAAGGCTAAGGTGGAAAAATCTTCAGGTAGTCTTTCTCTCCTCTGCAGACTCATTGAAAGAAGAATCAGGGACTATTTTTGGAAGCCAGATAAAGGTATTTCAGACTTTTCTTTATTCCTCTTGCTGTGTGACTAGATTTCCTTATAGCACAACCTTTTAAATGAATTTCAGTAAATTTGCATCTTTATTCTCTGAGATGAGACTGATTAAAGAGTTGCATGAGGAAAAGCTGCAGTGGACAGTTAGGCATAGTAGAAGTACTATGTTATCATGTGCTTCCTATCTGAAAAAATTTGAGACTATCACACAGACTTTTCTTTGCATATAATGCACAAAGAAGTTTTGATACATCCAGAGGGATTTGAAATTAATAGGGATACCAGAGCCAGGGAGACCATATAAGAAATTAGATTATTAATTACACTATCTAGAGAAAATCATCCAAAGTTTTCTTTTTAGAATTATTAAAGTGTAGTAACCAACAGACTTAAAATAATGCGATGTGACCTTGCTCCATCAGATGAGACACACAATAAAAACTATTTTTGATAACTTTGTACCCAGGGTCAGAGTTCCTCTCAAGAGCAAGGGGAAAGAAGGAACGCCTCTTAGCTTAGTCTTAAGTAAGTAGCTTTTTTTTTTCTTCCTTTTAAAAGGATCCTGGGTCTTATTCTTTGTCCAGGTTCTGAATTACTTGATTGGTCAGTGTCTGTAAGTAGATGGTAGTATAAGTGATAGAGGGCTCAGTCAGGAAACAGTGTTAGGTCATTTTCTAAAACTGATCTAACCCAAATTTCATATTTAATGATGCTTTGCTGGATAGCTTTGCTTACATTTGTTAACTGGAGCACACTGTGTCTAAGGATGCCCCAGGTGAGGATGAGGAGGAAGATGGAGTCAGCGAAGCGGCCAGCCTAGAGGAGCCTAAGGAAGAAGATCAAGGAGAAGGCTATTTGTCAGAAATGGATAATGAACCCCCTGTGAGCGAGAGTGATGATGGCTTTAGCATACACAATGCTACGCTGCAATCCCACACACTGGCAGACTCCATTCCCAGCAGCCCTGCTTCCTCACAGTTGTGAGTATCAGATTAGATTTGAGGTCAAGACAGTGAAGGTGAGAGGTAGGAGGGGATCTTCAATCTTGCTTTTCCATATTCCCTTTCTTGGCCTGGAACAAATGTAGGCATATCTTGGAGATAACGCAGGTTCAGTTGCAGACCACTGAAATAAACCGAGTTTTGCAATAAAGTGAATTACAATCTTTTTGCTGGTGGAGGAGCTTGCCTTCAATTTGTAAAAAATGTAATATGAAGTACACTAAAGTGAAGCGTAGTAAAGTGAGGCATGCCTGTATTTGACAAGAAGCAATTAGGACTTTTTTAAAAAAAATTATGCCTAGTGGGACTTCTGTGTTTCTTTTATTTCAGCTCTGTCTGTAGTGAGGATCAGGAAGCTATTCAGGCACAGAAAATCTGGAAAAAAGCTATCATGCTTGTATGGAGAGCTGCAGCTAATCATAGGTGAGTGGAGGCTTTACCAGTTAGTAGGAACATTTTCTCCTGCTTCTCATTGTTGGTGATTAGAAAAAAGTCTGAGTAGGCTTATGTGGGACTGCTGGCATTGGCTCTTACAACCTTCAGCTATGTAGGTTAAGTTCCCTCACCTGTGCTTCTGGAGGATAAGCCAGTAATTGCATCATATTCTCTTTGGACAGGTATGCCAATGTCTTCCTGCAGCCTGTTACAGATGACATAGCACCTGGCTATCACAGCATTGTACAGAGGTAAGCCACAATCCATTCAGCATGTTGACTTCTCTGGATTGTAAATTGTCCAGTCTTCTTGGATTTTTACTTTAGACAATAAATTTAAAGCAAATGTTTTTGATGTGAGTAAAAGTGACCAGGTACTAAACTGATCATTTCAGTGGCTGAATCACCAATGATAGTCTAAAAGAACTAACCTCTTTTATTACCTTTTTCAATGCTTATTATACAGACTGACTATTTTTTGGGTTAAGTGCTTGTTTCAGGATGAGGAATTGGCATTTGAGACCTGGCAATTAGGACTGAAGGGATATATGAGATCTATATGGTAATATATTCAGGGATTCAGTTGAGCCCTTTTCCTCTCTCTGCTACCATTTACCTGTTCTTTTTTTTAGGCCTATGGACTTGTCAACTATTAAGAAAAACATTGAAAATGGACTGATCCGAAGCACAGCTGAATTTCAGCGTGACATTATGCTGATGTTTCAGAATGCTGTAATGTATAATAGCTCGGACCATGATGTCTATCACATGGCTGTAGAGATGCAGCGAGATGTCCTGGAGCAGATCCAGGTACTTTGAGGATCCTTAGTGTTTTAGCAAGGATGAAATGAAAATACTCAAGGGAGTGATTCATATTGATGTCAGGAAGGGGTGCTGTGGCTTTTACTTGGAATAGTTAGGAACATAAAATTTTGTTCTTTCTGGATTGATGTTAGTTTTCTCATGTTGGATTGGTAAAAGAATTGTGAGAGAATAGTCCACCTTTCTTGGGCAAGTGTCCTGAAGTTTTTTAATAAAATTCTTATAAAATGGTGAGTGTATATTTTTGATTACGTTTAAGTGTGTGTGAAGTAGACAATCAACAAATAGAGTTTCTTCTCCCTATTCATCACAGGTAACCTACTTCTATCCTGTAATTACATTACCAGATATCCTTTGGGATATTGAACTTGAAGGGATATGGTCTATCTCTGCAGAGTCTGCCAAGTACTTAGCTTACTTGATGTTCTTTGGTTCATCTAGTTTTATTCTCTTTCTCATTCTTAAAGGATAGAGATTTCGATTCTACATTATAACAACAACAACAAAAAGCCATTTGGCATTTTCAAATTTCTTGAACATGCACAGCTAGAATTAAAACCTAGTATATTAAAATTCTAATCACTCAAGAAGTATTTGGATGCTGATTGCAGAAGGGTACTATACAAAGTTCTGTTTACAAAGTCTAAGGTGTTTTTAGTTCTTCCCTACTGGATCAGGTCTCTAGGGCCAACTGTGTTTCTTCTCCCTACAGCAATTCCTGGCCACACAGTTGATTATGCAAACATCTGAGTCTGGGATCAGTGCTAAAAGCCTTCGGGGGAGAGATTCTACCCGCAAACAGGATGCTTCAGAGAAGGTGAGGAAACCAAGAAAGGGCGAGCAGTATGCCCGTGCTAGAAGTCTGAAGCATCCAAAGAACCTTATGTTACTGCTGGGCTTCTGAATTCCAATGGTGTTCATATAAATCTGAGAATGGTGGTGGTTTGCCCCCATCCAAACAAAAGAAACCTGTTGTGACTGGAAGGCCCAGTCACGGGAGAAATTGTGAGCCGAGTGAGTGAATTACTAATTCCTCTGGGAGAGTGCTTGCAAGGTGGGGTAAATGACTTGGCTTGTAGCAATTGGGGACCATCAGTTCCTATTCCAGAGGCTTAATGGCCAGATTGCTTTTGGATCTCTTTCCTCTTGTTCTTGAGTTTTTAAATTTTGTCTTTGTATGTGTGGTGCTTGTGTCTCTATCCTGAGGTTTGGGGTGCTTGCGGCTTAGAGTTTCCGTGGAACCTGATCAGTGTTTGTTTGTCCTCTAACAGGACAGTGTCCCCATGGGCTCTCCTGCCTTCCTTCTCTCTCTCTTTGTAAGTATTGAATGGCTGCAAGGGGTGGTGTTGCCACAGAGATTCTCAGCTCCTGCTGGGGGTGGGTGGCAGAGGGAAATCCAACATGGCAGACTGTGGCAATGTCTTGAATTTCTGTTTATTCAGATCATTGAATAAGAAACTGTCTTTTCTTCTGCATTCCTATCTTTCTGCGTGTGTGTGTGTGTGTGTGTGTGCGCGCGTGCGCGCGCGTGCGTGCGCTGGGTAGGGACTTTTCATGAGTTCAGCAGGCTGAAATGAGGTATTGGTAAGGGTCTAGGATGCACCTGCTCCTTATTTCTTGACTTCACCTTTTGCCAATTTTCTTACAAATAGAAGATTGTTCAGAGCAGCAGCTACTAGCTGGATTTTAAGCGGTCTTCATACTGGCAGATATTCAGCACATGGTTTTTTTCTTTTCCCCTAATACTAAGTTGCAAGGCTGATGCCTGATACACAAACACTCAGTAAAATTTAAGATGAAGATCTCAGTAACAGTGACGACTGCATACAGTAGTGGCTGGTGGAATTAGAGATGAGCTTAGTAAAGCTAGCCTAAAGACTTTACTCCATGAATTGAATGATCCTCTGACTCTGTGATGTTCATTATGGGGCACTGAGGCATGATATGGAAAGAGCATCGGACTAGAAAACCACATGATCTTAAACTGACTGGATTATTTCATGGAGCTTTGTTTTCCTCATCTTTCTGATGGAGCTAATATAATGAGGTACCTGTCCAGCCTACCTCACAGGGATGTTGTGAGGATAAAATGAGATAATAGGCATGGAACTGGCTTGAAAAAAATATGTGATACAAATGCAAGGTGGTATCTTTGTTCTCACTTTGCCTCAGAGGCAACTGGTGTTCTCAAGCTCTAAAAATTTTAGAGTCCTTGCATGTTAGAAATGTAAAAATGGCCTGGCCCAGCAGAAGTGTTCACTAGTTCATCTTGCCTTCAGGCCTCAGCCTGTACCACAGACAGAACACTGTAATCTCCGTTCTTATTGGCCTGCAACAGTGACTCTGGATCCCCAAGCAATTGGCTGGCTGTTGCAAAGCTGGTTAATAGGATCTTTTATCTATTGAAGACAGCAAAGTATTGCACAAGAGGAAGGAGCTGGGCTACAGGGAGAGAGCAGCAGATGGAAAGAAGCCTTCTGGTTGTCCTGATCTCATGGAAAACAACTATCAGGAGGTGCTAGGGAACTAGTGCCAGGGTCAGTCTGCAGGAAAGGCCTTTCTTATAGGGACCAACAGCTGGACAGGTATGTTAGCCAAGAATCTCACTATCCACTGCCCTTTCTGACTCTCCCACCTTTCTTTTACTCTTCCTGTTCCTTTGCACATAATTTGGGGCTGGGTGGGATGACTAATAGTCATTCTGTGGGACCCCAGGTGGATTCCAGCAACCTCTGGTGGGCAGGAGCAAGATACCCTGTAACACATAATCCTCTCACAAACTACTACCAGGTGATTTTTAGCACACTTTATGGGAAGACAGATATATGCCCCTCATTTCCTGGATTTTTCTGCTGATTCCCTTCTCCCCCAAGAAACCAAATCCCCAGCATTCTTGTTCTACCTTCTTTTTAACCAACTCACTCATACTCCCTTTTTTGTCTGCCTGTCATTTAGGATGGGGGCACCAGGGGGCGCCGCTGTGCCATTGAAGCTGATATGAAAATGAAAAAATGAAGTTTCAGAGTACCTTCATTGAGCTGAACCTGAAAAAGTAAACAAGATAGAGCTTGGGCATGTGGGCCCAGTTCCAGAAGTGGAAGTTGCAGAAGAGGAGGCACCTGGGCCATGTGACATGATTTAGGAAAATCTCTCTCAGAGAGTTGAAGTAGCATAATTGCCTGTTTTAAGGCAAAAATCATGGGCTGTGTTAATGTCCTAATGTGTAGCTAGCAGATTGTAACTAATTTGTACTGTCTTGTGAAGTGTACAGACTTTTAAAAAAAAACCTGTGAAGTATGTGTGTACACAATAAATTCTGAAAGAAAACTCTAGCCTTTGGTGTGTTCTTTTTGTATGTGTGTGTGTGCACAAACTTGTGATTTTTTTCTGCATGATAACTTTCATTATTTGTGGAAATGAGATGGTTAGAGGAGGGAAGCGGTCTTATAATATGAACTGTTCTACTACAGCTCAGAGAAGGTAACCAAGATTGAATTTATAATTAATAGATTAAAGTATTGCATTGTACCATAAGGGCTGTCTTATTCAGCTTTTCTTGAATGTTTAGGAAAACTGACAGGTTTTCAGAGTTCTGTTCATGGCATTGCTTAAAGAAGATAAGAGCATGGACATCGGTAGCACTTACCTTTACCTTGGACATTTGTCCTTAATACTATTTTTGCATATGGTTATTTGTAAGATAGTATATTACTATTTCCTTCTTATCTATTTTGTGTGTAGTAGTCTTGTGTATTTTAGAGTTTATAACATTTCTATTTGAAGGCTACACTTGGTTTAAGCATTATCAAATTTATCACCTGACCTTATTCCAACTTCTCTTAATAAAAATCAATTCCGTGAAATGAACCTAATTATGAGCCTTTTATTTTAAAGATATGGATGTTAATAGAGTATTGTCTGGTACTTTGAGCCTTCTTGAAAAAGATGTGTTTTAAGAAAGATGAATAGAAGTCAGATTTTTTTGGTTTAAAACTTTTAAAGCTTGTTAGGATACTAAGGAAGTAGAAGATACAGTCTGTGAGGTGACAGGAATTCCGTCCAGTGTTTAGAAAATTAACTACAGTATATTCCCAAGCAATCCATAAACATGGATAAGATAGAAGCAATGAAGCCGTAAAAGTTGGAGAAGCATGTGGAAGAGGAGGTCTATTAAAGGACATAGTTTTGAGTTGGTAGAGGTGATGAATGAGCTTAGCAAGCTGAGTTGAAGGTGTAGGCATCTGTGGTGGGGGCAATAAGGAAACATGAAATCAGAACAGGGATTATACTAAGGAATTGTGAAGTACAGGTACCAGGCCAAAGGGGCAAAATGGGCTTGCTTAATGGAGGACTTTGGCAGATAGAGAAATTTATATTGAGGTAATAGCTACTGTAAGTCCTTGAATTAGGGACACTTTTCTTATAGCAGATCAGATTAAATATAGAGAAACTGACTAGGAGACTATAGCATTTATTCAGGAACAAAGGATGGGCATTGAGAAAAATTGTGGAAGAAAATTGGGAAGTGGACTTGCCTATTGAATACAAGAAAAGGAAGAGTCAAAACAGGATCAAGTAAATAGTGTTGATGGTAGGGATAAGGAAATTAGGGAGAGCAAATGATTCTGGAAATATTTAGGAAGATGAGTGATTTTAGTTTTTGAAATGTTGAGTCGAAGTAGATGATAGGGCACAAAAAGGGAAGCCCAAAACTGACCTTTGGGTACATGGAGAAATAATCCAGAATTCATATAAGAAGTAAAGGTGGAGAGATTTGGAAGCCACCTGAATAGAGATCAAAGTTGAAACCTCAAAGTATATACATTTTTTAAGGAAGTTATAAGGAAGCAGAGGACCAAGCAAGAACATAGATGACAAGGATTTGTGGAAAGGTGTAAAGGGAGAGGACAAAGGGACAGGAAAACCAAGGTTGTATAGTATAAGAAAAGCAAAGGAAGACATTTTAAACTTCTGACATGAAATTTGGGTATTACCAGGTTGCCACAGGTAATCTTAAAGTATATCTTGTGGATTTAATGGTTGATAGGTTAAGACTGTCTATACACTGAGGGAAATATCCTTTGTCCCTCAAATTTACTGCCTTGCAGTTGAATTTAAGGGTGATTTCGAATACAGGAATTCTGTTTAGCTGACTATGCTCCAGTTCTTTTGAAGTATGAGGAAATCCAAGAAAAAATACCTATTGGGTAATATCTTTATTATACTTTTTGACGTGGGCTTCTTTTTATTTCCAATGACAGATTTCATCTCCTGATGTCTCCTTTCAGCTAGCTTTTACTCTTCTTAATGATGAGTAGAAAGAAATTTCTGGCCACTTTCTAGCAAGCTTAGGAGATGCAAATGCCTTAGGAATATTGATTTGAGTGAACTTAATGCATTTTTTCTGTGTATTTACAGATGGGGCGTGAGTGGGTTTGGTTGGATTCTGAACGAGACTATCCCAATGACTCTGAATTGAGCAACGACTGCAGGTCCCTCTTCAGCTCATGGGACTCTAGTCTGGATCTTGATGTGGGCAGCTGGAGGGAAACCGAGGAGCCAGGGGCTGAGGAACTAGAGGAAAGCAGCCCAGGGAGAGAACCTAGTGAGCTCCTTGAGGGGGACGAAGGCAGTGAGGAATATCAGGACGAGGCAGAGCAAGTCAGCCGCCAGAACCTCCTCCACTTTCTCTCTGAGGTAATGAGGAGCCATAATTTACAAAGTTGGAAGAGTCTTACCTGTACGTATTTCTAACCACTCGTAATGTTTACTAAAATAGAAGCTCCACAGTGGCAGGGACTAAGTTCATTGCTGTGTCTTCAGCACTTGGTAGTAACAAAATATGTGCCCAATGTGTACTTCTTGACCGAATATTCTAAAATCTCAATCATTAGGACCCTGAATCATAGAAAGTGAAATTTCTGTATGCAGGACTGCCTTGTAAGAGTATTCTTGCAATTCATTTTTTCAGAGTCATGGGAGGTGATAACTTGCCTAAACTCTTCTTGAAGTTTATAACATCAAGACTTCAAGGCCTTATTTTACAGTGTCCTTATTACCCTGGTTAAGGGCTAAGGACCAGAAATAAACAATTGGACAAAGATTTTTTATTTATGCAGTAACTACACATATTCAGGAAAACCTAGCTCAAGATCAGCAAGGATCCCGTTCAGATATTGCCCCTTCTATCTGCATTGTCTGTGGCAGACAAAAATTTCAGCAGTTTGCTTGTCACTCCCAATTGTTCAGAGTTGACACTGAAGATGAAAAATTAGAAAATAAGCTCCTTGAAAAGGCAAGAGCCATATCTATCTTGTTTACTGTTATGTCCCAGCAACTAGTCCAGTGTCTATGTATATAAGATATTTAATACATTTAAAATGATTGACCGAATTAATTTATTTGCCATCTCAAACTTAGTCACAGTGACAATGAAATCATGTGGCATTACTGAAATGTAGATGATTTCCATCGATTTCCCCTGCATCTAACAATAAATTGTTATTGCAGGTAGCTTATTTAATGGAGCCATTGTGCATTAGCAGCAAAGAATCAAGTGAAGGCTGCTGTCCTTCACCTGGTAACAGACAAGAAGGAAGTGAGATTGAAGCTACTGAAGGAGAAGTGGAGCCCTGCAGAGGTTCTGAAGAACTTTCAGCCATGGTAGACCCCTTGGTAGCTGAGAAATCCCTGGGAGAAAATGGAAGGCAAGAGGTGGCTCCAACTCCCTCAGATGTTTGTGCAGTTCAGGAACTACTCACAGAGAATGAAAAGGTAAGTGAATAGCTCAAATCGGCCATCTATTTGTCCCTCTACACAGGGAGGCAGAGTAGAGTGGTTAGAGCACATAGATTAACTCCAGAGAGTTCAACTACTTGGGTCCGAATCCTGCTTTTAGCACCACTTAGCTGTGTGATTTTAGGCATGTTAGTGAACATTTAGAATCTCAATTTTCTCTGATATAAATGGAATAATAGTGCCTCTATCTTAATAGGTTTGCTCTGAGGTTTAAATGAGACAATTCATGTAAAGCACTTAGCGTAGTACCTAGCTCATAGTAAGCGGTCAGTAAATTTTAGAATGCTAGTATCATTAATATTATCTGACCAGCTAGACTAGTTAGTTCCAGGACCACAAATGATAATGACAGTCTTAAAAGAATACAGCATCCTTCTAGAATTGAGTATATTGCTTTTTTATTTTTTTCTTGGGATACAGTGTCAAAGTTCTCCAGCAAAATTGTTACCAAGATTTCATTGACTTAGGTCTAGTTAAGTTACCTTTATCTAATTTATTTTATAGCTTTATATAATTGGCCTCTTTTCACCTTAAGGTCAGCTTTCATTTACCCCATACAAGTAAAATTACCTTGCAGATAGTAAATCTCTTTCTAAAATTTCCTTTGTTTCTTGGCATTCCCAGGGAGAGGTTAAGCAAGAATCCAAAGAGGAGGACCAGGGTGAAGGGTATGTGTCAGAGATGGAAGACCAGGCCTCCTCAGGTGAGTGTGATGATGGCTTCAGCATTCAGGAGCCTCCTCTGGTGGACATCCTTTTCAGCCATGCTACCTCCTCAAAGCTGTAAGTATAGATATTTATTCAAGGTTGTTAAGATTTATATTTTTGCTGCCATTACACCTATTTGAATTTGTTACCATGAACATATATTACTTTTGTAAATTAAAAAAAGAAAATTTAAGTTGGAAAACACTAGAAATAGAATTAAATAAAGTTTTATTGTATAAAGTCTATGATTTCCTCTTATAAAACAAATCTGTTTCATCAACATTCAAGAATCTTTCATAAATAACCCTTCTCTCTATTATATTTATTCAAGAAACATTGCTGAGTCACTGTCCTGTATGTCCTACATACTCTACAAACTGTACTTTTTAAGAATACTAAAATGGCTCTTATTAACCTGAAATTAAAAATTATTTTGAAGTTATACTCTCTCTCTTTTTCCACAAATCTTGGGAAATTGTTTACATAATTTTCTCATCTTTTTATAAGTAATTATGGGATACATTTTAGAATCTTAATTTTTTTTTGTAAAGTTAATTTCTTTTTAAGTCAGAAAAATAGTTCTTTTCCGGGCTTGGTCCTTTTGTCTTATCTATTGAGAGAAGACAGCATGAACTGTTTCAATTTTTTTTTTCTACTAGACTGTCCCAGATCCATCCATGTATCTGTAGGAAGGCAAACCAATAATTATTTAGCCTTTTTTTGTTTGTTTGTTTAAGGTATACAATGGAACCATGCATATATGTTTTTTAAGTAGCAGATTTCAGATTTTTGTTACACAAATAGAATACAGCTTAAAGCCTAGGTTACTAAAGAATTGCTTCTTTGCTTTTTCTGTTACTTCCTGTGTAAGCATGAGCAAATGGCATATGATGACTATCTAAAAAACAGGAAATCTCTAATCTGGGACATTTTATCTCATGACATTCAGTGTCTCCACACTATTAGAATTTAGATTAAACATTAAATCTTTATTAGAAAGAAATAGATATTAGTAATTGAGTCTGCTTGGCTAGATAGTTTAAGAGGAGATAGAAAGCTGAGTTCTTGTTTTATCATCAGGGAAGCTTAAAACTACTTTGAAAGATAGACATTTTCCAGGCCCCTCTTTTCTGGCTCCACCCTTAGTTCGTACTGACTCTCAAAGGGAAGTAGAGCCTTTGGAGCATCACTCCCAGTCTACAGATCCTTTCCACTCCCACACTTTTACTTGTAGTTGCTTAGCATGCATTTCCAAATAGGTGGAAATAAAGGTAAGCAAGAAATTGTTTCTTAAAATATTGCAAAAATGATTGATTGTGACGTTACAGAACCTGGTGTAGTACCTTTCATATAATGGAAAGTTAACTAAACATCTGTTGTGTGGATGTGTCAATGAAATTGCACCAGTGCCAAGGGGTTATTGTTTATTCTGGTTGACTGACTAGAACAAAGGAAGAGGTCTGTTTTGGGCTCTAAACGCCTTGTTCTTATAGGGTTCTGCATTTAAGGATAAACAGATTTTTGTGGTATATAACTTAGATGCTGGTAAGATATTATATCATGAAAATGAGTAGTTATGTGGAGCTGCTGAAATTGGAGAAAGATAAAATGAGATGTGAGTTGTACTCAAATGTGATATGATACATAAAGGCTTCATCCTTGTGAAGCCTTAGGTGTGAAGAGAACTCGTTTAGAGAAAATAATACAGTGTATAAAGTGGGAGGGGTAACATAATGTTTAATTTTGGAGTAAATAGAAAACTTGCCAACTGGGAAAATTATAAAATGAAATAAGACATCAAACAGTTGCACCTTTGAAGAAAAACTAAATAAATTAGACAATTTAGCCCAGAGAAGGAAGGGCCATGAGGATAAATGACTTTTTAAAGGTATTTTAAATAGTACTATACAAAAGAGAGCAAAAGAAAAAAGTATTTAATTATTTAGCATTCAGATGAAATGCAAGAGAAATCCTTGGGATGTAAAAACAAGTAATTTTTTCTCTGAAACACGGGAGAGACACTTATCCATGTGGCATATTTCTACATAAAACAGGAACAGATATTCATTTATCAGATACATAATTGAGCATCTACTATGTGCCAGGCAGTTGGAAAACATCAGTGAACAAAGTACTTTCATAGGTCAGTTCTTTAGAGTCACAGGCGCTGAGGAGCAAAATCAGCACCATGCCAAAAAGCACAGTCGATTGTAGATTTATAGTATATTTTATAAGAAGGTAACTACTTCGTTGGGTAATAGTGATCAGTAAGAGAATATAAAGTTTGGGGTCCCTCATGGAAGCATTAAATATGTTTATATTCTTATGGTGTTATATTCCTTCAGATATTAACTAGTAGCACTATGTCTTGAGAAAACCTCATTACCACCAGGGGAGATGGAATGCCATTTGTGAAGTTACTGTTTCTTTTTCTGTCCCTTTTTTTTTACCATAGGTCAGATTTAAGCCAGAGTGACCCTGTTCAGGATCATTTGCTATTTAAGAAGACTCTACTGCCAGTCTGGAAGATGATTGCCAGTCACAGGTAGATCTCCAAGCCATTCTTGGTGTTCATAGCCACTCTTCTTATTTAGGGTGACTTTCCAGGGTTTCTTCTTCCTTTCTGGGTTTGTCCCCTTACAGGTTCAGCAGTCCATTTCTGAAGCCTGTATCAGAAAGGCAGGCCCCAGGATACAAAGATGTGGTGAAAAGGTCAGTGGAAAAGGGGTCGAGAAAGGTTGGTTGCTTTTACATCTGTCTTTTCATACTTTATTTCCTACCTATTAGATTATTTCTTATTTCGTTTACATTACTTACAAACTGAAGATATGTTTTATAGCTAGATAAGTTTGTAAAGTTATGGTGAGCTCAGTCTTCATTTGAGAAGGAATACAGGGGAACAAAAAGATAATATAGGCTTTTTTTTCTAGTGTTATTTTTAAGTAATATGATCCATCCATTATAATCTTACATCATCCTCCGGTAGTTTTTGACACTGTTCTTTGGAGCAGAACTTTAAAAGGCAAAGATGATAATCCAAATGATATTACAAACACTGGTTAATTATAGTATTTTGGATTTTTGTAGCATATTTCACCTAAAATGCTGTCCCAGACCAGTGTGTTAATAGAGTATAAAAGATCAGGAAAGGACATTTGGAGACGGACTCATTCTATAAATGAGGAAACTAAAGCTTAGAGGTGGTCATGACTTGTCTGTGATTTACAGTAAATAGCAGAGCTGAAACTAACCCCAGATTTTTACCTCCAAGTTCAGTCTTTTTTCTACACTGCGTGCCTTCTCTTATATACCCATGCTCTGTTTCATTAATAATTTATTTGCTTAATATTTGCTTGATTCTTTTTTCATCTCCATAAAAGGAAAAACATTCTTATATTTTGATTATATAGTCAGTAGGTTGATACCTAGTATAAGACTATGCATTGTAAACAATCAGTCTGTAATAACCATGTGAGAAATTGATTGTTGGAGCTTTTTACAACTTTGGTACCTGGGGCCACCACTTCTCCAATAGTAGAGTGTAGTGGCTGGGCCTGGAGTGGGCTCTGGAGTCAAGCTGCCTCTGAATTGGAATCCAAGTTGTATGACTTTGAGCAAGTACTTAACCTCTTTAGATGTCAGTTTCCTCGTTGCCAATTGGTGATAATAATGATACCTACTTGATAGGTTTATTGGGAAGTTTAAGTGAGTTAATATAGAAAGTACCCTACATAGTGTTTGGCTTATTGTAAGTAGTAGCAGTCAGAGGTTAACTGCTATTGCTGTTTTGTATCTAGTGCGGATTGTTATCGTTACTGCTATTTTCCTTAAGAGCTAGTTCTCCAAGAGAGCATGTTAGGTCACTACATGTTCCACATGAATGTTTGATTTCCTCTGGTTTCTCTTGGCCACCTGTAGACCCATGGACTTAACTACCCTGAAAAGGAATCTGTCTAAGGGACGGATTCGCACCATGGCACAGTTCCAGCGAGACCTGATGCTGATGTTCCAAAATGCTGTGATGTACAATGACTCTGATCATCATGTGTACCATATGGCTGTGGAGATGCAGCGAGAAGTCTTGGAACAGATTCAGGTACTGTATGTAGAGAATTACAAGAAAAAAAGAGTGTAATCTCTGGAATCTGATTTAGAAAGTCTGTGAGAATATGAGTGAAGTTGAAGTGTTTCCAGAGTTTATATTTAGGGGTGAGTCAAGGCCCTGAAGGATTGACATCATACCTGCTGGTTTGGAAAAACCTGAGCCTCAGTAGGTCCAGAGTTAATGGTGAACTAAAGTCATCTAGGAAGGCAAGCACTACTGAAGAACTTTTGAGAGAGCTGGAATGGTAATGGGAGCTCCTGCTTCCAGAACCTCAAGCCAGAGGGCTAAACGTGTAAACCAGATGCTAGAGTCACTGTCTTTTTTTTTTTGTTCCTATACCTGTTGATATTGTATGTTAACACTGTTACATCAATAGGGGATAAGACATAGTAGCCAGAAGAAGACATTTCAGGGTTTCTTTTCTGGGCAGCATCATATTTTAAAGAAAAAAGCATAGTCAAATCTCATGTGGAAAAAGAAAGAAAATTGTATTAAAAGCTCTGTATCTTTTAAGATTCATAGCTTGCTATCTGCCTTGATCCTGTAGGTGCTGAGTATTTGGTTAGACAAAAGAAGAGACTTAAATAGTCTGGAATGAGAACCAGCCAACCCAGTGCATGAAGGAAAATCAGTTTTGTTAACCTGGAGCTGCTACCCTGACCTGTCCTGCAATTTCAACCTTCATTGAGACTCTGACCCAGAGGAGATCCCAGCACTTGTTTATCACTTCCCTGTTGTGTTTTCTAATAAAAATAAGGCCTTAACTCTCAACTAAGGAGTCAAAGGTGCCTACCTGTAGACATAATATAAGGAAAAAGGGTAAAGCCAAGATTTGGGGCTTTGCTGTAAATAATGCCCATGTCTTTGTTCCATAGGCTTAATTTAGAGGTAACTAGATTAAACCTCTTATTACTGTTCTATAAATAAATATTATTTCACAAGTGGAAGATTGCTTTTTAATGATTACAGAAGCTGGGAATAGAGGGGATAGCATCATCTGGTGAAATGAGGAAGATATTTAACATGGGTTTTCTAGAAGGGGCTGGAGTGGGATGAGGGGAGAGTGTTTGTGATTTGTCTCATTTAGTGCTCTAAGGTTCTGAAGGGGAATAAAAATGCCTGGGCTGGCTCCCTTTCTTGGTTAAAAGGAACCGGTTAGAGGCTGTGAAGTGCGCTGCTGGGATTGTCCCTCTGCAGCCACCGTCCCTAAACTGGGTTTCAGGTCTCCTAGCAACAAGCTGTCGTCTCACCTCGGGAGTAAGTGCTGAGGTGAGTGCACAGAGGAGGGTCGGACTCGGCATCTGACAAGAAAGGTCCAGGGGAACCCAGGGATCCTATTTTCCAGCCAGGCCTATGCATAATCGTCCCGGCGGGGTGGGGCTGTTCAATCTGCTGCTGGAGTATTGTGGAGAGTTGGCGATCCGGTCTCCTGTTCTGCCCAAGAGTCTGTGCGGTTCCCAAGCTTTTGGATTGTCCGGTGGTCTCTCCACTTCGATAAAAGGCACGATTTCTCTGCAGAGTAGAAATTGTATTACAGGCAAATCTTATTTTATTGCACTTCGAGCGCTTTATGCACTTGACAAGTGTTGCATATTTTACAAACTGAAGACAAGACCCTCCACAAGCAAAAAGTTTAGGACCCACTTTATTGTGATACTCGAGACAGAACTCGCAATATCTCCAAGGTATGCCTTTATTGAGACACTGCTTATAGAAAAAGATATTACAGTTTCTAACTTTATAAATTAATAAAATCAAGCGCCTAACAATGCTGTTCTTAATCACTATTACATTAAATTTGGCATGTGGGGGGATGCATGTCATTGCAGTTGATACCTGTCAAGAATCTCTTAAATTGCACTCCAAAAACCCAGAATGGAGCTATCGATGCCCCCACCTCAGATATATGTAGAAAAAACTCTGGCCATTATCAAACCAGATATTGTTGACAAAGAGGAAGAGATACAAGATATTATTCTCAGATCTGGATTCACCATTGTTCAGGTAACTTCTGGGGACCATGATTATGTTTTCTGTCATTGATGCTTTTTTAAAAAAAAAAAGAATTATGTAAATGTGTTAACTCATTTAGATCCGTAGTATTTTGCATTTAAAAAAATTAGGTTTATTAAAAGTCACATGTGATAGTTTTTAAAAGTTTTTCGCACTTCAAAAGTATATAAAATGAGAAATAAAATTTCTTTACCTTCCACCTCTCCTCTCCTACCCCAAGTCTCATTCTCCAGAGAGAAACAACCACTTAACACTTTGTTCTTCTAGGATTTTCCTATGCATTCGCAAACACTTTTCCCCAGTGGAATAGGACAGTTCCCCTCCCTTGCCTCCTTTTACAAAGTTCCTCAGATAGCATTTCAGATGATTACATCTGAATCTAGCTCATTCTTCCTAGCTTTTGTGTTATATCCCCCTATGGAGAAGAACCACAATTTATTTACTTGATCCTCTACTGAGGAACTTTGAGACTGTTGATGTTTTTTTTTCTGTTATTACAAACATTTAATGTTTTAAGCCTTATATTCTGCAGTTGGTAGAGGTTTGAAAATGAATGTAAAAAGAGTATTGTTAAAGATTATTAAATAGAATTGAATATACTTAATCTTTTTTGTACCATCCTTATTTGACTTTCTAATTTTTATTATACAGTGTTACATTGCCTATTTAATGTTTTAAAAAAATAAAAAAGAGAAAGTCTTCAGAAAAGATGGGATTTTGGTAGCACTTAGGATAGGTGGAGGCTGAGGGAAGGGATGGTACCAGAAAGTGTAAGGAAATAGTACAGGAAAGTATAAGGAATTATTTAATACAATAATTTAAAAACTCATGTAAAGATGAACTTTTTAATGTTTTAATGCATGTTGTTAGGAAAACTAGGTATCCATTAAAAAAAATGTTGGATTCACGTATTACACTGTATACACCAGGATAAACACGTAATGGATCTGAAATTTAAATATTAAAAAATTTAAACTATATAAATTCTAGAGGAAAAGATGGATGAATTTTTTTATTCTTAGAGTAGGACAGCCTTTTTTTACTATGACTTATTCTAGGAATCACGAAAGAAAAGATTGATATGGCTATAAACATAAAGTTCTTCATGGCCAAATAAGCACCATAAGCAAAGTCAAAACACAAATGACGAACTTGGAAAAAAGGTTTGCATCTCATATCATAAAGAGCTAATCTTCCTAATATATAAAGAGCTCCTAGAAAATTATAAAAATTAAGTTGAAAATGGACAGAATATGTGGATGATCACAGAAAAAGAAAACAAATGCTTCTTTAATGTATATAAAGACGCTCAATCGCTAAGTAGGAAAAAGCAAATTAAAATCATACTGAGATACCATCTGGAAAAAATATAAAAGTAAATGGCGCAACCCCTATGAAAGGGGGCCTGGCAATTATCTATCAACATTATAGATGCATTTATTTACCCTTTGATCCAGCAGTCCTACTTCTGGGAATCCCTCCTATAGTATATGTGAATATGCAGTGACGTATATGCAGGTTATTTTTTGCAGCTTTGTTTATTTACCAGCAAAAGGTTGACAACAACCCAGCATTAGTGGTTAATTAAGCCCTAGTGAATCCGTCTATGACCATGCCACCCTGAACGAGCCCAATTCCTTCTGATCTTGGAAGTTAAGCAGGGTCGAGCCTGGTTATTACTTGGATGGGAGACCACCTAGAAAGACCAGGTGCTGTAGGCGTAAAAATTAAAAATTAAAAAAATAAGGGATTGTAAACTGACAAGTTCCTTGCAATCTGTGAGGTCAACCAAGGGTTTCTTTGCCTAAAATAAAATAAAATAAACCCTGTGTCCACCAAATTGAATACTATGCAACTAACTAAAAAGAATAAGGAACCTTTCTGTGTCCCATTATGGATAAAAGGAAATATAGAACAATGTGTAGCAATCTCTTGTGATAGAAAGAGGAAAAAGTAATATACATGTTTGCCAATATTTGCAAAACGAAATACTAGGAGATAAATAAACATTAAAAAATAGTTGCCTATGGAGGGCAAGAATAAGGTGCATTAGGAAAGGGATGGGAATGAGATTTTTATACCTGTTTATATTGCTTTGAATTTTTTAATGCTCTAAGTATATTACCCATTAATTTTAGGGAAAAAAACAATTAGAGGAAATATACAAATAAGATATCTTATTTAAGTTTTTTTAAAGTCCATATTTTAAAAAGAATGACAATAATTAAGTGGCTAATGTTAATCACAAATTTAAAAATAATATTAATGCTAATATTTAACATTTTTTCTAATTTCAGACCAAAGAAGATCTTGGTATTGTAGGTTTTTTGGAATTTTTTGTTTGTTTTAATTGTGGTTAAGTAAATACAACATAAAATTTACCATTTTAACCATTTTTATGTGTAGAGTTCAGTAGAAATAAGTACTTTTGCATTGTTGTGAAACCATCACCACTATCCATCTCTAGAACTTTTACATCATCTCAAACTGAAACTCTATACCCATTAAATACTATTTCCCTGTATATCCCTCTTCCCAGCCACTGGTAACCCGTATTCTACCTTCTGTCTCTGTGATTTTGCCTATTCCAGATATATCATATATAAGTAGAAACATACAATATTTGTCCTAAGTATTGAGTGCTTTTAAAGTAGGCTTTATTTTAGTTGAGAGTCCATTGAACTTGAAGCTTTCTTGTCCCATCCAGGGAAAATCTGGAAAATGATGTATCCTTTCAGTAGGTGGCAGTCTTTCCTTGGTTATAAGCTAATGGTTCCTTTCTGATATTTAGTATCTTTTGCTTCTCTTTGTGAAAATATTCATCCAAATTCCAAAAATTTTTACCTGATCTAATTTTAAAGTAACCAAATGGAATCATTGATTCAGTATCAACTTTAGTTTGAGATGAGCCCTTAATTTTTATAATTATGCTACATTAGCTAGCATACCTGAGAAGGAAGCTTCCCCTGTTTATTAAGGGGCATGTGGCAGATAAGGGCTTACATTGCAACAGAAGAGATTTTTAGTTTTGAACTCAGGAACAACAACAACAAAGACAACCCACACTAATATACGTAAGAATCACAAATACTGGCATGTCTTAATTTTAAAAAATAGAATCAAAGATTATACTAAATCAGGTGATATAACTTCTCAAAACTGTTTCTTGATTATATGAATTTTAATATGAGAATAGATGTCAGAACCTTTATTTATAGTAACTGGTCCTTGACTGGTGAGAATGTTATGCTTGTCCAGTAGAACTTGTTCATGCAGTGCTCTGACCCACCTAGATAAGCATCTTCCCAAAGGTTTCTTGCTACAAACCAACCAAGCAATTTTACCAGGTTTCTGAAACCTGAGGACACATGATAGAGTTTTGGAAGTGGCTTTAAGAAGTAGTCACTTGGTAAAAGTCACACTGTACTCTCAGGAAAATCTAATTCATTTTAGAAATATGGATTTCTACCTTAATCTTGCAGATTTTTACCCTTCACCTTGAGACTTAGCTCTATGTCTCTTCATCATGCCATCCAGAAGTTTTCCTTGATGTTTACTTTGAATCCTTCTGTTATATTTTGTGCCTTTCTCCTCATGATACATACTGTTTGCTTTTTCTTCTGTTTTGATATGTAGTAATGTATGATTTTTAAAAAGCATTCTAATAGCTGCTTTTAGTATTGGAAAGCATGATGCTTTCAGTTGGAAGAATGACTGACTACTCCTTTGATTTTTTTTAAGCTTATTGATTCATTCATATTGTCTCTCATTTATGAAGAAAATAACATTTATTTGCCCATAATATTTTTTATTCTTTCAAACTGAGAAACTTAATGCCAACTAACTTTTCTTAAGATCACAGTGAATCAACATATTTATGGTGGAACCAGAATAAAGAATACACAGCTTATTCAAATGAAAAACTTGTTTTACTGCATCATTATATACCATGTTATTTCAAAGTACTGCAATGGGACCAGCTCCCTAAAGTAATATAGGAAAATTTAATAATAAATAGAAAAATACCACACATAGACAGGGAAAGATGAATTTGGAATATTCTAAAGTCCAGTTTTGTTACTTTATACAAAGTATATATCAACAAAATATTGATGATTGAAGTGTTTTTACTTTAAGAAGGAGATATGATGAATTTGTCATAAACCATATGTTGAAGGAGGCTGCTAAACAGGAATAGTTTTTAAGTAGGTTGAATAATTCTTATAATTTTATTTACAGCCTACAATTAATTTTCTTATCTCATCCTTCACAGTACAATCAAATTTGTAATCTTGATACTAATTTCAATTTATTAATGACTTAATGAGATATTATTGAACTGTCATTTTAAATGCTTTTGTTGACTTTGTTTCTCTTATAGAGAAGAAAACTGCATCTCAGCCCTGAGCAATGTAGTAACTTTTATGTGGAAGAGTATGGGAAAATGTTTTTCCCCAATTTAACAGCATACATGAGTTCTGGACCTCTTGTTGCCATGATATTAGCTAGACATAAAGCTATCTCTTACTGGAAAGAACTTTTGGGACCAAGTAATAGCTTAGTAGCTAAGGAGACACACCCTGACAGGTAACTTTCCTATGGGAAAAATGGAATATAACTATAAAAATGAAAAAATCTGATTTCATTGTAGTAGAAATTTCCTTTCATTTGAAAGTTTTCCTAAATCAACTGTTTTGTGTTTTGTTTTGTTTTAGTGGTGGAGAGGAGGTCCATTTTATATTTCAACTATTTAAATGTCTATCTTAAAACAGAATACCATAAAAGTCCTCAGGGAATGTCTGCTTTCTGGTTAATAACCTTATTCTCTCATCCTAGAATTAAACTTCCACTGAAGTAGAAATTTTTATGGGAAAATTGGTATGGTATTTTAAAAAATATTGATAATATAGGACCAAAAATCCAGATTTTCAGCCTTACGATTAATATCTGAAAACCAAAGGACACTGAGTTCTTGCAGTTTTGAATATACATTGCCTTTTCATTTCTCACAAAACATCACCTCTTTTTCACCCAGACAACTCCTATTTTCCGTGTGTATCTCTTGCAGATTTAAATATATTTGACCCTCATCTAGATAGATTTAAGTTTAAATTCAAAATAGCTTAAAGCCTCCATATGTGAGAAGTGGCAATGCTTCTGTAAAACATCTAAGTAGAATGTATATGTACAAGATAAGAAAAGGATATCAGATTGGATGATCATCATCTCTAACTTGCTTTTAGTCTAAGGGCAGTTTATGGCACAGATGACCTACGGAATGCACTTCATGGGAGTAATGATTTTGCTGCAGCAGAAAGAGAAATTCGATTCATGTTTCCTGAAGGTGAGTTACAGATGATTAATTAGCTAATTGCATCTCCTTATTGTTTGCTTTTTCTTTTATTTTGGAATGTAGCTGGGAAGGAAGATAGCAGGGTTTTTCTCCAATATTTTTGTTTTATATTTTCAAATTGTAGTTACTTAAAAACTTGAAGCCGAGAATGGAAAACTCAACATTTCTCTCCACCCCAAATGAATTGTGCTCTCTAGGAAACTTTTGAGAAGAATTTACTTTTTTTCTTTCTTTTCTCTTGGTCATATGTAGGGTTTCTCTTCTGCACTGTAATTCCTTTTAGTTTTCCCTAATGCATCAGTGAAGTTGGTTACACATGAAAAAAAGAATTTCCCTTGGAAAATATGATTGATTTACCATTTTCTTTTAACAGTTTACTGTTGGCCTAACAAACACTCATGCAATTGTGAAATTATAATTCTCAGTTCTTTTTTGGTTTCCATCCTGTTATAGAGGTGTTAAATCTTTTAGAAGTGGGCATAATGAAGACAGCACTGAGATTTTTAGTTTTAAGTTTTTTAGAGCGAAAGAAAATTTGGTGGTTTTCATGACAAAGGAAAAAATGCAAAGCATTGGGTAGTTTTGAAATCTTTTTTGCCATGTTATTTTTCTCTGACTCATGTAGATCTATTCCTCAGTATTTTCTATTGAAGATTTGTTCAAAAAACCCTGAAAACTGTCTTGGAGATTTAAAAGTCTCATTCTTAAATAAACAAAAACTGTTTTGTAGATATTTGTACACAAAAGGATTTACCTACTTACATATTTTATTCTTACTGTTCTAATTTCTGTCACATATGCATTCCATTAAAGTAACCATTTTCTTAAGAACTGTTTATTGTGGAAAACCAAATACACAAAAGTAGACAAAATAATGCAATAAACCCCTACTGAACCCATCATCCAATTTCAACAATTGTTGTCGGTCTTATTTCATCTATAATCCCTACTCCTACGTTTGCTTTCATATTATTTTGAAGCATATCTTAAACACGAGATTTTTTAAAATGTGGTAGCACTTTAAGTTTAGTCCTACTAATTAATTAGATGTTTCCTCTTTAGCTTTTAACTAAAATAGTACAAAACTCACTGTATCTTTAGTAGAAAATATATTTGGAAGCTCTTCTAATGCATAGGGTTATATATATAAACTTATTTTAGATTACCTTTAATTTTATGCATTAATTAATCCTCTAGATGTGAATTTAAGAGATATGGTTAGATATTTGAAAAGCAGCAGTTGTAGGATAATTATAAATTATTAATTATCTACTACTGTGGGAATATGAAGTTATTTAGAGTAAGTTCTTAGTTTGTGGCATGAGCTCCATCTTGTTTAGCAGTCAGTCAAGAACTATCTGCAAAACCCTATATGATGAATGGCTAAAGCAAATTATAAAGATATTCAAAGACATGATCCTAAACCTTGAAAAAGATAGTGTTCTTCCCTTTCTCTTTCAATGGGTTTGGCTAATTCAAAGCTTTGCTATATTTCATTCATTCAGCAAATTTACTAACTTTATAAAGATAAGATTTTGCTGTTCTCAAGATGATTATATTTTAAAAGGCTATAAAAATAAATATACAATGCAATGTATAAATTATAAAAGTCATAAAGTGTTTAAAAAGTGCAGTGAAAATTCATCTATGTAAGAAACATGAAAACACTCTTTATTCTCTCATTAACTCACCCAGCCTTAGGTACCTGAGACAGGTAATAAATGGTCAGCAAAAATAGATGTGATAGAAATAATTTAAAAATGAAAGAAATAATTTCAGAATAGCATGAAAAATAATAAAATATTAAAGAATAAGTTTAACAAAAGAAGTGCAATTCTTATACAATGAAAAGCACAAAACATTGCTGAGAGAAATTAAAGAATATCTAAATAGACATACTATATTCATGGATCAGAAGAGTCAATATTGTCAAGATGGCAATTATGTCTTAATTGATCAATAAATTTAATGCAGTCCCTATCAGTCCATGCATGCATTTATGTAGAAATTGACAAGGTGATTCTAAAATTTATATGGAATTACAAAGGATTGAGAAAAGCTCAATTTTGAAAAACAAGGACAAAGTTGGAGAACTTTCACTAACCTGATTTCAAAACTTATGAAGTCACAGCAATTAAGACGGTATGGTACTGACATCAGAATAGACATATAAATCAATGAAACAGAATTGAGAATCTAGAAATAAATCCTTACATTTATGGTCAATTGATTTTTACAAAAGTGCCTAGACAATTTGATGGGGAAAGGATGATCTTTTCAACGAATGGTGCTGGGACAATTAGATATCCACATGCAAAAATAAATAACTTAGACCCTTGTTTCACATCATACACAAAATTTAACTCAACATGGATCATAGACCTAAATATAAGAGCCAAAAACATCTAGAAGAAAACATAAGAGAAAATTTTCATTATCTTGAGTTAGATAAAGAGTTCTTAAATATGATATCAAAAGCATGATTTGTAAAAGAAAATATTGATAAATTGGACTGCATTAAAATGAGAAGCTGTCATTAAGAATATGAAAAGATAAGCCACAGACCAGGAGAAAATATGTACAAATCATATATCAGATAAAAGACTTGTATCCAGAATATATAAAGGGTTGTTAGAACACAATAATAAAAAGACAACCCAATTAAAAACTGGGTGAAAGCTTTGAATAGGCATTTCACAAAAAATATATGAATGACTAACATGCACATGAAAAAGTATTTAACATAGTTAATCATTGGATAAATGCAAATTAGGACCACAATGACATACCCACTAGAATAGCTGTAATCAATGGTAAGGATATAGTGATACTGGGATCCTGACAATCATTACTGTAAAATGTTATAGCCACTTTAGAAGTTTGGCGGTTTCTTAAAAATGTCAAACTTACCAGGTGTCTCCATTAGCATGTCCACTCCTAGCAGAAGCTACTCTCACCCAAGAGAAATGAAAACATCTATCTACATAATGACATATGAATCTTTATAGCAGCATTATTTAATATAGCCCAAAACTGCAAACAATTCAATTGTACATTAATGGATAAATAAAATTCAGTATGGCCATACAATAGAATACTACTTAAAAGGAGCAAACTACTGATAAATGCTACAACATGAATGAACCTCAAAACATTATGCTAAGTGAAAGAATCCAGGCATAAGACATGTTACATGATCCATTTATATGGAATGTTCAGAAAAGGCAAATTTTTAGAAACAAAGAAGCTCAGTGGTTGCCAGGGGGTGGGAGTGGGAGCAAGAAATTATAAATGGGCACAAAGAAACATCTTTGGGGTGATCGAAGTGTTCCAAAACTGGATTATGGTGATGATCATATGACTTCAAGTTTGTTAAAAATCAATTGTATATGCCAATGGGTGAATTTTACGATACATAAATTATACCTAAGACTTTTAAAAAATTATAAAAAATAGGTCTGTGTTCTCATTGCAGTTTACAGTCTAACATTTGAAAGATAACCTTTAAACAATAATTACCCAAGTAATTGCATAGTTATTGTGTGTTAAGTTTTATACAATGTAGTTACATGAGAGATTATAAGAAAAGCCTGACTGAGGAAGTGACTTTTTAGCTGAGATCCAAGGAATAAGTAGTGGTTAACCAGAGTAAAGGGAAGAGCATACTTGCAGAAGGAACAGCATGTGCTCAAGTCATGAGCAGGAAAGAATATGGCACATTCTATAAACTGAAAGGTCTAGGGTAAGAGAAAGAAGATGAGGTTGGAGAGGTAAGTAGAGGTCGCATGTTCTTATGGGCCATGGTATAGAGTTCTGTCTTGACGATAAATGCAATGAGGAACCAATGAAGCATTTTAAAGATGGGAGTGACATAATCAGATTTTCACTTTTGAAATACTACATAGGGCCTGGGCACAGGTAACAGTGAACATGATAAACGTGGTCTTAGCTTTTCGAAGAGACATGACAGAACTGTTCATATAACCAAATAACCAAAATAAAAATTATTATAATGATCAGTACAAAGAAGGGAGCTATAACAAGACTGGTAAGAAAGAAACCTTTTACTGAAAAACTGTGAGGCTTCTTCCAGTGTTTTCTTGCATCCTAGCAAAGGACTCCCATTGTTAGTCCTTGTCTCATTAAGGCTGAGCCTATACACTAGTCATACAGAAATTTCTGCTCCCATCCTTCCTTTGCTTGAGCTAGTGAGGATTTAGATCTGAACACAGACCAGTAGCTTCCCTTTCTCGTCTTTATCAAAAGTAGCACATTAATGGAGATCAACCTCAAAAGACTTATACTTACAAATACATTTTTTAACTTATAAAGACTTATACATTCTTTTTTTATAACTATATTCTTTGTAGTATTGCAAATCTGGTTCACCTGTATTGTCTAAATATGGCTGAAAAGACTGAAATTTCCCAAAGTCTTGCATGATTTATTAAAAACCTGAACAATAAGAGCAGGAATATTAACATATATAGGCAGATATAGATTTTATGTGTATATTCAGTAGATTGAAAGAGAGCAAGAACAATGTATTCTTATTCACTGTTGTATCTGTACCATTTTGCAAAGTGCCTGCCATTTTATTGGCAGGAATTAATTGTTAGAATAAATTAATCTAATCTCCCTGATTTTACATGTTCTTCATATTTTTCTTTTTCATAGCATCATCTAATATATTTACTGTAAAAAACATGGAAACAGTAAAGAATGTGGTTTAAAATATAATCAGAATCCTATACATGATCACTATTAATGTTTTGATATGTTTCTTGCCAGTCTTATGCAGTCTTATTTTTTTTTCATGTGTGCTTGTGGATTTGAACAAACTATTATGCTGTGTATCCACTTCTGTTCCCTTAAAAAAAACTTAAGTATTTCTTATGCCATAAAATTTTTTTGAATGGCTATATACTATTTCATCATTTATGTTAGCTTTAATGGGAATACATTTGTATTTGCAGTGATCATTGAGCCCATACCAGTTGGACAAGCTGCTAAGGACTATTTAAATTTATATGTAACATCAACTCTACTTGAAGGACTCACAGAGCTTTGCAAGCAAAAACCAGCAGATCCTTTTGTAAGAAATATTTTTATTTACACTAAAGAATATTGTCTATAGTTTTCATATCTAAAATATTACATTCTTTGAAACAGTCAAAGTATCGAGGGCCATTTAAAAAAACTTTTATATATTTGCAATGACATTGATGGACCTAGAGGTTATTATGCTGAGTGAAATAAGTCAGACAGAGAAAGATAAATACCATATGATTTCACTTATATGCAGAATCTAAGGAACAAAAAGAACAAACTAATCAAAAACAGACTCACAAATATAGAGGACAATCTGGTGACAGCTAGAAGGGAGGGGGTTTGAGGGGCTGGGATAATAAGGTGAAGGGTTAGAGAAGTACAAAATAATAGTCGATGGATGTTCATGGAGATGGGGAGCATGGCATAAGGAATGCAGTTAGCATTAATGTAATGGCTAGGTGGAGGGCCAGAGGAAGGAAGGAGCAATAGGGGGATCATTTTATAAACTATATAAACGTCTAACCAATGTACTGTATACTTAAAACTAATAAGAAAATAACATTTTAAAAACTAATAAAAGATAATAAAATAGAAAAGCTTTTATATACATTTTAGATATTTAAGTATTACTTGATTACTTATTTTCTTGCTGTGTTTTAGCTCTTAAAAAACATTGTTTCGAAATACATTTTCAAAAACAATTGCTGAGCATTGTTTTTGTGTATAATTTATATAATTAAATGATAAAGTTAACATATAAATTTTGTTCAACGTTTTTGTTTCTCATGATATCTAAATTTTTAAAATAGAAAACTGAACGTTTAGTCACATCCCTAGATGCCTCAAATTGCTCATTCGGGAGAGAGTGGTTGGATAGGAGGAATTGGGATGGTTGTTGAGGGCCAGATCTTATCCTGGGTCCTTCTTTATAGATAGGTACTCCCACCCATTTGAAGACTCAGAGATAATCAGGGAAGGCTATTTCAGTACCAGCCTTACCAAAACGGTATCCTTAGCCTATGTTACCATCCTCAAAGGAAATTCCCTTTGGAAGAAACTAATTTAATCTCTCCTACTAACTTTGCCACAGAAAGAAAAAATAGATGGGTTTTTTCTTTAATAACTCTTTTTCATTGTGAAAATAATGCATGTTTATAAGAAACCTGAAAAATATTGAGAGGAAAAAGACAGCCCTAGTTCCATTTATTAAACATGGTCTCTTAAGTCTTTTTGCCTAGATCCAGCTTAACTCTAGACACCTGACCTCTCTCTGAGTCTCTATTTTTATCAGTAAAATGTAGACGTATTAGTACCTACTTACGTAGTAGGGATATTATTAGGATTAAATGTATAAATGCATGTAAAATTCTTAGTCAAAGTATCTGGTGCATAAGTGTTCAAATATTAGCTGCTGTTATTGTTATTTTTCCCCCAGTCCTTTCTTTAGCTCAGATTTTATTTTTATATGACTATACATTTAAAAAACCTATAAATGTTGCAATATTTAGATATATATTTTATAGAGATTATTTTGACAGTTACATGATTTTTTCTCTTATTACCTTTACCATTCTTCTTTTGCTGTTTGAGTTGTTGCTATTATAAATACTGTCACAATAACCAAGCATAAATCTTTTTACACATCGAGATTTTTTTGATTTGGAAAGACACCAAAAAGTAGAATTATAATTAAAAACACAAAAATTTTAAAAATTTGTCCCTTAAAGAACTTGCTTTATTTTTTAATAGTTCTTAATGTTTTGGATAAGTAATATTTAAATGTGGTATAATTCAAAAGTTACAAAATGATATATAGTGAAAAGTAACTTTTCTTGCCATCTTGTTCTTCAACCACCTAGTTGTGCTCCTTGGAGCCAATCACTGTTACCAGCATATCATTTATGAGAAAAACTATGCATATATAAACATTATATCTGTATGTACTTAAAAACCATATACACATACAAATACTAGCTCTTAAACACGCTATTTGGTACTTTTTACCTTGTTCACTTAATATATAATAAATTATTAGATAGCCCCACGAACAAAATCGCTCTATTTTAAAAGGACAGCTTATGGCATTCTATTGTATGGATGTTCTACAATTTATTTATTAGTCACATATGGATGGTTGTTTAGGCTGTTTACGTTAATTTGTTATTACAAATTGCTACGGTAAATATCCTCATTTTTGATAAATTTTTGCAAATGGAAATACTGAGTCAAAAATAATGTTATTTTGATGTTTTTGATATATGCATTTTTAATTTGGATAAAATCATAGAGGTACCATTTTTACCTTTTGTAGAGGTACCATTTTATATTCTGATAAAAAATAGTTGAGAGCACCTGTGTTTTTCAAGCTTTGTGGTTTTTTTGCCAATCTGGTAGGTAAGAAATGGTGTCACATAGTTTAAGTTGTATTTCTTTTGTTATGAGTGAGTCTGAGTGTCTTTTCATATACATTATTTAAAGTCTTTTGCATCTCTTTCCTATGAACTTCCTACTCATGCTCTTTGTCTATTTTTTTTTTGCGGGAGGGAGTCGGGTGGGGTGGGTAGGACGGTTCCTAGATCTTTTCCTTACTGTGTTGTGACTTTGTTTAGGAAATAAACCTTTTGTGGTTTAGTAGATTTTCTCAATTTACCACTTGTTTTTTGACTATTTTCATGATACATTTTAATTTTAATTTAGCTGAATTAATTGAGCTCTTTTATGGCTTCTGGGTTTCTGTTCATATTTAATGAAAGTTTTCTTCTCTGAGATTATTAATAACATTTTCTCATGTTGCCTTCTAGTACTTTTTATATCTTCGTTTTATCTTTGATCATCTGGAGTTTATTTTATATAGGGAATAAAGTAGGGAGCCACATTTTATTTTAGTTTTCACTTGGTTCCTCAATTAAGCAGTCATTTATTGAACAACTCATGTTTTCCTCACATTTAAGATTCCACTCTTAACATATACTAAGTTCCTGCATGCATTTTGGTTTATCTTTATATTTTCTTTTCTGTTTCTTTTATTTGTATTTCTGTTCATTACAAGTACTACATGTTTTGATTACTATAGCTTTATGATATATTTTAAGATCGGATAGTTCTGAACCTCCTAATTACTCTCTTTTTTAGAATTGTCTTGCCTTTTTTGGGCATTATCGTTTCTAATGTGAATATTTTTAGGTCACTATACATACTATCATATTGCTTTCTTAAAAGGTCGTGTCAGTTTACATTGTGGTCACCAATGTGCATTTCACCCCATCCACGTTAGTGTTAGATGTAAGTTAAAAATACTAGAGCAGGAATGGGACTGATTTGATAACAGGCAAAAGAAAGATGATGTTTCAGTTGTCTTAACTTCCATGTGTATGTTTACTGGTAAGGTTAAACTTTTTCCCTTATGTTTAGTTATAGTTTCCCTTTTGTAAATTATCTATCTTTTGTCCACTTATCTTTGGAGTTTTGTAAGAATTCTTTATACGACCTTTGATCATATTTGCTCTGAAATGTTTTCTGTTTAATTTTTAATTTTTCCTTTAAATATTTGATAAGTTGAACCTTGATTGCTTTTTTTTATTGTGGGTTTCCACTTATCACCTAAGTTTAGAAAGTCTAGGGTCGCCTTTAGCTCAAATGGTTACTTCGTCATGGCAGACTACTGTTTAGAAAGCCCTATCCCACTGAAAGTTTTGCTAAATATTCACTTTTGTTTTCTTCTAGATTTCTTATATTTAACTTTCCCATGCATCTGGAAATTATTTTTATATATAATACAAGATGAATATCTAAATTCATTTTTTTCTGACAAGTTGTCCATGTACATTGACTTATGAAGCCTTATTTATTAATATTAAATCCTGTATTTGAGCATGTATTCTGATACATGGATGGTGTGTTCTAGCAGTACCACAATAAATTATTCCTTTTAACATTATTTTCAATACTTCTGAATATACTTTATTATTTTTTTTGTGATAAATATATATGAGGTAAAATTTGCAATTTTAGCCATTTTTCAGTGTACAATTTAGTGGCATTAATTATAGTCACAGTGTTGTGCAACCATCTTCACTATGTATTTTCAAAACTTTTTTTATCACCCCAAATAGAAACTCTGTAACCTTTAAGCAGGAATTCTCATTACCATCTTTCTCCAGGCCCTAGTAACCTCTAAGCTACTTTCTATCTCTAAGAATTTGTTTATTGTGGATATTTTATGTAAGTGGAATTATAGACTATTTGTTCTTTTGTGCTGGCTTATTTCACTTAGCATAATGTTTTCAAAGTTCATTCATGTTGTAGCATGTATCAGAATTTCATTCCTTTTATGGCTGAATAATATTGCATGTATGTACATATCATATTTTGTTTATCCATTCATCTGTTGGTAGATATTTGGGTTGTTTCTACCTTTCAGTTATTGTGCATAATGCTTGAGTACATGTTTTTAATTTCGGAAGCATATATCCCTAAGAGTGGAATTGCAGGGTCACATTCTGTGTTTAGCTTTCTGAGGAACCACCCAACTATTTTTCATAGTGACTGCTTTTTACATACCTACTAGCAATGTATGAGAAGTCCAATTTTTCTACATCATTGCCAACACTTGTTCTTTTCTTTTTCAATTTTTTTATAGCCATCCTAGTAGATATGAAATGGTTTATTATTGTGGTTTTGATTTATATTTCTCTAATGACTGATGATGGTGAGCATCTTTTCCTGTGCCTATTGGCATTTGCATATTTTCTCTGGAGAAATGTCTAGTCAAATTAAAGTTTTTTGTTCATTTCAAGTGTTTTGTTGTCGTTGTTGAATTATAGTTCTTTATATATTATAGATATTATACCCTTATGAGGCATATGATTTGCAAATATTTTCTCCTTTTCTGTAGGTTCCTTTTTCATTTTCTTGATAATGTCCTTTGATGCACAAAAGTTTAAAAATTTTGATGAAAATCAATTTATCTATTTTTATTTCAATGCTTGTGCTTTTAGTGTTATATCTAAGAATCCATCGCCAAATCCAAGGTCATGAAGATTTAATCCTATATTTTCTTCTAAGATTTTAATCATTTTAGCTCTTATGTCTTGGTTGTTGATTAATTTTGAATTGATTTTTATGTATGTGTCAGGATTTATTTCTGGACTCTAAATTTTGTTATGTTGGTCTTTATATCTCTCTGTATGCCAGTACCACACTGTTTTGATTGCTGTAGCTTTGTCGAAGATTTTGAAATTGGGAAGAACAAACTCAGAAAATCCTCCAACTTTGTTCTTTTTCATGATTGTTTTGGCTATACAGAGCCCCTTGAAATTCTATTAAAATTGAGGATTGACTTTCCCATTTCTGCAAAAATGACTGTTTGAAATTTGGTAGGGATTGTGTTTAATCTGCATATCGCTTTGAGTAGTATTGACATCTTAACGGTATTAAGTCTTTCTACCCATTAACACAGAATGTCTTTCCATTTATATAGGTCTTTAAATTTTTTTCAGCAATGTTTTAAAGTTTTTAGTATACAAGTATTTATTCCTAGATACTTT
Source organism: Eidolon dupreanum (assembly GCA_028627145.1). Classification (NCBI taxonomy): domain Eukaryota; kingdom Metazoa; phylum Chordata; class Mammalia; order Chiroptera; family Pteropodidae; genus Eidolon; species Eidolon dupreanum. The sequence goes on from CM053515.1 coordinate 25,796,462, forward strand.
TTTTTTTCCCACTGCTACTGTAAATGACAGTGATTTCTTAATTTCCTTTTCGGATTATTCATTGCTGGTATATAGAAACACAACTGATTTTTATGTGTTGACTTTGTAATCTACAACTTTGCCAAATTTATTTATTAGGTGTAATAGCTTTCCTGTAGATTCTTTGGGATTTTCTATATACAGGATCATAAAATGTGTGAATGGAAATGGTTTAACTTCTTCCTTTCCAATTTGGATTTGTACTTGACAGTCTTGCATAATGTAAAACTTAGTGTTTCAATTTTTAATGTTTATTTATCTTATTCATAAAGTGATTTTGAAAATTGTTTTCAGTTTTAAATTGATACTATGTATTGAAAAAAATGTTTAATTATTTATTAACTTAAGTTTTTTTCCCCCCATAGATTTGGCTAGCCGATTGGCTTCTGAAAAATAATCCCAACAAACCTAAACTTTGTCTCCATCATATTGCAGAAGAACCTTATTAAAATAAAATCCTCCAAAGAACAAATCATGAACTATCTCATTGTAAAAGGCATGCTTTACTTAAAAACAAATAAATCATAATTACTAAAGGTTTAAGTAACCGCATGTGAAAGAAATTATTTCTTGAAAATAAGTCTTAAAAGAATAATCATGTTTTATTCAGCAGATAATATTATCTAAGATAAAATATAGGTTCAGGGTAAGAATTTTTTTTTCTGTTAAGAAAACTGTATTTACTTAGAGGTATTTAGAATGTCAACACAACTGCAACTTTTTGCTGAGAGGTTTATAAAGTAGTATTCATTTATCAGAACAGCACTTAATTCATATAAAATGCATCAGAGAAAAATGAAGGTGAAAAAACTACCATCCTCATATATAATTGATATGTCTTATGTACCAAAAAAAAACTCACTTTAAACTTCTATGCTAGTTTACAACCTCCATACTATACCAAACAAGGTTAGTGGCTATTGAAAACACCAACAGGACAGGGCTAGCATTTAACATGTTCAGTAGTATGTTAACCATACTAAAACAAAAACAAAAACAAAAAACACTGCACAATTTAAAAACAAATCTTACATAGCATTATATTTCATTTTTTTTTCTTTGAAAGGAGTAAGTTGTATATAGGGAGGTTAAATACTTTATGGACAAAAACTAGAATCACTTCTTTATCATCATTTTCATCTTCATCTTCTCTTCCTCCTTTTTCTCACTTTTCTCAGCAAGAAAATGATAACTCCCTTTTTTGCCACATAGCCTTACACAAGAATCTCCTTTTCATATTTTTCCTTCAGCTTAGCAGCAGTGTTCTACATCTCTCCCAGTTTCTTTGCAGTATCACCAGTGGGTAGGCCAGGAAGTTCCTTGATTTTGGGGGCAATATTCAGAACAATAAAAAGACTGAAGGAGGCCTCTTGGATGCATTGGGATTCTTGAACTTTTTGGTTTGCCCTTTAGGAAGAATATAGGTTTTCATTTCTTTTTTTTACAACAAGCTTGTCTGCTTTTGCTATATCTTCAAAACTTTCTTTCTCCAGCAGACATGGCCTTCTTCCTGTTGGCACTTTTTGGAAAACTGAGAAGGTGACTGAAGCATCTGAGTGCTTTCTTTTGTGCTCCTCCCAGCAAATTTGCACAAAGAATGCATATGATGACATTTTGCTTCTGGGCTTCTTAGGCTCTCTTTTGCCCACGTTTAGTTTTTTTTTTTCCCCTCAGCAAGGCACAGAGTCACCCAGTGCCTGTCTGGCTGTCACTTGCTTGCCCTGGTGCCATCTCTATATAGCTTGATATACTGCAATGGCTATCAGCCTAGGGTATGATTTTAACAATGATGTGATATTAAGTAATAGAAGGTTGATGTAAGATGTTGCTATATTATTATTTTTTATGTTTGAGGAGTAAGACATGGAATTTTAGTTATGATATTTTCCCAAGCATGTATCCTATATCTAGATGCATAATTAATACACAGTTCAGATAGTTTAGTTTAGAAAGTATAAGTATATAAATTATTATTTGATATAATGAAAATAGGTAGAACCAGGTCATGATTTTAACTGATTACTTTGATAACTATTTCCTCAACATTAGTAAGAGCCCTCCACAAGTGACTAGTCACAGAGCCTGGTTTGCCTGGGACTTTCCTGGTTGTATAACAGAAAATCATGCATCCTGGGAGCTTTCTCAGTCCTGAGCAACATGGAATGATTGGTTACTCTACCAAATAGTCTTTAGGTTAATATTTTCCAATTATGTTTTTCTGACAAGGTATTAGGTTAAAAAAATGTAAAAATTTTTATTTTTTAAATAAATGTTAATTTACTTTTCAAAAATTCCAGGTTATAAAGCACTTTTATTAAGAATAAAAACTTAAACTGGCCTCATCTCTTCAAAAGTCAATGTCATTATAAAACAAAAAGTGGAAATGGGGAGGGATTGTTCTAGATTAAAAGAGACCAAAGAGACATCTTAACCAAATGCAATGAGTAGATCTTAATTGGATCCTGGTTCAAAAAAATCTTTAAAAGTCTTAAAGGAGACAATTAAGGGAATTTAGATATGGGCTAAACATTAGAGAACAATATGGAATAATTGATAAATTTAATAGGGTCAAAATGATATGGCCATAAAAGGAGGATGTCATTGTATTTAGGTGATGCAGTCTGAAATATTTAGGGATAAAGTTTGTGATGTTTGCAACTTTTATTCAAATGCTTCAGTAAAAAAGAAATATTTTTATACATGTGTAGATAAAACAAGGTTAGCAAAATATTAACAATTGTTCAATCTAGGGCACCTGAGTGTTCATTGTACTATTCTTTCAACTTTGCTGTACTTTAAAACTATTCGTAAATGAAGTTGGGAAAAAAAGAGTAAAAAGTTGACTGTCATCCTAATCTAGTGGTCAATTTTCACATCATTGATAGGAGACATTCAGATATTATGGAGCTCTTTATACAAATTAAATATACTAATCATTTATGATATATTCTAGCCAAAAATGTGTACTTTAAAATTATCAAAGCTTTAGGCCAAACTTCCAGTGAATGTTAATATAGGAGATAAAGTGACTACCTAAAGGACATCATGAAAAGCAACCAGAAAATTTCAGAAGATGGGATGTTCTGCAGGAGAGCTGCTCTGGACTTCTCAATAAATCAGTATCATGAGAAAAGGGAGTATTTTTTTTATTAAAAGAGACTTAAGATATATAATTAGATTCAATACTTTTTTCTAGATTGGACCCTGGTTTAGGCAGACAAGCTGGGAAGATTTGAATCTAAATGTGATGAAAATTTAGAGCTTTGTTAACTAAAAAAAGCATGTACAATTAAATGTTTACAATGGGATCTCATTTTGTTAAAAAAAATTGTGTGTGTGTGTGTGGAATAAGATGTAGGATAATCACTCAGATGTTATTACCTCTAATCTCCGGATGGAGGCATTATGCTGTTTTATTTTTCTTATTTTTGCTTAGCTATATTTTAAATTTTCTACAGTGTTCATGTAACTGCTTTTGTAGTTTTTTTAAGGATTAAAAAGATAAATGTCTTAATTGTCCATTTCAAAAGGGTTAGCAACACTTTTTTATTAATAGACTCTCTTTAAGCTATCTGTTGGCCAAGATGTTTTGCAAGTTCTCATTGCTGGCATTTATGTGAGTTTTTGGATGTATTCTTCCTGAGACTGGTGTGCCCATTATATTTCAAAACACCTTTAGCTTCAGGTTTGGGAAGACAAACTAAAATCTAAAAGGTATATCACTATGTTTTTGAGCAATGGCCAAGAACATAAAGGAAAAAGCAAATAGTTTTACAATGGGATTCCGGTATGACAGTCTCAGAAAGTCTTTTCCACCACAAGAGCCTCCCCTCATGGAAAAAAGAGGCAGCATTGTATATAGAAGAAAATTTCCATACTGGAAGTTAGCTCCAGTTTCCAGACCTTCCTTTTTTTTTTAATGGAGGGGGAAAAATAGAAAAAACAGACTAATTTGAGATATATTTTAGAGATAAACTAGGCAAAAATACATGCAAATGGAAAATAATATACTTAGCCTTAGGGTTATTTAACTTGGATACATTATTTCATGGGCCAGAACTGAAAAGTGTAGCATAGGTTGAATAGGAAAATGAGAAAACTACCTTCTTGTTTACTTCCTAGATAACTAGAAAAGGGAAAAGACTGTCTTCTGACATAGGTTATACTGCACACACATTTATCTTCGTTAAGCACTGATGATTTAATGCATTTTTTCCACACTGAAAGGGTATTGTATCCTTGTTAATTCAGATACAGCACTTCATTTGGTTCCTTTTTCTAGGACTCAAAGAGACCAAAGGAAAAAGCAAGCAAGCATACAGCTCTCTTATGACTTGAACTAAACAGAAGTTATTACCTAAACAGAAGTTTAGGTTTTTCTTTATTTCTTTAGAAGTTTAGATCTGGGGCGAAGCCCTCTTCTTCCCCGACCTCGTGTTAGTCTTCTTATACTTAGCCAAGAAACATGGAATGTGTCTAACCTGGGCATACCTACCTCAGTTTCTACTTTGGGGAGTAGAGTCATGCTTAAAGAAGAGAGCCCAGGGCAATAGTTAATCTGCTCTGATTTAAGGATGCCACATATTAGCTTGATTTGAAAGTGTCACAGATATTCTTAGAGTACTTCCCCAGCTCAGAAACACTGCAACTTCTCTTATGCAGTTAACTCTTTATAAGAACTATTTAGATTAAGCTTTGATTTTTTTGATTCAGAGATGGCTCAGTTCTTTTCTATTTCTGTGATATCAGGTGCTTCTCTTGGATTCTTTATTTTTGTTGGTCTCGTCACTAATAACATTCCTTATACTAATTTTGTGCTTTTCATTTAAGATCTATAATTGCTTCCAAAAGTTATTTAAATCTTTGAAGCTCCCAGGTTCATGAGAGCCTTTAACAGAGAAGTTTACTTTGAAAGATAGAGTCCTGTGATGTCTGGCAATTTCACATAGAAACTGCAACTGAGTAGTTTACCTCACCATAGCACGTTACTAATGAAAAAGATCTTTGTGGAGCAGTCATGCATAGCTTTCCTATTAAATTAATTAGACACTTTAGTCCATTGGAAAGGGAGATGTCTAAGTAAAATGATGTTGTCTGTTCCTTTCCTGCTTCCAAGGTGACCCAGAAAGTTCTCTCCCCCCATCCAAATAGAGGGTCGATGACACTGCTGTGATTGATGCCTTTTGTTCCCAGACCAAATTGTTTTTTATAGCCCACCCCCCACCAGCACTTTCCAAAGTGCCACTGCCATCAGCTCCAGAGGGAGCCCCTTCCTTAGGCTTCCTGGCCAGCAGCTGCACTGTGATGGCAGGGACCACAGAATGGGAGGAGAAAGCAGCTTGCAGACAAATGGGCAGCTAATCAGACCAATAACGCCATCTCAATAACCATAAAATGATTCCTTTTTTTCCCTACTTGCTTCATCTGCATTTCTTGGCTGAGCTGAGGGGAATGCTTAGAAAATTATGGCTTCATATGGTCTATCAAAGCAGCCTCAAATTCCGCACCCCCCTCCCCCCGACCATTTTTTCTCAAACCAATTCTGCTCATTGAGTTCATTATGGTCAAATGATTACAGACCTTACAGATATTAAAAGGTCAAGGGAATATTATGAACAACTTTCTGCCAATAAATTCAACAAATTAGTTGAAGCAGACAAAAACCTTGAAAGACACAAACTACCAACAAAGTGTCAGCCTAAACTGCAATCCTTTAAACTGTCTTATCATCAGAGTTTGGATCTCTTTCAATGCTTGGCTCTGTTATTTTGAAGCAGCTCTGCTGAGCTTACCTAATTAGCATTCTCAACTGTTCTCCTAGGATCTGGGCACAAGTTTTCTAATTGTGGGATAGAGAAGGTTAAGCTATTTTACAAGAATAAGCATCTCTGAGCTCAATGAAACTTAATCTGAATTAGAAGAGCCTGATCCTTCTGGGTGGCCTTTATGCTGGGGCCAGAATGACAACCTCTCTGGTTTTTGCCAATGTGAGAACATTTCAAGGAGTCTTAACATATACATGTGGTTAGAGCCTTTTGCACCATAAAAGGGTAAGACAGGGACCAATATAAAACAGTCAGTCTACAATGAAGGTGAAGCTTTGGAAACAAGCACATCCTTTTCAGTGGTGCTTGTTTTTATAATGTGTCATTTAGCAAATGGACTGTGAAGAATTAGTCATGCCAAACTTCTAACCATCCGATGACTAACTACAAACTAAACATCACAGATGAAAATTTTGACTTTAAAGCTTCCATCTTCCTTTTCAAAGTTAAATTAAAATAAAATACTATATTTAATAGGACCCCTAAATTCTAATCTAGTTTAACTGGTTTGCAACTTTTAGAGATACAGATTAAACACCTAAATGGCAAAGCATTATGAGTTCCATTATGCCTCTCAGGGTTTGAGAAAATGTAATATTTGAAATTAGTGCGATCTTTGTGGTGAGAAACAATATACTATATTAAGTAAAAATGTGATATTGTTAAGGTATTGTCCCATTGGTGAAATCTCATTGTTTATATCCCTCTCTCTGTTATTAAAATGATAGGTTCCAGCCTGAACCCTTTGTTTTACCTTCTTACAGGTCAGGGTACCTCCGACTGCCCTCCATAGTTACCTAGCTCTGAGGCTTGACCCTGGGTTCTCCTAAGCCATCTGACCTGGCCTTTTCACTGGATTCCATGCCCTCGCATCTTTTTATAATACTTTTCTTTCTCTTTATAGCTGTTATTTTTAAAGTCCCTTCATTTTTTTTCCTACCCTCTTCTTGATCATTTCCCTTTATCTTTTTTTCTAAGACTATTACATTTTTTGTTTGCATATATTAATTGTAAACTGTACTAATTTAATTTTTTAAGTTAAGAATACTTGACATATTAATTTCAGGTGAGTTTGGAATTCCTGACCTCCACATAAGCTGCTATAAAGATTTTGAAATTATGAAACATGTCACAGAGGGAAGGAGTTTAGAACAGTGTGCCAATATGCTTTATTTCTGTTCTGGTTGGCCAGGGACTCAAGTTGAATGGACATTGTTTGTATGGAAAAGAGTTTTCCTACTTTCATTGGGTAGCTAAGTTTGAAATTAATTCTTTCTACTTTGTGACAATCAACAAATACTTATTGAGTATCTAGTGTATACTTAATACGGTGAAAAAAATGTTTTATATTTGTTAGTCTGAAATTCAGAGCTCCCAGAGTCTGGCTAGTGCTTATCTTTCCAACCTTATCTTCCCAGAACCTGCCTTTATGGACACTGCTGTAGCTGGAGTGGCCTATTTGCTTATCCTACTCATTCCTACTCCTCTACACTTGCTAAACTCATTCTCTTCCCTTATTCTTCATCACAAACACTGGAGGATTCTCCTACTCTTTTATGCTTATACTGTTCCTAGCCTAGAAGATAATTTCCTATAATTTTGCTCTAATATATGCTTATCTCTTGTGCCTGTGAACTACTCATGCTTAATTTCTGACTTCTCTGGCACTAAATAATACACTCCTTTGACATAATGTAGTGAACAATATGGTGAAATGGCCTTTGGAAATAGCAAAGCAGTATCATAACTCCATGACTTCCTAGCCTCTGTGACCGTGGGAAAAGTTGCTTAATCTCTCTGATTCTATTTCCTCATCTATAAACTGGAGATAATGATAATGCCTACCTAACAGGGTTGTTGTGAGAGTTAAATGCGGTAACACATGTAAAAGTACTTAACAGTGCCTGGTGGTGCAGAGGAAGCACTCAGTCAATGTTAGCTATTATTATTTATCTCATACATTTTTAACTTATTTATGGATTATATTCCCATCACTAACAGAAGTATTACTACTGTCTGCTGTTACCTGTTATGTGCCAAGAACCATGCTAAGCATTTTCACCTATGTTATCTTATTTAATTCTCAAAACAATCTCGAGGTTAAAGTAGTTTGATCTAGAGGCCATATCTAGGAATTATTAGAGCCAGGGTTTTGAACTAATTTTACTTGGCTCTAAAACTTTTTCATTACTTCATAGTACTTTTGCACAGCCATGGAAACTTCTCATCTTCCTTATAGGGCCAACAAAATGTGTACAAATCAAATTCATTCATTTAATGGATTTATTGTATATAAATCAAGGAAGTGGAGCTTGTAATTTAATTTGGTTTATGCTATTGCTTTTTGTGGCTGACAATCACAAGTTCTCTTCCATCATCAGTCAGAAAGCACCGCCAAATCCCTTTCATTGTCCATATTACTAAAGGCATTAATGCCTTTATTTATACTTAATCACTACTTGCTCTTGCTCATCTGCTTAAAAAAAAAAAAAAAACAACCTTTGCCAATCAGTCTTATTTGTGGTATTAATATAATAGTAAAACCTTTTAAAGTATAATATACAAATAAACTTCCTTCAGCACAAAATTCAAATTAGTGGAATCTGTTGATAAGACTGTGTGCATAGAGAACATCTGACTGTTGCTTTTTTGCAGGCTGTAAGTTTCTAGAAACCAGAAATAGTTCAAATTTATTATGTATGGCAATTGGTATGAGACATCATATGAAGGCCGGAACTGTCAGGAGAGAGAAACTTAGAGGCTCAGATTAGAATTTTAAAATTGGAAAAAAATCTAGTGGATATCTAATGCAATCTGATGCAGTCTCATACTTTTTCCAATAAAAATTTTGAAGTTCAGGAAGTAAATTATATATCATTATAGCAAAATATGTGGCAAAATCAGCATAATTTTCCCCACAATACTAAATTGTCTTCCTCGATTACCTGAATTAAATTGGGTCTATAGTCACAGAAGACCGCAGGAATAAATCCTTTGGCAAGAGTGTGAGGTGACCTTCAGGGTAATTGAACATTACCTTAATCCTCTTTTGGAACATGAACACCATGGTTATTCTGGCAACTTCACTGTATGTGCAGATTTTCTTGGCTCTTTGATAGTCCTTATGTGTTATTAGCAGAATTGTTTTTTTCACCAGAAACATCAGAGTTTAGAAAGAGAGAAAAATGGAAGTTTTTTTTAACTAATGGGAACTTTGAGAAGCTTTAGATTGTCATCTATTCTAAAGTGGCCCCAGTTTTACAGCAACTTCTAGACATAAAGAGGAAACAGAATGGACTTGGATCATCCTCTGAGAGAATCAATTATTTTTTTCTAACATCTTAGCCATAGCAGCAACAAAAATACCTGGCTGTTCAGTACAGTTTTAACAATATATTTTCATCTTCAGTGTTTTTTTTTTTTTTTTTTTTTGAGGTTGTGGGTTATGCAGGTGCATCTATTGGAGCCCAGGATTTAAGAGCAATTTCGTATTACTGTCATTTTTTAAAGAAAATTTATTTTTTCCAGCTTGTGTTCATATAGATTCCTGCCAGATTTTTCCTATCACACCATACCTCTAGGTCTAAAGAAATTGGGTTGAGAAGGAGAATTATATGACACAATGGGGAAAATTTATCCATACTCTCAGCCCCAGCCCAGTCTTTCAAACTCTGGAGATAATTTAAGAGTCAACCCAGGACTCTGGTGAGTGTGGAAAGCTCGTGGAGGGGTCAAGAGTGGGAGGGTGCCAGGGGGCTGAAAGATCTTATGAAGCTCCCTGCCAAGCTGGCCTAGGATTAACCCCATCATTTTCCAGCCAGAGCTATCTCAGCTGTTTTGCTTTCCTGGGGACTCTCATGTTAATCTGTGGAATTGACCAACTGAGTTTGACCATGACTGGCTTTGTTTTGCAAAACAAAATTGGTAAGGCAGGCTTCATGCTGACTGACTGAATGGTGTCATCAACCCAATTCAAGGGGTGCCACAAAAGCAAGGAAATGAAACTTCAATTTCCTCCTCGTTAAATGATAGCTTATCATACCTATTATGACCTTTATGAAGCTCAGGGCAAAGTATTTTATTGCTTTTTTTTTTTGTGAACAGCGGTAAACCACTCTCTTCTTCCATGTTTTCCTCTAACCCACATTCTCACCCCACCCCTGATTAAGGTTCTTGGAAAGGGCAGTTCTTGTAGTCAATAAATAGAGAACCAAAGCCTTTGTTTTTACCCCCACCAGCCTATCATGATTTTATATTTATCCTTGGAAGCACTAGCTTTGTTTTAAAACAAAACAGAAACAAGTGTGTGTGTGTGCATGAGAACCTTTCTAGCTTCAGAGCACCTGTGTAATATTCAGCTCCTCTCACTATGTGGATGAGCTTTGCTTCAGTTCTGGGCCAGACAGACATTGATTGCTTTCATCCTTGTGTTCCCACTGCCCCTGTGTACACCTTGATTAGGTTGTTTATCATCTGAATAATTATGGGCACAGATGTGCTTTTCCTTTTGATTGGGAGAGACTATGTCCCTTCATCTTTATGTCCCTGGCAGGCACCTAACATAGTCCGTGACTCATAGAGGAGTCATTCATTGAATGAATAGAGTGATGGAGGCCCCCCACAAAGGTTAGCTCATCTACATGCCTACCTGCCAGAAGTCTGTACCTATTTATTTCTAGAATCAAAAAGAGATTCATTTGTGCAGCCTCCTCATTGGGCATTTCACCTCTCAATGAGAGAGGTGTGTTATTTCTTATGACTTGGACCTATGCTGCCCTCTTCTCTTAATTTCTGCTCTGCTTAGAAAATCTCATTTAATCTCACAGCTTCAAGAACTATCTCTATTCTGGTGACTCCTAAATTTGCATTTCCATCTCAAATTTCTCCTCTAATTTGTTTAGCCAGCTTTCTCAGACTTAATAGTCAATTGCCTGCTTGATAGCTCCACTTGAATGTCTCAGAAAAATTTCAAAGTTAAAGTATTTAAAATAGAACTCTTGATTTCCACCTTCCCATTAGCCGTACCCTAAGGTTCTCTCTCATTTTCCTATGTCCATTAATGGCACCACCTGCCCCTCAGTTACTAAAGCTAGAAAACTGGAAGTCATCCTAGATTTCTCTCTTCTCACCCAACATATCCAATCTATCAGCAAATTTTATTGGTTCTACCTCTTTTATACATACTGTTCATCTTTCCTCTTCTCTCCATTTACTCTGTCCCTACCTTAGTCAAAGCCACCATCATCAGCTCTTGCCTGGCCTAATTCAATTGCCTCCTTGTCTCCAGACTTCCATGCTTGCCTCTCTGCAGTCCATTTTCATATAGCAGCCAGTATGAGTTCTCTTACAAAGTAAGTAGATTCCTGTAACCATTCTGCTTAAAATCTTTTAATTACTTCACTTTTCTCTGCAACAGAGTTCAGACTTTTTACTGTGACCTACTGGATCTTGCATGATGTGGCCCATGCGTTCTTTTCTAAGTTCCTCTCATGCCACTACATGCAAAGCATGTTCTAGTGACATCAAACTTTGATCATTTCCTGGAATTTTGTAAGCTCTTTTCCTGTTCATCCTTTGGGTATCATCTTAAATGTCAACTTCACAGAGAGCCTTCTCTGACTACTTTTTCTAAAAATGTTGCCACCTTATTAGAAGAACCCCACTATTTTGTCTTGACACTGATTTCAGCCTGTAATAATTTATTGTTTTACTTGTTCATTGATGTGTTGTCCATGAGGGCACAGATCTTGTCTATGTCATGAACTTCTGCATCCTTTGCATTAGTGCTATGCTTGTAACAGAGTAGGTTCTCAATAAGGATTTATTAAATAAATGAATGAAGTGGGTTATAAATAGAGGGTCACATAATTATCATCAACTTTTCAGAGTGGAAAGAAGAACAATTACAATTATATGTAGGACAACAGGCATACACCATGAAGTAATAGGAAGTGCCCTGGGTTTCCAGAGATATCAGAAGTCCAGGGTGACTCTGACTTTGTGCCCTACAACATTTTTAATTCAGGTGAAGCCAAGTTAAGGTGAATACCAAGGAAGGGGATAAAGGGTATGTGCAGTGAAGGATAGTGTACTAGGAGGAATGGGCTGACCTTTTTCTTTGCTGTGGGCTTAAATGGTAATGGTGTGTTGGGGAACCCCATATGTTATTCTCTTTCCTTCCTCCCCCTCCTCCTCTTCCTCCTTTTTAAAAAGGCGCATCTAAGCTCTTTCTCATCAGATACCTGTCTAAGTTACTGCTCTGCTGATTGGTCCTAAGAGTAGTGTAGAGTCCTCAAGAACAGAGGACCTAGGAGTTGCTTGAACTTAGAATTAGGAGACCTGAGGTCTAGCCTCTACTTAACCTTTAACTATCCAAATGACCTTGGGCAAATTGTTTTCTCTCTTCTGTAAAGTGAGAAGATGACTTATAGGAGATGACTTCTACTTCTCTGAAATCCCATGACCTGTATACTTACATCATCTTTGGGTAAGATTGTTTAATGTCAGAGAGAGCACTAATCACCTACTATAGGCAGAGTGTTGTAAAAGGCTTGCAGAAGCACCAGGAGGGGTAACATGGTCCTGCTTCCAAGGAGGAGACGTGTCAGCCCTATTGTTGAGACATAGAAAAACATGTAATGCCTAGATATCATTGGTAGTGGTATTTAGATTATATCGAACAACAACAACAAAAAAAACCAGGTGATTTAAAGGAGCAGATAGATCTCAAGGAGGAAGTATTTGAAGTTTGAGAGGCAGTAGGTAGGGACAAAGGTATTTCAGGGAGGGAAATGATCTCAACTGGGATATAGATGTTTCAAGGGGATGATATATGCAAGGAACTGTTTCTGGAGCTGAGGGAGCAAAGGATAAAATTGGAAAAGCAAATTATGAGCAGTTAGTTACCTCTGGGAAGGGTAGTGGGCTGAGGGAAGAAGGGAACGAAGGTGATTCACTCTTTTGGTCTATTTTTATGAGAATATATTCATAGAAATAAATTTTAATGTTTTCAGTAGGGCAGTCTCAAGTTTAGGAGACTTGAAATGTCTGGCCAAAGAATTAGGATTTTTTTCTCTAGGACATTGCAAGTTTTGTTTTTGTTTTTTGTTGTTGTTGTGTTTTTTTTTTAATCAGATGATAATAAATTGAATGTGATATATTAGTCAGATAAATATAGTAACAATGTGTTAAGTGGAGAATTATTGAGTTAGTGCAGAAATCAAGTACAAGGTCCAATAGTCAGTCTAGAGTGGAGGCAAAGGTAATGGAGAGTAGGGGATAGGTTTAGAGGACAAACCAAAGAAAGATGACTAAACATGAAAAGTTGAGCAGAGAGGAGAATTGGGAATAACTCAGAAGTAATTCTTAATCACTCAAAGTTTTATTAGACCACTGATAGAGACAGAGAAATCGTAAGAGAAAATCAATTCTGTCACTCAACTAGAAATAGCCAGTGAAACATTAGAGCTGTGGTGCTTAGAGCTTGCACAGAGTTGGCGATTTAGGAGTCATCAGCAAAGAAATAAAACTGAAATTTTAGAGTATGTAAATTCTCCACAGGTGAGCAGAGAAGGAAGTGAATCCTGTTTGTCAATTTTATATTCTTGCCCTCACACCATCTGAAGCCCCTCGCTCAAGAGGACCTTGGTGACTGAAGTCCTGGCAGGTGGAGCTGAGCAGGCTACTGGCTGAAATGGAGGGTGTTAGAAATGAACCTGGACAAGGGAGAATTACAAGTGGAGCCTGACAGGGCGATCAAAGTTCTGTGACAACGAAGTAGATTCTTCAGATACCTGAGGGCAGAGGTGATGGCAGTTGAGGCTTGAGAAGGGTTCATACCCCATTTGACTCCTCATAGAAACCCAAAGTTGGTATATTTGAAGATGGTCTAAGAAAGAGTGTGAGAGGAAACTAGTGGAAAACTGGAGTAATTAGGGTTATTTAGCTTGGAGAAAAGAAATGTTCGAAGGCCTAAATCCATAATGAGAGGTCCTAGAAGATTTAGTAGGCCTAAAATATAGAAGTGCCGACAAAAGTTAGACATGCAGCAAATGTTCTAATAAGCACTCTTCCTGATGGTCTTTCTAAACACAGTGTACAATGTGCTCTTCTTCCTTTAGCTGTGAATTCAGAGTTCTCCTGTTAATAAGCAGGGACTGAATCAAGTGATCTTGTATGCAAGAAGCTCTTGGTGAAGAAATAAGAGATCTCAGGATTGCCGAGTCTCATCATTACCCATAGCCTCCCTGTTCCCTCACTGGCCAGGTATAGCCTGAGGCTTCCTAGAACTCTGGCCTCATTTCCTTAGTGCTTTCCATTGGTCATCATTCATCTGTTTCCTGATGAAAAGGGCAGCCTGACAGGGTGGGCAGAGCACCAGCTATGGAGTGTTCAGGGCCTTGGAGTCTAGTATTATCTCTTCAGCTATCTCATTTGGTGAAACTGGGTGGGACACTTTTCTTTTCTAAACCTAGCTTTCCTCCAGTGGTACAGAATGCCACAGGGTTAGGTGGTTTAAAGCTCTAGCTGTACCCCAAAGTCTTTAACCTCTTTCTTCCAGAAGACTTTGCTTTGGTCCTTGATTTCATTTTTTTTCCCCAAACCCAAACATCTTTCTCTGGGCTCTGAGTAAATGTTTGTGATCAAGAATTATGAGTAGTTTATGATCTAGGGCAAGAAATTTGTCTTTCTCTGGATCCCGGTTTTCCTTCTTTTATCCTCCAAAATAAACACCCCTCCTTCAAATTCCCTTTGAAACTTTGAACTCTGATATAGACTATAATGGTTAGCCTTTTTCTTTAAGTACCCCCTGGAGAACTAGGATTCTGTCCTCCCAAGTCAGCAGGGGCCAGGCTATCTGCTTTATCATTCTAAGGAAGTCCTTTGCAAGTCAAAAGTTAGGTCTCTTCATTCTGGAGAAGGGGTGAGAAATGTGACTCTCCTATTTGTATAAGAGTGAGGAAGAGGACACCTTGCACTGCATATGAATGGTAGTTACTCTACAAAGCTGTCAAGACAGTTAAAATCACCAGAGATCCCTGAGGCTCCCAGAGTGCAAGTGGTGTATAAGAGATTATGAATTTACAGTGGTACAAGCCTGAATTCAAATCCATCTTCCCGTGTTTAATTTTAGTTTGGGGCTTCTGAGCCAGTTTCCTGAGTAGTAAGAGGGGAATAATTGTATTCTTTAATTGGCTTGTTCTGAGGATCGAAGGAGATAATATATATTAAGCACCTGACACTTAGTAGGTACTCAGTTGCTTCCTTTCCACCCTTACCTGTATGAGATTTCCAATCTCTTACCTGAAGAGATTGGCAGGGGACCATAGGAGACTGTAGGAAAAGTCCTCAGGGTTTTTTTAGGCGTCCCTTATTCTATCCATAACAAGGGTCAGATGGAAAAGAGGAGGAGAAAGTGGAGGAGGAGGAGGAGGAGAAAAAGCTTTATAGGGGCCTAACAACTAGGAGCACTTTTTCCTTTTTAATATGGACTGAGAAAATACAGGCTTCTCTTCTCCAGGCAATGTGAAGTGGTGCCTGGATTTACTGAAATATTGGAATAGGCTCATGGACAGGTTTCCTTCATTGAGTTGATTTCTTTTTCAGCAGTTTTTCAAGATCAACCATCAGATTGTGGCCAATCTGCCTGTCCTGGGTCCTGAACCTATTGTACATGGGGGTTTTACTGTTCTGTCACCTTAATGATAGCCAGCTTGTTAAGGATGAGCCAAAAGGGAAGAAGGGGTATAGGGTGGTAACTAATGAATCTGAATGACACTGTAATGCTTTGGAATGAATCCCTGACAGGAAGGTGATGGATGTAGAGAAATCCTAATTCCTTTAGTTCCTGGCCCAGGGCCCATGTCGGAAGATTGGTTGCTGTGATTGCCACGCGAGAGTGAGATGAATGAGAATGGAAGAGGCTTGTAAGGAGTGGGACTATGGACTTTTGGGGGAAGTAGGCAAACTTTTCATGGAATTCCCAATTACTCTGGGCTTCATTAGTGAAAACTTCAGATATATAAACCCACATAAAACACAAGGCATATTATTCTTCTTGAGTGACAATTTGGACAGGGCAGCAGGGATGGTTTTGTTTCTGAAAATCTCCCCTAAGATTATTTGGGAATGTCAGCAAGGTCCTGGGGAAAATGTCAAATTATCAGGTACCTGGGTTTTTTGGATGGATATTTAGTTAGGAATAAAAAGGAGAAAAATCTAGGTTGTTAATTTCCCTAGCACAGTGTCACAACTCAGGTTTTATGATGAGTACTTTGGCATCTTTGTTTATTGAGGATTTAACCTCAAGGCCAGAAAATTTAATGGTGGAGTTTTTTTTGATTTTTTTTTATCCCCTAAGTCACAGGGAAATAAATTTTTCTTTTGGTTACCTATTTATTCACTGCAATTTTGGGGCTTAGATAGAATCTCTTCCATTTCCCTTTACTACCTCTAGACACACACACACACACACACACACGTCACACACACTTTCTCTGTTGTAGTGTGGTTTTTTACCTTCCTTAGAAGGAGGGAAGTAGAGGAAATCTTAAATTTTTTTTACATAGGCTAAATTTTTATGGATTTCTTTTTATTTCTGGTCTCTGGCATCTGTCGTAGTTTTAAATGCACCATAAGTAATAGAGACAAGAGTAGACTCTCAAGGCACCTGCTTATGGTTTCTCTTGAGATGCCAACTTCCTTAATGAACATTTCACTTAAAAAAGTTGGTTGGTCCCTGAAGGCACTTAAAAATAACTTATTAATTCTTTTTGATGACAAAAATATTTATTTATTGTAGCCAAATGTAAAAATATAGAAAACACAAAAAGGAAAACAAATCATTTTATATTTTGGTATTACATGATAACAAATATTTTCATATCTTTTAAAACAAAATTGGGTTCATCCTGAACATGGTGCTTTGTAACTTTTATTCACTTAATTATATCATGCATGTTTTTTATGTTACTAAATATTTCTCCAGAACATTGTTTTAATGGTGACTATTCCATTATGGGGCCATGATTTAACTAGTTTGCCATACTGCGAACATTTAAATTGTTTTCCAATTTAGAATATTAAGCTGAGAGTGTTTCCCCATTCTTGGTTATCAGTCATTCTACTTGTTTGTTCACATATCTGAAATATCTCCTCCCTGCAGGGGAGATCTACAAGGCTGAATGCTCAGATTTAGGAGATGAGTGTCTGTACCCTGGGGCTCTCTTTATGGGAAAAGACTCCTCCCGCAAAGATCCTCAGTGGAAAATGTAGAAGTGCAAATGAGGAAGGTAGAATCCACAACTTTCTTAGTCTCTTGCCCTAGGGGCAGGTCCTCAGTGTACAGACACCCCAGGAAGCCCAAGTTAAGAAAGTAAACATACTTTGAATATGATTCAAGTTTAAAGGACTTCCTTGTTCCAAAGTTGCTTAGGTTGTATTAAAATAACACCTTCTAAACCTGGGAGTCTGGATTGTGCTCCTATTAGCCAGCTAGTTTCTCGGGCCTCAATTTCATTATCTGTCAAACACTGATTCAGGGGGGTTGGATAGTTCCAGTTCTCCCTTGTCTCGTGTATAATTGGGATACAGAAGTAAGGTTTCCCATTCCTTTTCTAATCCTAAGTTTCCAAAGAGAGAAATAAAAGGTCTCAGTTGGATATATATTCTAGAAGCTTTTATTGCAAAATAAAGTTGAGTTCCCAATCTGGGAAAATAACAATAGAGTCGTTTTATAGCTCTTAGGGTAAAAGCTCTCAGGGGGAGGGTGGGTAGCTAGGAGGGGTGCTTGTCTGAATAAGTGGTAGTCACCTGTCTACTTATTGTAACTGTGTTCCTTTTCCATGGCTCCACAGATAGTTTCTGAGCTGGAAGAGTCCTCAGGTTATATTGGGTCCTGGCTTCCCAAGAGTTGGGTGGGAAGAACTTTTGAAAAGTTGATATTCAGGTAAAAAACCCAACACTCTAAAAACCTTCCTGTAGGCAGGTATGTGGTCTCTGCCCCCACTTATCTGCATGAACTTGTACACTGGTCTTTCTGGAGCTAGCTAGAGTAGGGAAAAGTTGCTCCTTCAGTAGTTTGGACAGAACTTTTTCATTTTTTGCTTCCATTCCCTGATTCTCAGCAGCACAGCTGGGTTGGACATGGTCTGAAACTTACAGGGACAAGTACTTTGAGGATATAGACCTCCAAACCAAACAAGTTGTAAAAGTACAGGTATAAATATCAGGAAGTAACTTGTTGGAAGATGAAATGGGGTCTGCCCAAATTAGGAGGCCCAGGTTCCAATTTCAGCTCCCTCAAGAATAATGTACAATCTTGGGCCTCGTTTCCCAATATATAGTAGATATTAAGAGGATTACAAACCAATCCTGTGATTTTCCAATTGTTTTCCGATTTACTCTAAGAGAGAAGCTGTGTTCCCCTCCATTGTCATGCAGCTGAGCAAGTGAGTTTGCCTAGGGTGTTATCAGGTGCTGCCCTTACCCCCAAACCAAGTACTGCCTGGGGAACGTGTGCAATAGTACTTGTGTACCACATGCCTACACTGGTCACACTTGACTGTACAGCACCACTGGAATTTGCAGTTACAGCTGCTGATGGCCTCAGTTCTCCTCTCTTCCACCTGTAGGCCACACTCAGTGCACAAGCGCCCGCAGCTGTGTTGTTCCCACCTGGATGTGTTGTGGCTGTTCTGTAGACACTCCCGACCCTCTGTGCCATAGATGCCCAGGCTAGAATTGCGGGTACAGTAATCTGGTGATTCCTCTAAAAAGATCAGCTCTGCCTCTGCACTAGGAAGAAAGGCTTCAGCGGGTGTCCAGTGGCCCTCAGCACTGTTCCCAGCCCTTAGCCGCCGCTTATCCATCTCAATTTTCAGAGCCTGGTCATACTTGGCTTTTAAGTAGTCTCCCATCTCCCGGAAGTCAGCCAGCTGCAGCCAGCATGTCTGGATGCTGCAGCTCCCTGAGATGCCATGGCATTTGCAGGTCCTTTTCATGGTGGCTCTTACTGCCTTGAGAGAGAGAGAAAGAGAGAGAGAGAGAGAGAGAACAAATGAGAAAATGGCTCTGGGTAGGAAATACCAAAGGTTAGCAATGAAATATTTTAGAGTTGTGCTTCCTTGGAGGAGCATCAGAATTACTTGAGGAAGCCCATGAAAAATATTCATTCCTGAGCTCTTCAGATCTTCCCAATTAGAATGTTCAAGGGTTTAAAGGGGCTGGTGTTGGTGATCTTATAGCTCCCCTGGTGGTTCTTAAAGAAAGCCAGGCAAGTGTTGAAAAGATTACTGGAGTCAGGAAACCTTGGCTTCAGGCCATAACTTTATCACTTGTTGAGCTCATTTAGTTATCAGACCAATTGGATTCAGAATGATCAATGGAGTACTTTGTAAATTTATAAAGGAAAATAGGATCATGGGTACTGTTACTGTCTTGAAGCTGGGGGTTAGAGTATCTGTGGGGGTCTGGATTTGTGCTCCGGGCCCTCTCTCAAAAGATATGAAGCTCCTGGAGTCTGAACCCTTACCCCAAGGCAATCACGCATGGTTGTAATTGCCTTGAAAATCTCTTTCCCTTGTCCCCGGGAACCAGGATATCTAGATATAGGTTCCAAGGGAAATTTCTATGCCCTTAGCTCTAAAGCCAACCTGCTTCCAGATCTGAGTTTAGAACACTTCAGGGATTGCTACTCCAGCAGAAGTCTTAGAGAAGAATAGACTCTCTAGAGAAGCTTAGATCAGTCCCAATTCCTTGAAACCCAGACAAAGTTTAGGGCAGGGCTGAATAATAAGCCCCTGTTAGTTTTCTAGAACACACAGTTGAAAAGATTAAAAATGTAAGTGGTAGACGCAAGGTCTTGATTCTGTATTGTTCTGTCTTCTCAGAAACCTGCCTGTGGAAGGGCCAGAACACAAGGTTTAGTAATAAGACTAGAAGATCTGAGTTCATTGCCTGGCGCTGATGCTTATTAGTTGGCTAAGCCACTTGGCTTGGCCTTAACTGGCTAGGTCATCCAAGAGAATGGAGGTAGCCACCACCATCCTGCTGGGTGGTATAAAGATGAAACATGGATATAAGATAGCTCTTGTGAATGGCTGAAAAGATGTGAGGTTCTTGCCAATACCGAGCCTAATGGCTCACTGGCCGACTCCTATACCTACCAGTCTTCCTGCCCTGTTGTTGTGAAGATTCATTAGGGCTCTGGCATCCTTTCCCTTCTCCAGGCTGTCCACGAAGAGTTTGGAGATCCTTTCCCCAAATTCTACATCGTCGCTGCAGCCTCCCCAGATCCAACCATGGCCTCCTACATATAAGGAAAGAAATTCCGCTTATGGTTCCCTGCTAAGTCCCAGGAGATAAGTCACAGTAATCTTGGCTGACATAGCCAAGCCATCCCTAAGAGCCCTAGAAGCATGTAAAACTGTAGCTGAAGGTGAGATAAGGAAATGGAGGTACTTGGTGTGGGTGGTGAGAATCCTATTCCTAAAGCCAACTGTCCACCCTTCAGGCCCTTCCCAGCTCCTAACTTCCCAGTTAGTCTCCACACCCTCAGTAAAAGTAGGTATGCTGGGATGGCTTAGATGATCTCAAAGGTTTACCAGAGCCCAGACATTCTGGAATTTTACACCATTATCCTACAGTAGTCTTATTAGAGTCATCTCTTCCCTCATTAGTGACAAATCTGAGTAAGTCTCTAAGGTGACAAATAATTGTGTACCTCTGGATTACAGACGAGCCCTTCTAAGCCTGAAATATGAGGATTAGCTTTAAACTCTCTTTGGCTTCCTCATTTTTAGATGCCTTATTAGTTTTAGAGCCTAGAGCTCAACTCTCAGGAGAGTCTAGGTCTGGGAGCTCCTACCTATGAAGTTCTTGTTTGAGTCTAGGGGTTTGAGGGAGCTAGAGCTGTGCCCCTCAGCCTTTTCCTGGAAGACTTTAGCCCACACTCAGCCCTGCATCCTTCACTTTTCCTCTCATCAGAGAGCCCAACTTACCTGTTTTTCCATTTTTTGACTCATCACAGCCACAGTTTTCAAAGTCGCCCATGCTACAGTTCTTGGTGATGGTGTACATGACTCCAGCAGAGCTGATAGCATGAATGAATGAAGTCTCCCTGGTGGCTTTGGAGAGAAAAGGAGGACTGGAAACTTGGACTCTGATGATCCAAAGCAGGGGCTTTGGAAAAGCAATACTGTTTCCCTCCCCTGCCCCCTTTGTGTTTAAGAGGATGCTCTTCTACTTGAGAGAACAGTACATATTTCCTTACTTCCTCCTTACTTCATTCAAGCAGGAATGAGCATCTCCATACTGCAGATGGGGAAAGTATAAAACCCAGATAGAGTGACGAGACCAAGGCCACTTTCCTCACCAGCTGTGGTGTTGGGACCATGACTCTTTTCTCCTGAAGTTCAGCCTAGGCCTCTGTTCATTAGCCACTGCTTTTGGTTCTTGGGCAGTGAGGACTCAGGGCCACAAGGCTGTCTTAGGAAAGAGAGAAGGATCTTTTCTTCTTTCTGACATGAAGCTGAAGCCAAGTAATAATCATAATGATCACGGCTACAACTTACTGAGCTTGTATCTTACTAAACTATAAACATGTCCCATTTCATTTCCACAAACTCCCCGTTCTTTCTGTATACCCTACAGGAGACATTTTTTTGTCCTCATTTACTCCTTTCTTTGACTCATCTCAGGCAACTATTGTTCCTACATTAATGACTTTTATGCAAACTACACATAGTTACAAACAGCTGGACAAATACGCGCGCACACATACACACACACATCCCACCTGAGGCACAGCTCAATGTGATCTCCCAGCTTCTCTGTTGTTGGGATTTTATGACAGCTGAGTAGATTGTAAACTCCCCTTAGGGCTGCAAACACAGAGCCCTTTCCCCATTTTTATTTCATGCAAACCAGTGCAAGATAAGTGTATGCAAACACCCAAATACAGGCATGCATTAAAAAGTAGATTAATTATTTCATTTGTATAGAAATATCTTTGTATTCATCTCATTCAACCTTTATAATACTCTTATTGAGCTAAATAGAGCTGGCCTTATTGACCCAAATGACAAAACTGGGGTTGAAAGAGAGGAAGTAACTCACTTAAAGTCACACAGCCAGGAAGTGACAGGTCAGCTGGTCACAGGTAATTTTTCATTTCACTGTGCACATATATGCTACACATACACACACTGCAAGCCCACCTCCAGGCACATATACCCCCTTGCACAGGTATACAAACTTACCACTTCTCAGCCTGTTATGAGTGGAGAGCTGAAGAGCATTTTCAGGGCAGTTCCAGCGTTCCCAGGCAAATTGGAACTTACATTCCTCGATGCCACTCTGGGCACCTAGGGCCACGCTGGTAGTATAGGTCAGGTAGGCCTGGCAAAGGAGAAAGGGCTATGAGCTTCAGTTCTGGCTCAGATCAGGTCATCTGGGATTGGGGATGCAGGCAGAACTCAAATAGGGTTAGCTCTCCATTAAGGAACTATCATGGATTCCTCCGAGTGGGGGACTTCTGGCACTGTTTTCCTTCCCCTCTTTTTCTTCTCCCAAAGAGTTCCATTAGGAAGCTGTATAGGTAAAAACAGAAGTAGAAACCATCCTACCTTGGGACCTGTTATCAGGAAATTGTTCACTGACCTACCAAAAAGAGAAAAAATGAGGCAATGGTGAACAGGGATGAGATAATGGGAGCTTCCTTGGCAAAAAGTGAGAGGTGGGGGGCAGAACTTACCAGGCAGAGGCACTGAAGGTGGCATAGCATATGCCCATAGTTACCCTGAGCATAAACAGGTCCTCCATGGCCATACCCACTCCTAGGGGACCAGATTCAGCCCAGGAACAAGTAGAGAAAAAAAGTGAGGAGAGGGCAGGGTCTTTCTCAGTATTTATGTGGGGGAAATTCTGAATGGCCAAGGGGGAAAAATCAACAGCTCTTCTCATTTGTCCCTCACTGGCAGGGCTTCAGGAGTCTCTGACCCAATAGGGGACCAGGGAGGAGGGACTCGGCCCAAAGCCTCCAGGAAAGCCCTGCCCCGCCCCTCCAGCCCTTTCTCTCTCTCAGGCTGACAGACAGAGGGTCTGAAGTCTTTCCGTACCCTCGAGGTTTCTTTCCTCTGTAAGTGAGACTTATGTCTCTTTTTGCTTGAGGGCTTCTTTCTCAGAATCTTGTAGCCTGGAGCAGATGAGGTTCCTAACCCTGAAGGTAGGTCACCTATTCCTTGGAGCTACAGTGTCATCTGTCAATGAGACCCCATTCCTTGCCTTGCCTTCCTCTCTAAGGTGTTAATAATTACATGTTTACCCACATAAGAGAGTGCATTATTTCTTCCTCCTCCTTTGGTAACTGTAAAGTCATTAAAGTCATGGAATTGTGGGACCATGAAACAGAAACATGTCAGAGATCATCTCTACAACAGTCCCTTCTAGCATATTTCTACCAAAGTAAGTTCTGGTAAATTTCCTTCATTCCTAATAGGTCTATCATTTTGTATTTGAGGGTTAGTTAGAACTCCTGTTTGATAGCTGCTTATATATTTGAGGATCAACCTTTGGATCATGCAGGGTAGTATTTGAAAAGACTGATGGATTTTTTCTGATTTCATTTTGTTGCAAGGACATCATCTCTTTAGGCAGGAATCTTTTAGATTCACTTTGTATTAGTGCTTAAGAAGATGCCCGGATGAACGATTGAATAAATGAATGAACAAATGAGGTAATGAATGAACTTGTGGTCCCTAGTAGGGACCCAAGGCACCATTAGGTAGGATTGGGCATACAGTGAAGGAATGGAGATCTTTCTTTGTTGATGAAGCTCTTTACTGGGACTGGGGAGGACAGATGAGAGATTGAGAAGAAAGTACAAACAAAGTCATAGCCCGATTATGACCATGGATATACAGATCACTTCCCAGTACCCCAGACCTAATTTGAATGAGAAAAAGAGCTCAGATGTTCCCCTACCAAAGGATTTCCAGGAGCTAAGGAGTCCCCAGGCCTTTTTAGGGCGCTGCACTCAAAGTATGGGCCAGGGCTGGTGTTGGGATGCAAATTTATCTTTCTGTGGCAAGATAAATACAGAAATGAAAGTGTTTAGAAATTTGTATAGCAATTTGTTAATTTTTATTTCTTATTATTAGAAATAATGATAATAAGAAATCTGGGCTCTTATTTTCTATGTATTTTTTTCTGTTTCATTTTTCTAGGAGGAAGGGTGAAACTGTCACAGATGAAAAATTCCTTAATGGACTAAAGCTCTGCTTCAGCCCTGAAAACTCTTCCTCTGCTCACTTGTGGGCTTCTCTCCTTGGGGAAAAGAGGTGTCTGAGACTTGAGTCACGTGGAAAAAGCCCATTGAGCTTGCCTCAGTGGCCTTTTCTCTCTGTTTCCTACTATTCCCTATCTGAATCTAATGTTTAACTTTCACTTCTTAAGATGCCGCTCTCAATGGGGTCAGAACCAGATTAGCATTAGCCTCAAAGTAGTCCCCGTCCTTTAAAGAGTTTTAGAAGTGATTCTAAATTCACTTTCTGTGTTTGAGTGACTGGATGTTATTCTTCTGTGTCCCCTGTAGTACCTGGCATTTAGTTGGTACTCTATAAAAATATTCCTTTATTTTCCAGGGAGCAGTGGGGAAGTTAGCGTGCCTTTTTGTGTACAAACTTTGTGCTTGCTCCTGCTCAGATTCTCTAAAGATTATATAATTTCTCTAAAAGGAATTTAAGATGTTAAGGAAAGGCCTCTGCTCCAGGTATTAGGAGCCCTAATTAGGGGTTTGGCCACTAATCTGTTGTGTGACCTCAGGCAAGCTATTAACTACTCCATGGATTCATTTTCTTCATCTGTAAAATGAGGGAGTAGGGAAAATGTTGAAAGTTGAGTGGCTTCTAAAGATTTTCTCAGCTCTCTTGCAAACTATAATCATAATTTTAAGATCTGCAGAATTTATTAATCCCAGAGGTGATTATAGGCTGGAAATGAGGAAGTATTGTCTTCCCAGCTGGCAGCATGGGAATCATCTTATCTTTGAATCCTTCAGTTACCTTTAGGATAGACCTGTAAGATGGATACCTGGAGGACAACCAATGCTTTCTTCAGAGTCCTTTGGGGCTCTGTCTACATAAGACTTCTTTGTGGCCTTTGAGCCACTATTCTCTTGCTTGGGCCGACTTCCGTGTCTGGAAGTGTACTGTCTCCTTACTTTCCCTTCCAATAAAGCTATTCTTTTGCTGCTGTAAAACAAACAAATAAACAAAACAAACAGAAAACCACTATGCTAGACTGACCAAAGTTCTTCGCTGTGGACAGAGGGTCCCCTGGAAGAAGAGCCAGAGACAGGTACTCCACACTGGAGTCTACAAATCATTTGCAGTCGACCTGTGTACCCATTTTTTTAATCCCAGATCTATTATCTCATTGGTTTTTAAATGATGATCCAACCCTTGGTTTCTCTTCTTGGAATGGAAATTCGGAATTGAAGACTAGAGCAGAAAATGACAGTGGAGATAGAGTGGGCCTATGACAAAACAGACAGAAAAATCTCTGAACCAGTGGTGTGCTGGTAGATGTTTAACAACCAGTTTTGATGTGACAGAAGCCATCAGTGGTAGTGTTTGCTGATTTTCATGGTGTAAAATACTCTTACCATGAGCAATTTCAAACTACCAATATGAACTTGGGAAGAGATGAACAGTAGCACATCATATAGTAAATCGATCATATAGTTATAATAGATGTAAATAACCTTAATAGTAAAATGCAGTAAAATACATAGAAATGATGAAATTTAAGTACTTGTTATCTTTGTTTTTAATATAATTTGTTTAATTTTAAGTTTATATAATTTAATTGTTAATAATGGCTGTGTTTAACAACCAGTTTACAAAATTCCTGCAAATTTAACAATAAATTCTTGGAGCCAACTCCCAGAACACCATTGAAGCCCTGTGTTCTCCCTTGAGGCCATTGGGAGATAAAGAGCAAAAAATATCTATGTGGAATTTAACACAAAATGTTTGTTTGTTTTAATCATGTATAAGGCTTTAACCCTTGCTGAGCCATAAGCCTTGCTATCTTTCCTCAAGGAGCATAGAATATAATAAGTAGGAGATGAAGTGTGTTTCTAACTATAATGTAGGGCAGAAAGTGGTAAGTGGAATAAAATGAATAAATAAATGTACCTCTGGAAAGGTATTCATTGAGCTAGACAGGAGATAAGAGCAGATATTCTGAAGACTCCTCCTACTTTTAGTGTACCAGGAAGATGAGATTCCAGGAGTCCTAGGGAAGCACTGGGAGCTGTAATCAATGAGGTATAAGACAGAGTCACCTTTGCCATGCCCAGCTTCAGGAGATCTAGAGGCTATTCAGAGAATCATAGAGTGTCTGAGCTAGTGGGTCCCATTTTACAAAGAAGTAACCGAGGTCTAGAGAGGGGGCACTTATTCAGAGTTACACAAAGAGAGCCTGGATCCTACCATCCTGGTTTGCCTAAGACTGAGGGATTTCCCAAGGTGTGGGACCTTAGGTGCTTAATACAGGACAGTTTTGGGCAAGCTGGGATCGTTGGTTGTCCAGTGATGATGATGGTATGAATCCAGGGCCAATGCTTCTTTCCCAGTGGGCACTCTCACTAAACTCCCTAAATCCTTGATTCCCCCATGTTTCTTTCCCAGGCTCTCTCTAGGGCTCTGCACCTACAAGGACTTCTTAGACTGTAGAGCAAGTTGGAGGGGGGGTGGGGTGTAGAATGGGAGGGTGGAGAGAGGGTGGAGGTGGCTGGAGAATGCCAGAAGAGATAGGATTTCTGACTTTTTACACTCCTCTGCTAATTAGATAAGGGAGGTGGGAAAGGGGGAGAATGAGGCTCCATGCATATTCTTCTGAGCTGTGACACTGAGCAGAGCTCAGGAATTTTCCCTCTCTGGTCTCCACCTTTCTTGCCTGGAAGCTTGTCTCTTCCCACCCCCTGGGGATACTTGACTCCCAGTCCAAATGCCACAGCTGCTTGAGCTCCTGACCTTCCCTTTGGATCCCAATTTAGCCTCAATGACTTGCAAAGTTCCTCAACAATATGCCCAGGGAAGAAAGATGGGAGTTCTTCAGTTTTCCTTCAGATTCAGAGTTCCAGGTGTGGGGAGGAAAAGAGGGGGCCCTCTTGTGTGGAAAATGAGAGGAGGTGGTGGTCTATTGAATATATAGGCCTATGAGGGTTGGGGTACACTAGAGTCTGCAAGCCATGACTAGGTCTGTTTTATGTTTGAAGATGTGTTTCCTTCATCAATTTGAAAGCTCCCTAGGGCTAGGCCTTGTCAATTCCAACTTTATGGGGCTCTCTCCAAGGATAGCAGCATATTTCTCCCATTGGACCAAGGTACCCAGAGGGCACAAGCTACATCTTCATCATTAGCCTAAGAAGGTTTGGAGTTGGAGGGGCTCCTCTAAGGAGAGTTTCAGTTGCCTAAAACCCTTTTATTATATTTTTTATTCTTTTACCATTCTAAACTCCCATCTCTGGACACTGGATGAGGCACACAAGTTCTCAAATAATGTTTCTTAAATATCATTGGGGAAGAAAGTATAGAGATAACTGTGAGATTTTATTAGTTTTCAGAGAAATATTCATCCATCCATTTATTCATTTTAAAAATATTTACCTACCGAGGTCAGGCCAGTACCCAACATTTATGAGTCTAAGATGAATTGTCCTTAGTTGATGATCTTGGAGGAGCTCTCAGTCTGGTCTGAGAGAGAAAAGTAGAAATAATTTATAACAATACTACAGTGAGATAAAGTTACTCCGTGGAAACATTGGAGGAGGAATTAGATAATAAGGCAATTCCAAAGAAGACTTCTGATAGAGACCTGCCATCTGGTGTCAGTGAGTGGTACAACGGGCCCTTTGTTGATTTGTTGTGAGATCCAGTACAAGTTCAGCTTTTATCCAGCACCTGCCTAATGAATGGGTAGCCAGCTCAGGATTGGCACTGTGGTGGATTTATAGTTAGTCTTCTAAGATGATCTTTGTCCTCGAAAAACTTGTAGAGTGCTTTGCTGGACGCTTTTAATTGAAAAGATTATCAACTAAACAACAAATATTTGATGTGCACACACGAACAAATGAGTTTTTAAAAAAATGTTACTAATTCATTCTTGTTATTAAAAAATCAAATAAAATGGAAATATATAATATAATAAATGAGAGTCTTCCCCATCCCACTTTCTTGTAAGTAATTATTATGAACAGTTTAGTATAGATTTTTTTCTCTGCATATACAAATGCTTATATATACATATATAATTTTAAAAATAGAATTGTGCTGTTATTCTTCAACTTGGTTCTTAAACTTTTATATCATGGACCCATTTCTGTGATACTACATGTCAATCTACCTTGTCTTCTCTTAATTTTTATGTCAAATCATTTATGTTAATCTTATGAAATCATTCTCGTAAGAATTCATAGTTCTCTAAGTTTTGTTAAGAAAAACAACAGCCCTCTTCAACTTTATCTCTATTGTCCTCTCAAGAAGCAACAACATTAAATTTTTTTTATCTGATACTATTAGTATTACCTCCATATTTCTAAAAAAAAAAAAAAAGAAACACATTTGAATCCTATTGATTGATTTTTCAGTTTTAGCTATTTAGGTATCTATTGACATCTCATCATGGAGGATCCTGCTTCAATCTTTGGACATGATTTTGACCATTCAGAAGAGGAAGTCGGAATTCTTGGTTTTCTAGAGATGAAATCATTCTCTCTTAATTCCTCAATGACTGTAACCCTACTTGCCCTGCAAAGTCAACTTTCTCAGAAAAAAAACAAGGTAGAGGTGATAAAAAGAAATGGGCAAAAGGCAAGAGGTTATGGTTTTAAAAATTCTGTGTAGAAGTCAAAAGGAAGTCAAGGGGAATAGACAACAATTCTACTTGGGCTTGGGACTAGCAGAGAACGATGCCACTTCCTAAAAACATTTTTAAAAAGCAGTGACTAGCCAGAACCAAGAGGCAGAGTGACCAACTCATCCTATTTTTCCCTGGACTTACCCAATCTTAACACTGAAAGTTTCACATTCTGGGAAAACTAGGACAATTGATCATTTATTCAGGAGGCCTGGGATCTAGCTCTGCATCGATCATTAACGCCCTTCCTCTCTGAGCCTGAGTTTTCTCCTCAGTCGTAATGTAGGATACCTAGACAAGATGATATCCAAGAGCCCTTCCAGCCCTCATAGAACAATTTGGAAATTTGCCCAGACTGCCTGACATTCAGACTTTTTCTAAGAGCTTAGGCAGAACCAACCTCACCACCAGAGGGCGCACCCGAGGGCTCAGGGACCGGCAAGTTCTTATACAGACCCTCTTTTCTTACAGATCCTTCTGAGACGATTAATATCAGCAAACAGTGTATTACAATTATTAGTTGTTAAATACAAAATTAAGTAAAGGTTCCTAATTTCCAGATTGTTTCAAGGAGCATGTATACTAAAAATAAAAAACTTAGTAAGAAAGATAAATTTCTCAAAGCACTCAGCTGACACTATCCACTACCTTCATTTAAATTATAGACTATACAATCATATTGGAATGATATGTACTTATAATTTCTATTTAGAATTTTACTTGGCTACTAAAAGAATAATTTCTGTCTCAATTTCTATTCATATCGAATAGAAAATGTTTCTGTTGTAAATCTAAGTACATAGTGTTTCAAAATTGGCCTTTCATGCCAACTTTATAAGGTCTTTCGGCAAGAAGTTCAAAACCGATTAATTTTGAAAGTAGTTCCATTGGACTTTTCTAGAGTTAGCATCAGCATAAAACATAAGAATCTAGACCCTGAAGCCAGACTGCCTTCTTGGGTCCATATCTCAGCTCTGTAACTGGTTAGTATAATTTCATGTTTCTGTATCTCTGCCTTCATCTGCAAAATGGGGATGATGTTAATGGTACCTACGCCTCACAGAGATGTCATGAGGACTAAATGAGTTGGTATGACTAAAGTGCTCAGACCTGTGTTTGGCACAAACACTATAAATGTCCTAGTGCAATGTCAGATCCTTCAGCATAGGATTTTGATTTGTTTTGCTCACTTATATATACCCAGTGTCTAGAACTGTGCCTAGCTCAGAGCAAGCATTTAATAAATATTTGTTGAATGAAGGTCTATGTCTTGGGAATAGGTGTTCAAAGTTCTATGTTCAAAGGTTATTCATAAAGTTGTAAAAGCTCATGGGATTTATCTATTTTAGCCCTTTAATTTTTACAAAGGAAAAATTGAGTCTGAGAGGGAAGGAATTTTCCCAATGCCACACAAGCTTTGCTGGCAATAAAATTAAATACCAAAACTTCATCAGAAATGAAAAGCATTACACAGAACTTCTGTTTCCCCACTTTATCTTTCTTTTTTACCAGTTGTTTCTGTCTCGCTATTTCTCAGAACCTCTCTTGTAGAAACACTCAGCTTTCATTTGAGTGGATGACATGGTATCTGAAAGCACAATGTCCTTTGGAACAGGCAGAATCAGTTTTCTCCCACAGGAACAAAAAGGCTCGTACTGAGAGAATACTATTAACTGTATTTGTAATGTGTCCTTGGCTCCTGTGTTTCTACTCTGATGTCTGCTTTCTCTCCTTCCTGAGAAAGCCTGGGACTCAGTGTGTGTAGCCAGAACTCCCACTGCCTGATTTTACGCTGACAGACCTCGTTTCTAATCCCATTTAAACACTTACTACCTGTTTAATTTTTCTGTGTAAGTTATTTTGCTTTCATAGCACGAGTTTGTGCATCTATAAAATGAGCATCATGCCACCATACTTACATTAGCAATAATGTGGGGCCTACTGATTTGATTGCTCAACATGATGAATGCAAACAAGACCCACAGAAAAGTATGTTGTAGTTGCAAATTGGGTTCTTTGGGAAGCAAGCTCTGAGTAGAGTGTTGCAGGCTGCACACTTATAAGAGAGTGCTATTGGGATCAACACCTATGGAAGGAAGGGAAAGGAAACAGGATTGGGCCGAGGAAGAAGTTGGGCAGAGGAAGATGTAGGCCCAATGAAGACCTCAGCTGACCACCCACAGAGAGCTCTAGAGCTGGGATGGGCTTTCAGAATTGTTGCCAGCTGAGGTGAGGGACCTGGGCCTTCAGACCACAATGTTGTCAGTTATTGGGTACAGGCTGGTCCTAGAAGTTTTCTTTAGCCAAGGCATTCTCCAAAGAAGGCTGACAGCTCAGGGTCATGACAGCATTCTCAGAAGCTGGGGAAGTAAGTCCTGCAATCCTGAAGGGGTATCTAGGTAGTGTAGCACAACATCCATCACTCCCAAACTCCGGACCTGGTCATAAAGAAAAGATCCTGAAAGTTTCTAGGGGATGAAAACAGAGCATCCACAAAGGGACCGAAGTAAGAATCACATCAAAATTCTCAAAAGTGCCATTAGAAGGTAGAAGGGAATAAATAGATGCCTTCAAATGTCCCATGGAAATTGATTTCTAACCCAGAATTCTATTCTAAACCAAACTATTAATCAAATTTGAAAACACAATATAAGACATTTTAGATATGTTGTTTTGTTCTTTTTCTTTTTACTTTCCATGTACTGTTTTCTCAAGAAGCAATTGGATAAGGGATCCAGGAAATAGAGAATCTACCAGGAAGATCTATCCTCTAAGGTCAGCCTGAGTAGAGCCACTGAGCAGCAAGGGTGTCTGGAGCAGGAGGCTGGGCCCCGAAGAGAAGCTGTTTATTGCCTAAGGCATATACTATTTGTGTGGCTACGGCTACAGTTGGTAGAAGTATAAAGAAATACAAAGAAATGATGACTATAAAAGTTAGGATTGAAGTCACCTCTAAAAAGGAGGATGGGGGCTGTGATTGAGGGGAGGAGCTTTTGAGGTTCTGGCAATGTTCTTTTTGATCTGTATAGTAGGTACATGGGTCTTTTCTGTGTAATTATTTGTAAAGATTATATATATATGTATATATACATATATACATTATGTATATATACTTTATAGTTATGCTTTATGCCATTTTCTATACATATGTTACATTTTTAAATAAATTAATTAAAATAAAATAAATAGGAAACATAAACCCCTCAACATAGTGACTGGCTTGTGCTCCAGCTTTGCCTTTAACCAGTGTATGTCTTGGTCAAATCATTTCCCTTCTTAGGCATCAATTTTCTCATCTAAATCCAGAGTGCTGGCAATAGATCATTGCTGAGAGCCCTTCCAGCTCTAATGGTCTGTGACTCTAATATCTTATAAAGGTGGTGATGAGAGAGGTAGTGTGGCTAATAGGGAGAGCATGTGGGTGTTGAGTCAGGCAGACCTAGGTTTAGATCCCAGCGCCATGACTTACTAGCTATATGAACTTTGTAAATTGTTTGACTGTCCTCAGCCTTAATTCCCAGATCTATAAAACCAAAGTAGTACCTACAAAGCAGATGTGTTGTAAGGATGAACTGAAACAGTGTATGTTCATGTTTCCCGAGCTGTGTTGAGGTACCCCATGTTTCTGCAGTGAACTCACATGAGTAGTTCAGATTTTTGAAGGAAAAACATTTACATCTGTTGGGGACCAGAAGCAGTCCACAGTTTCAACATTTGATTGTGCTGCATTCCTTGATGCCTTATGTCATATCTTCATAAAGCTGGGTTTTAGTGTTATAAAAAGCAAGTATCATGTGAAAATCAACACGGAACACGAAATAAGGGTGGTGGTATCCAATATGTTAAAGAAGTTGAGCAGTGTGCAGTAGATATAAACTCATTAATAAGTAATTGTGCTTATTTGAGAATAAAATAATATTTTTCTTTTAATTTACATGTGTCATTTTCTCCAAACAACTACTAAATTGTTAACATATAAATGCTCTTAAAGTTGTTTGGATCTAATTATTTAATAAATGGAGCTGTTAGGTGTTTCTTTTGGCCTAAGGGAATGATGGAAAGAAAACTTGCTGAGACACTGTGGGATCTGTGAACAAAGAAAGCTTGGGAACCTCTGATATATGGGAAGTGCTTGGCACACAGTAGGTGTTCAACGAGTTGTGAAAATTATAAAGGAAACTTGCACGAGGGAACACGGAGCTGTCTCTTATAGTGTATTTCTCTGGAAGTGATGGGAGCCAAGCTTGAATGAAGAGGAGACCCCAGGAGCAGAAGCTATTTTGGGAACATAATCTTTTATTCCATATTGATTTAAATTTAAAATCGACAGAATAATCTTGGATTGTTGTTGTTTTCCTAAGGGCTTAAGAACAGCGATTTTTAAGTGAATTAAGCGAAACACGCTAACCCACTAACTGATTTGTTTGTGCTACAACATAGCCCGAGCCCCCTTCCACTTTGTGGCCAGACCTGTTTGAGCCCAGTCCAGGCGGCAAGCAGCAAGTCTCAAATATGTCAGCATCTGTGCTAAGCTTTTCAAACTGGGATTCTACAATAGAGCAATTTCACCACATTAAATCAGGACTAAAGACCAAAACCCTCTGAAGAAAATGGATTCTGGCTTGGGGAAATCCTTGAGAAATAAATCGTGCAGGGTATAGGCTGTGAGGAAAGGACCCTGAAAAAATGATTATTCACTTCAGTGGTCATGTAGTATAATAACAAGACTCTCTTCTCAAATACTCAGTTCTCCATCTTTGAAATTAGAGCG
Organism: Eidolon dupreanum; assembly: GCA_028627145.1. Taxonomy (NCBI): domain Eukaryota; kingdom Metazoa; phylum Chordata; class Mammalia; order Chiroptera; family Pteropodidae; genus Eidolon; species Eidolon dupreanum. The sequence continues at coordinate 25,830,020 of CM053515.1, forward strand.
GTTTTTGTGCCTTGTTTGTGAGTTCTTAAATGAGTGCTAATAACTTCTACCTGATGATAACAGGTCAGTCTTAGGAGATGTAGCTTCCTTTCCCCTGACTTTAACCATTAAATGCAAACAGTTTTTGAAGCATGCATACATCAGCCTTTTGTTCTTGTTTCTATGACATATGGGGTTTGATAGAAAGACAGGTTTACTGAGAGCTTTCTTCATTATAGGATTGAAGTCATAAACTAGAACTTTTGTCTGCTGACATTTATTTCCTTTTTTTAAAACAAGGTATCTTTTGGCACCTTGCACTAAAAATGAAGGCTGTACCTATAAGGATAGTTTCAAAAAATAAGTTTCAAAAACAAGGTCAGTTTCTTGCCAGTCTGCTCCAAAGTGTTTTGATTTTCATTGTTCTTTTTGGTCTTTGTCCCTCTGACAGTTCCACGGCAAGTTAGAACAAGACTGACTTTGCCTCCTCCTCTCTGACTCCTCTTTATCAGTCTGTTGCAGGTGGCTCCTTTTTCATCCAAAAGTCACCCAAGAATAATTTTTTAGGGGAGGAGATCTAAACCTTCTCATAACCATTGTATAACTACATATGCTAAGAAAAATGTTAGGAAAAGGTCTACTGTTCCCCATCCACCCCTTTTCTCAATTTGAAAATAAAGAGCAGTAGGGGTCCTCTGAGAGTCTGTGCAAGTTTTATTTACTTCCATGAAAGCCTTGCCCAGAGTAATGTCAGCCAATGGGGGCTCACCCTGATGAGGTAATGCTTTCTTCTCATGCTTCATTGGCTGCTGTTCTCATTACTTGGTGTTCTCCCAGAGGCTGGGAAGTGAAGTGAGCTTGTTTTAAGTATAATGGGAGCTTTTTTCTCGGACCATTCACTTGGCTCTACTGAATCTTCCGGTCCATGGCTGGTGCAGGGAGGTATTGTCAACAGGTGGTGCTTAGAGAAGTGCTTAGAGACACTGGGGAAAATCTCACATTCTCCTTCTCTAGCAATTAGATGTCCTGCAACTTGAGCTAGCTCTTCTACCTGGGGCTGTAGGGGTGTCTTCCAGTCCTGCCCTTTATCCCTATCCCTTTGTCAGCAACAAGGATCCTCAGAACTGAGAACACGTGTAAGATGAGGCTGACAGTAAACTCAAGATCTGTGAGAGAAGCCAGCCAGTCCTAGGATGAATATATCCCATAATGCTTGTCATCCTACGACCCTGGGGCCCAGCCATATTTCACTTCTTAACCCTCTTTGGCCTGGGACCAGTAACGCTGGCTGTGAGTCAGGTTGATTGCCTTTATAACTCCCCGATAAAGCTGGAGGAGTGATGATTGGGGGAAACCAGGGCTTCTTTCCAGCCATAATAACTCTATCCACTGTCTTTTACTCTGTCTATTTCCATTCTAGGAAATTATGTTGTCTGCAGGGTTGTGGCAAGTGTAAGATCTTTGAACAACAAAACAATTATTCAGCTGTGTATCGGAAAGAACTTGGAGAATCCTTGGCCCTGCTTTTACATCAAAATTTGCCTAAACTTCTTGAGAAGGAGAAAGGGACATCTGATTTTAGGTTGTGAGCAAATAGGGAAACTGAAGCTGGAAGGTGAAGTAATTGTGGATGAGGTGGAGATAAAAGGCGAGTGCTTGTCTCTGACAGTCAGTCTTTGTGCATAAACTCATGCTCCCTTTCTCACAGTTAAGAATTAGACAACAAAGAAGCAAGAGGGTATACTTAGTGTGACTAAATTCTCTGAAGAAGTTTTTCAGGGCTAACTTGTTAAGAAGTGGACATTTGTGCACTATGAATAGGAACCTACAGCCACATGGGAAAAAATTAGTAGGTAGAAACTTCTAAAAGAGAATTGAAGCAGAACAACATATCCTGCAGACTCTGAGAGCTGAGGGTAACAGAATTCCAAAGGTAAATGAATTACTTGGGAAGCTCTGTGGAGCCAGTGATTGATCTGATTTGAAACATAATTTAGTTGTAAGCATTAGTCCTCTGACCTTCTTCATGGTTGAACTTCACAGAATGAGATTCTGGAAGTTGAAGGGAATAAAATTTTACTCCATTTTATATCTAATCCTGGGAAAGTGGCTCTTTTTCTGTGACCCAGTTTAACTATCTTGAAATAGAATCATCCTGAATTCAAAGGAAGATTTTGAGAGTGAAAAGCTCACCCTAAGTATTTAAAGGGTGGAGATGGTGTTTAAGTTTCTGATAATATTATCTGAAGTGTCCTGAAACTAACTTTGTGCATAGGATAAAGATCTCATCCTGGTCTCACTTACCCTTCCCACCCCCAACCATAATCCTCCCTGTTTGAGATCTGGTCCTCAGATTTATCACAGAGAACAAAGATCAAGAAGAAAAGGAAGAATAAAAATTAGGAGGCTTCCAGGTTGAATTTGCAATCATAATATGTATTTATAGGATGAATCAGATAATACATGTGAAAGTGATTTGTAACATGTTAATGTGATAATCAAAGGGATTTTTGCCCCTCAGAAGAATAGAAACTATGTTCTATTCACTGGACCAGTGCCCAGCTGAGTGTCTGGCACATAGGCCTTTAAAGAAAAAACAAAGCAAATATTTATTATTGGAAAAGTTTAATTATGTGAAGGTAAAAAGACTAGTTTAATGCACCTCCATGTACCGTGCTTCAAGCTGTTATTGACGTGTTACCTAGCACTTAAGGAATGCTTTTGGAAGGAAGGGAATTTGGCATTTTCTTAGACATGATTTACCCTATTCTCCTTTTCTTTAGAAGATGATAATCAATATGAACAATAAAATCAGAAAATCACATTTCCAATACTTCTTATTAAGTTACTCACATTTAAGAAAAACAGAGGTGACATTCTTAGGGACAGTTTTCATTCTAGGTTAATAAAAGGACTGTAAAACATCTTGATTTTATAAAGAGTAGAACCTCAAACTGGTTATTTACTACTCATGCTAATGATTGATAGTTTGTCCAGCCTCAGAGTTTTTCAAAAATTTAGCATGGCTGATGGGTGTTGGGAGGTGACTGGAAACAATACTAATCCCTATGGCTGACTTGTCCAGCTATTTGGCTCTCTGCTTTGACTGCGATGTGGATGGACTGGGGCTGAGGTCTCCATGTTTCTTAATATTTCCTTTTATCTTTGACCCTTGTCCTACAGGTTGATTTTTTATCTCTGAGGACACAGATAATAGGCAGGCAAGTCTGATATATTTGACTGAACAGTCTTCTGGTAGTTTTCACCTTGTTTTCCAGGAAGACCAGGATGGTGAAAAGCCCTCCTGTGGTCCAGATTGAGTTGTGGATGTAGCTACGAGGCAGTGAGTATCTGGGTAAGTCACTTCGCTTTGGGGTTTCCACTTTTGGGTAAAATGAGGCTTTTTGTATAATAATATAGTGGATAAAGTGCAGCCTTTAGAGTGAAAGAGACCAGTAAAAAAGACCAGGGTTTGAATTTCATCTCCATATGTTTCTCATATTTGTCATCTGTCAAGTGGGTTGTTTTAAACCCCCCCCCCCCAATATATATATTTTTGAAAGCCCCTAGTGCAAGGGTGGCACATAAGTGAGTGCTTGATAAATAGTAGCCACTCTCATGATCAAAATGAGGAAGTTGCAAGCAGAAAAATAGGCAATGGTGATTGTTAGGTGATTCACTGAATAAGAAATATAGTCAATCTCAATTGTAATTGGGGAAATGCAACTTAAATGATGTGTATCACTGTTTTTGCTTATCAAATTGGCAAAAGTAAAAATATACGTAATATCCATGGTTAGTGGAAGTTTAAGCAAATAATCATTCTCCTACAATGTTTATAAAGCCTCTTCCAAGATAGGTTTAGTAATATCTATCAAATTTTAAATGCGTTAATTTTTAACTCAGCAACAAGTATACATTTCTTATACTACTGTTTTTAAAAGAGAAAACTGGTAACAACCTAATTTACTAATATAGACAGATTTCTATGGATTATGATGTATAAATAGCATATTATGGTACTTTGTGGTATGATCCCATTTATATTAAGAAAGATAATTATGTGAGCATGTGCATTTTATAATTGTGTGAAAAGAGGTCTGGGAGGATATATCTCATAAGGTTTATTTTCAGGTAAGGGAGTAAGAATATGGGGTAAAGAGAGAATTTTACTTTTTATTCTTTATTCTTCTAAGTTTCTTAAATTTTCCTGATGCCCATATATTATTTTCATGCAGCAGGTCTTCAAATGATGCCATTTTGTTCAATGTCATTTTATTATAACACTGATGAGAAAAAAAAATTGATTCCCACCAGAGCCACTGTGTGGAGCTTGCATGTCTTCCCATGTTTGTAAGGGTTTTCTCCCACATCCCAAAGATGGGCATGTGAGGTGAATTGGTGAGTTTATATTGTCCCAGTCTGAGTGAGTGAGTGTGTGTGTGTGTATGAATGAGCCCCGTGGTGAAAGAGTGTCCTGTCTAGGATGGGTCCCATTTTGCACCCTGATCTGCCTGGATAGGTTCCAGCCCTACCCAAAACCCCGAAGTGGAATAAGCTGGTTGGAGAACAATTATCTTACTTGTTTTTGTTAATCTTTCTTAAATATGTATATAGCTCACATTTATTTCAGTGTCGAATATTAGAAGTGTTTGGTGTCTTTATTTAGAAGTTTGGTGGTGTTTTTGTGACCAGAAATATGCTGTAGGAATTTAACTCTTGTTTATATCAATTGATCTATGGTAAAATTTTTTTTTTTTTATACATCATTTTGCTTAAATTCGGTTTCCAGGAACCCACTGATGACATTAAGTGAGGACTTGCTGTATTTGAAAAAAAAAAATGAAAAAAAGCATAGTGGTGTGAATCAGGCCATATCTCAGCACCTCTATGAGTACTTGTTTTGATCTGGCATCATAGTTGGGTATAGCCTACCACTTCTTAGGTCTGGAAGAGTGGGAACAGCTTCTATGAAAGAGGTAAAACTTCCTCTTCATGCTTTGGAGTTTGGATTGTTGGACCAGTGAACCAAAGTGAAGTCCTGAAGATAGCAGGACTTCATGGGAGTGAGGGAGAAGTGTTCAGGAAATTTGTTTTGCCCAAGGTGTGCTGTTAAAAAAAGAAAGAAAGAAAACGTCCTAGGTTCCTTTGGAAGAGTCAAAGCGATCTTGGAGTTGCAGTATCTCAGAATCCAAGACTTCTGTGCTGGCACAGAAACTTCCATGTATCTGGCTGTCTCTTTGCTTCTTCTCAGGTCAGCATGTCAGATTTTATCAGATATGCCAGATTCCTAACAATGAAATTCCTCTTTAGGTCTCAGGGAGCTTTCTTGCCTTACAGGTGCCCACCAACTTCTCTGTGATTTTACACACTTAGCTTTTTCCACTGTGTATAATATTTGGGTGAGAAAAAAGATAAAACCTTTTTTTAAAAATAGGATTGGGGCTGAAAGAAGGGGCTTCTTGTTTTCCTGCTCATGGGTAGCTTGCCCAAACTCTGAAAAGAGATTACATGGAATTAAGAAAATCATCACTTTAATATCCTTCAGAACTCCCTGATTTTTAGATCGTACACAGAGGAGGAGTGGTGCTGAAGTACTGGCAAAGGTCTGTATGGGGTGCAATGGCACTACATTTCATCGTATTGCCGAATATTTTAACATTTACAATTGTGAACAATATCTATGTAAGAATGTATTATGTATACTCTCTATAATATACTCATATCTATATACTATATTATGTATACTATATTATACATACTCTATATAATATACTTTTATATTTACATAGTTTGAAGGGTAATTATGAAAAACAAATCTCATGTACCCTCTACCCAGAAGTAGAATATTACAAAACCTCTGAAGGTCCTTGATGGGGCTTCTAGCATTGTGATGCAAATTGGGTGCTGCACAGGGGTCCTTGCCAAGGGGAGCGGAGAGCTCCTTCTGGAGGATGGGGGCTTTTCCTTGGGTACAAAGGCTTTGTCTGTTGCTAGGCTGTGGGCTTACTGGGCTGTCATTTTCTAATTCATCTGCCCAGATAACAATTCTTTTTCTAGTTCCCATAGAGGTGAATTATAGGCTAGTGTAGCCCTATCCTGTGAGATCCCACCTATATGCTTCATATCTTCCACTAGAAGTAACAATTATACTGAATTTGGGATTATTCTCTTACTTTTCTTTAGCATTTTACCACACATGTATGTATCCCTAAATCATCTACCTCTCTTTTTTTCCTCCTAAAAATGCCATTTGCCATTGTATTAGTTTTTTAGTATTGCTCTAAAAAATTGTCACAAACTTAGTGGCTTAAAACAATATAAATTCATATGTGGGGCTAGGGCCAAAAAATAAGTCTCTGCACTTTCTGCTCAATTTTGCCATGAAGCTAAAACTGCTCTAAAGTCTATTTTTAAAGAAAGGCATTAAGTACTAGCATTAAGGGAAGCTGGGAACTCTCTGTACAATCTTTGCAACAACTTTTCTCTAAACCTACAATTATTCCACACACAAAAAGCAACACAAATTTATTATCTTACAGTTCTGTAGGTCAGAAGTCTGATTTGGGTCTCACTGGGCCAAAATCAGGGCTCTAGGGAAAAATCTGGCTTATGGCCTCCTTCTCTTTTCAAAGACAGTAATGCCAGGTTGAGTCAGTCTCACATCTAATTACTCCAACCTCTTTCTTTTACCTTTCTCTTCCATTTATAAAGACCCTGTGATTACATTAAGCCCACCTGGGTAATCTCCCTATCTCTGGGTCAATTGATTAGCAAACTTAATTCCCTTTTGCCATGTAACCAACCTAACATTTTCACAGGTTCCAGGGAGTAGAATGTGGGCATCTTTGGGATGTCATTATTTTACCTACCACAGCCACCTCTGTGTACTTCTTTGCCATATGCTTTGTTCTGCCCACCATCTAAAAAACTATTGTTCTTTTCTTTTCTTTTGTACAAAAATAGCTCACTCCATATTTATCAAGTCTGAGTTATTTTTTGAGCAAATGAAAAGAATAAATACCCTTATTTTGATATACTGACAGTGTTTGGACACAAAATGACTATTAAATATATTCTCTAGACATTAAACTATGACCATTTATCAATATTTCTAAGCTGAACTTCAGGAGCAAATAAGGTAATTCAGACACTACCACTTAACCTCGCCACTGTTTCCAACTTTTAAAGTTGAAAAATGAACACAAAAAAGGGCAGAAACAAAAATGTACAACATAAAAAAGAATTCTGAAGCAAATGCTTGTGTAATCACCACCCAGTTCAAGAAATAGGATATGACAACACCCCTTCCCAAAAATTTCCCATGTGGTCCTTGTGTATCACCTATCTTCTGTCTCCACATCTTTGTCAAAACTTGGTACTATTAGACTTATTAATTTCAGCTTTTCTAGTGGGTGTATGATGGTGATTGTATTTCATTTTACTTTGCTTTTTCCCTGCATAAATAATATGGTTGAATATTATTCATACATTTATTGGCCATTTGTATTTCCCCTTATTCGCAGGATCTATAAAAAATGGGGTTTTCTTGGTGCAATTTCTTTGGATTGTCTTTTAAAACTTTTTAAATTGATTTCTAGGAGTACTTTATCTAATATGGATAACAGTACTTTTTTCGGGTTGGATATTTTGTAACTGACTTTTCCAGTTTTTTGCCTTGAATTTTCACTCTTTTTATGGTGTCAGATATAATGCAACTGAATTTATCAGTCTTTTCCCTATGGTGAAAGAGTTTGTGTTTTGTTTAAGAATCATGAAGACATTCTTTATATTATCTATTTTAAAAAGCTACTTTAAAATACTTTTTATTGTGTAATATTCATACGAAAAATGCCCCAAACACAGATACACACAGCTCAATAATAACCTAATGCGAACACCCATATAAGTACCACTCGAATCAAGAAACAGAACATTGTTTAACACTCAGACAACCCACTCTTTCCCCTTCTCCCAAAGGTACTACTACCATGACTTCTATGTTAATCACTCCTTGACCTTTTTTAAAAATATATTTCCCACCTAGATATGTAACCCTAAATATGATAGTTTAGTTTGCTCTGGGGGGGGGACAATTATGTTTAGTTTTAATTAAAAAATCATAGGGAATTGAAAAATTTTTTTGAGGTATAAAATACATATAGAGAAGTGTACAAATCATAAGATAGCTGGATGAATTGTCCTGAAGTGAATATACCCATGCAACTACCTCCTAGGTTAAGATACAGAATATTCTCTCATGATCCTTCTCTCAATCACTAACTCTTTCCTTCCCAAAAAAGGCTTCTCTTCTTAACTGAAATCCTGACTTCTAAATCCAGAGTTCAGTTTTCCTTGCTTTTGAAATTTTTTAAATGGAATCATACAGTATGTGTTTGTGTTTGGCTTCTTTCATTTAAATTATTTTTATGTGCTTCATCATGTTGTTGCTTATAGCTGTAGTTTGTTCATTTTCATTGTTGTACAGTAGTATATGGTATAAATATACTAGAATTTATTATTCATTATTCTATCATTGATAGCTACTTGTTTACATTATGAAAAATGTGGATATGTATATTTTGTCTTTCAATGCCTATGTTCACACATTTCATTGGGTATGAGTAATACTCAATAAATTGATGAAGTTAAGGGTATGTTTATATTAAACTATTTTGAAAAAATATATATAATTTTAATCTTTTTTTAAAAAAATATTTAACCTTTCTGTGTTCTTATGTTTTAATTATGTCTGCAGTAAACATTTAGCTACATTTTAAAAATTCAGTTTGACAGTTTTTGCTTTTCATTGAAGAATTAATATATTTACATTGATCGTAATTACTAATATATTTGGATTTATTTCCGCTATTTTTTTACTATTTTTCCTGCTCCTAAAATTTCTTACCTATTTTTTTTTGGATTAAGTGCCTCCCATTCTATTTTATCATCTGTAATAAACTGGAAGTTATATACAGTTTTACTTTAGTGATTTCATAGAAATTTTGACATATTTAACTCAACAAATTATGACTTTGATATATTTAGCATCCCATTAAAGTATTTCAATACTCCATTCACCCTCTCCCCATATATGTAAAATTATTCAGTAATAGTTGAATTTAGACATTATTGCTATTAATTTAGACAGCCAATGTTCATTTAAATTTATAACACATTTACAGTTTTCTTTGGTCACCAATACTTCTTGCATTTTGGAACTTCCTCCTGCAATTACTTTCCTTTTTCCACATGTATATCCTTTGGCATTACCTTTAATGAACATCTATTGATAGTAATTTTTTTTAAATTTAAATTTTATCTGATTCTTCAAATCTTGTATTACCTGAAATGTTTTTATTTTGTCTCATCTTTAAAATGGAGTTTAACTGGATATAGAATTTGGAGTTGATGGCAATTTTCTCTTAACATTTTGAAGATATATTCTGATGTCTTCTGGCTTCCATTTTTGCTACTGAAAGGTCAGCTGTCAGCCAAATCGTCATTTCTTTGAAGATTAATCTGTCTTTTCTTGCTGCCTGATATTAGAATCTCTTCTTTCTCTGATGTCCTGAATTTTCACAATGAGGCAACTAAGTGTGGATTTCATTTTATTTTTCTTTAAATTTTTTTTGAGGGGCAGCGAGGCAACCCTTGGTTGACCTCACAGACTTCAAGGACCTCGTCAGTTTACAATCCCTTATTTATTTATTTATTTATTTATTTATTTATTTATTTATTTATTTATTTTTTACGCCTATAGCGTACTTCTTAGGTTGTCTCCCATCCAAGTACTAATCAGGCCCAACCCTGCTTAGCTTCTGAGATCAGACGGGATCGGACGTGTTCAGGATAGCGTGGCAGTAGACTCATTTTATTTTTCAACATGGCAATTTTTGGTATTCCAGAATTTAAGTTATTTATCAATTCTGGAAAATGTTTAGCCATTATTTCTATGAATGTTGCCTTTCCTCCATTCTCTTGAATATCTCCTTCTTGAATCCTTTTTAGACATTTGTTGAAACTTCTTACCCCACTGTCAATGCAATTCAACTTCTCTTTCATATTTTCCCTTTCTTTTTCTCTGTGTGTTATATTGTGCAAATTCTTCAGATGATATTTCAGTTAACTAGTTGTCATATCTGATGGTTAACCTGTCTTTTGAGTTTCTAATTTCAATTATCGTATTTTTTATTTCTGTAAGTTCATTTGGCTCTTTTTCAAATCTGCCTGGTCAATTTTGCTAATCTCTTATCCCCTCGTTATCTTTATTTCCTATAGTTCCTTTAAAAAATATTATACATACTGAAGAAAAAACTGTTTCTCTTAACTCACACCACTTCTGACACCAAATGCGTGGGTTTTGCACACAATGGAGTTTCCTACCATTTAATTCAATTCTGACACTAACCATCTGGAGTTAGCACAGATCCAAAGGTTAAAGGCTCAGTTCCACAAGACTGCCTCCCACTTCAGATACCAATCGCAAGTAGTGGGTCTATGGGTTACCCACACTTCTGACTCTCTTCTCAGGTTAAATAATTTGCTATAATGGCTCACAGAACCCAGGGAAACACTTTACTTTCTATTATTGGTTTATTATAAAGAATATTGTAAGGGATACAAATGAACAATCAGATGAAGAGGTATGTAGGATGAAATCTAGAAAAGCCCTGAGCTCAAGAGCTTCTGTCCCTGAAGCATTTGGGGTGTACCATTGTCCCGGCTCATGGGCCTATTCACCACCCCAGAAACTCATCAAATCTTATTCAAGAGTTTTTATATAGCTTAATCTCTACTCCCCTCCTTTTGCTGGAGGTCAGGGGTGAAGCTGAAGGTTCCAATCTTCTAATCATTTGGACTTTCTGGCATCAGCCCCTTCCTGAGGCTATCTAGGGATAACACCTTAAGTCACCTCATAAAGTAAACTCAGGTGTGATAGAAAGGGACCTATTATGAATAGCAAAATATACTCCTCTCACCCCTATCACTCAGTAAATCACAAGGGTTTTAGGAGCTCTGCACCAGGAACTTGGGACAAAGAAAAAATATATATTTCTTATTATATCACAATATCACACATATACCTTCTTTATATTCTGAAATAGAATCTGAAATATCTGAAATAGAATATTTGTAGTCACTGTAGGTATTATGAAATTCATCATTTTCTTGTGTTTTTGGTGATAATTTATTATGAAGTCATACTTTTTGGAAATTTACCTGTAGGATTTCCAGAGAGGATTTACTTTGGCTTATATGGGATGCCTGGGGGCACTAAAGTGATCACTTTTATAGTTTTTAGCTCAGGGTTTTTCTATGTCACACAGGTAGTGTGAAATTCTAGGTCCTCACAATATGTTTGCAAACTTGTTTATGAATTCTCAGAGAAGAGTTGTTTTCTTTTTTTCTATTCCATTCACAGTTAACGTGAAGACAGTCAGATATCCTTACCTTTTCCCTCTGTAGGTTTTTTCTTTGTTTTCACACTGAAGATATAGACCTTTGGAGTTTTAGTTTTGGGGAGGTTGCCAGTGTGATATGGGCAAGATGCTAGGGGCCTAGAGAATAGGGATGCCCTGTTTAACCTAGATAAAGTCACAGAAACCGTCCAGATAAAGTGACACCACACTTACGCTGAACTAAGGCTCACCGAACAAGCGGGAGTCTGCCATGTGACAGGCATAATTATACTGTGCTCACCACCAGGCAGGAATCACGCCTAGTGTGTTCACTGCTGTGTCTCCAGCACTTAACACAGAACATGGCACATACGAGGAACTCAATAAATATTTTTTAAAGGTATGAATAAGAAGTAGCAAAGTATTCCAGGTGGAGGAAAACAATTATAAAGCAAACAAGAAGAAACAAATAGTAAAACTTTATTAAATAACAAATTTGGTTAAACTAAAGGCCATTTTTTTTTCAATGACTGTTTTTATGGTACTTGTTTTTTGTAAGAAACTTATTTAGGATACAGACAGTGCCATGCTTTAATAGGGATAATAAATCACATCTATAATAACTATACCAGTTCTCCCATGTACAGTTTGGTTTCTCTCGTACTGTGAAAGCCTAAAATAAGGGTGTGAGCCTTACTGCTTCAGAGCATCTCTGCTGATGAGCTTGAGGATTGGGAAAACACTAAATGCTTCTGCAAATCATCACACCCTTGTCTTTAGTGGAAAGAGCAGTCAGGTATAAATGTTTGGCAAAAATATGGTTGTACATAGTTAGATTGCAATCTACAAATATTTGAGTTGTCAGTTTGTCGCAGAAGGTGTGGTCCCAGTGGAAGGAGTTTGAGAAGGAGCCTGACTAGTCAGATAGTAGGAAGGCCCCAAAGCCTAAGGCCTCTAAGGAAGAGGTAGGGTATGCCGAATGGTGAGACGCTCTTATCTGGATTTCTGGATAAAGGGGCAGTGGAAAGCCCATGATTTTGTGATGGTCATAATCTCATTGAATCCCTGTGCACTTTTTTCTTCTCCTTACATAGATACAGGGAGAGGGAAGAGGAGAAAGGGATAGCTTTTTTTTTTTTTTTTTGTAAACAATGTAAGTTCTGATTGTGGAAAAAATATCTAGTTGATTACAGGAATTTAATCAAGAAGCCAAAACAACTTAGTCTTATAGATGGTGATCTCATTGGTTTATGTTATTGTCATACACTGACTTTCAAATTATCAAGCCAGAAAATGTGAACTTGGCAAAGATGACAGTTACTGTCAATTGTTCCAGCTCTCTAAACTGGACGACATCAGTGGCTGCATGAGTGAATATAGAAGCTGAAATCAACATTATGTTAACTTTGGTTCTATTCCAAAAATATTTGCATTCCAGAGATATGTATGATGAAGCTTTTCCAGGGCAGAGATCATGATTATATACCCTAGCACAGTGCCTAGCCCATAATAGTTGCTCAAGAAACATGTTGAATAAATAAATGGCATAAAGGTTACTTTGGGTTGCTGAGATCAGAACAGTATTTGCCATTATTTTGGATGTTGGCGTGGGATTTGTACACCCTGTAACAGTTTCTTCTCTTTGCAGCTAGTAATATATTTTTTTTTTGTTCATGAAAAACATGCATTCTTGCACACTGGCACAATAATCCTGGGTAAAGTGGCACAGACAGATTTCCATTGCATTCCTCAGAAGAGCCAGCAATATCACTCTCTAATGGTGAGTTGCTTCTTTATCAGAAGATTTTGATTTTGTTGGGATTTGAGTCCTTTCTTTTTCCCCTGATAAAGATGAGTACTTTAAGAAAGAGAAATTACTAAGTTTGATTGAATTTGGTAGCATTTTGCCGCTCAGCAGGAGTCAGTCGTTAGAACATCTCCCTGTGCAGTAGTTTCTCCTGCACACAAAAAATGCATATATTTTCCTATCCCTATCTACATTTATATCTTATTAAGTGAGCACTGTAGATATGCTTCTAACTAGGGAGGAGGTATGCTTGTATTTATTGTAATTCACAAGGTTCAGCAGGTCTTAAAAACGGCACCAACAGCTTGGGGGTTCTTGGTAGTTCTTGGTTTTCATCTAAAAATAAATGGACAAGGGAGGTAGATAGGGTAAAAGGAGTCAAATATGTGGTGACAGAAAGAAATCTAACTATTGGCAGTGAACATACAATGCAATATATAAATGCCTTACTGTTAAATTGTACACCTGAAACTTACTGGGTTTCATTAACCAATGTCATCATAGAAAAATAAAATAAAAATAAATTTAAAAAATTAAAAAAGTAAAATAAATGGACAAGTATTTAGGAACTTCTACCAAGAAAGGTTTCCACATGGGGCCTCATCAAAAAAACATTTCCAGGGCCTTCTTTAAGCCTCTGAAAGAGTGTAGGAGGAGTGAAAAAACTTGTAGTATATAGCTTATAAAACACTTTTATACATACCAATTCATTTCAGCATTGTTTTTCCTATTTTACCAATGGGGACTCTAAGGTGTATTTAGATTGAACCTTGACCAGACTCACATGGCTGAAACTCAAATGCAGGTTCTTGTTACAAGCTTTTCTTATTTTTACAAGTTCAATATTCTAAGTCTGACATTCATAAGTATTGAATGTTTGTTGTGTCTATTTTACTTTTCAGGTGGTGATAGAATTGGTGGGGATGGGATATGTCTTTTTGGCCCTTACTGGCTACTGTGGCTTGTGTCTTATGAACATTGTATTAAAAAAGATAATAGCAGCCTCGACTGAACAAAAGTTAATCCGTATGTTACTACTCAAATAGTCTTCGTCAGAGATGAGATCAGTAAGGGTGAGGAGGGCACATGAATAATAAAAGTTTCCTTATTGATGGTATAAGAGATGGGTTCAACATTCTGCTATTTCTGGAAAAACTGACTTCAATCAAACTTATCTATGGTGGGGAGTGTGGGGGAAGAAATCTATTTGCAGTCTCTTTAAATAAGAAGGGTATTAGTTGTAAAGTGGCTACAGAGACAGAGCTACTCTCTGACTTCGTCTCATCCCAATGACACTGGTGATCTTGGGGAGGCAGGTATGCTGAAGTCCTCCCTGACATCTAGGACATGGTTTGAGTTGTAGCAAATATATATTCTTTTTATGGTGATTTGACTCATGACATTACTTCTGAGAGGCATAAAGCTTCGGCTTGATAAGTTGGGTAAAATGTTTGTTTCCCTGGGCTATAAAAGTCATCTTGCAAAGAAATAACATTAAAAATCTCTAGTAATAATTTTCCTGGCAGGCCTCACCTCCAGAGGAAGTCTTAGAATCATACCAGTCACTTTTTGTCCTGGCCAAACAGCTAGAGCTATTCTCATAGTAACTGCCAAGTGTAGAAATTCCATTTTGTTACAAGATATTAAATTGGAAGTTATATTTTCAGCTAGATAATTCCTTGTTATGGGGAAGGCTATCCTGTGCATTGTAGGATGTTTAGCAGCATCCTTGACCTCTACCCATGAGATGCTAATAGTACCTCCCCTATTTTGGCAACCAAAAATGCTTCCAGACCTGACCCCCCCCCCAAAAAAAAAAAATCATCCCCAGTTGAGAACTATTTTAACCTGAGCACCAAGATATTACCAAAAAAATTTAACATTCTCTCCCCACCATCCCCAAAAACCCTCGCTGAAGTAATTTCTGAACTGGAGTCTCACTAGAAATGAGAAGATTTAGACAAAATCAGGTAGATAACTAAATTCTCATAGTAAGTTATAAAAGGTCAAGTGAGAATCATTGAGTATCTCTTTGAAGACTGTTGCTGATATGCTGTGATCCTTACTTCAAATGTCTGCCTGCTTCTTACCTCAAGCTGAGTGATGAGAGGGACCTAAAATGGAACTATTCGGAGTACTCTTGCAGTGAGACCTGTGTGTGACTCCTGCCAGGAAAATATAGAGGAGAGGAAGAGAGAAGGGCTGGCAGCTGTTTTGGCAGCAGAGCAGCAGAATGCTGAAGCTGCCCTAGGATTGGCCTATACTCCCAAGTTAGTTTGGGCAAGATGTGCATGAGAGCTTCATGTGGACCAGGTGTGGACCATACAAAGCCACCACTAGTCTAAAAGCATCACTAGAAAAACATTCTCCTTCATCCAAAAACTTCCATCCATTAGAAAAGTCACGCTAATTTAGTTTGGACAAAACACTTTACTGCCACCTCCTGGAAAACTGTCAAAATAAATATACGAATCTTTACCTAGGATGATGTAAATGGCACTCCCTAGGGCACAAAGTGTACAACCTTGCAGAGCAATATGGCAGCTATCTTAGGTCCTATCTGACAGGGCCCTTATAGAGAAAAACAGGTTTCAAGAAGTTGGAGGTGGGCCACCACATTCCTAGAGGCTGAAAGAGGAAGTAAAGAACTGCTAAAATAGAGTGCTTTTGCTTAGATCAACGCAAATATGTGTGGGAAACCACTACAGAATGGGGATGGTAGTGGTTTTTGAAATAACCATAAAGTATCCATCAGAAAAGAAAAGAAAAAAGGCAATTTTAAACATCTACCAGATCCCAGATTCCAGAATGTTATACCTTCACATGGAAGCAAAAGTTAAAAACTTTCCTTTTCCCCTCCCTGCCTTTGACTGTTTGGTAAGCTGGGAGAGAACTAGAAAGATCAGGCATGATGCCTCTCCATGGCAAGCAGCTGGAAGAGAAGGAAAAGTTTCACTCTCTGTGACTCAATAATCATGGGACCTTGTTCTAACAGGGACCACAGAACTTATGGAACCTGCCTGAATCAGGTGCATGACAGATCTACTCCCATTCCACAGGTTTAAAGGGATGGCAAAAGATAAAACTAATGTTTGTTTTGTTTTTTAAATTTTATCTCTGAATCCTCTATTTTGAGCATAAGGGTTACTTACTATAAAGTAGGATTTGCAAAAAATATCTTCCGAGGATACGTTCTTGAGTTTTACAGAGGAAAATGGTCATTAAAGCAATTCATTTGTTTTTTAAGAGCTGATGCTTTGGGAGCATGGCACATAAATGCAAAGGAGTCTCTGTGCTCTGGGAGCTTACAGTCTTGTGTTTCATACTCAGAGTAATGTACCTATTACAGTCAGTTATGTCACCAAAAGCCTATGTTGCATAGGTGGGGCGGGTTCAAGATTTTTACTTCCACGGTTTACTCTCTTATAATTTTTACTAGCTTATGATTAAGCTTTAGAAACAATTATTTCTCCAGTTTTTCAAGCATGGAATCATAGGTAAAGTTTCTATTTAAAATGTTTAAAGAGAGATGCAAGGCTGAGTGCATAGGTTGCATCTTGACAGGGCTTTTATGAAATCAGGGTCTGTTTGGAGTTTAGTTTGGCATATTTAGAAACTTACGTTTCCCTTCATTCAAACTTAATCAGACTAAGAAGTTAATTTGGATAAAACAACTCTGTAATTCAACTCAATGAACAGAGGCTGATTTATAAACCTTGATGTGAATTTGAGAAAAACTGTATAGCTAGTGTAATTAGTACCAGTCACGAGCCTCGGACAATTGTATCTTACTAGGTGTGTAATTTACTCTAGACCCCCTTAAATGATGGGAAGCCTACTTATGAATATAGAATCATGGCATGGGCCTTTATATGTTCATAGAGGATATCCAGAATTTAAGTTTGCTAGGATATAAACTCAATATTAAGGCAGGGATCTTATTTGCTGATGCATCCCAAGAGACGAGAACATAGTAAGCATTCAATAGTTATTTGTTGACTGAGTGACTGAATTAAATTAAGTTTTTTAACTCTTCTGATAATGGGTATTGGTCCTGGTCGTTAGAATCAGTAATCTCTCCTGGACAAAGTGGGAACCCACAATACATTCTTATTCTTATCAGATTGTGCTGGTTCTAGATTTTTTATGGACCCACCCTTCTTTTATGACAGCATCAACTGGGCATGTGACTCTTAGGTTACACAGTATTTATTTTACTCTGATGAAATTTGGGAGCCACCCTGGCCTCTGAAACATTTACAGATCATCTCATAGGGTGATTTTTTCTTTTTCTTAAATCATGTCCCAAGTTCCATGAGGGTTCTTGTTTTACATTTTCCGTGTTACTGACTTTCAGCTCAGGCAGGTAGGGGACAAGTGAATCGTGGTGGTTTATATTTTCAGACACCCAGAGTTCTTCGTGCAGGTGTGGATCTAACCGCTGTCAGGGAGTCCAAAAGCAGCACACTGCATTTTATCCAATGTAAGATCTGAATGCCTTTAACAGACTAAAGCACAGTAGAGATTGGTTGAATACTCATACCTTTGTGAGCATGTGGGAGCTGCAGGGTCAGTCTGGGTGGTTATGCAAGCACAGATTCCCGAGGTTCAGAGAGCTTCTCATTCTTTTTGCCTCCTTTCAGCTCTGCCTTTTAAACTCTGGTTTAACATAGGAAGCTCCCTGTGAGCATGTTACCTATCGACTTTCATATTCTCAGACGCTCTCAGCACCAGAAGCATCTGTGTTCTCTCTGGAGTCTAGGTCACGTCCTTAGGTGGAGGCAAGGTAGGGAGTGGGCAAGGTCATCTAATCCCCATCGCTGGGAATGGGCATGTGAGTCACCGCCCGGAGATTTTCTGTTATGATCTCGGTGCTTCTCACCTGGATACTGGCACCCCTGTTATTCTGGCCTCTGCAAGGGGGCACGGCCCCCTCCGCAGAGACCAAGAGCGACCTTGGTTTTCCGGATTTGTCCTTTATAGCTTCTACGTCTCCTCCCATTTCCTCTCTCTTTTCTCCAACTACCCCAGACTAAGGACCCCCCAGGCACCTCCCTCAGGCCCGCGCCGGGTTTCTCGCACCCTAACTCAGGGCCCAAATTTGGGAGAAGGACTGCATTTCTAAAGCCTGTAGAGGCCAGGGGATGTGGAGTAGCCCCGCCCTCGCGCCGCGCTTGCCCCGCCCCGCCCACACACGTCACGTCCGGCTCGGCCCCTGCCCGCCCTCCGCCCTCCGCTCTCCTCCCGCTCGCCGTTAGGGAGGCTCTGCTCCTCAGCCGCTGCCTCCGTCGCCGCTCCCGCCCCCTCTTCCGCGTCTCCGCCGCCGCCACCGCCGAGGGCATCCGGGGGTCGCTTATCGGGCTGGCCCCGCGCCTCAGCAGTTGCTTCAGCCTCCCGCCAGCGGTTGCCTCAGGAAGAGGCTCGCCGGCCGCGGAGCCGCTCGGGGCCTCAGTTCTCGCCTTCTTTTCGTCGCCGCGGGTCCTGGAGAAGCGGCCGCGGCCGGGGAACGGGGCGTCGTGGTTCCAACGGTAGGAGAACGGGCGGGTACCCGTATCTGCGCATGCGCGGGTCTCCAGACGCCGTGGCCCTTCCCCCTCGGCCGCCCCCCACCGCGGTGTCCACCCGCGCCTGGCTCAACGGCATTGAACATCGGGGAGGTGGGGGTCCTGGACAGTGCCCCGCAGGTGGGGCATTTCGTAGAGATAGCCCCTTTTTCTCTCAAGCGAGAGGTAGTGAAGCCGTGCCCCTAGCTGTTGGGGGGGTGTGGCAGTCTTCGATTTTTCAGCCGCTGCAGTGCGCGTGAGCGGGTGTGCCTTTTCACCTCCTAGCTCCCCCAAAGTAAGAAGGCACAGCAACCCACGCTTGTTTGCAAGCCTCCCTGCACAACGGACCTGAGCCATCTCCCTGCCCACTTCCTTCGTGTTGGGCAGTGAAGGCGATGCAGAAAAAAAGGATTGTGGTTTATTCCTGGCTCAACTGCGCCCCTTTTTAACGTCACGTGAGATGAGTGGTTGCTGACTTCCTTAAATCGCTCAGAGAGTATAGCCAAATTGGGCTGATGTTCTGGGGACTTGCCTAGAATGCACTCTGCATAGGTCAGGCCAGAGAGGGCACAGCATTGAGTTTCAGATGGGGAGCCTCGTTTCCGAGATAAGGTTATAGGAAATTGAATCGGTTGGCAGACCTGCCCAGTGGGAAATTGGTAAACTTTTGTTTGTATAAAATAAAAAACTTGAGTTTTAGAAAGGCAGTTGAAGAATTTCATTCGGTTCCCTATTATGCCGTTTAATCAATGAACAAAGTACCTAAAGTGTTGGACATTTACCTTACTTTCAAGTTGCTGATAATCTAGAAATGATAACTGGAACCACAGTATTGCCGACTGTGTACATTAAATAACTGAAATGCAGTTTTAAACACAGGCATTAAAGGATATTTTTGAATTATTGACTTTCTAGGTTAACGTGAGTCTGTATCATCAACTTTCCTTTTTGTTACCTTGGAATACTTGGCTTGGCTTTCTTGCAGGTACTATATGCATTTAGTTAGTACTTGTTGAATGGAATTGAATGAACTGGTCATTATTTGTGTATCCATCAGGAGCCCCTTCTTTATCTGTGATGCTTTTAAAATTAGGGCACTGTTTTCTCTAGTTTGTGTTACCAATTAGGGATCTGTGACACAGCTTAAATCCTTGAAAAGATATAAAAAGGCATGTCATAGTGTCATAAAATTCTTCATTGGGTGAAGTAAATGTTTCAGTGTTTTTTTTTTGTTGTTTTGTTTTAGAATGCCATTGTTTTAGGATGGAGAAAATGGCTGAAAGGAATGCATTGCAACTTGTCAATTTTTCTCTACCAGTAAAATGACAAATACTTTTATCATATATGAATAATCTCAGTCTGTGTATGGCTTCCTTCTTCACTGTACACTATAATATTTGGGAAATAATAGCATAAATTGCTGTAGCTATACTTTGAAAAAAATTGTGTTAATATACATAACAAAATTTATAATTTAAACCATTTTTATGTGTGCAGTTCAGTGGCATTAAGTACATTCACATTGTTGTGCAGTCATGATCACTATCTATTTCCAGAACTTTTTCATTATCCCAAACAGAATCTCTTCAGACAATAATTCTACATTCCCCCCCTCTCCCTCTCCCAGTCCCTGATAACTTCTATTCTGCTTTCTCTATAATTTGCCCATTCTGGGTGCCTCATATAAGTAGAATCATATAACATTTGTCCTTTTATGTCTGGCTTATTTCATTTAGCTTGTTTTCAAGGTTCATCCATGTTGTAGTGTGCATCAAAAAAATTTTTTTAAGGCTGAATAATATATTCCATTGTGTTTATGCATTTTGTTTATGCATTCATCTGTTGATGGATGTTTGAATTGTTACCACCTTTTGCCTTTCGTGAAGCCCGAAGTAATGCTTCACATAGTAATGCTGCTATGAGCATTGGTGTACAAGTGTCTGTTTGAGTCCCTGCTTTTGATTGATTCTTTTGGTTATATATGTAGGAATGGATTTGGGATATATACCTAGGAGTACAGTTCACCCTCAAACAACATGTGTTTGAAGCTCAAGCCCACTATACACTGATTTTTTTTAATAAATACTTTGTATTTTCTCTTCCTAATGATTTTCTTAGTAACATTTTCTATCCTGTAGCTTATTTTATTGTAAGAATACAGTATATAACACATGTAACATGTATGTTATTGGTAAGGCTTTTGGTTAACAGTACTATTAGTAACGTTTTTGGGAGTCAAAAGTTATATGTGGCTTTTCAACTGCTCAGGCGTCAGCACCTCTAGCTTTGAGTAGTTCAAGTGTCAACTTCATATACCTTGGCTTAATACTGAATCATATGGTTATTCTATGTTTAATTTTTTGAGGAACATCCAAACTGTTTTGCAGGCCTGCTGCATCTTTTACATTCCCATTTAGCAGTGCACAAGGGTTCTGATTTCTCCACATTATCTCCTCCTCTCCAGCCATTGTTACTATCCCTTTTCGTTGATTGGTTGGTTGGTTGGTTTAGTAATAGCCATACTAATGGGGCCAACTGGTATCCTTGTGATTTTGATTTGCATGTCCTTTAGAGATAGTGATGTTGAACATCTTTTCGTTTCTATCTTCTTTGGAAAAATTGTCTCTTCAAGCCCTTTGTTCATTTTTGAATTGGTTTTTCTTTTTTGTTGAGTTACTTTAAAAAAAGTATTTAAAAATAACTTTCTGAAGTTATTTTGTACTTGATTAAATCTTATTAAATCTGAAAACCTTTCTGGTTCTTCCCTTCCCCCCTCCTTTAACTCCTCTCCCCGCCCCCCACTTCTACCCCTGACCTATAGACGTTGCTGTTTCCCCTTAAGAACTGGATCTCTGAAGGTGAGGTATCTCCTCCCACATGCTCAGGGCGAGCACCCCCAGAGCCTGGCGCACCCGGGGTATGGTCCGTGGCTCCACCTGGGGCACAAACCCAGGACCTTCTGTGTGTAAAGCAGATGTGCTAACCGCTACACTATGGAGCCACGCTCCCCTTCTGGTTCTTAAAATGAATGAAATATCTGTACTGAAATTTTAGAAAATTTTTGTTCTGTAGATGAATAAACAGCAAAGAGACTGATTTTATATTTGAAAGAGGTTTCCAGTTATTTAGTAAGACACTAAATTTAGATCTCATCTAGATATATATTAGTACCAAGGACTTATTTCCATCACTTCACTATTACAAAGGTGCACCCATTAAGTGAAGACCCTTTCCTCAGCAGTGAGTAAGATTACTGTTCCTGAACTTTTCTTTGTTTATAAAGTGTTTTGTTAATATGGCTAGGAGCAGAGGAGTGGGTTACTTGATGAACTTGACCTGAGTCAGTGTTCCGCAAGTGAGGCAGTAGGTTAATATGTGAATAGGTTCACTTTGAGGATTTATGAAGACCTGACTTTGACTGTAAATGAAAATAATGAAGGCTATTTGGAATGGAATGTAGTAAAGGCAGTTTTAATGCACCAACTCATAATCACATAGTAAACTAAATATATATTAGTAGTAATGGATTTTAAGGGTAACTTATTATCAGATGATTTATGCAGGCATCATATATTTATTTATATCCTTTTAAATGTCAGAAATAAATCAAGAAGCAAAACCCAAGCAATCACTTGATGATGCTTACATAACTCTGTAAATTTACATCATTGAATTGTGCACTTGAAATGAGTGAATTTTATGGTATGCAAATTATACCTTAATTAAAGTCTTTAAAAAAAAAAGCAGTAACCCACCACTGGAATTCAAGGAGCTTGTTATTATATTTTCTTGGGAGCAACAGACATTAAACACAGAAAGGAATCTGTAATAAAACTTGTGATGAATGTTTTGGAGCCAAGAAATGATATGCCCTGAGAAGATACTAACAGGGGAGAACATTAGATTGAGTTAGAGATAGCCCCTTTAAGAATGGGGCTCAGTGAGAGCGGAGGATGAGTAGGAGAAGGTAGGAAAGAGTGTTTTAGGTAGATGAACCAGCATGTATAAAGTCTTAGGTTGAGGAAAATGCAGTGGGTTGACAAGATAATTTAATGAAATTTACTGGATTTCTATTAGAGAAAGAAATAACCCACATCTTTTCTGTCAGGTTATTATCTAGCTCTAGTGTATATATATTTTTCCTTGTGTATATGGTGAATAATAATTCTTACCTCTTTATTTTTAAACAAGTTTCAGAGAGACATCTGTCATGTTTCTATTATTGCCTTTTCCAGAAATAGAAAAATAGAAAAAATTGAGTTATTTTCTTATTCTTAAAATATTTATTTTTGCTTTAGTGTATCAAGCTACTGTTTCGTACAGTTGAAAAGTAAAAATCAAACCAAAAACCACTTGTTCAATGACATAGGAGGGAGGGCACAGAGAGGTGCTTTGTGGTCCTAATTTGGAACAAGTACCAGTCACAGTGGATTACAAATTTCGGGAGGCAAAGGAGCTCAAATTTAGGATCAGATAAGAGAATTTTTATAGGGGAAGCAGACCATTTATGATTGGCTATAGAATCACTTGAAACTAATAATTTCAAGATAATTTTTTTCTTTTAAAGAGTAGTCTAGTGTTTGAATAATGATTTTTGCTTAGTAAGTACAAAATACTTAAGTGTTTTATGAATTACCTTCTGTGTGGCTTCATACATTTCAGTGAAATTTTAAACAAAATTTTCAGTGATGATCGTAGTCATTGCCTGGAAGAACATGTACCTAAATGAAAACAGAGTTAAAGTTCTAGTCACTAGTTCAGTGATTTTGAACCAGTTTCTTCAGCTCTCTGAGATTATTTTTTTGTTTCTCTTCTGAGAAAGGGAATTATCTGCCCTGCTTATCTCACAGGGGAGGTTGTAAGGACCCAACTGGGTAATGAGCTGAAAAGTACACCGAAATGATCGCATCAGTTCAGATACTGGAATTCTGTTGTTTAACGTTCACAACTGGAGAAACAAAGATGAAGTGAATTTTTTTTGCTCTCAAAGTTCAGACTAGTGGAGAAGACATATTAAAATAAGTATAGTCAGTGCTTTTTTGTTGTTCATGTTCTAGCTGCCTGCCCTCTTTTTTTTCCAGAGTAGTTTTTATACCAATTTGTGCAGAAAAGAAATGTTCTGACTTCAAGAAATCCATTTGGCTAGAGCAAGCTGTAGAATTACCCTTATTACCCCTTACAGAAAAAAATGAAGTGTATTGTAGATTTGTATTAATGAGCAATAAGAACAGATAAGCTAATCTTAAGACCTTACTCATTAGTCTAAGGTAGGCCCTGAATGTGCATGCTTTCAATGGAGAAGAGATTACTAGAATGGAGGAGTCTTGAAGAGTCAAAATTGAGATTATATGCACACGCATACCTGACTAGAAGATATTCACTGTTATGCATATATGCTTTCTCAGATATTTTGTTACCTTCTAAATCATAGTTCCTTTTTTTAAGGCTCAGTCATTGTGCTAATATTTAGTGGGAAGATCTAATATAGCATATATTCACTTTGACTTAATAGAAAATCATGCTAAATTAATAGACCAGTTACATCGAAGTAAATACGGGGAAAGGGAACCTGTTGGGAGTCATTTTACTGTGGTACTTTACAGGCTTACCCTTTAATCAGGAGACAAGCATTTAAAGTGTCACCTTTCTTCATACTTTCATAAGTAGGATCAAACATACCTCTTTCACTCTTTCCTGTTTTTTTATGTACTGATATGCCTGACATATCTCAAAAGGTTATCCTTTGATGAAATTTCTTTATCTAATCTTGGAGACTAACTCCAAGTACCTCATGATTTCCTTGGATTTTTCAATCAGAATCGTGGCTAGTTTCTAAGTAAATGTGAGAGTAACTCCTTTGCCCTTGTATTACTGTTCATTTTAATGTTCTGATTTCTTAAGACTTAAGTAGCTTTTATTGGAAAGTTTCACAGTTAGGTCCAGTGACACATTCAGGCATCACCATTTATAAATTGTGAAGTTTAGCTGAGTGACTGGAGGCTCACAGTACATGTAAAAGGGAGAATAGTGCCTGCTTCACAGCATTATTCTGTGTATGAGAAATAACTTGTAAAATGCTTATAGGTATTCCATAAATGATAGTTGCTTTCCTTTTATGATTTGGTATTTGGTTAATGCTGGAAGTAGATATGGCAGCTTTTAATCACTTAAGCAGATGCCCCATCTTGTTAATCTTCGAACAGCCAGTATCATTTCCTTTCAAATAGCCAGCATCATTTCCTTCTCATTTATGTCTTTATTCATCATTTATTTAAGAATTCAATTATGTGTTAGGCATCGTATGAGACCTTTGGTGATACAAAGATGAAATGACAGGGTTTTGCCTTCAAAGATTCTCTTTATTGATAGACAGACATACTTTTAAGTTGTATGGAATAATTGCTGAAAAGGTAAGAGGTACATTAGGAGCAAAGGAGAACTCTGCCTCTGGAATTCTCAGGGTAGGTTTAACAGAGGAAGTTTGAGTTGAGACTTGAAGATCACTAGAAGTTTGGTGAACAAAATGAGGTTGGTCATGGTGTTGAGTTAGGGCTCCAGGCACAGAAAACGGTGTGAAGCCTGAGAGGAGTGGACTGTGAACTTCAAGTAGTTAAGTATTGATGGAGAGTAGAGTCATGTGGAGGAGTGGATGGCAGGAAAGGAGATTTTACTGGTAGCTGAAGTAATTGTAGGCTATACAGTGGAGTTTAGAGTTTATCCTGTGTGCCAGAGATTCTTAAAATTGTGTGTTATAATCATGTGAAGAGCTTATTAAACATACAGAGGCCTAGTCCAGGCTCTCATGGATGCTGAATTGGGGTTGTAGCTTTGTATTCTGTATACTGAACAAACCCTTTCCATCCCCAGATGAAGTTGGATTACCAGTGCTCTGGGTCACTGGTCTCAAAAGCGAGGTGCTGGCACTTTGGATGGGCAGATGACCTATTATATAGTGTGTGTGTGTGTGTGTGTGTGTGTGTGTGTGTGTGTGTAGTATTAAAATTTGTTTATTTTTAATCATAAAATGTTATTTTTATGCATATCTTATGTGCATAATATACTAGTATATTTTTCACTACTCTGCTTTAGAAATATACATACATATACGAGGGCTGTGCTCGTAATTTTTTCCTGCTTAAAAAATTTGGAGTCCAAGGCTCTAGACAGGAAAAAACAATTGAGGAATTTTGTTTGGGGAAATTCAGGTTAGGTTTTAGTATAGAGATCTGTGAGGAAAATAGATGAGAGGGCTTAGTCATGGAAGATTTTAACCCCCCCCCTCCAACTTCATTACTTTTGTCTTGATTTGAATAGCTTGAAATTCTGGTTGAAGGTATAAAATAATTGACTGTGGCCATTAAACCCTTTTGAGAGTTTGTGAAAATTAGCCAGGCTATTTACCAATAGATTATCTCTAGGGGCAACCAGTTTTTGCCTGAATGCTTTGAATAAGAGAGGAATGATGAGCTGTCTCTCGAGGTGAAATGTTTTATATTTAGTGAATTGCAGTCTCTGAAATATATGTGCTATATCTAGTACCACAATTTTATAAGTATAGTACCACAAAATATGCTTGATTCCATTGTTCGTTGTAGTTTCGCAGAATCACCATGGAGGAGGATTGTCCCCTCAAGTACAGTGTTGAGGTGCACACAGATGAACAGATCCTTAGGCATAGGGATAATCAGTTGCAAGAAATCCTTTATACTTTTTTTTTTTTTTTAAGGCAAAGATGTTCCTAAACTTTTGAGTGTTAGATCACTCCTTAAAAACTTTTTAGTCCTGAATTCTTAGTTATACTTTGATAAATTACTTAAGGGCAAAGTCTATATGAATTTAATAATAGATCTAAATAACTTTGTTTTTCTTATCTAGTAAGCATCTATGAACACTTGACAGATAAGTTTTATGTGCTGTTGAGACATGTTCAGCCTTTTTGTTTTCTTGGTGTACTGTTAAGGATCTCAGACACATCAATGCCTTGTCAGTTTCTCAGGCTAGGAAGGAACCACTAATTTAGCATATTGGCAACTTTTGCAGTACCATCCTTGTTCAGTTAAAATGAAAGAGGTGCCTTTTCCTTTGCTATGGTGAACTGTTTAGAGCTCACCAATGAGAAGCTGAATGTATGGAGCAGAGGTACATTTATTTTTCTTAAGCTTTGGTTCATTGACTTAGACATAGCAATTGTGTGCAAACTTAAATCTCTGTTCCCAAATATTTTTATTCTGCCATTGGTTGAATCCACAGGTTCAGAACCCACAGATACAGAGAGCCGACTGTATATAGATCCTTTAGAGAGGTTAACATTCAGGGACAAGATGTTTAATGAAGTTACATTAAAAGTCAGGTTGATACTCTCATGACGTAAGAAAAGGGGGATTTGTTTGACATACAATTAATGAAGACTCATTGGAAGAGTCTGTCAGAGGCAGATTTTGTGCATCATTAAGATGGCTACTCAATGTTTGGTGTTTAGGCCTGCAATGGTTGGTACTGAGCATGTACAGACTTTTTTTTCCTTGTCATTATTCCCTAAACAATACAGTATAATAACTATATATACAGCATTTGCATTGTATTAGGTATAATACATTTTCTAGAGATGATTTAAAGTATATGGGAGGAGGGAGGATGCACATAGGTTATATGCAAATATTATGCCCTTTTATATAAGGTACTTGAGCATCCTTGGATTTGGTATCTGAGCTGGATGGGTTGTGTCCTATGGTTATAACTGAGCGGGGATGACTGACTTTGAAGTTGTTTTTCAGATGAATAGACTACATGTTTTAGCAAGCATATGAGGATGTTTTAGAAGTAATCATCTACTGAAGATTTGTCGTAGGAATGTGGTTTTCCTTCCCCTCAGTTTTTAATGTTCCTCCTAGAAGTACATGTCACTAATAAGACTTTAAAAGACTACAGTGAATGATAATACTCTCTTGCTTACCTGAACCGTGAACCCTCATAAGCAGAATGCTGCAGTGTAGTTTACTGAACTTATTAAAAGTTTTTAAAAATAGATTATGAGAATTCACAGAGGATGATGAGACTACTAGAATTTACAGAAGATTAAACACATTGCCAAACAGGTTTTCCCCTTCCTCCCCTCTCTCTCCAGCCTGCTTGCTAGTCTTTTAACATTGTTCAAAAAAGAGAAAGAATGGAAACTGATTCTCTGTGTATTACATGCATGTGTTATCTCATTTAAACTTAACAGGTGTATAGGTATTATTTTCTATTAGGAAACCTAGGCTTAGAGACATGGAAGTTGTTCAGGGTCACATCTATAGAATAGTAAAGTTGATACTTGACTGCACGCCCTTCTGGGTCTGTTAACTGATCTTTTCCAACATGTACTATTTGCCTCTTTGAATTGGAAAGCTCAGACAACTAGTTCTTGCTAATATAATGTTTGTTGTATACAAAGAAAAGAATAAAATGAAGTTAAGTGCAGTTCCAAGCTTTTAAAATCATATCTTCTATTTTTTCATCTGAAAGTGTTTCCATGTTTAGTTCTGAGTGTAGACGGATGGAATGAAACTGGGTGGGGTATGTATGTATGCAAATGAGGGCTCCATTGAGGAAAATGGATTATTTGAATGTTGTAATCCATGAAGATGTGT
Source organism: Eidolon dupreanum (assembly GCA_028627145.1). NCBI lineage: Eukaryota > Metazoa > Chordata > Mammalia > Chiroptera > Pteropodidae > Eidolon > Eidolon dupreanum. The sequence continues at coordinate 25,858,380 of CM053515.1, forward strand.
ACTGTCAAAGATTCTCCTGTGCCATTCCTTTACATTATTTTTAGCAGAATGATCTTACCTTGGTTAGCTATCATAATTTGAAACTTTGCGCAAGATTTTGCCTCTAACTCACGGATTTTTTTAGGGAGAAGAATGCTTTTCAGTATAGGCACCTTCCTAAATGAACCTCACTAATTCTAGTCTCTTCTCACAGTTAAAGATGTGGGAAACTAAAAGTTTTTTTTTTCTTTTCCCTTCTTCTAGATTAACTGCTGAAGTACTGATCGAGTTCTGTGTTTCTTCAATGAGGAACTACAGGCTGATCTTCTGCCATAATCTCAAACAGCCATAAATGACAAAAGAATGTTTGCTCAGTGAGGGTAGCTGGTGCAGAGTCCATTTTTTAAACTTAAGTGTTTAAGTACTCAAAGGTAAGTTTTCAAAATGGTAACTATCCCATGCTATATAAATTCACAGAGATTTTTTAGTTTACTTCCTGTTACTACTATTTTATCGTTACTAATGAGGTTTTAGTCATTAGTTGGCATTAGATGTGTTGAAGAATGAATCCTGCTAGTCTAAAACTATTTAAAAATTTATGGCATTTTGCTGTCCCTAAGTTAATTTCTACTGTTTCTATGAGTTGGATGGATTTGTTTCCCAGTCATGTTGTGACATTCTTGATCCAGTGGATACATCTATTCCAAATATGGACCTTATTTTTTATAAACTTAAAAATATTGAGCAGGTCAGTATTTTTGCTCTTTTCTCTTTCTTGTGGTGCAAAAGGAATTGTTTTTCTGGGGTGATGAAAAAAGCTCAGTTTGTGTCATTTTGTTCATTATCAACTTTTGGGAAGGTTTCTCTTTTTAAAAAATACTCCTTTCTCACATAAAGTAATAATATGTTTATTTTAGAAAACAAAATTTTCTTGGGATTACTTGGTTTTCGAGGCTTTAGATATTGGAAACTTTGTTTTTTTTCCCACTGCTTTATAATTCTGACAGAGTTAAGACAGATAACTTATTTCTTCTTAACTAGACTGGGTGTGGAGCTTTTTGTTTTGAGTAATTATAAAACGGTTGATAAAAGAACATTCTCATTGAAAGCTGATGTCTAGAACTGAAAAATTTCCTTTGTTTATAAAAACATTATGTCTGTTCTGTCCTATAGAAATAAGAACTGGTTAACTTTGTCCCTATTAGCCCATTGTTTATAAAAAGTGATTATTAGGCTATCACTATGTAAAAAGTGATTTTTTCCTGTTTGGGTGCTAATGAATGGAGGGACTAGATGAGCTTCATATAGCAGAGTCCAGAAATGATTAGATTTGGCTTTTTACCTGTGTCATTAATAGCTTTGTCAGTAAAGGCCCTCTGGGAGCCAGATTTGTTCCTTAATTTGTCTTGGGGCATTAATTTCCTTTGGTAAGTTAAATGATCAATTTTGCCCTTGTTTGATAAGTATGCCAATGTTAAAGGGAGTATTTAAAACTAACCCTATGTAGTAGGGAAAATGCTTAGATGATTGTATTGAGCTTTATTTGTAGAACACATTATGGGCCTATATTTAATAGAACACGCTGAGGTAAAGCCTTTTTCTTTAATGTATATTAGTCATATTGCCTACCTGTTAATCAGTATAGTCTTTTTTGTTGTTGTTTTTCATTTGGCAGAAAAGACAGCTTTGATTTCTGGCTGCAAAAAAGATATGAGGAAGAGCTCCTCCCCTTCCTTGAGTAACTGCAACTCCGTTCTTGCTAACAAAATATTTGGAATTCCACTTGATGAGCTGCAGCAGGGAGGACATCCAGACAATGAGGTTCCGTTCATAGTCCGCCACGTTGTGGACTATATTGAGGAACATGGTATACATTTCCTTACTTTGAGGGCTGGCCTTTGTTTTAATAAACACAACTTACTCCTTTTTGACTGTGGATTTTTTTTTTAATATATACATATAGAAAGTCAAAAATATAGTGAGAAAAAAATAATAGAAATTCTTTTTACATTTTAGTGTTTTATACTTAGAAATGCCCAGCCTAGAGCATTTTTTAGTGACGGGGAGGGGGTAATAGGAATATTTTTAATTGATCATAGGGGATGGGATAAAATAGAATCTCTCTCAGGACAGAGTTAATATGTTTCTAGATGTCTAATTTAAAGGTGTTTAGCCTAATCAGCGGAGCCAAGAATGGCTTTTCAAAAGTATGAATATTTTAAGTTAATTAGAGAATAAACATATGGCCAAGTAGTTGAGATTGAAGCTTAATTAATTTTTGTCTTAAACTAATATAGGAGGTCTGGAGCAACAAGGACTTTTTCAAGTCAATGGAAATGCTGAGACAGTGGAGTGGCTTCGGCAGAGATATGACAGTGGAGAAGAGGTGGATTTGGTTAAGGAAGCAGATGTTCCCTCTGCTATTAGCCTCCTTAGGTTTTTTCTTCAAGAACTTCCTGAACCTGTTATCCCTGGCAGTTTGCATATTCACTTGATGCAGCTTTCTCAAGGTAACAAAATTTGATTCTTAACAATTTTGTTTAACGTTAATTCCAAAGTCTTTATCTTTTAGGAATCTTGACATGTAAATGGTAATTATAGTAGTTTTAAGATTAATTTCTTATGTTCCTGTTTGGAGACAAGCTTTTTGCGGTTGTATGACTAATCGAGGGAATGGCAACTTCTCAGATTCTTGTAGTACTGTTTACTTTTTATAATTGGTTTTAGTAAGCCTACAATACAGGGTGAGAAGGAGGAAGGACAGGACACAAGAATAAGGAGTAGGGGGATAGGGAAAAAGAAAAAACATATAATATTGCTTTTAAGATCATGGAGGGAACATGGTGGTATGTGTGGCAGAAAGTGTGATAAAAGCCAGTGTTGTTGCTTAGTGGTGATGTTGTTATAGGATATTTATCCCTGATTTGATAGAACTTCCTAGATAAAAACCAGAAGACAATTTAGATTCTAGGTTTAAAACATACCTAAAACTTGTCCTTAGACATTTGCCTGAGGAAAATAAAATATCAAATTGGACATCAACCTCTAAACTAAATAAAGAAAAAAAATTTGTCTTGTTGGTTTAGTGGTTTTTTTTTTGGTAATTAAAAGTAAGGCTTAGCTGGAGTGGAATAAGAGGCAAGAAAAGTAAAGGTGATAGAGGTAGGCAAAAAGGTAAAAGAAACAAGTTGCAAAGAAATGCTTCTGTTTCTGGAGCCAGTGGTATTCATGTGTAGGTAATGGAGTGACACATTTTATTATCCAGGAAACTTTATAATAAAGTCAGCATGTAATACTATATATTTCTTGAATTTTAAAATTTTTTTTCTGGCTTTTTTATTATGACATCTCTTTAACTTTTTGAATTGGGGCTTCTAGAGAAATTCTATGGCATTAAGAAATTATAACTACTTCCTTAATGCCTGTTACTGTCATAGTGGGACATTTTATGTTATCTTTGTATGTACCCTTAAGCAGTATGCAGTCATAAAAGGTGGATTTCCTATTGGGAGTATCTATCCATTGTACTACTTAAATTTTAAACACCTTTGAGCTTAAATCAGTGGATATCTCTGATGTATAAAGCTCAATACAGTGATAGTTTATGACCCTTTTACATATTTTTTTTTCTGTACAGCTAGATGATAGGGCTTATTTTGAACTTGTTAAAAATGGTTAGCTGATACAGTTTCGTTCTTTTACTGTGCCACTTGGCTCAAAAGATAGGTTTCAAAATGAAGTGTCATCAATAATGTCACCTTTTTTCAAAGTGTAGCTTTATTTTTTCTCCCAACAAAAATATTACATTTTTTGTTTTGAATGTCTGAATTTATTTCTTCCTGGTAGAGGCTTTTTCAAATGTTTATATTAAGTCACCTAATAAGCATTTTGTATACATTAAATATGTAATGAAACTGATGAATTAGAGTTTTTTGAGCTCTTTTTTGACTTTAGAGGCATTCTATTTGTTCTATAGTGATAGGGTTCTATGTTCCCTGTGTTAGCTGAATTGTATACAAGTCTTTAAAGTTCCAAGAATCACATAATATTTCAGTCTTGAATTAAAATTCAGAAGTTGTTTTGTCACTAGGATTGTCATTTTGATTGGTATTCATTTAAAAGTATGACAGCATCATGCACTATGTTATCATTCTTGGAATTACAATATGCATCTGACTAATTATTCTTATTTTAACATTCACTTTTGAAGGAATTTAAAGTGTGCACAAACGCTTGTGGCCCATAAGTCCTTCATGTTATAATATGAGAAATCCACTATTCCCATCAATTTCCCACTTTATAACCATTAACATTTGTTTGTATGCATACACACACCCACACACACCAGTATTTTAATAGGTATGCAGATAGTTGTGGCAGTACTTGAGGTGATGTTTGCATTTTTGTTGTAATATAATCTATTTTATTGTGTTTATCCTTTCACCATTCTTTTTGAAAGGTCTAGGTCTCTGGACTAAGATTCCTCTCTCTATTTGTTGTAGATAAATATCATGGTAATAGTTTAATTAACATTCACAAATACATGAGAATATTGCTTTTAAGATCATGGAGGGAGGAGCATTGTTGAAGTTGAATTTTTATTAAGTGTTTTTAAAAAGTAGTTTTCATTTTCTGTGGTAGCAGGACACTGCAGCATGGCATTTCTGATGTGATTAGATCCTTTGTTTAAACCAGGATTTCACAATTTTGGCACTGTTGATATTTTGGGCTGGATAATTCTATATTACAGGGAGCTGTCCTGTGAACTGTAACATGTTTAGCAGGGCCCCTTGCCTCTACCCACCAGATGCCACTGGCACCCGTTTCTCCTAGGTTTTGACAACCATTCCGTTGATTGTCAAATGTTGTCAACCACTGGTCTAGACCATGGTGGTTTGTCCAACTACTTATACGTTATGTTTTGGTAGAAAATACAGTTCCCAGTTTTGTGAACGATGCTTGAAAGAATTGCTAGTCAGGGAAAACCTCTCTGATAGATACACATATTTTTCCAGGATATAATTTAACTGGGAAGTAGACTCAAAAGGAAAGAAATTTAAGCAGATGTGTAATATACATATACACACACATATATACAAAAACATTGTGTATATATATGTACAAATATATATTTATTGCTTCTCTGCCTCATTTGAAGACTTTAGAAGCAGCCTGATAGGTATAAATATTTTTGTGTGGTAGAAATGTGCACAAACAAAAGTAGAGCAACTGGACTGTATTTCAGGTAAAAACAGCATTGCTCACAATCTTACCATTCCATCAGCTAAGTCAGCTAATATTTATCAAACACCTGCTATATGGTAGGCACTATTCTAGATTCTGGGAATGCAGCAATGAACAAAACTGGATAAAAATGTCTGCTGTCATAGAGCTAAAACTCTAAAGGGCATAAGGGGAGAGAGAAGAGAAATAGCTAGTGAATAAAAATAAATATATGGGTATGTTAGGTGATAAGTGCTACAGAACTAGACAAGATGTTATGTAGACTTTGTTAGTGTTGTTATAGTCATCATATTGATAATGTTAATTACTTACATGTATTTTTTCAGTTGATATATATGATTTTCTTAAATAATCCTTTTCTACTAAATGCTTAGGTTAAAATTTTCCACCAGTTTAATATGACATAGTTTAAAAAACAATCCTAGTACTGTTCCATCCAATTACAAAATCAAAGTACGTGTTGTGTTTGAATGGATACAGTTGTAGTATTACAAAAAATAGAATTGTTATTGGTTGCATTTTAAATTTTAAGTAAAACTCATGTGACTATAGACTTTCTGATAAACTTCTTAGATGTGTGATTTTTTTCCTGAGCAAATGGTTACATTTAATATGTGGTTATCCATATGTGAAACATTTTACTTCTGTGGACACAGAAACCAAATCCCAAAAGGACAGACTAGATGCAGGAAAAGCGGGGGAGATCCTACTTGTTTGTGCCAATAAGCCTGCTCAAAATTATCATTACAATTAAAAAAAAAAAAACAAACATCAAAACCAACAACAAAAAAATACCTTTAAATCAATGGCTAAACAGGTGGTCAATGTCCTCAGTGACCAAACCTCACATACCTTGCAGAAGACTGGCTTGAAAATCTCTGAGCAGTAAGATTACTGCAGCTTTCCTTAAAACATAAATACAGAAAAGTTTTCACTTCTTTGACAAATATTTAAATGAGTGCCTTCTATATGCATTTTGTCAAAGTAAGATTTTCAGATTTTAAGAGGGTATTTTTTCTCCAATTTTTCAGAAGAATTACATATATCAACTTTATTTGCAGTTACTTAATTCCTTGCCAGCTTAAGAGCAAGCTATTATTGAAAATGAAGATGTTAAATAGGTATGCTCAGTTTAAAATATTCTAACTGGTCATCTATGTCAGGTCATGGGTTCCAATTTGGGGTTTATGAAACAGCCATATCAATAGTGAGTCTGTATTATGGATCAGAAGATAGAGTAGAGCCTACCATGGAAAATAAAGACAAAGTCCCATTAAAAAATATTTCCTGTGTTCTAATGTTGCTCGTTCTAGTAGTTAGGAATAGAGCAGTGAACAAAATGGACAAAACTCCACCATCCAAAGGTAACCATTTTGTTAACATTTGGATTAAATGTGTTCCAGATAGACATTTTTGTAATACATATGTATGTATATACAATTTTACAAAATAGGTTTCTCTTCAGGTTATTTTGCTGTCTTTTTGCCATATTCAACACCTAGTCACATATCTTTTAATGCCAAAACCTGGCTCTACATAACTTTTAATGCTGCATGGTATTCTATTTAATTCTGTCATTTCCAAATTTGTATATGCAAAACAATGCTATGGTGACTATTCCTATAAATACATTCTTATTTCATTAATCTTATTAGGATAAGAAATAGAAGAATTGCTCTAACAAAGGTATGCACATTTTAAGTTTTGGTACACATTGCCAAATTACAGGAGGGGAAATTTAACAAATTGACAAAAGATAAAGCAAACGTGTGATACTTTGCAGAACTGTCTAATGTGACATAACCTACTATCAAGAATTTTTTTACCAAGTATTAATTTTTAAATTAATTTTAAGAACTTGAAGAAACATATAAAATGAAAAAAAAAGTTGGGTTTTACTTTTGAAGTAATAAATTACTTCATTTTGAGGGTACCTCTGAGAAATTACCTTTTCTAAGTGGGGCCCTCACCAATTAATGGGGTTGATACAGGCCTAGTTTCTGTTAATGAAAATTCATTGACATGATAAACAGAGGGCCTAGATTCTGCTAGTTGAAAATTACTTGCATAACAGAAACCAACACCTTCTTAGAGGAGAAAGGCAAATGTGAAGGAGAATGCCTTTTTATTTATTTCTACAGATATTGCTGAAGTTAATTGTTTTCAGGAAATCAGGGGAAGAAAAAAGTCACTCTTAACACTTTTCCTTCCTTATTTTCTCATTCATCAAGTGGAAAAGTATCACTGATATTATTAGAAGGTTAAATTGTTTCTCTTTGTTGCTTATTAGTAGTTTATGTTGACTGATATTGGCCAGTGCATTTCAACTTTAATTAGTTGACACTGATTTGGAAATACAGGTACAGTCATGCAAGAGACAGTATGATGAGAGTTTAAAAAATAAATTAGAGAATTGGGCCAATGAGTAATAGATGAGGAAAACATTCTCTAGCAATTGAGGAGTTGAGTTTCTTCTCTCTAACTCTAATCTTCCATTTAAGTGAAATGCAAATCCCTAAGGCATTTGGCCCCTAGTAGAGGAAGTGAAGTTTTGAATTGTAGTAAAAAGGTAATGTGGGTGAAGTAATATTAACCTGGCAAAATATCTGAGCTTTGCTTTTACTTTGTTAAGAAAAAAAAAACAAAAAACCTTTCATTATGTTTTATAGATTATAATAACGAAGATGAATTTGGAAGAAAGTTGAGGTTCCTCTTGCAACAGCTTCCACCTGTTAATTACAGTTTGTTAAAGTTTCTGTGTAGATTTTTAGCCAATGTAGCATCACATCATGAAGAAATTTGGTCTGCAAACTCTTTGGCTGCTGTCTTTGGGCCAGATGTCTTCCAGTAAGTTTTTATCATAAATTTATTTTAATTAAAAAAACTGAATTTGTGAAATAGAATTGTTACTTCTCACAAGGATCATGGGTTGCTTGATGAACCGTTATTTTTTATTCTAGATCTGGTTGATCGTCTTAGCATTTTTCGAAGGGTACAAATTAGGTAGGCTTTATAGATGGGAAAACTGAGGCATAGAATGATGACATACATTGCTCAGGTTTTTAAAGTGACTCATTGGTTATCTTCTAGCTTTAACTGTGATTGCTTTAAGAACTATCAATTCAATTTGGACTTTTATTAGCATTTACACAGATGTGGAAGATCTGAAAGAGCAAGAAATAGTGAGCAGGATAATGGCTGGACTTCTGGAAAATTACTATGAGTTTTTTGAGAATGAAGAGGAAGATTTTTCATCTAATGATTTGAGTTCGATTACTGAACAGGTGAGAATATTTTAAATATTCTACTTGGAGAGAGAATTAAAAAATGTATGCTCTTAGGGCTTGGCACAAACTTTGGTGGAATTTTTAAGTACTAAAGCTGGAAGAAATTCTCTTGGTTATTATGTTATGATCTATATCCATGTAGTATATGAATGTGGTATTTTTTCTGAGCAATTTTTTGTCCTCAAATTCGGTTATATGGGAGAAGCATTGAACCAGAGTAAATGATAGAGATTTTGTGGGTTTCTTTGTTTTTTGTTTTTTTTTTCTTTTAATGTAAGCATTGTCTATTTTGTAAGAATAGTGTTTTGTTGTATTTTTATTTTTATTTTTTATTTTTTGCAAAGAAACTGCTAGCATAGAGGAATGAAGGCAAAGGGTGAGAAATAAAAGGTAGAGGGAAAGATTCAGTACAAAGTTAATGCAAACTCTTAAAGTTTTTCTTGATGAAAGTAGCAAGTCAGTTTAGCAGTGTAGTTATTGTCATTAATAGGAAGCATCAGAAGAGTAGCAGTTTAGCCTGAAGATAATTTTTTAACCCTTCTGACTCTTGATTATTAAAATCTATTTCTCAGGCTACATTATATTTTGTTATTACTACTATGTCTTAATGGTTGAGATTGTACAAGTATCCTAGTGACTTTCTCCTTTATGAAATGAGAATATTGACTCTAATTGCAATTTATTGTAAAGGCACATTAATCCAGATTTAGGTTTAGAATTTGTGATTTAGATACATGTAGAGGTTTTTCTTTTGCATTTCAGTGAAATGATTTGTCAAGCAAACTTTTATTAGGTTAAAACCTATGGAGTTTTTTATATTTTAGGCATGAGGTAGTGGGGCTGTTACTTTTTTTTAATGAATAATAATTCACCTGGTTAAAAAAAGTAAATAAAATATACAATAAAATAGCTTGCTCTTACCCATACTCACTCCCTCCCCCATTAGTTTTTTATGTTTTTTTTTTCCAATTTCTTTATGTAAATATAAATATTGCTTTATAGTTTTTAAATAGAAAAATAGCATACCACCTGTATTGTTCTGCACCGTTCTGTATTTTTTTTTTTTAAATCAGTTAACAGTATATCATAATTATCTTATTGGAATGTAGAGAATATAGCCTTTTGTTTTTACATCTGAATCATTCTCTATTTTATAGATGTAACATAATTCATTTGATTTATAGTACCAGTGCCATTTGAAAAGGTGATAGTACATCCCAGTTTCTCAGAATAGTCCTGGTTTATATCTGCTTTCTGATGTAATAATTAGTAGCTTCGCTTTCACTCTTAAATATGTCCAGGGTTAGATGGTAAATTATATAGTCACACTATCTCTTGATGGACATTTAGGTTGCTTCCTTTCATTGCTCTTAGATTATAAAGCAGCATCTCTTGCAAGGTAGTTTATTGTACAGATTTTCATTAGTTTTTATAGTTCTTGGCTCTGATTATGTGAACTAGGAGTTTTGTTTTTTGGGTAGTCTAGCTTTTATTTAAAACAGTTTATACTGTTATGTGAACCTTTACGGATAAATCTTTTTAATACTTGGAGTTTATACTTTCCTTAGTTTTTCATGCTTTCTTCATGTAAGCATTTTTATCTTTTACAACTTTCTTTTTCCCTCCTTTCCTTCTTTCCTTTCTCTCTTCTCTTTTTCAAGTTGTCAGGAACTTTAATGAAACGGTAACACGCCAGATTGCAGCTTATAATGTGTAAACTGAGGATGAAATTAGTGTGCATACATATGTATCTTTGTGAAGTGAATCAAGTGGGTAGAATTTGTTGTCTGAATCAGTGATCCATGGAACTTTTGGCATGATTTTTTGAAGGTTTCCAACTATTATATACAGTCCTGACTTAAAAACTTGGTTAAAATAAAGAACTGACAAATCTCTTCAAAATTATTTTTGCTTTAAAGAAAAAGACAAGAAGAGGACAAGTTGGACAGATGTGTCTTAAAACTTTAATGTCTTTTGATGCCTATACGACCTCCATCTTTGGACAGTTCTGTGTGCCACCTTTCTTTTCCTTAAATTAAATTTTAGTTTGGTAATTTATTTTTTAAATAAAATTAATGGCTGCTCAAAATGCAGTAATATACTACATATATTTGGTTATTTTCTACATTTCTAAGATGATCTGACTTCTCAGAAACTGATGATGGAAGTTTGACCTAATGTTGTTTATATCTTGACTCCTGTAAAGTCTGCAGGACTTGATTGTTTTATGCTTTGATTGTTTTATATTGTGGTATAATTCCTGAAATTTCCATTTTTCTGCAGTTTCCTTATGTGTGCTGAATTATATTCATATCTCACATGTATTGCATTTTTTCAAGAGCTGGAAAAATTGACTTAAAATGTGATGTGCTTTACATTTAGTAGAGTGGCAGTTAATTAACATCAGAAGATAATGTTGAATTTTGCAGATTTGTCTGGATAGAAAAGGAGATGTTAGCATATTGAATAGAATATGTTCAATAAATGGGGTAGTGCACAGTCCTGAGAGACAGAGATGTATATTTAATTATCTTGATCTATGTTGCTGATTACTAGAATCTGTTTTCTTATCTATTTTTATTATGTTTCTGAATTGTAAGTGGATTGCAAGTAATAGAACAGATTTTTGAAAGTTTGTTTTTTGTAAAGCAGATTTGATAACTTTATTTAGACTTGTGAGGCTACATTGATTAGGTATTGGGTGAAAGTAAAACTCCTCAAACTCAGCACAGTTTTGTTGTATTTTTAAGTTGGTCTAACTTAGATGCTGCTAATTTTTTTATCCACTTATTTAAAGATGTAGGCAGACCTGGCCTATCCTGCCAGTGCTTTGATTTTTCTCCTGATTTTGATATTTGAAAGAAGCAAGTTTATCTAGCACTATCTTTTAGAGTTTTATCCCATTAATGCAAGTATTTGGCTATTAGAACCTTTTCAAGGTAGTAGATATTTTTATTACTGGTATGAGAGATGACTATTCAGATGATGAATAGGGAGTGTTTGAACCCAAAGTCAGTGGATAGGCTCTTTGAATGGGATCCTTAAATGAATGTGAATCCAGTAGAGTGGTTTGAAGATATAGGTGATAATTATGTTTCTTTATGCGTTTGAGAAGGCAGGTAGCAGCGTTCTCCACAAGCTGGAGTCTGGAGAGCAGGCATTTCACGAGGCCCTAGAGAAGGGAATTACAGCAGTCAAAGAAAGAAGAGATGTAAGTATGGATGAGGGTTTTCCTTGAGTTGAGGCAGCTGCATATATAGGGCAGGTTAAGAATAATATATGAATAGAATAGAGTGTTTATAAGCAGAAGGTCAGGTTGTCAAGAAGAGGATCAAGAACTTTTGAAGATAAGTGTGGGGTGAGAGCATTTTTATCTAAGTTTTCAATGTTCACTGTTACCCAAACTAATTTAGTCAGTTCTTACTGCAGGAAGTTATATTGGGAGGCCTGGGAGTTGGGAGGTGGGGAGAAGAAAAACCCATAGGTCATTTTTCATGTATTATCTTTCTTTATGATTATTGGTGAAAATACTAGAGAATGTCAATTAATTTATATAAAGTTCATTGAATTGAATATAATATATTCAGTATAATTGAGTATAAGGCTTTTGTAGTTCCTAAGAGCTGTTGACTGTAGACAAACTGATTTTAAAACGTATAATGCAGTATGTTAAAATAGCAGTACCTCTGTACCAAAAATTTGTGGACTGAATAAATACTCATCTGTTCTCAGTTTATATAGCCATCTTTAAAATTAAAACAAAATGTTCTCTTGTGTCCAAGCTTTTATTGATCAACCACGATAATTCCAATTTTATACTTCTGAAGAGTATTTTCTTGCCAGTTTTTTTTTTTTTTTTTGCTTGGGTTACCAGGTAGATAATTAAGTACATTCTCTACTTTCACTAATTTATTAAATATGTAGATTGAAAAATGGGATAATTTTCCATTTGATTCAATTTAAAAACTGATCTATCATTTGAAAAATTCACTCTTGTGTATAAATCTTACCTCTTAGTTAATAACTGCTTAGGCGAATAGTTTTTCAGTCTTTTTCATTACTATTATATATAAGTGATGGATGAGGGATGTTACTTGTAGAAACTTTTTTCACAAAAAATGATGTTACTTGTAGAAACTAGGATGAATGCTATATAGAAATAAGGTAATTTCAGTTATAATGATAACTATTATTAATTGCTTATTATGTATAGGCACTGCTGAAGAATTTACATATATTATTTAATCCTTTTAATTAGCCCTCTAAGGTCAGTAGTTTAGTATTTCCATTTTATACATAGGCCTGGGGAAGTTAAGTAAGTTGTCAGAGATAGGTAAGGGCACATAGGGATGTGAACATAGATCTTTCTACCTTCAGAGCTTGACTTTAAAGTACTTGGTGTATTCTACTTGAATGCATGTAATCTGTATTTGTTAATTAGGAGTGTGGTAGAATATCATACTTTTTTTTGGTTGAAGTTTTACTTTCTGAGAGTATGCTAGCAATTATATTTGCCTGTCCATAGGAAAAACACCACTCTAGTGGTAAATTTATTCTAGGTATTACCAGTGCATTTGGCTGAGCATATACTTTTACTGCTTGATGTTTATAACTAGTATTAATTTATAAAAGATGTTAAGACCACTTATGGCTAGTTTCTTCAGATATCTTTAAAAATATTTCTCATATGAAACTGTTTTGTTGGTTTTCCGTCTGTAATATTCCACTGTGTTTTTCTTTAGAGTGTTTATTTACTTATGTAGTCAATTTGATAATGGAAAATGTTTTATAGTCCCTGTCAGAAAGAGAATTATAACCTTCAGTTGAATTCCTCTTTGTTGTAAGGTATAGTCACTTCTTGAAAAATGTATTCTGAATCATTTAGAAATTAGCTGACATTTTCTAAAGTTATTCCAGCTTAGAGCAAAATTTCTATGCCTTTTTCTCTACATTTTTAAAAAAAATCACTTGTTTAATGAACTTGGAAATTGGAAAGCTCAATTAGAAGTCTTTGTAATTATTAGATTTACAAAACTGGTTAGGAAATGAAGCTTTCTTAATGTTAACTAATTACAGTGTACAGGCTTTTTCAGAGTTTGCAGTCTTACACATATTCCTAGTGATATAATAATGTAATAATTACTTTCTACTTTAAAATGTCATGTTTGTCTGGTTTGCAGCTTTATTCTAATCTGGAAAAGTTGGCAATTACTTACTGCATAAGAGGAATTGGTCCTAGGAAATGAAGTAAAAAATGTGTTTAAAATTTTCTTAGAATAGTTTATCTTAAATCATGTCAGTTAATTACCAGTTGCATTAAATTTTAACTCTCATTTTCCTTTTATTTATATAGGTTAATGAACTTTCTGAGGAAGAAGAGGAAGATGAAAAGCTGGAACATATAGAAGAACTTCCAGAAGAGGGTGCAGAAAAACCAAATGACATGCCAGAGGCAGTACAATTAAGGATGACTGAAAACATCTTGGAACCAAATAGTGTTACAGCATCAACAAGGTAGTATTTCAGTTGAAAAAACTTTAGCTTTTAAGCATTTCATTCTAGATACAGATTCACTCAAGCACTAAATCATACAAATTATAACAGTATGTGAAAAATTGGTTTGTATATGGAAAAGAGCAAAAAATATTTAAAGAAGCAACTGTGCTAAGAAATTTTCAGTTATTAGCTTGTGTACCTTTCTTTAAAAATATAACCTCTTACATATATTTTTTCTTAAAGATTGTTTTTGTATTATTAGTGTGTTAATTGCGTTGGGTAAAAATTTTAAAACCTTTGGAAGTAGAATTGGAAGTGGTTGAATTTACTTGTATTTCCAGCTTCCAGGCTAGAACTAGGTTGAACTAGGCTGTAAGGAGAGAACTCTGTGATCCATTAAAATAGTGCTTTCCAATCCTTTTCACATCTGAAGTGATAATATTTATATGGCACATTGGGCAAACTTGATAAATGTGGTAATCTGGAGGCACTATGCTAACACATAGCAGGGACTTTTGTATACACTGTTTAGGAAGCCTTGGAGACTTCAAGAACTCCTTGTGCAGAGCTCTAGGTTTGTTAAATTCTCTTTTAATTCTCTGTAAAGCTCCACGGTTTACTAACTATTTCTGATGAGGGGGACAACTATATATTTAGGCCACTAGGTATTTTTCATTAAATTTGTTTTCAATAGAATGGTGTTTAAAAAGCAGAAGAAATAACAATTTAAGAGTCAGAAAGCAAAATTTCATTTAAAAATAAGTAGTAATATCTAGGGGAGGAACTATCCAATGTCATTTAGAAAAATTATAAAGTAATTTAAAATGTATACTGCTAAATACTACTATTACATTTCTCTGTAGGTCTTTAGATCTTTATATTATGTACAGTTTCTTCAAACATGATCGTCATTGTGGTATATTAACATCTTTATTCACTCTGTCCTGATTTTATATTTTGTTTGTACTTTTCTGTGTTTACATGACCTAATTTATTTTTTGATGGCCTCTTGACTATAGTTTAATAACATTTAAGATATTTATAAACTATATGTTAAGATATTTTTATCTTAATATGTACTGTTATTCTTTTTTTTGGACATTTTGAGTTATTCCAGCTAGCTTGTCACTTTTTAGGCCCTTTTTTCTTTCTTTTGAATTATTTGGATAAATTTATTAGGTTCTAAGAGTAAACTTTTCTTTGGCTTTTGATAAATATTTCCGGACTCCCTAAAAGATGTGGCCAGTTTACATTGTTATTAGCAATATTTTCTTGAGGACCTGAAAACAGTAGGTTTACATGAGTGTTCTTTATTTTGTTAGAGTTATTTTGTTAGAGTTATGCTCTCCGATAAGGTGGCTACTAGCTACATGTAGCTGTTTAAATTTAAGTTTAAACCAATTAAAATTAAATGAAATTTAAAAATTATTTCCACAGTTGTATGAGCCACATTTCAAGTGCTCAGTTGTCATGTGCGATTGGTGGCTACCATATCGGACAGTGCAGGCAGAACATTTTTATTATAACAAAAACTTTTTTTGGATAACACCAATTTAGAGGAATAAATTCGTTAAGTATTTTTATTTACTTAATTAGCAGCAAGGGTAAATATTGTTTCAAATGTATGCTAGTAATAGTTTCTTCTCTTTAATCATCTGTCTGGTTTTGTGGAGGATCCTCCTTCCCTCCAACACAATCATTTTTAGATGGATTCATTGGAGATTTGGTGGTTTTCAGGGCTCCTTAATTGCAAGTCATAGAAACAGACCTTGGTTAAAGGAAAGAGAAAAGGCAGTTTATTAGAAGGAAGCTGGGTAGGTTGAAGAGTTAAAAGAAAAACGGAGATAAGAACATGGACAGCTCTGGAGAATTTAGTAACAGGGTCTTTACCATGTGGCTATTGCTGTGAGTTATAACTATCTCTTTCCATCTGTCATTCTGCTCAAGATCAGATTCCTGTGGGGTGACAGGGGAGAGAGTCTGGCCTAAATTGGGTCAAGTATCCAGTTCCCAGGCCAGGGTAGAGCTGTTCACTGTAATTTATGCATCTACCAAGACCATTGGGTAGAGGGAGGAGCTAGTTTGCTACAGAAAAATGGGGCTATAACTAAAAGAAAGGGAGGGGTAGGGCTATCGGGCAACAAAAACAGATGTACCTACCACAGTGATCTTCTAGATTTAGTGAAGATATTTATAAATTTCAGTTAATAATTATACATTAACCTTGCATTTTAGTTTTGGCTAATTGATTTTATAAAGGTAAAAAAATACATTCTTTAATTATTCACCTTGGATGAAAGAAAGGTAGGGGGAAAATATCAATAGGATGTACAGGGTCTATCATATCGGGAGCTTTAATGTATTTATTTTGGGGTGTAAATGGATACTGTATTGCATGAAACTGGAAATTGAACTTTTGGTAACCTAATTTTTCATCTTTTTGAGTTTTTCTATGAAGTAGTTTGCAAATATTGGAAGTATTAGGTAGCCTACTTTGTATTTCTTTTCAGATGTAGCTGTAAGAGGAAGACATGTTAGAAACATAAGAGATAAAAACATTTAGTGATGGTTTAAAATAGCGGTTCTCAAACTTCATTTGGTCTCAGATGTTATACTCTTAAGAATTATTGAGGACTCCAGAGACCTTTGTTAATGTTGATTATGCCTATTTACATTTACCATATTATAAATTAAAATGGCATATTGAAAACGCTGGTGTTGCTTTGTTGAGTTGTACTTTGGAATACTTTTGTATTTGTAGCTGAAATGTAGGTATTTACAACTTAACTTTTTTTAATTGGTAAATTCCTCCTTTATTAGTTTTAAGTCAGTGATTCTCAAACTTTCTGGTTTTGTGACTTTGTCACACACATAAAAATTATTGAAGACCCCAAAGCTTTTATTTCTGTGGGTTATAGCTATTGGTATTTACGAATTAAATGTTATGAATTAAAACGGAGAAATTTATTGTTTTAAAGTTATAATAAAGCCATTTCAGGTTAATGTAAAAGTTTTTAATCATAAGTAACCATGTTTTTAAAAATATTTGAAAAAAGTTTTAGTGAGAAAGTTTTTAGGGGCATTGTTTTATGGTTTTACAAATCTCTTTCATGTCTGGCTTAATAGATGACAGCTGGATCCTTGCATTTGCTTGTGCATTTAATTTGTTGCCATACTTTTTTTGTTGTTGAGGTATGTGAAAAAAATTTGGCATCACTCCAGTATGTAGTTGGACAAAGGAGAGGAGAATTTACCTAGCTTTTACAGACAATTATGAATGTTCTTATTTGACAGTACACCAAAACTAGATACGTAGTAGTTTCTTAAAGTTTATTTGTAATATAGAACCTGAAATCATATCTGAATTTTTCATACTGTAATCCATTGGTTTGTTTTGCACTTTGAGAGAATCTTTATCCAGGCTTGATTTGTAACATGGTATATTGGTCATTTGGAACATACTGCTTCACTGACTTATTTAGATCTTCAAATGATGATATATTTTGTTATAACAAAAGTTCACATTCTTTAATATTACCACTGAATGTATCAAAAATACAGGTTTTCCAGATTCTAATTTTTGCTTGAAAACAAATTTGATAAGTATTGTCAGTTGTTTTTCTTGAAGTGACAGTCTTTATTTTTGAGAAAACAACTGCCAGATATTTAGGTTGGAATAACCATAGTTTATCAATCTATTTTTCAAATAAAAATGATGTTTCATGATAAAAGTCTAGCTCTCAACTCTAACAAGACATGCATTATGCTGTGCAGCGGAAGTGTTTCATGTGTACTTCCCATTTTGTCACACTAAATATTAAAAAGAAATGTACTCAAGGGCTGAAGTAAAATTAATAATTTCTACTGCTTCATCAAGGACTGGATTCTTTTAAAAAATTTGCAAGTGGGTGGCGATGAAGAATGCAATGCCATGGTTTGGTTTGGTACCACTTGTTTGGACTTACGTTAAGACCCTAACCAGTGTTTTCTACCATTGATTTTGCATCATCATGCAAATATCAGCACAGTGAAAAAGGCAAATGTTATGAAAATAGTTTTGATCTTTTGGCTCACAGACTACCTTTAAATTGAACCATTGGTATAAATATTTGTGTGTGAATTATACTGATTGGTCTCTTTATGTATCTGTTATTTTTGTATATTGTTTGCCATTAACCATGTTTTGTTAAGATTTGAGCTGAGTTCAGCATGGAAAAATGGTGGAGTTTGGGGTATAGGTACCCCAGGGTGCACAGAAAGCAGGAATTTTAGTTGCTTCCAAGGCTCGCTCTTATCCATGAAGTCCATTGAAATCTCAATTGCTTTATATCTTTAGATGAAAAAAATCTTTCTTTAAATCTACATATTTATCTGTAATTTAGCTTTGATATTTAAATATACAAATTTAAGGGGAATCTTTACCTTTAAAAAATTCAAAGAGGTAGGAGAGTTCTGAAAGAGTTCTTAACTCCCTCTCCCCCCATGCTTCATAATCTTTTCCCTAGGCTTTATTGGAGAAGTTTGTTTCAGCTTGAGGTTTAGTTAATTTTAATTTATGCTCATGCTTACAGAACCACACATCAAAATACAGTTAACTAGCATTATTATAAAGTTCATTTAAAGTTGTACTTTTAATGCCTTGCTAAGTAAAGTAAGACTTGGAATTTAGCAGGAATAAAAATTAGATATTCTCTTTTGGGGCTGTTAATGCTAGGGCTTCATTTTTATGAGTTCATTGGTTTCTGCTGGTTCAGTTTTAAGTGCAGTGCAGGAAAGGGTATAGTGATTGAGGAAGAGCTCTGAGTTCAGTATTTTGAGACTGGTCTCCACTTTATTCTGTGGATGCCTTATTGTTGAGGAAATTGTGTTCAACTGACTACTGGGGCATAAGAAGTGTAGTACAGTAGTCCCTTCTTATTGATGGTTTTGCTTCCACAGTTTTAGTTACCCAGGGTCATTGTGGTCTGAAAATAATAAATTTCCCCAATCATCGACATGTATGCTCTTGACATCCAACCATTGACCTTATATTATTATGGCTCAATGATTTAGGATCACCCCAAGGAGATGATCTTCTTTCTGACATATTATCAGAAGGTCAGTAGTAGCCTAACACTGTGTCACAATGCCTATGTCATTCACCTCACTTTGTGTCATCACATAGTCATTTTATCATCTTACATTATCATAAAAAGAAAGATGAGTACAGTACAATAAGATTTTTAGAAAGACCACATTCACGTAATTTTTCTTACAGTATATTGTTATAATTGTTCTATTTTATTTCGTTAATCTCTTACTGTGCCTAATTTATAAATTTAATTGTAGGTATGAACATATGGGAAAAAACATTGTATACATAGAATTTGGTACTGTCCACAGCTTCAGGTATCCACTAGTGGTCAGCAATTATTTTCTTGTCTTTATTAATCAGAACTCACATCCTTATGATACCTATGCTATTTTACTGCTGCAACAGATGCATGACTATATTGATAAATCTTTTTTACAGCCATACGTGTGTGTTAGCCCTGGTTTGTGCATAAGTGCTCTTTACTTGGCTAAAGTCTGAAAATAAAGGAAAAATTCTTTGAGATCCGAAAACTGAATCAGTCCCTTGTCTTTTAGAAGCTCAGAGAACAAAGTTAGGCAGTCATCTTTGTAGCCTTGTGAGTGACAGTCTGACTCATAAAGAACAAAATCTATTTGATTTGTTTATTATGGCTTTTCAGGGTGAGGAGAGGATTCTTATTGAAAAGAACTATTTATTCGATTGTTTCAGTGTATTCTTCAGGGCTCAAGAATCTTTACTATTATACTAATAATCTAGCTTGCTGCTCATTACTTCTATATATTTACATCTGTAATATATAATTTAATTCCAATAGCATTTAAAAGGGGTAGAAAACAATGATCAACTCTCCTGCCTACTCATCTAATTTAAGACCATAAGAACTTTTGATCTTTTTTGGCTCCTCTGAATAACTGGAAAATCTTATTAAAGTTTAGTCTTTTTGGAGGCTAGATATATATATCTAGGCCATTGTTTCTTAAACTTATTAGTATGGTTAAGAATCATTAATGGTGCTTGTTAAAAATGTAGATTTGGGGCCCTACCTCAGAGGTTTGGGGAGGGACCCGGGAATCTACTTTTTTAAGCTTTTTTAAAATTGAGAAGTATATTATACATACAGAAATGGGCATAAAACAAATGTATAGCAAAACAAGTTGGTAAAAAGCACATATCCATGTAACCACCACCGAGATCTAGAAATAAACACTAACAGCATCCCAGTAGCTCTCAGTCTTGATTTCCTCTCTCCCCACTAAAGGTAAGCACTGTGCATACTTTAAGGCATTGCTTCCTTGTATATTTTTGAATTTTATATAAATTGAATATGACTATATGTATCTTTGATGCAGCTTCTTTCACTGACCATTGCATGTGAGATTTATCCATGTTGTTGCATATCACTGTGATTTGTTCATTTCATTGCTTAAAGTAATTTAGTAAATGATTATACCACAATGATCTGATGTACTGTTGGTGGGCAATTGAGTTGTTTTTACTTTTTGACTATTGTGAATAACATTGCTATGTACATTCTTGTGCACATCTTCTGGTGCACATATGCGTGCACTTGAAGACATAAACCCGTCTTTCAACTTAAGTAAATATTGCCAAATTATTTTTCAAAATGTTTACTTCAGATTATACTCTCACTAAACAGTTTATGAGCATTGACATTCTTATTAACACTTGGCATTAACTATTCTGGAGGATGTACTTCGTTGTCATTTTAATAAGGTCCATACCCTTTTCATATGTGTACTGCCTAATCCCTTCTTTTGTGAAATGCCTTTTCAAGTCTGTTTCCTGTTTTTCTTTTGGGTTGTCTTATTGAATTGTAGGAACCCTTTTAAAATATGTGTTGTAAGTATCCTTTCCCTATTGTATGTTTTCTCTTTCATATGGTGTCTTCTGGTGAATAATTTCTAATTTTAATCAAGTTTCTTATTTTCCCATTGTGGTTAATGCTTTTCGTGTCCTGCTTAAGAAATCTTTTTCTGAATACATTTCTGCGTTATTTTCTAAAAGCTGTATCATTTCACCTTTCATGTTTAAGTCATTAATCTCCCTGGAATTGATTTTTGTCCCTGGTATATGAGGAGCCAAGTTACCTTTTTCAATATGGATACCAAATTGTTTCAGTACTCATTTTTGAAAAGACCATCCTTTCCCTGCTTTCTGTAGTGCCACCTTTGTTCTGAATCAAGTATATATGCATGGATCTGTTTCTGTTGTGTTTGTCTATTCTTGTGCCAATACTGTACTATCTTATTTACTTTGGCTTTTTGTTATTTGAGTAGGGTCCAGGGCTCTAGTAAAACAACACTGTCACTCCTGGAGAGTCTCATACAGGAAGTCCATGGATCACATCCCTGTCTTAGGGGTAGTCAGAATGCTCCCAAATTCTGGTTTAACCTTTACTAGCTTGTATATATAATTATAAAAACACATTTATTAAATGTAGCCATTTTGATAGAGTTGCACACATCATTTATGCACATATAAAAATACTTTCTCATGGTACATCCTAATCTTTATGAATATCAGTAATTTCAAAAGGTCCAGTGACTGTACCCTAGTCCATTTTATATATTTATTTGTGGATTTCTTAAAAATTTGCAAATATAGTAAAAATTTAATTATAGACTCTAGATGGTGGATTTTAAGGTGTTTATGTATGATTTTTCAACTTTTCTGTATTTTTGAAAAATTTTATAATAAAATTGAAAAAAATAATGCTTCAAAGAACTTATGATGTAAGTTTTGTCGTATTTTTAAAATTTAGGTTCGATTTTGGTAGACTTGATAGACTCTAGATAGAGTTGCACATGTGGAATTTTTGAGTCAAAGACATGCATATACTTTTAGGGTTCTTTTAAAACACATTGCCAAATTGATTTCCATCCGAGTTTTACTAATTTACCTTCCTACCAGCAACATGAGTTTCAGTTTTATAACTTTTATCATTATAGTATATTAACATCAGCAAAAAATATATATTAATTTATATATTAATTTGATCTAATCTTTATTTTAAATTTGTATTTCTGATTATTTTTGTTTATTTGATTCTTTCTGAAGTGTCTTATGTCCATTTATCTACTAGCATCTTAGCGATAATCTAATCTGATAAATAAGGATGAGAAAATTCCTCTAAGAAAATAAGTAGATGACTAACAGTGGCAAATATGAAAAAGAACAGAGAAGATAGAAGCTCTATCAAAAATTAAAACATGGTACAAGTACAAGGCTTTAGTAACGGACGGATGGACCAAGTAGTTGAGAATTAGAACTTTTTGAGAATTTGGTATAACATAAAGTTCAACAGAAATCACAAATTAAATCATAAAGAAGGGTGTTGATTTATAAATTTTCTTCATACCCTTCAACATACTACACTGTCAGTGAATTGCAAGTAGGTATTAAAAATAAAATAGCAGGGTGAAGGGGAGAGGGAAAAAATATGTATTTAAGGGTAAAGATAATTTCTTTAGAAAATTAGAATCATACTCTGCTAGAGATGAACATAAAACTTAGAGTATGCTCTCCTGGTTTTGTCAGGGTAGTGCAAATGTGGCAGTTTTCAGCACATTTTGTAGTCATTTAGTATTGAAAAAATTTATATCTAATTTCTTTCTTTGATTACAGTGCCCATATATCTCCCATCGGCATCTTACCAGCCTCTGCGGAGTAAGTAGTATACTTTAACAAGACAATTAAAAAAACATTTTTTAATATTACTAAACCATAGAAATGAAAATCATGTATTTATTGTGCTTACTTTGGCAGAAAGAGTGTATGTTAGGCAGTGAAACTAGTTAGTATTTTATGTACTGCAATAGGAACAAATAAATAGGGAACACATTACACTAATATACAAAATAAAGATGAACTTCTGGTGAGGTTTTTGATCTTTTAAAATGATTTAAAAATGTCAGTAGAGGTTTTTTTTTAATTTTCTTTCAGAAGTAGACTTTACATAAAAAAATAGAAACAATACGCTTACAATTTGTTTCTTTTATTTAGCTGAGTGTTAGTAAATTATTTTGTTTTATAAACATACCTTTGTAAAGTCTGTTTAAGTGGCTTTTTGTATAGTAGTGAGGATGAATTATTGGGACAACTAGTCCTTCCCACTTCAGTAGTGATAATGGTATTATGATTAATTTGTATAATATCTGGGCAAATTCCATTTTAAAATTTAAGCTAGTATCATGTATTTTATGTATTTCTTTTTAGCTTACCCATTTCTTTTATTTTATTATTATTATTATTTTATTTTTTAGGCGAGGCAACCCTTGGTTGACCTCACAGATTGCAAGGAGTTTGTCAGCTTACAATCTCTTATTATATTTTTTTATGCCCATAGCACCTGGTCTTCCTAGGTGATCTCCCATCCAAATACTAACCAGGCCCGACCCTACGTAGCTTCTGAGATCAGACAGGATTGGGCTTACTCAGGGTAGCATGGCCGTAGACTACCTTACCCTTTAAATACCATAATA
The DNA here is from genome assembly GCA_028627145.1 of Eidolon dupreanum. Classification (NCBI taxonomy): domain Eukaryota; kingdom Metazoa; phylum Chordata; class Mammalia; order Chiroptera; family Pteropodidae; genus Eidolon; species Eidolon dupreanum. The sequence continues at coordinate 25,881,962 of CM053515.1, forward strand.
ATTTGTTTTACAGGTCATAGCTTTTAACATTTGTGTCTGTATGGTCAAATACCCCATTAGGGTGACTGCTTCTCACTAAAATATGTTCTGTCTTGTAGCATTTTAGAAAGAACAATTAGAGCAGCTGTGGAACAGCACCTTTTTGATCTGCAGAGCAGCATAGATCATGATCTTAAGAATTTACAACAGCAAAGTCTGGTGTGTAATAACGAAGCAGGAAGTATTAATTGTGATGGAGAAGGATCTAATAACCAGTAAGAAACTTTTAAAACATTTTACTGTTATTAAGAGTTATAAAGTTGTTTTATCTTTAAAAAAACATTTTTACATAAATATTTTTACTTAAATAGTCTTGGGGATTTCTGAAAGTCATTGTGTAAATTAACTTTGTATGTACTTGTATATAAATTATATGTACTTACATGACATTGAAAATCTCATAAATTATCTATTAAGTCCAACATAGCCATATTTTCCTCCCTGAACACCAGATAGTTAGTTTACCTTTACAGACTTCATTGTGTGAAAAGTAACTTAAAAAAAATTAGACCCATACTCTGTACAGCAGATGGTCACACCAGGAGAGACATGCAGAGATCTAGACAGGTAATTTAGAGAGACAGTAGACTGACATCATTCCTGGTGCATGATGTCATTGATTGAAATGGTGAGTAGAATCATCCTTTGCTATTTAAATTGTTATCCCTTACCACTAGTCTCTGCCTACCCTCCATGCTTTTTTTTTTTAGTGTAACTGTTAATAGTTGAATTTGTATAAGTTTACAGTACCTCTATTAGTGATATGTGATGTTACTTCACTCTTCATCTGAGTTGTTACCTTTAAATGGATGAAAGCCTCTTCTCCTTTCCTATTACCTCAGCCTTGCTCTTTAGGATATAGGTGTCTACTCTGAGACTGTATGCAATGATTTCATAGTTTTCATTTATTAGTTTTTATTTTGAGGACAAATGAGAAAGGTATACCCAAATTTGGAGGAGTCATTGGAAGGTAAAAATGTAGAAGATTGGATAGAGTTTTCTTTTTCTTTTTCTTTTTTTTTTAAGGAATAGATTTTTAAAAGGCCAATATATCTAGTACACTGGAATAGCTATTAAAATGAAGTGAAACAAAAAGTAATTGGATATGAAAACTAATAGTTGGAATATGTTTAAGAATACCGTGTGTACAACTACAGGTGTGCCATGTAGTCTGCATGGATGGCAACATCAGCCTGCAGCTCTTTGTGATAGCCCTGGTTTGTGTGCTTTGAGGGCATGATTAGAACTGATATAAGATCTATAGGAGTATTTGGGCTGAATATGAAGGAAAAAAGCAGTATCTAAAGGATAAAGTGGGAAAATGTTTTAAAGGATGTAATATAAGCAGGTTCCTTAGAGTTTGTCCTTAGCTTAACTGGAGATCCTTAAAACTTAATCCATACTCAGACAGTATCTTATTTTTACCACTGAGGAAATAACTCATGTTTTATCAGTGGTCGTAGTATTATCTTTGTAAACAAAAAATTCCAAATTATGTGAGATGGGAAATCTGCAGTAGGAAGCTATTCGTCTTGTACTTAATAAGGTGTTGGATGCTATGGCGTCTAGTGCTGGACTTGTATTTTAATCAAACAGGTCATTATTATGATTGAGAGTGTGCACTTACGAGGGAAATCATTATTTTGGCACATAAGTTATTTTCAAAACGATTCATTTGCTTTTGAACTTTTTCAAAGGGGATAACAAACAAGGTAGATTCCCCACAGCATCCCATGGAGAGACAAAAATAAACCTAGTGCATTTAATGATCTAACTTGGCAGGAAAAAGGAAGTGTGGCTTTTTATGAGAAAAATACATATTTCTTTAACAAGTAAAAGTTTCAGATCATTGTTGATATTTATTTTAAAGGCATTACATATTTGACATTTGGCCTGATTTGAGTTTTCAATCTTCATTACTAGGGTTGATATTGCTGTTGATATTATTAATGCCAGTGAAAGTAACAGAGACTGTTCAGAACCTGTGGCTAGCACTAATTTAGACAATGAAGTTATGCAGCAAGATTTTGTATTTGAGGATGAAGAAAATAACCAGGTAAGAAATGTAAAGACTTAAAAAATCTGTGTTAGGTGTGCTAGATGTACAACTCTGATTACTTCATGTGTTTCTTTGTTACCAGAAGCCATAGTTCACTATTTTTGCTAACACACATTTGTCTTGATTATAAATCTTCAGTGTAGTCCTCTACATTCTCTTGGTAAAGGTTAAGAATCATCATCGGTTAGAGAAGTAAGTATAAAAATCCCTTATTTAAAAATATTTTCCTGGAAAGAAACAAATTACAATGTCAACTGAGGTAGTTGGTATTATGATTGACTTCTGTTCTTTTAAAAGCTCTTCTTGTTCCCCAGGTTTTTTTCTGAAGAACATGGGATCTTTTCATAATTAGAGAAAATCCGTGAACATCATCTTAAAAATAAATTATTTTCACTGTCACAGTTGTTAATAGTAACATTGTTTTTAACATAATTTCAATAAATGTAAAAGCAGCATATTTCTAAGACATTTCAAAGTTGAGTTTTTTAATGACACTTTTTAAGATACTTAATTGATAAGTTTTCTTCAGAATGTTTAATTCCAAACCATAAAGTAGGTATAATAAGGAATTTAGTCAGATGATTGAGATTTGTGTTCTAGCTTTGCCTCTTAATAGTTGTGTGACTTTGGCCAAGTTACTTAACTTCTGTGAGCTACTCTTTTCTATAGAAAGTTTCTATAGAACTTTCTCATGTTCTTTAGTTAAAAATCTGGGAAACGAGAGAAGAGCTTTTAAAAGAACAGTGTGTGTGTGGCAGGGTGGGGGAAGTAATACCTATGTTAGGGGATTATTATAAATATCAGAAGAAGTATAAAATTATTTTGTAAACTGGAAAACATTTCACAAAAATTAAGCTACTGCTGTTACTTTCACTGACCTGATTTGTATATTATTTATTAATGCTATTACTTCCACTGGTATTTTGTATTAAACTCTTTTCATCTATTCACTGTTACTGCTTCTGTATTCATCTCCTTACCCTTCCCTGGACTATCAATTTCTGCCTGTTTACTGGATCATTCCCATTATTGTAAAATATTTGTACTGTTATTTCTTCAGTGTTTAGTAGGAAAAAACCCTCTTTGACCCTTTACATACTCTACCTACACCACTATTTTTCTTCTTCCTTTTATAATAAAATTACTTGAATGAATTGTCTCTGTTTTCTTTAATTCTCTCCTTCCATTCAGGCAACCTTTTGCTCCTACCATTCCTCTGAAACTGTTCCTGTAAGTCACCAATGATGTCTGTTGTACTTTTTGCTTGACCTAAGAGCATGATTTTATTCAGTTAATTTCTCTCAGTACCTTGGTACATTTCTTCACTTGGTTTTTGGGATATCTCACTCCTCTAGGTTTTTTTCCTACTTGACTGGCTGCTCTATCCCTTTGCTGCTGGTTTTTCATGTTCTGAACCTCTGAAATTTGGAATGGCCCAGAGCCTAATTCTCAGATTATTTTCATCATTTTCATTCACTCTTCAGTAATTTCATTTCATCTAATGAGATAACATATATGCTAAAGGTTTCTAAATTTATATCTCCAATGCAGAATTCTCTCTTAAACTTTAAATTTCTAGATCCAGCTGTTGTACTCAACATTTCCGTTTGAATATTTTATAAGCATCTTAAACTTAGCATGCACCAAATTGAATTTGTAATCTTGTTGGCATATCTGCTCTTCCTCTTGTCTTTAAAATCTCATTAAAGGGCACTTTCTCTTTACATACGCACAAGCCAAAAACCTTGGTTCATTTTTTCTTTCTTTCTCACATCCAGTCGTTTCCAACGTCCTGTTGGCTGTACCTTTAGAGTTTATCTAAGAGTCTGACCCCTTTTTATTAGTTCCATTGCCACCACACAGATCCAAGCCAACATCATTTCACCTAGGTTAATATAGCCTCCTAACTGATCTTATCTTTGTCTCCCTGTGGTCTGTCCTCAGTGCAGCAGCCAGAGTGATCCTTCAGAACCTTCCAGTGCCACTTAGATATAAAAATAGAGCAATAGGCAATAAGTATACACTGGTTGATGATTGGGCTGGCTCAGTTTTAAGGTTCTGTCTGGATTGCTGTTTGCTCAGACATCCCCGTGGCTTGCTTCCTTATCTGACCCTAGAGATCTTTCCTCAGTTTTACCTTCTCAGAGAAGTGTGGCCAGATCTCCTCATCACTCTGTGTATTAGCAGTCCCTCCCACTGATCCACCCCCTTCCTGTTTTTAAACTTTGTATCCTTGCCCTTCTTTTTGAAACTGTTATCACCTTTGCACATATCTTTTAAATTATTAGTTTATTGCCTGTCTTCCACCATTAGACTGTAAACTGCATGAGGGCTAAGATTTTCATCTGTTTTGTTCATTACTGCATTCCCATTATCTAGAACACATGGTATTCGTGGAATATATGACCAAACAAATGAATAGCACCTGGCACATAGTAACTTAGTAAATTTGTTGAATGAAATCAGTATATCAGTTACTTTATTAAGAAGGCAGGAGTTCTTTTTTAAGACTTTATTTTTTAGAGCAGTTTTAGGTTTTCAGCAAAATTGAGAGAGAGTTCCCATATGCTCTTTAGCTCCATACATGCATAACTTCCCCATTATCAACATCATTCACCAGAATGGTACATTTTTAAAAAAAAAAAATTAAGTTTATTGGGGTAACATTGGTTGATATAATTATATAATTTTCAGATGTACATTATAATTTGACAACTGTATATTCTACTGTGTGTTTACCACCCAAAGTCCAGTTTCCTTCAGCTACCATATATTTGATCCCATTTACCCACTTCACCCTACCCCTTCCCTCTTATATTTGACTCTCTTTACCCTGTCTACTTTCCCCTTCCTCTCCCACCCTAATAGTAAACACTAGTCTGTATAGTCCTCTGGTAACCACTAGTCTATAGTCCATGTCCACGAGTCTCTGTCCTGCTCATTTGTTGCTTTTAGGTTTATATCCCACATATAACCGATATCATGTGATTTTCAACTTTTTCTGTTGGGCTTATTTTGCTTAGCATGATTATCTCGAGGTCCATCCATGTTGTGACAAATGGCTGTATTTCATCTCTTCTTATGGCTGAGTAATATTCCACTGTGTGTGTGTGTACATTACAGCTTCTTTAGCCAGTCATTTATCTTAGGACACTTCGGTTGCTTCCATTTCCTGGCCACTGTGAATAGTGCTGCTATGAACATCTGTGTGCAAATATCTTTTCGGATATGGGTTTTCAAGTCTTTGGGGTAAATACCCAATAGAGGGATTGCTGAATCATATGATAGATCAATTCTTAGTTTTTTGAGGAACCTCCATACTGTTTTCCATAGCGGCTATACCAATTTTCAGTCTCACCAGCAGTGTATGAGTGTTCCTATTTCTCCACATCCTCTCCAGCGTTTGTTATTACTTGTCCTGTTGATTATAGCTATTCTAACAGGTGTGAGATGGTATCTCATTGTGGTTTTGATCTGCATTTCCCTCATAGCTAGTGATGTTGAACATCTTTTCAAATATTTGTTGGCCATTTGTATATCCTCTAGGGAGAAGTGTCTGTTCAGGTCTGCCCATTTTTTGATTGGATCATTTTTTTTTTTTTTTTTTTTTACTGTTACTGACTCATGAATTCTTTGTATATTTTGGATGTTAGGCTCTTATTGGAGGCATTGCTTGCAAATATATTTTCTCATTCAGATGGTTGTCTCTTTACCTTATTGACTGTTTCTTTTGCTGAGCAGGAGCTTTTTAGTTTGATGTAGTCCCATTCATTTATTTGAGCTTTTATTTCCCTTGCCTTTGAGGTCAAAGTCATAAAATCCTCTTCAAGTCCAATGTCCTTGAGTTTAGTTCCTATGTTTTCTTCAATGCATTTTATTGTTTCAGGTCTTATATTCAGGTCGTTAATCCATTCTGAGTGTATTTTGATGTGTGGTGATAGACAACGATATAGTTTCATTCTTTTGCAGGTGGCTTTCCAATTGTCCCAGCACCATTTACTGAAGAGGCTTTCTCTTCTCCACTGTATGTTTTTGGCTTTTTTATTGAAAATTATTTGCCCATGTAAATATGGGTTTACTTCTGGACTCTCAGTTCTTTTGCAGTGGTCCGTGTGTCTTTTTCTGCCAATACCATACCATTTTGATTACTGTAACTTTGTAGTATAATTTGAAGTTGGGCACAGTGATACCTTCAGTGTCGTTTTTTTCCTCAGGATGACTTTGGCAATTCAGGGTCTTTTGTGCTTCCATACAAATCTGATGATTTTTTGTTTTATTTCTTTAAAAAATGCCAGTGGGATTTTGATGGGGATTGCATCCAATCTGTATAATGTTTTAGGTAATATGGTCATTTTAACTTTGTTGATTCTTCAAACCTAAGAACATGGAATATCTTTCCATTTCTTTATATCTTCTTCGATTTCTTTTAATAGGGTCTTGTAGTTTTCATTATATAGGTCCTTCACATGTTTTGTTAGATTTATTCCTAGGTATTTTATTATTTTTGTTGCAATTGCAAAAGGAATCATTTTTCCACTTCTTTTTCTGACTTTGCTGTTAGAGTGTAGTAACGCTATGGATTTTTGACCATTGATTTTGTATCCAGAAACTTTACTGTATTTGCTTATTCTTTCTAATAGTGTTCTTGTGTAGTCTTTAGGATTTTCTATATAGATATAGTCATGTCATCCGCAAATAGTGATAGTTTGACTTCTTCGTTTCATATTTGGATGTCTTTTATATCTTTCTCTTATTTGATTGCACTCGCTAGGACCTCCAGTGTTATATTGAATAACAGTGGTGATAGTGGGGAGACTTGCCTTGTTTCTAATCTTAGAAGGAAGGTTTTTAGATTTTCACTATTAAGTATATTGATGGTCTTAATTATGTTAAGGTACTTTCCTTCAGTACCAATTTTGTTTTGATCATCAGTGAATGCTGTATTGAAGGCTTTTTCTGCATCTATTGATATGATCATATGATTCTTATTTTTGAGTTCATGAGAGATATTGGTCTATAGTTTTTTTTTGTGTGTGTGTGTTATCCTTACCAGGTTTTGGTATCAGTAGTGTTGGCCTCATAAAATGAATTGGGAAGTATTGCCTCCTCTTCTATTGTTTTGGAAGAGTTTGAGGAGACTAGGTATTAAATCTTCTTGGAATGTTAGGCAGAATTCACTGGTGAAGCAATCTGGTCCTGGACTTTTTTTTACTTTTTGGTAGGTTTTCGATAATTGTTTCAATTTCCATACTGTTGATCAGTCTATTTAGATTTTCCAGTTCTTCTTGATGGAGTCTAGAAAGATTTTATTTTTCTAAGTACTGGTCCATTTCTTGTGGGTTATTATATTTGGTGTTATATACTTTTTCATAGTATTCTTGTATGATCCTTTGTATTTTGCAATATCAGTCGTAATTTCCCATCTTTCATCCCTGATTTTGTTTATTTTTTTTCTTTAGTGAGTCTAGCCAGGGATTTGTCCATCTTATTAACCTTCTCAAAGAACCAGCTCTTTGTTGCATTTATTTTTTCTATCGTTTTTTGTTTTCAATTTCACTTATTTCTTCTCTAATTTCGATCATTTCTTTCCTTCTGCTGACTTTAGACTTCATTCGTTCTTCCTTTTTTAGTTTTTTAAGATGAAGCGTTAGGTTGTTTATTTGGGCTCGTTCTTGTTTTTGGAGTTAGGCTTGTAATGACCACTTTTACCACGTCCCAAAAGTTTTGATATGTTGTACTATCATTATCATTCGTTTTTATGTATCTCTTGATCTCTCTTTTTATTTCTTTGATCCATTTATTCTTCATTAGCATCTTGTTTAATCTCTGTGTATTTGTGGTTTTTCCTGATTTCTTTTTTAATTGATCTCTAGTTTCAGAGCATTATGATCAGAGACTATGGTTTGTATGATTTCAACCCTCTTATTTTCCTTGAGGCTATCTCTGTATCCCAGTATGTGGTCGATCTTTGAGAATGTTCTGTGTGCACTAAAGAAGAATGTATAAGCAGCTATTTTAGGATGGAAGGCTCTATAAATGTTATTTAATTCCAGTTGGTCTAATGTGTCATTTAAGGATGGTATTTCCTTATTGATTTTCTGTTTGGATGATCTGTCCATATCTGACAGTGGGGTATTTAGGTCTCCTACTACAATAGTGTTTTGGTCTGTTTCTGCCTTTAGTTCTGTTACTAATTGCTTTGCATATTTCGGAGCCCTCTGATTGGGAGCATAGATAGTCATAAGTGTTATGTCTTCTTGGTGCATGATTCCCTTTATCATTATGAAGTGTCCCTCAGTACTTTCTTTACCTTTTTTATTTTGAAGTCTGTTTCATCTGATATTAGTACTGCTACTCCCACTTTTCTCTGTATGCCATTTGCTTGAAATATCATTTTCCACCTTTTCACTTTGAGTCAGTATATTTGTCTTTGGAGCTGAGATTTGTCTCCTGGAGGTAGAATATGGTTGAGTTTTGTTTCTTGATCCAATCTGCAACTCTGTGCCTTTTCATTGGTGAGTTCAGCCCATTTACATTTAGGGTGATTATTGAGATATGAGGTCTTCTTATAGCCATTTTATCTTGTACTTTCTTGTAGCTCGGTGTTTCCATTGCTTTCTTGTCCTTGTTTTTCTATTTTCTTTATTTTGGTTGGCTTTTGTGGGTTTTCCCTCTGGTTCTTCTTGTTTTATATTATATACTTCAGTTCTGAATCTTCTGTGTGTGGTTGGTTACCATTACAAATTTGGAAAGGATAGTTATATAGTGATACACACACAACTATATATAATTGTATAAATACACACACACACACACACACACACATACATACACACAATCGTCCATTTTCTTCTGCACGTGCCTTATCTCCATTCTCCTTTGAGAATTTGGATCTTTGAATCCTCCTCCTTGTAGTTATTGTTGTCTCAATTTGTCCCTGTGTATGCTGAACGTTCATTACTATCTTGTTATAACAATTCACTTATTATTATTTAAACTATAATGCCCTGTTCTTAGTAAGGGTTGCACTCCTCTGTTTCTATTTGCCTGATAATCACTTTATTCCTAATTATAGGGTTTTTTTATTTGTTTTATGTTTTTTGTTATTTTGTTTTAGGTGAGCTGACCCCTTTCACTATTTTCTGTAGTATAGGCCTCACAGTGGAGCATTCCCTCAATTTTTGTATGTCCTTTCTATCTAAATGAGAGCTTAGCTGGATACATTATTCTAGGCTGGTAGTTCTTTCACTTAATAGTTTAAATATTTTTTTTTCCCCTCTTTAATACTCCCTCTCCCCACTTCCACCCCTGACCTATGGATGTTGCTGTTTCCCCTTAAGAACTAGATCTCTGAAGGTGGAGTGTCTCCTCACACATGCTTGGGGCATACATCCGGGGCCCGGCGCACCCGGGGCGCGGTCTGCGGCTCCACCTGCGGCGCGAACCCAGGACCTTCTTCATGTAAAGCAGATGTGCTAACCACTACACTATGGAGCCATCCCCAATAGTTGAAATATTTGATTCCATTCTTTTCTGGGTTGTAAGGTTTGCGCTGAGAAGTCCGATGATAACCTAATGGGTTTTCTTTTATAAATTACTGTTTTCTTTTCCCTGGCTGCCTTGAGAATTCTGTCTCATTGATTTTTGATAACTTTAATACAATGTGTCTTGGTGAAGGCCTTTTGGGGTTGAGATAATTGGGTGTTCTGTTGATTTCATGAATTCCAAGCTCCAGCTCATTCCTTAGATTTGGGAAATTCTCGTCAACTATTTGTCTGAAAATTCTTTTTAATCCCCACTCCTTTTCCTTGCCTTTGATAATGCCCATAATTCTTATGTTTCCTCTCTTGATAGTATCAGCTAGTTCTTTTATTTCTCTTTCATTATTTTTCATTCTTCAGTTTCTCTCTTCCTCCTTCTGATTTATTTCTAGATTTCTGTCTTCGATATCACTGATCCTTTCCTCCATTTGGTCGACTCTATTTCCTAAGCTTGCTATTTCATTTTTCAGCTTTCACAGTGTGTTTTTTTATCTCCAGAAGATCTGTTCTGTTTTTTTTTTTTTTTTTTTTTTTAAGGGTTTCAATCTCCTTACTCTGCTCATCTAGTTTTTTTAATTCCCAAAATTATTAATATGACTTGTTTCGGAACTCACTGAGTTTTTTCAGAAATACCATTCTGAATTCTCTGTCATTTAATTCATATATTTCTATGTCTGTAAGCTTATTTTCTGGAGATTTTTCTCTTTCTTTCTGAGATGCATTGTCACCTTGGTTGTTCATGTTGTTTAATGGACTATTTCTCTGCCTGGGTATTAATGGAAGTATATTCTGTTTTTCCAGAAAAAAAAGTTTATTATGTAAAGGCCTCTCTTTATCCTGTTGCAAAGATGGTGCTTTTCTTTTGGTTTTCAGTAGGTGGTGTCTAAGCCTCTTTTATCCTTGCTTTATATAAAGCCTTAAAAATGCCTTTTAAAATTTTTTTCTTGTAGATATTTAATCACGCTCACTACCCTCAGTTTCAGTCCCTGTCAGTGTCAGTGACAGTTTTGGCAGCGTTTGCTCAGATTTCCCTGGGGCTCTGTGGTGATCGGTCTCGGAGGGTATGGGAGGAGGGGTCCTCTGGGTTGGGAGTTGGGGGCTGTGGCTTAGCCATGGTTTCCCAACTGGTGTGGTAAAAATCAACTGCTGTTTTTCTGCGGTCCCGTCCCACTTCTCTGTCTTCTGCTCTGATGACTGGGCCCTGCTGCCTGCCACAGGGGCTCACTGCATTCCCAAGCAGGGCTCTTCAGGGAAGTCCCTGCACCTTCACTCTTCCCACTCCTCCTCCAGGGAGCTCTGGAGGCTGCAAGAGGCAGCTTTATTTCTCTTGGTCCACTGCCCGACATCCGGGGTTCTGACCTGTGATAGCTTTTGTGTGCAAGTCCACACTCAGATGTGCTGGTGTGCAGTTTGGGTGTTTTTTGTTGCGTTTTAGATGTTCAGCTTATTGTTGTTTCAAGGGGAGAGATCTGGGGATGTCTTTCACTCCGTTATATTTTCGCAAAGAATGGTACATTATTTGACAAGGATAAACCTACGTTGGCATACCATTATCACTCAAAGTTTATAGTTTACCTTAGGATTAATGGATTCTTGGTATTGTACATTTCATGAATTTTGATAAATGTATAATGACATATATTCATCATTAAAATATACCAAGTTTTTTAACTGCCCCACAAAAGCCTCTGTACACTCTCTGTTCATTCTACCTCTCCCCCACTACCCTCACGCCACAACCATTGATTTTTGTCTCCATACCTTTGCCTTTTTCAGAATGTCGTACAGTTGGAATCATACAGTATGTAGCCTTTTCAGATTGTCTTCTCAAGGTTCCTCCACATTTTTTATGTCTTGATAGCTTATTTCTTTTTAGTTTTGAATAATATTCCATTCTCTAGATATACCACAGTTTTTTATCCAGTCACTACTGAAGGATATCTTGGTTGCTTCCAAGTTTTGGCAGTTATGAATAACACTGGCACAAATATCTGTTCGTATACATAAGTTTTCTAACTTCTTTGGGTAAATACCAATGGGCATGGTATGAGTTTAGAAATAAATGTCACTGTCTTCCAAAATGGCTGTACCATTTTGCATTCCCACAGGCAGTACTTGAGAGTTCCCGTTGCTCCACAACCTCACCAGCATTTGGTATTGTCAGTGTTTCGGATTTTGGCCTTCTAATAGATGTGTGTTGGTATCTTTTTGTTGTTTTATTTTGCATTTCCCTGATGACATAGGACATGGAGCATCTTTTCATATGCTTATTTGCCATCTTCGTATACAGAGAAGTATATCTTCTTTGATGAGGTGTCTGTTAAGGTCTTCCGCCCATTTTTAAATCAGGTTGTGTGTTTTCTTATTGTTGAATTTTAAGAGTCTTTTTTATAATTTATGTAACAGTCCCTTATAGGATGTGTCTTTTTCCAGTATTCTTTCCTAGTTGTGGCTTGTCTTCTAATTCTCTTGATATTGATTTCACAGAGCAGAAGTTTTTAATTTTAATGAAGTCCAGCTTATCAGTTATTTTTTTCATGGATTATGTTTTGGGTGATATATCTAAAAAGGCATCACCATACTCAAAGTCATCTAGGTTTTTGTGTTGTAGTTTTGTGTTTTACATTTAGGACTATGATCCATTTTGAGTTAATTTTTGTGAAGGATATAAGGTCTATGTCTACATTCATTTTTTTTTATGTAGATGTTTAGTTGTTCAATCACCATTTGTGGAAGAGTCTATATTACCTCCATTGTATTGCCTTTGCTCCTTTGTCAAAGACAGTTGATTATATTTATGGGAGTCTCTTTCTGGGAGTCTAAGTCTTTCAGCTTTGTTGTTCTCCTTCAAGATTATATTGACTATTCTGAGTCTTTTACCTCTCCATATAACTTTAGAACAGTTTATTGATATCCATAAATAACTTGCTGAGATTTTGGTTGGGATAGCATTGAATCTATACGTCAAATTGGGAAGAACTGACATCTTTACAATGTTGAAACTTCTATTCATGAACCTGGAATATCTTTCCATTTATTTAGTTCTTTTTTGATTTTGTTCTTTAGTTTTCCTCATATAGATTTTGTACATATTTTGTTAGACTTATACCAAGATTGACTTTTGTTTATTAACCTTGTATCCTACAACTTTGCTATATAATCACTTATTAGTTCTAGGAGTTTTTGTCAGTTCTTTTGGATTTTCCACATAGACCATCATGTCATATGTGAACAAAGACAGTTTTATGTCTTCCTTCCCAGTCTGTATACTTTTTATATCCTCCTCTTGCCTTATGTTATTAGCAAAGACTTCTAGTACAGTGTTGAAAGGAATGGTGAGAGGGGACATCCTGGCCTTGTACTTGATCTTAGTGGGAAAACTTGAATTTTCTCACTGTTAAGTGTGATGTTAGTTATAGGTGTTTTTATAGACAGTCTTTATCAAGTTGAAAACATCGCTCTTTATCTCTAGTTTACTAAGAGTTTTTATCATTAATGGGTGTTAATTTTTGTCAGATACTTTTTCTCTATTAATAAGATCGTGTGTGGGTTTTTTTGTTTGTTTGTTTGTTTTTTGTCTGTTAATAGATTACATTAATTGATTTTCAGATATTGAACCAGCCTTGCATACCTGGGCTAAATCCTACTTGGTTGTTGTGTATAACTATTTTTATACTCTTTTGGATTCTGTTAGCTGATATTTTGTTGAGAATTTTTGCATCTATGTTCATGAGAGATATTGGTTTGTAATTTTCTTGTAATACCTTTGTTTGATTTTGGTATTGGGTCATATTGGCCTCACAGAATGAGTTAGGAAGTATTCTTTCTGCTTCTGTTTTCTGAAAGAGATTGTACAGAATTGATATAATTTTTTCTTTAAATGTTTGGTAGAATTCACCAGTGAACACATCCAGGCCTGGTACTTTTCTGTTTTGGAAGATTAACTAACTATTAAGTTACTTAATAATATGGGCCTATACAGATTGTCTGTTTCTTGTGTGAGTTTTTGCAGATTGTATCTTTCAAGGGATTGGTTTGTTTCATCTACATTATCAAATTTGTTGGCATAGCTTTGTTCATAGTCGTCCTTTACTATCCTTTTGATGACCATGGGCTCTTTCATTTCTGATATTAGTAATTTATGTCCTCTCTCACTTTTTCTTAAGTAGCTTACTTAAAAGCTATGGATTTTATTGATCTCAGAGTACCAGCATTGAATTTCATTGATTTTTTTTTTTACTGAGTTCCTATTTATAATTTCAGAGATTTAATTCTTTTAGAGATTTAATTCTTATTTTTTTAAAATCTCATTTCTTTGGATATAATTTGCTCTTCTTTTTTAGTTTCCTGAGATGAAAATTTAAATTGATTTTAGTCTTTTCTCTAATGTATCCATTCTATGCTATAAATTTCCCTCTAAGCATTGATTTGCTGCATCCCACAAATTTTGATAAATTGTTTTCATTTTCATATAGTTTAAAATACTTTAAAATTTCTCTTGAGATTTATTATTTGAGCCATGTATTATTTGGAAGTGTGTTTTTTAATCTCCACATATTTTTGGATTTTCCAGTTATCTTTTTGTTATTGATTTCTAGTTTATTTGTATTGTGGCCTGGAATTAATTCTTTTTAAAATTAGTTTTAGGAAATATTTTTTAAAATTTATTTATTTAAATTAGTTTCAAGTATACAGTACATTGGTTAGACATCTATATAGTTCATAAAACAATCCCCCCAATTGCTTCTTCCTTCCCCTGGCCCTCCACCTAGCCATCATCATATTAATGCTAATTGCATTCCCTCTGCCATGCTCCCTATTCCCGTGACCAACTATGAACTACTAATTTGTACTTCTTTAATCCTTCACCCCATTCTCTCAGCTCCCAACTCCCTTTCCCTCTGTCTGTCACCAAATTGTCCACTATATTTGTGAGTCTGTTTTTGATTAGTTTGTTCTTTTAGTTCCTTGGATTCCACATATAAGGAAATCATATGGAATTTATCATTCTCTGTCTTACTTATTTCACTCAGCCTGATAACCTCTAGGTCCATCCTTGTCATTGCAAATGGTAGAAATTCATTTTTTGGGGGGGACTGAGTAATATTCCAATGTATATATAAACCATAATTTCTTTATCCAGTCGTCTGTTGATGGGCACTAAGGTTGCTTCCATATCTTGACTATTGTATATTGTGCTGCTGTGGATATTGGTGTGCATAGATCTTTACGAATTATTGTTTTGGTTTTCTTTGGATAAATACCGATAAGTGCAATTGCTGGGTCGAAAGATATATCCATTTTTAATTTTTTGAGGAACCTCCATACTGTTTTCAATAGCGGCTGTACCAGTTTGCAGTCCTACCAACAATGTATGAGGTTTCCCTTCTCTTTGCATCCTTGCCAACACTTGTTTTTTTGATTTATTGATGATAGCCATTCTGACAGGTGTGAGGTGATAACTCATTGTGGTTTCATTTTGTATTTCTCTGATGGTTAGCGACCTTGAGCATCTTTTCATATGTTTATTAGCCATCTGTATTTCCTCTTTGGAGAAGTATCTGTTCAGGTCTTCTGCCCATTTTTTAATTGGATTGTTTTTTGTTGTTGTTGTTAAGTTGTATGTTCTTTATATATTTTGGATATTAATACCTTATCAGATGTATCATTAGGGAATATCTTCTCCCAAACCATTGGTTGTATTTTTGTTTTGTTGATGATTTTCTTTGCTGTGCAAAACTTTTTAGTTTGATGTAGTCCCATTTATTTATTTTTTCTTTTGTTCCCCTTGACTGAGGAGGTATATCTGAAAAGAAATTCCTGTTAGTAATATCAGAGAGTTTACTGCCTATGTTTTCTTCTAGAGGGTTTCGGGTCTTACATTTAAATCTTTAATCCATTTTGAGTCTATTCTTGTATACAGTGTAAGAAGATAGCCCAGCTTCTTTTTTTTTTTTTTTGCATGTTTCTGTCCAATATTCCCAACATCATTTATTGAAGAGACTGTTTTTACCTCATTATATAGTCTTACCTCTTTTGTCATATATTAAGTGAGCATATAGGCATGAATTTATTTCTAGGCTCTCTATTCTGGTCCATTGATCAATGTATCTGTTTTTATGCCAGTACCATGCTGTTTTGATTACTGTAGCTTTGCAGTATAGTTTGATATCAGGTAGTGTGATACCTCCAACTTTGTTCTTTCTCAAGATCACTGTGGCTATTAGGGTTTTTTTATAGCTCCATATAAATTTTAGGATTATTTGTTCCAGCTCTCTGAAAAATGTTATTGGTGTTTTGGTAGGAATTGCATTGAATCTGTAGATTGTTTTGGGTATTATGGCCTTTTCAACAATGTTTATTTTTCCTACCCATGAACACGGTATATGCTTCCATTTATTTGTATCGTCTTCAATTTCTTTTTTCAGTGACTTATAATTTTCTGAAAACAGGTCTTCTGCTTTCTTGATTATTCGATTCCCAGGCATTTTATTGTTTTTGACACAGTTGTAAATGAGATTCTTTTCTTAATTTCTCTTTCTGAAAGTTCATCATTGGTGTATAAAAAATGCCACTGACTTCAGAATATTTATTTTGTAGCCTGCTACTTTACTGAATCCATTGATCAGTTCTAACAGTTTTCTGGTGAAATCTTTAGGGTTCTCTATATAGAGTATGTCATTGGCAAATAACGAGAGTTTTACTTCTTCCTTTCCAATTTGGATGCCTTTTATTTCTCTTTCTTGTCTTATTGCTGTGGCTAAGACTTCCAATACGATGTTGAAGAGGAATGGTGAAAGTGGGCATCCTTATCTTGTTCCTGATCTTAAGGAAAATGCTTTTAGCCTTTCCCCATTGAGTATGTTAGCTGTAGATTTGTCATATATGGCCTTTATTATGTTGAGATAAGTTCCCTCAATTCACACTTTGCTGAGAGTTTTTATCATAAATGGATGCTATATTTTGTGAAATGCTTTTTCTTCATCTATTGATATGATCATATGATTTGTTAACGTGATATATCACATTAATTGATTTGCAGATATTGAACTAACCTTGCATCCCAGAAATAAATTCAATTTGATCATGGTGTATGATATTTTTAATGTATTGCTGAATTCGTTTTGCTAATATTTTGTTGAGGACTTTTGTATCAATGTTCATAAAAGATATTGGCCTATAGTTTTCTGTTTTTGTAATGTCTTTGCCTGGTTTTGGAATCAAGGTAAAGGTGGTCTCATAAAAGGAGTTATGGAGCCTTCCCTTTTCTTGAATTTTTTAGAATAGTTTGAGAATAATAGGTGATTATTCTTCTTTAAATGTTTGGTAAAATTCACCTATGATGCCATCTGGTCCAGGACTTTTGTTTTTTGGGAGATTTTTGATTACCCATTCAATTTCATTGGTGGTAATCGGTTGGTTCAGATTTTCTGTTTTTTCTTGACTGAGTCTTGGGGGATTGTATGTTTCTAGGAATGTGTCCATTTCTTCCAGATTATCCAATTTGTTGGCGTATAATTGCTCATAGTTTTTTCTTATGATCCATTGTATTTCTGTGGAGTCTGTGGTTATTTCTTCTCTTTCATTTCTGATTTTATTTGAGTCCTCTCTCTTTTTTCCTTGATGAGTCTGGCTAATAGCCTGTCATTTTTGTTTATCCTTTCAAAGAACCAGCTCTTGGTTTCATTAATCTTTTGTATTGTTTTTCTTGACTATTTCATTTATTGCTGCTCTAATCTTTATTATTTCCTTCCTTCTATTATTCACTTTGGTCTTTGCTGTTCTTTTTCTAGTTCTTTTAATTATAAGTTTAGATTGTTTATTTGAGCTTTTTTTGTTTGTTTGTTTCTTGAGGTAGGCCAGTGTTGCTATGAATTTCCCTCTTAGGACTGCTTTTGCTATCCCGTAAATTTTGAGTCGTTGTGTTTTCATTTTCATTTGTCATCTAGGTATCTTTTGATTTCTTTCTTGATATCATTAATAACCCATTCATTGTTTAGTAGCATGTTATTTAGCTTCCATGTGTTTGTGTATTTTCTAGTTTTTTCTTGTAGTTGATATCTAGTTTCATACCATTATGATCAGGGAAGATGGTTGATATGATTTCAATGTTTTTAAATTTATTGAGACTTGATTTGTATCTAGTTTTAGGAAATCTTAATGGGAGATGGCTTCTTGGCCTTGAAAGACAGCTAAGATGCAGACCGATATTCTTATTGTTTGAATAAGTCAGTTCAATTGAGCACATTTACTTAATGCAGTGTATAATACTTGGTTACTTGGAAATATAAATAGGAATACACCAGCTTTAAGTATTCATTGACTTGATAATCTAGATTGTAGATGCACACAGTTTATAATATAGAATATAACTAATACTGTTAGAGGTAGAAATGAAGCGCTGTAGTTTTGGAGAAGAGAAGGAAGAACTTCTCGCCAGGGAAATTATGGAGGGCTTCTTGACACAAGGGGGATTTTTGTAATTGTTTTTGTTTTGTTCTTTGGTGTTTTTTTTTTTTTTTTCATTTTTCATTTTTTATTATTTTTTATTTTTTTAGGTGAGGCAACCCTTGGTTGACCTCAGATTGTCAGCTTACAACCCCTTATTTTTTATTTATTTTTTATGCCTATAGCACCTGGTTGTAATTTTTTAAACTTATTTTTCAGTTACAGTTGACATACAATATTACATTAGTTTCGAGTGTACAACAGAACAATTAGACATTTATTTAAATTACGAAGTGATCACCCCAATAAGTCTAGTACCCATCTGACACTATACACAGTTATTACAATATTATTGACTATATTCCCTATGCTGTACTTCACGTCCTATGACTTTTTTTTATAACCAGAAATTTGTACTTCTTTTTTCATATTATTATTTTTTTAAATAATAATTTAACGAAATCCAGTAAGTTCCAGCAGTACACTTTAACAATAAGGCATATATATATACTTACACTATATTCACTCCCCATAGTTAGATCTCTTTGTGTCACCCATATTTGATCCCACAAGGGGAATTTTTTAACTTGACCTTTGGAGGTTGGATTTTGTTAGAGATTTGTGGAAAAGACTAAAGAAACAGTATGAGTAGAACTTAAAGTAAGATATTGGATGTTAGTGAAACAATGCTAGTCATATAGTGTTCAGGGTATTTTGAGAGAGTATATTGTGGAAAGTAATTCTGGAAACTTTAATAGATTTATGTCGTGTAAAGGCTGGAACACTATCTTAAGAATTATAAATCTTTGCAGTAGAAGGAAGTTATAGAAGACTTTGAAGCAAAGGCAGTTTATAATTATATATATATTTTAGGAAGAAAATTGTTATACCATAGAGGTTAAATAAAAGACTAGGAGGCAAATGTGTAGAAATAGCAAGAGTAAGTTTAATTTTTATTTATTTGCTTGCTTGAGGTTAAAAGCCTAAGGAAACTACTCCACCCTCATTTTGTCTCATGTTGAACAAAAAAATTAAGAAATATCCAGGAATGATATATTTAATGCTGGTGAGGGTAAGGTGAGATAGGCAGTCTTAGACACAGACATTGAGAATATAAACCACTACAAACTTCCTGAAAACATGTTGACAATAAGAACAAAAGACCTTAAAATCCCCCTTACCCCACTTTACTTAGAAATTTCAAAATCTAGGACTGTGTCCTAAGAAAATATACACAAATCAGAGATGCATGCAAAGATTTGTTTACTAGACTTCTTACTGGGGGTTTATTTGCAGTAGAAAAAAATGGGAAACAAAAAATTTTTATTAACTAGGAGGGGTCAAATAAATCATGGTATATCCATAAATGAGATATTGTTGAGGCATTAAAAATTATGTTTTAAAGACTTATAATAGTCCTTATGTAAAGTTATATTGAAAAAAATCCAAGTGTAGGTTGCTGGAACTAATTCAGTCTCAATTTTAGTCAAAAAGATTAAGAAGTGAAACAAACATTTACACTGGCCATCTGTGGCTGATAAGGTTATGATTTTACTTCAGTATACTTTTTTACATTTAGGTTTCTGCCTTTCTATTGATTTTTATTTTTATTTATTTTTTAGGCAAGGCAACCTTTGATTGACCTCACAGATTGTAAGGACCTTGTCAGCTGACAAGCCCTTATTTTTTAAATTTTTTTATTTTTTTATGCCTGCAGCGCCTGATCTTCCTAGGTGGTCTCTCATCCAAGTATTAACCAGGCCCGAACCTGCTTAGCTTCCAGGATCAGATGGGATTGGGCTTGTTCAGGGTGGTATGGCCGTAGTCTTTTGATTTTTAATCAAATAATTTAGACGAATTCCAGTTAAAGAAAATTCATTGGATTTAGTGATAAGAAATTATTGGTAAAACAAGAGGAGTTTTGGTAGGGTAGTGGATTTCCAGGAAAAAGGCTAATGTTAAGGGTTGGGAATTAATGTCGGATGAGCAGGTAGAGGCAGCAAAGCGAAGTGCCTTGGACAAGTTTTTGCATTGAAAATAAAAATGAACAGTTGAGGCAGTCTGATTTCAGAAGAATTTTTGTTTTGTGTGGGTTTTTATAGGAAGGAGATTTGAACATGTTGGTTGAAAGGATGGAAATCAGTCACTGATAGGGAGAGGCTGAAAAAAAGTCAGAAAAACAGGGTAATTACTGAAACATTGCAAGGAGAGGAAGTTGGAGGTAAGAAGTGGAGGAAAGATGATTCAGGGCACAGGTTGAGTGACTTCCAACATAGGAAATTACTTTTAATCCTCTATAGAAGGGGAGATATGGAATACTTTTGAAGGAGGAAGAATTTGGAGAACTTACTCCAGATGGTTTTCACCATTTAAAAATGAAATGCCTTATCCTTAGAGGGTGAGGAGACAGGAATAGGGTTTGGAGTTTGAAGAAGCTGGTTAAAGTTTTATAAGAGCCTCCATGGAGAGAAATCACATAGAACAGAGACCAAGCAAAGTGAATCAGTAGTACTTGAATACCAGTAGTAGTCTAGCTGAAATTTGATGACATGTTGGTAGTGAACCTACTCAAGCAAAGGTTATATATTTGACATTATCTTACAGAATTTGATTTCCTGGAGGACAGAAAGTTGATGATTAACACAAATTTTGTGACCTGGAGTGATTCAAGTGACTTAGATAGAAAGTAATTGGAGTTCCAGAGAAGTTGTAAGACTGGATAAAGTAGGGGCTAGTGAACTTTTTCCAAAAGGGTCAGATTATAGATATTTTAGGCTTTGTGGGCCTCACATTTTGTCACAACTATTTAACTTTGCTGTTGTAACATGTAAGCAGCCATAGAAAATATGTAAACAATACAGCATGGCTGTGTTCCAGTAAAACTTTATTTATGGACACGGAAATTTGAATTTTCCAAAATTTGCATTTGTCTCAAAATATTCCTCTTTCGAGCCCCCAACCCTCAACCATTAAAAAAATGTGAAAATCATTCTTAGCTTACAACCATAAACTGGCAGCAGGCTGTATTTGGCTGTAGTTTGCCAACCCCTGGACTAGAAATATTGTAAAAAGGTCAAAATTTTAGCTACAAAAAATAATTTTGAAGATTGTTTCTCTGAAAATGACTTTAAATATAAGGAAACCTGATTATTTTTTAACATTTAAAATAACTGAAGAGTACTAGGTGCTACTGGTCAGACCACAGTTTCCCAGTGATTAGCCAGTGTGAAATTAATCTTAAGGAATCTTGAGTGACTAAATGCTTTATATGTATGAATAATTGATTTTTGTTCTATGGAATTTTAAAATACAATTTTTATATATTTGTAGTTTGAAAATATTAGGTTCAGATGGGTAAAAATTTTTTAATTTATATATAAAGGATATATAGAAAAATCACTACTCCATCCCTATCCATATTATTCTCTACTCTAACATAATGACATATAATAAAACTCTAAAAAAAACCCACTGTCCTATCCTAAAGACTGCTGCAGTGAACAGCCTTATACATATATCATTTCACCTTGCACAAAGCTATCTTAGGATAAATTTCTAGAAGTAGAATTTTGGGTCAAAGTTTAAGCACTTGTAATTTTATCTTATATTGCTAAGTGGCCCTCCATTGAACCAGTTTACAGTTAGTAACATACAGGAATACTTATTTCATGATGCCTTTACCAATAATAGATTTTTTTATTGCACCCTGGTATGGGAAACTTGTATGTTGTAATTTTCATTAACATTTCTGTAGAAACACATTGAGTCATTTCTACTTCCAATTATCCATACCCTTTGTACATTTTTCTTTTAGGTTATTGGGGTTTTCTTTTGCCTTTTGATTTGTAGGCACCTTTTATTTACTAAGGAAATAGGCCCCCTCTCCCATTTTTGTGATTAGTTGCAAATATTTATTTTCATTTTGTTATTAAGGTAATTTTTGTTTCTATTCTGTTTTATCAGCATTTTAAAAAAGATTTTAGGTTTTATGTCGTTGTTAGAAAGGTTTTCCATAATCTCAGAGTATAAACTAATTTTCTTCTTTTAAAATACTTCTGTGGTTTCATTTTCCACATTTAAATATTTGGCTTATTGAGAATTTATCATTGTTAAGGTATGAAAAATGGATTTAGCTTTTTTCCTAGATGTTTACCTAGTTTTCCCGATACATTAATTTCTTGAATAAATATCTTTTCCCCACTGATTTGAAATGCCACCTTTGTTATGAACTAAATGCCTGCATAAATTTCAGTGTTTTTCTTATTCATTTACCAACAGTGAATGAGAGTTCCTTTGCTCCACATCCTTGTTAGCATTTGGTGGTGTCAGTATTCTGAATTTTAGCCATTCTAATAGAATAGGTGTGAAGTGGTATCTTGTTGTTTTAATTTGCCATTTCCTAATTTAATGATGTTCAGCATCTTTTCATAGGCTTATGTGCTATCTGTATATTTTGCTAATGAAGGTCTTTTGCTCATTTTTAAATGGGTTGTTTTAAGTGTCCATTTATATTTTGAGTAACAGTCTTTTGCTATTTTAGTATGTCTTTTGCAAATTAGTATATTTTTTAATATGCAGTTGGATTTTATAGTAAATATTTAGGATTTTTTTTTTTTATTGATATGATGAGATGGGTCTGTTAGTTTCTAAATATATACAAGAATTTGTACAAGAATTGTACTATTTTGGGGATTGAAACTCTGAAAACTAGTAGCCTGATTAGCGTTCATATAAAAAATACTTGATCTTCAGCAAACTTTTCATAAAATCAATCTATTTCAGGATTAGCAGGCCTTCATTGGTTGTGCCCTGTCAAAGTGTACAATTATTTATATCTTCCAAACACAGAGAAACTACTGAAATGTAATTACCCCCTTTCAGAACTTGAGGCCAGAAGTGCTTCAGAAACTCGGCAGACAGCTAAGAGGAAGAGATGGCTGTCAATTTGACTTGTACTATGTTATGAGACCGTATCAGTTTGTTTTTTAAAAATAGTTACAGAAATACTCAAAACCTCCAACTGGAAACAACTACTCAATATTTTTTGTTTTGTTTTGTTTTTATATACCAATCTCTTTTTTTTGTTGTTGTTTTTTAAAATTGAGATATAATTGACATATAACATACTAGTTTCAAGTGTATAGTATCAGTGATTCAGTATATGTTGTGAAATGATCAAGTCTAGTTAACATTCACCACTATGCATAGTTAAGTTTTTTTCTTGTGTTGAGACTTTTAAGATCTACTCTCAGTACCTTTCAAAATATACAGGACAGTATTAATTGTAGTCACTATGCTATACGTTATATCCCCACCTATGTTTTACTCATAACTAGAAGTTGGCACGGTTTAACCACCTTCATTCATTTCACCCAGCCTCCAACCCCCATCTCTGGCAACTATGAATCTGTTCTCTGTATCTGAATTTTTTTTTTTTAAATTTAGATTTTACGTGTAAGTGAGGTGATATGGTATTTCTTTCCCTCTGACTTATTTCACTTAGCATAATGTCCTCATGGTCTCTCCATGTTGTCACAAATGCTGGGATTGCCTTTTTTTTTTTTTATGGCTGAATGTTTCATTGTATATATAAACCACATTTTTTTAAATCCACTCATCTATTGATGGACACTTAGGTTGTTTCCTTGTCCTTGTTATTCTAAATAATGTATCAGTGAACATAGGTGTGCAGATATCTTTTCAAGTTAATGTTTTTTTTTTCCCCTTTGGATAAATACTCAGAGGTGAAATTGCTGGTAATTATTTGTTCTATTTTTAATATTTTGACCTCCATGCTCTTTTTTATAGTGGCTGTACAAATTTACACTCCCACCAACAGTGGACTCGTGTTCCCTTTTCTTCACATCCTCGCCAACACATGTTATTTCTTGTCTTTTTACTGATACCCCTTCTAACACATGCGATGTGCTGTCATTGTGGTTTTGATTGATTTGCATTTCCCTGATGATTCGTAATGTTGAGCATCATTTCATGTACCTTCGTAATGTTGAGCATCATTTCATGTACCTACCTACCTTTTGGCCATCTGTATATCTTCTTTGGAAAATGTCTATTCAGATCATCTGCCCATTTTTTAATAGGATTGTTTTTTGCTATTGAGTTTTATGAGTTCTTTATATGGATATTAACCCCTTATCAGATATATTATTTGCAAATATTTTCTCCCATTTTGTAGGTTGTCTTTTCATTTTGTTGATGATTTCCTTTGCTGTGGAGACCATATCAGTGTTGACCACATTAATCCGATGGAAGAAATTAGGCTAGATTGAAGTATATTTAATGTACTTCTTTGTGAGGGTGTGCTATGCAAATGAAATGTACAGAATGGAATGGGAGATACTTAGCCTATTTAAAAGAAGTAACTAGCATGCTTGAAAAAAACTAGGTGGGTGGAGAGGGGAAGATGCAGAGCTAAGCAGAGTGGAAGTACCAATTATGAATGGCTAAGGAGTGGGTGGGTACTAGAGAAATTATGGAAATGCCCATCAGGCTTTAGTTAGTTCCTGGCAGTAAGTCCTGACAGTTCCTAAGACACTGCCAATATGATTGTGCTGTAGCTGCTGCCCGCACTACTGCTACCACACTACTACTGACACCATCAAAGTTCTCTATAGCTCACAAAAGAATGAATGTTTTATCTAGAAGGAATTCAGAGGAAGTAAAATTTCTTTCAGTGATGAAACATATTTTAATTTCCAAAGGGAGATTTGTATATTTCTCTGTTAAATTGAAACCTGGCTATATTTTAACCTGACTCTTATTTTTCTTTGTCCTAGGACATAATATAGAGCACAATTCTGCACCTGGCTCTAAATTTCATCTGTTTTCTTTGTTGCTGGTCTTTTTACTTCTGTCACTGTATGTCTTTTATATTGCCACTAATTGCCTTTTTATTTGTTACTTTTCACTATTTGTTAAGAATTAATGTTGGCTAAATCTGAGGGAAGGTATAATGGATATTAATTATATTCATTTTTTACTTTGTTTCAACTTCATAGTAAAAATAATTGTAGGTTAGATAAGACTTGGTGATGTAATACTATGCTTTTATAATAGAACCTTACAGTTTTTCTGTAAATAGTAAAGTATTTTACAGTAACTGTAAGATAGGCACATAGATGATTATTATGTTCATCATTTTTTGATGAAGAAGGTAGAGCTGGGACTTGAATTTGGTTCTTTAAGTAAAACACCAAGGCTCATTTTAAATATTGAGTCAGAGTAATGGTTATTTCATGTGCCCAAGAACCTTCATATTTAAGAACGTAAAGATGTATTCCAGAGCATGAAGGTTGCTGAAATTGATTTTTTGATCAGTGGCTTTCACACCGTGAGTCTCAGGATATCTTTATACTCTTAAAAATTATTGAGGAGCCCATAAAGCGATTGTTTATATAGGTATATCTATTAATATTTACCATATTAGAAATTAAAACAGAAATTTAAAAACTTTATTAGTTCATTTAAACATAATGATAAACTCACTCTAGGTAACAAAACATAATGATAAACTCACTCAAGGTAACATAAATAAGGTTTTTTTTTTTCTTAATAAAAAGCAGATATTTAATTTTTTTTTATTTTGAGGAGTTGCGTGGTTTTACCTACTTATAAATATTGTTAATGCCTGTCTGACTTAAAGTCAGTTGGATTCTTATATCTGCTTCTGCATTTAGTCAATTGATATAGGTTCTTTTGTTGAAGTGTATGAAGACAATTCATTTTCACAAGTATGTAGTTGAAAAAGGGAGAAGTATTTTATTAGCTTTTTTTTTTTTTTCAGATAATTTTGGACTATCTTTCATATTAAAGAAAACTGGACCAGTGGTAGTTTATTTATTAAGAATCTAAGAAGAACTGAATCTTTTGTTGATTTCAGAGGTGGTCATCAAAAACATTAAAAAGTTTATAATTTGTAGTAATGTACAGGACATTTGTGTTAGATTTGGTAGGTATTTATTTTGGGGAGGAATAGGGATAGGATGGTGTCACTAGGAAATGGAAGAGAGTTTTTATGTGCTTCTGAGGTTTACAGTTATTTCAAATATTTATGATAAAGGAATCTGGTAAACTATATGACTCCTCTCTTACCTGCTAGGAAGTTAACCAACTTCTGTATTTGTGGCTGAGGAGAAGCAGCAGTTGGCAAGTGGGACCACAATACCATCATTTTGAGAGAAGAGAATTCTAAGGAAGGAAAAGGAATGTGATAGTTATAGCATAGCAGTACCTGTTACCTAATAGGGTAGTGAGAAATGTAGAGTCTCCCTTTCTCTCTCTCTCTCTCTCTCTCTCTCTCTCTCTCTCTCTCTATCCCTCTATCCCTCCATCCCTCCTTCCCTCCTTCCCTCCCTCCCTCCCTCCCTCCCTTCAGGTTTTGAGGAAGATAAATTATTCTCTATAAAGTGATGGTAATACCTACAGACTATTATAAATAATTAAAGAGAGGCACTTGACTAACTTGTAATGTACTATCCTAATTAAGATTAGAAACTTCCTCTCATAAATGAGTGTTGGGAGTTCCACTGATACATTGGTGGTGTTCTTTTTATCAGTCTGTAGGTGGTATACTGTTAGAGCCATGTGGTGACCATGGTGATGGTGAAGATGGCTGCCTTCAGAGGTGAGCATTTTCTCTTATTGCTAATTAATTAATCATTTTGATATTTGGAGCTTTTTAATTTTGAGATGACTGTTATGACATTTTATATAATCTAAGAAACAAAGCTTTTCATTTAAATGGTAAACATCAGCATATTAAATGTGCATAAATATTCAGAGAGGGTACAGATTCAGATGTTAGTTATAACTTAGAAAATATTCAGAGAGAAGAACACAGCCTTCTTGGAGATACTTAAAACTTTCATTTGATTTGTAGAACTATTAGGAATGTATTGATACTCTGAGTATACCTTTTAGTGAGTTAATTCATGGTCTTGGAACCATGGATAATTAACTGAAAGATTATAACATAATTGCTTCAACAAATATATATATGGAACGTTTTTGTTCTCCTTGGTGTGTCCCAATACCATCTTTTTTTAAAAAAAAAAATTAAGTTTATTGAGATTACATTGGTATATAACGTATAAATTTAAGGTGTACAACATTATAATTCGATATTTGTATACTCTCTTGTGTACTCACCACTCAAAGTCTAGTTTCCTTTGATTATCATATATTGACCTCCTTTACCCAATTTGCCTTCCTCTCACACCCATTCCCCTCTGGTAACCACCATTCTGTTGTCTACCTGTGAGTTTGTTTTGTTTTGTTCCTTTGTTACTTTTATTTTGTATTCTCCATATGAATGAAATAGTATTTATTGTCCTTTTCAAATATGACATTTTAGTTAGCATAATCACCTTATGCAGTTGGTGCTTGTTTACCTCCTCAGCCAGCAGTAATGGGAGGCGGATACTTGAGTCAATGAGTATTTCAGCAGTATAGTCTTCACAGATACTCAGTAGATAGAGTCCTTTTGAGCAGAAACTTTCTAGAATGTTTTAAGTCTTTGGATAGGTTTTGAATTTTAAACATCCTGTACATATTTTTTGAAGCAGATATGTTATAATCTTTCAGTTATATGATTCTTTAAGATGTTGCTAAAAGGTGTATTGCAACTTTCTTAGGAAAGATAATTGATATTTTGAAGACAAATCAGTAATAAAGTGGCAGACTAGATTGTAAATACTGAGAAATCCGAAACAGCATTAGTAATTTGGTGGTAGCCTGTTGACAAAGGTAAATTTACGTTAATGCCATAGTCTCTTTTAATTGTGAGTAGGAAACTTGTTCTCTGAGGGTAAGTAAATTCTTTGGAGCCATGTCTCTGGAGCGTCCCCATACTCTGAAGGTCCACAGATTTTCCTGCTTACAGCAGTTCCTTGTGCTTCCTTTCAGGAGGCAGGAATGATCCTCTTCTAGCCCAGGGAGTATTGGAGCTATGGGCTGAAGATATAAGATTAACAGCATTAACAGGCATCCCCAGAATGATGACATCTGGATTTGGTAGAACAATAAGGATCCATTTAGTGAGGACTCAATCTTTTTGGAAAAAGCCCTTTCCTCTTCAACTTGTGTATAGGTTAGCAAACTTGTTTTTAGATCAAAAGAGTTTCTTGGTTAGGTGGATTACATTTTATATGTTTAATGCTCATGTTTTTTGAATTTAGATGATTAGATCTTTTAGTGTTAGGGTAGAATTTAGCTCACCCCACCATTTGCTCTTACTCTAAGCAAAATAAGGTCATAAAGCTTGCCAGAGAATTTAGTTGTTTCTCATGCTCAGCAAGAATAAGGTAATTATTTGTATGAGGAGATGACCTACTGTATTTAGATCAAGACCTGTGTTCTGAGTGCACACTATTATGGTAGGGTAGCAGCAGCACCTGTATGTATCATTGTAAACTGTCACAGGGTCTTTCAGAACTTTGCCATAATAGGCATATTGAGAACCTATTATGATACTAGATGCTCTGTTGACTGGTCATATAGGTAGAGATCATTTGTGACAGCTTGCTGTAATACATGTTCTAAATAGTGGATAGTTTTTTGGGGAAAAGGGGTGAATTGAAATTTTAAAAAATTTCATGTTTACCTGTTACCATTATGTTTTGAGGAAGGAGAGGTTTAGGAGTACTAACCATGTTTTGATTGTGCCAGAACACAATCAGATTTAAAAAATAGGACAAAGCTATAGCTTTCAAAAATCATCTTTAAAAGAAAAAAATCTCAGTGTGGGGGAGTATAAAGTTATTTGTTCAAAACTAATAATTTATTTTACAAAATCTTTTCCATTATACATGCAGTCCTTTTGGTTTCTATTTATTATGGATTTTATTTTTCCTTTTAAAATAGTTTTCTTTTTTGGTATGGTTATGTGGGAGGGTGGTGGATGTTACTAAATTTTTCTAAACCTGAAGTGATTCTGTGGATCTTTTCAGTAGTGTGTGATTTTCAGATATAGGGCTCCAAAGAATGGGCATATGTCCAGTTGTCATTTTCTTCTCTCACATTGTAAATGCGAAGTATATGGGGAAGAGAGGAATCTAGGTAGACATATGCAATGATAGAGACCTATTTATTCTTAAAAGACTAATAACTTTATTTGTATTTTTAGGAAAGAATACTTGTCATTTGACAGTGATAAATTGTCACACTTGATTCTGGTAAGAATTATTTTTCTTTTATGGTTCTTAAAAAATTGACTAGGTTTAATCTACCAATTATTATATCTGGCCTTTAACTTGGATTAAATAGGTTTTGGGGAGATTTAAATATAGATACTCTTACCAAATGTTCTACAGTTAAGCAGCAACTTAAATTACCACTTTTGATTACAAGAAGGTTATGAAAACACTTTCTTGAATTTGAGTCCAAACTTTATCTCTCAGTAATATATATTATAAAACTGCAAAATTATTTTTGAAAATAGTTTGGATGGTGGGAGGGGGACAGCTGACTGTATAGGTACAGTAGACTAATGAAGACTACATACACAAAGATATATGCTGGTTGACTTTAAGCTCGGTATGAAAAACTTCATCGTTGTGAAATGTATTCTTTATTTTAAAATGTAGGATTCTAGTAGCAAGATATTTGATTTGAATGCCAACACTGAATCAGAAGTGCCAGGAGATCAAAATGTTGGTATTCAAGGAGAAGCAGCATGTGTCCATATTCCACATTTAGATCTGAAGAATGTTTCTGATGGTGATAAATGGGAAGGTAATTTTATACACACATACTTTTTTTTTTTTTGGTAACTGAAATTACCCAAAGCAGTAATAAGATTACTGTCCTTTTATGGACAACCTTTCTCATTTCAATTTTCTGTTCTCTTCTTCATATAGGAAGAGTGAATGGGTGTTTTACTCAAATGCACTAATGATATTATAGGGTGACTATCTTGTATGAACTTGAAGTTCTTATCCATTGGCTTTGAGGATGTATGTTAGAACTGATTAAAAAAATAAAATCACCTTGGATAGGCTTTCGTTAATTGTTAAACCAGGTTATATCTCCCAGTCTTTGAGAGTCCAGTATGTTAGGACTCAACCACTTTAAAGAGAGGGCTTATTTATATATAGCTACCTCTTCTTAATGATCATCAGGAATACTTTTTTTTAATGATTATTAAGGACATTTCTAAGCAAATATTGTATCATATCCCTATATTAGGTTAGGTTTTAAAGGCTTGGGAGCAGGGTCCTAGCAAATTTTACAAAGGAGAGAAGTTTGAACTTAAATTTAAAAAGCAAGCTACATGGGTATATGTACCTGTCATAACTCAGCAAATGGATACTTAAAACTTGAATTTCATTGTATATGTTTTTCTTTTTTTATCAAAGAAGCAAAAACTAAATAAAGATTGAGCTCCAGTGAATGATTTGTGTGCTGAAGTGTTTATGGGGAAGTATACTGATATCTGCATTTTACTTTGAAATTCATGAAAAAAAAAATGGTTAATGGGATAGACGAATATTATCAAGCAAGTTTAGTAAAATGTTAATGGTAGAATCTAGGTGATTGATATATGGATGTTCACTGGAAAAATTTTTAAACTTGGCTGTATATTTGTAATTTCAAATAAAATGTTGGGGCTGGGGAGTGGAAGCAAGCAAGTAAATTTGGATCCAGGAGTTCTTTTGGATCATATACCTTCCTTGGTAAAGAGACAACGAGACAACTCAGGAATCTTAGTTACATATTTGTTCACTTGGATAAAGATCCTTTGGTTCTTTCATCTTTGTCAAGTTAGCTAATGGCATACAGTGGCAATAACGAGGAATTGCAATGCTAATACTATGGACTCCTTTAGCCACCTCAAGTCTACTCACCTCATCACAGTTGGAGTGTTTTTATTTTTTTATTTTTAAGATATAGCCAATTTTTAAAAACCCTAACCAAGTCATTGTTTGTGCCAACCTTTATTGCTGTCTCCCCACCCACCTCCTTTTTTTTTTTGGTCTAGATGTTTGGCATGCCTAGTGGCATATTATGTGTCTTAACTTAGACTAAATCAGGAAGTTGTCTTTCATTTGCTTTGTTCTGGGTTATTCAGGACATTTGAAATTTATGAAGATGTTCCGCAGAATTAGGGGATATATTTGCATCTTGGTGGCAGTGAAGATCAGATGTCCCTCTTAGTTATTTATCCTAGCATAGACACTGAAAAGGAGTGGTGGTCAACAGGGCATCCCTAGAGTTGCAATAGGAAAGGATTTTCTGAAAGATGAGGCTGGGATTCTGACAAAGGACTTAATGCTTCTTCCTCTTGGAGGAATGCAGGTAAATAGCCCTTTACATTCCTGAGGGTCCTCATTTTTAAGTTTTCAGCATAAAAAAGCAAATGTTTTTCATTGTCTGAGGAGATAGGACATTATATGTCTAGCTTTAGCTTTTTGGAAACTTCCCCAAAGAGTACCTAATGCCTGGAGTCTCTTGTTTCTCTGTCAGAATTCACCTCTTATAGCTTGTGGTAAGGAAGGGAGGATAACTATGGACTACTGAGTTTCAGTGTCTGAGCTGTCCTGTTATCCACCTGGCTCAACAGCCTTGACAAGTCCACATAGACCTCCTTCTGGCTATACTAGGAGTAGGGGTCTGTGACTTTCAGAAACCAAAGAATTGTAGACATCTGAGTGAACTTCTCAGCCATGAACCCTGCATGTGCTTGGGAGAGTGGCTGTTAACAGACCATGTCATTCCTTCCAACTTTGCCACCAATACAAAGATGATTTTCTATAACTAGAAGTTAGGATGATCAAATTATGTTAGACCCTAGTTACCGTGGAATCAGAGACATACTTTGTTTAAATGTGACTCTTAATAGAGAAGTGGGGTAACTCCAAATAGAGACCCACCTCACTCTTAAGTGTGTAGGTTTTCTTTCTTGTATTGCTCAAAGTATAGTCAACAGAATGAAGTTAGCGAGCAGGTAGCACATACCTACCACCAGTATGAATTTGTAGCAGCTATTCAAAAGGTCTTGGCTTTTGATGGAAGTGGACATCTTTCCTTCAAATTCTCTTCTGTTAACTCGTGAATGAAAACAATCGGATCTTTTCAAAGAGCAATCATTCTAAGAGATATTTTTCTGTCAAACCAATTATACTGAAAAACTTCAAATAGTACTTAGTTAAGAGTTTCTATTTCTTTAGTTTTATGTTTGAGTTTTAATAAAACAGTTATTACTTTGATTTTTTTTGCCTTGCTTACAGAAATGGAAATGTATGTTTGTGTTTGTTTTTAAAGTGGTTAGTAGTAATTTCTTTGAATAACATTTTTGAGTTAAATGCCTAACTGGTTTTAGGGAAATGTTTTTGGTACCTTTGGCTTTGTGTTAGTTATGTGTATGGTTTGTTCTGACTGTGCTGTGTGTTCACTTTAGTATTTTTTGCCATTTTTTCCATTTTATTAGCGTCATGCCCTATCACTTTCCCCCTCATTGATTTCAAAACAATGCATCTGCAGAGAGATGGGGAGGGTAAGTATGGTTCACCATAGTTTAGTTTTTTTGCCTTTTTATGGTTCGCTTTGTTTGCCTTTTTATTAGCCCTTCTCCTGCTGCTCCCATATAGTAGGAAAACCGTTCTGGGTTAAAAATGATACCCCTAAAAAAATTGTTTTTGTTACTTCTCTTTTCTTTAAACAGGAGCTTTCCTGCAAAATGTTTATTACCAGTTAGTATATTTGCTGGGAAGCAGGTACAAGGGTTGCTTTGAAAATCAATTTATTGCTGGGTTTATTATGGGATTGCACGCTTTGTACCTAATTTTTAGTTATCAAATTGATCTGGGCTTTAAAAACAATTATATTTTTATTATTCTGAAGAAAAATGTAATACTTTAAATTGCTAATGCATAAACTAAATTATTAAAGTAGCAATCATCTATTGTGTGAAGAAAAAGCATTCTTGATTTTTGACACTGTCAAGCCGTCTTTACACCCCAAAATACTTAAAACCTCATTTTTATTTTGTTATTGTTAATGACCATAGCATCAAAGTTTTAAATTGTAATTATAAAGTTAATGTGTAGATGGAAAAGTAAAAAGTGCCCTTGCTCTCTCTCAGACTCCAGTGATATTATCCAGTGATATTTGGAGTATATTTGTGGACTATGTGTTTATCTGTATGTGTTGGTTATATAATCAAACCTTATATGTGCAAAGACATCAAATAAATCAACATAGTTTCATTTGAGAACAAACAGGATAACCAATAAAATAAATGCACTTAAGGACAGCTGCTATTAAATTTTATCTTGATAATTTTGTTGGGTGTTTAGTTATTAAAATATGTATTATGCATAGGAATCCTGTAACAGAAAATTACCACCACAGTTTAATGTTAGAAACCAGGTGCTGTCAGGTGAGTTAGCTACTCATTTGGAAATTATAACTCATTTTGGAGTCAGAGAACTCTATTTGGTGAGTGTTCTGTATAGCATGGGGAATAGTATCTTAACATGGCCACTTGACAGTGAAGGGCAGTTTATTCACCTGGCAGCATTTGACTGAGTTAAATTCCTAAGGACTTTTGAATGTTTACTGTTTCAAAATGAAGACTTTCTCTATTTGAAAAATAAGTTTTGATATCATTTTAAAGAGCTTGACAGTGTCCTTTCTTGCTTTGTACCTGGGTTCAGAAATTTAAGGTATAAGTCTTTATATGAAAATAGAACTCTGGGCTATATAAAGGAAGTACAGGCAATTTTTAAACTATAGTAGAATTTATGAAGATCCTAGTATCCCTCGTTAAAAAAAGTATCAAATATTAAATGAACTACAACATAATGATTTAAAAGAACATATAACTGTAGTAATGTGACTTTTTTTTTTCATGTGGAACCAAGAGACCCATGTTACTACTATTTGTGTTTGTTTTACAGAGCCATTTCCTGCTTTTAAGTCTTGGCAGGAAGACTCTGAGTCTGGAGAAGCTCAGCTCTCCCCACAAGCTGGAAGAATGAATCACCACCCACTGGAAGAAGACTGTCCTCCAGTATTATCACACCGTAGTTTAGATTTTGGGCAAAGCCAGCGTTTCCTGCATGATCCAGAAACATTAGATTCCTCATCTAAAGCACTTTCTTTTGCTAGGTATGTGATTTTTTTACTTAGAGGTGATTTCAGTTACATACCCAAGTCCTTTGAGAGATTTAATCCTCTAGACCTGCAGTTCAAAACTTTCTCTCCTATTTCATGAAGCACGTTTTTGTAATTTTAAATTATTTGGGTTCCTAAATTCTGAGTTTATTGAGATGTAGTATTTGGGGTTTGCTCTCTAATAAACATTTTTTCATGGTATATTTATTCATTTGATTATTGATGGTTGAAATACAGAACTCTGGAAGAGAAGCAGCAAGTGAAGCTTACCAGTCCCTAACGTTTTTATTGTTAAAACCTTAAATTGAATTGATTTTGAATGTCAAAACCTTTTCTTTGTAGTGTGGACACCAAAAGAGCTCTGAATTGCCTAGGTATCTGTTTTTCTGCCTTTGCCCAAACAATATTTCATTGATTCCAAATTGTTTTCATCAACACTGTGTTAGTTAATTTTGTAATTTGTAACACTGTAGCATTTCTTTTTTTTAATCTGTTTTTTAGTGTTAGGGATATATTTCTTGGTAATAACGTCATGTATATGAAGGCAATAAGAGAGATGGTGTTCATAACTTGAAAATTTAACACAGTGTTCACCTTTTGGTCTCATTTAGGATTCGAAGATCATCCTTTAGTTCAAAAGATGAAAAAAGAGAAGACAGATCACCATATCAGTTGGTCAAGAAACTTCAGAAAAAAATCAGACAATTTGAAGAACAGTTTGAAAGGGAAAGAAATAGCAAGGTAAGTTTGTAGCATTGTGCAGCAGTGAGGCAGAGCTTTGGAAGGGGAAGAAGCTTCTTTGGAGAGCATTAGTCTATTCATCTCTTTTCCAGGAGATGGAATGAATCTGAGATGCCCAGAGCAATAGTGATCATCTAGAGCTGAGATTATGTAGATTCTTAGTCTCCTATTCCCAGGCTAGTATTCTTACCATTGCAGTTTTATATTTCCATGGTCAAAACAGCCTGTAGAATTTTTAAGGTAAATATTTTAATTGAAAAATCTTGTTAATGCTATTTCTCCTCTCTCAGAAACTACAAGCACCACGAGTGGCAGGCAGAGAAAGAGAGAGTTTAATAATTTTTGATCACAAATAATATCATAAATTTAATAATAAATTTACAATGCCTAATAGCAATAATTTAATAATTAAATTTAATATTAAATGATAAATTTAATCTGATAATTTAATAATTTGATCATGCAAAGTGGAAAGAGTCCTATACATGGAGTCAGAAGACCCATGTTCAAATCTGGCTTGTGCCAGTTGCTAGATCCTGCTCTGAGAACTTTATTTAATATACTGCCTTATCTACTTGAAATAAGGTAAGAAGAAATGAGGATTGAGTGAAATCTCTACTGCTGGAATAGTAAAATATTACTTTGACTTAAATTAACGTAACCATTGCTTACCACAAAGATATCGATAATTCTTTTCCTCAATTTTTTAGCCTTCCTACAGTGATATTGCAGCCAACCCAAAGGTATTAAAATGGATGACAGAGCTTACCAAACTGCGGAAGCAAATTAAAGGTATAAAATGTGTCATTTTTGTAATACATTTGCATTTTTAAAATATTCTTCATAATAATGTCTGTGAGAATTATAATTTTGATGATTTTAATAATTTAAAATTTTGGACACTGTTCACCAAAAGTAAAAGTTTTCTTTTGTTCTTTCATTAGTTATAGTCAAAGTTGGGGCACTATTTTATAGTCTTCCAAATGTCTTTCCTGTGTTTTATTTATTTATTTTTCCCCCCGTGTTTTAATTGCTTGTATTCTTTTGAAAAATAGCTTGTATATTCATAAGTGATATTATATTTATAAAATTTATCTGAAATATATTTCAGATGTTAAGCAGTTTTGGTTTTTGTAGGTATTTCAGCTAAGACTATCTAATAATGTTTATACTACAAAGACCAAATTGTAAGTCTTGAATCAAAAACTAGGTCTTATGTTACTGGGTGTCAATCCAGTACACTAGTTGCTAAGGTATATTTACTCTGTGTTTAGTGAGCATGTTTTAAAATAATTGTTAATACTGAAAAAATTATCTGTACCAAGTATGAGTTTATAATCTGTAGTATCACATTTTGGTTTTTTCATTTGAATTTATTCAACCAAATTTTTTAGTATCGTTAAGTACCAGGTACTTATAGACATCTGAGGCTAAAACAGTGAACAAGATAGTGTCCCTACTGTCATTGAGTTTATACTCTAAAGGTTAAGATAAGTGCTCTTCTCTCTTCTTTAGAATTGTTTCCTACAGCTCTGTTAAGCATTTCCTTATTTAATGCCAGTTTCCAACCAAATTGTCATTAAACAAGAAAAATTAGTTCTCAATTGATTTTTCAATTTTCTTCCACTCTTATTGTCCTATAGTCCATTCTCTTCATTATAGCCAGAATTACCTTTTAAAAAACTGTGTTACTATCTTGTTCAAAGCCCTTTAGTGGGCTCCCCTTTCCACTTAGAATAAAGTCCAGATTCCTTGCCATGGCTTTCAAGGTCTTGCATACTCTTCCCTTTGCCCACTTTATCACTTTCCTCTCTCATTTTCTGTTCCTTAAACATGCCATGCTTTAGGGCCTATGCCCTGGCTGTAGCCTCTCCCCTTAAATTTCCTATACTACATTATCTCCTTCTTATTCCAGTTTAAGTAGGATATCACTATCTTAGAAAGGCCTTGTATGTTAGTCTCATCCAATGTAGTTGTTCTTCTACAAAACACATTCCTTTTAGCCATCCTATTTATCTTCTTCATAGCACTTAGCACTCTTTGTAATTGTTTTGCTTATGATTATTAGTACTTGGTTTTTGTTTTTATTTCTCTGAGTATATTCTCCATGAAAATAGGGATCATGTCCGTTTCTCCAGTTCTTATCAGAACATTTTACTTCAGTAGGCTTTCTAAGAATATTGGTTGAAAGAATGAATAGTATAGCTCTCTTGCTATATATATAATTTTAGTACTTCATGTGCCCTTGAACTATCTGAGCCTGTATGATGTTAATGTATGTTCTCCTGTTGTAAATCTTGTTCACTGATTACTTTTTTGATCTAGTTGCATTTTAGCTAAAATCAGTATTACCGATATATCCTCTTGGTTCTCCAATGTAGATGCAAAACACAAAAGCTCTGATGGAGAATTTGTACCTCAGACACGTCCACGTAGTAACACTCTTCCAAAAAGCTTTGGCTCTTCTCTAGACCATGAAGATGATGACAATGAAGATGAAGCCAGGGTCATTCAGAAGGAGAAGAAGCCATCTAAGGAAGCAACACTTGAACTTATTCTGAAAAGACTGAAAGAAAAACGTGTTGAGAGGTGTCTTCCAGAAGATATCAAAGTAATCTTGAGCTATGGTGTTTGCCCAGACTACTCCCTAAAGTCCCCCAAACAAAATAAGTACCACAGTGGCATAGAGTATGTCTAAGTAGTCTAACAGGCCTAACTCTGCACCCCAAGTTTGTAGTTATAGAAACATGTTTTTATCAGCATACTAGAAGTGCCCTGTCTTTCAGGACCTGAATCACAATAATAAGACTAAAAAAACTAAAATGCTGATATGTTCATTTGTATTAAAGGCATTTGGTAAGATGAGTATGTAAAGAGCATGAAACAGCTTAAGTTTGAATCCTGGCTTTGTATCCTAAGAATTATATATATTGAGCTCTTAGCTTATGCCTGGCACTGACTGGTTATATTCTGTGCAATCTGCCGTTGAGCCATTTTGACAGCCCTACTACTTATGTGAATGTGATTATGTCCATTAAAATACACAATATGGTTGTTACAAGAATAGAATGAATTTTTTTGAGGAACCATTACTCATTAAAGCCCATGCCTGATCAAAGTACCTGGCAGCCTCAATTATTTATCAGATGAGATTTGCTGAGAATAGAGAGGTAGATCATCTCAAGTGAACCTTTGTTTAGGCAATGATGAGTCCTAATGCGAATTCCTATCTTAACATCAGAATACAACTTTCATATGAATATTAGTCTTTCTCCCCTTTGAACAGAGCTGGAGTAGAAATTCTAATTGCTTCTCTCCTCTAACTTTTTTGTTTTTGGATTTTATATTAGACCAACTCCCCCCCTCCTTAAATGATTTTGATTGGATTAGCTTTATTCAGATTCATTATCCTAGATTTAAGATTCAAGCTTGAGTTTGAAATCACAATGTTTTTATAGAGTCTATACCCAGCTGTCCTCTACTGAACGTACATAAATCTAAAGTGGTACTTGTTCTAGGAAGATAATATTCAGGGTAATTTTTTTTTACCTCTTATTTCACTCTGGTAAGAAACAGGTAGTATTATCTAGTCCTGAGATTAAATAGACAGTTTATTTGGTCTAGTGTTAGAGGGTGGTATATGGGACATTGGTTCATTGGGATTTTAAAAGGTCCTATGGAATAAATGGGGAAGTTTCTATGGGCAGGTAAATATGGGGTGTCATGTCTACTCTAGTACCATTTAGAGTACTAAAAGTTACGAGAAGAGTATTACAATGTAAAAAAAGTGCCAGATGAAGGGAAACTAGAATCATAGAGTAGGAGTCTAAGATGAAAATTGACATTGTTTTTTTTTAAGGGCTTTCCACTATACTACTATCATATTTTCTTAATAGTTTAGGAGAAATACTGGATTACAGGACCTGTGCTGTGCATACATGTGTTTTTGTATGTGTGTCCACATACACCAAATTGTAGTTATAATATCAGTAAAAGACCGTGCAAAGTTAAATAATAGGCATTTATGTGTACTCACTGTGTGCTAGGTAGGCACTGTTGCAACTGCCTTTACAACACATTAACTCATTTAGTTCTCATTTGAGCCCTATGAGGTAGGATGAAGTATCCTGTCTTAGAGATTAGGATGTTGAATAAAAAGTGGTTAAGTAACTTAACTAGAGTCACTAAGCTGGTATTCATAATTTATTCAGATAAAAGATAAATTAAGCCACCAAAGAGGATTGGTACCTACTTATTAGAAGACCAGATTCTATAGGAAACTGAGATATGTTGCCTGCAAATCCATTAGCAAAGGATGTATTATTAGCCTAGGCTGGGTGGTGATCGCCTGCCCTTTCAACTTAATTGTTTACATTGTGGGGGTGAGAGCAATAATGGTGCTAATGGAAGTTTCTTTTTCTCCTCTAGAAAATGACAAAAGATAATTTGGTAGAAGAGAAAACTTCTCTCCAGAAAAGTCTTCTTTACTATGAAAGCCAACATGGAAGGCCGGTAATGTCTCTCTTACTAAAAACGTTTGATTTTTTATCTTAAAAAAGAAGACAAATCACTTTTGAGGCTCACATCTTTAGAGCTGTTTTATAGAGCACTGTTTCCTACATTTGGAATA
This sequence comes from Eidolon dupreanum, assembly GCA_028627145.1. Classification (NCBI taxonomy): domain Eukaryota; kingdom Metazoa; phylum Chordata; class Mammalia; order Chiroptera; family Pteropodidae; genus Eidolon; species Eidolon dupreanum. The sequence continues at coordinate 25,921,554 of CM053515.1, forward strand.
TTGCCTACTTATTTAAAATAACTTTTTAAAACTTGGTGGCGGGGGGGGGGGATGTTAGTCATATTGCTTAATGTTTTAGACATTTTAGATTTCTGATTAATTTATTGATTTTCATTTTTCTTGCTTCAGGTGACCAGGGAAGAAAGACACATTGTTAAACCTCTCTATGAAAGATACAGACTTGTAAAGCAGATGTTGACAAGAGCTAGCATCACTCCTGTCCTTGTAAGTAAAACATACAAATATTTATCCAGTTAATTTATCAAGACCTACTCTTTTAAAAACAGTTATTATGGTAGTATATGGGAGAACGACATAGCCAGGATAGCAAGAATTGTATATGTAAGGTGAGGTTATTGCCTTTAAAAGAGTAGGAAATTACTAATAAGTACCACTACTAACTCCTAGGCACTTTTATAAGCATTTTTATGTATGATTATGTCATTAAATCCTGATAAGTCATAACAGATAACAGATGATAGCATCATTTTACAGTTGATGAAGCTGAGGCTCAAGAGTGATGTTGCCCAGGGTCACCTACATTGTGGAATTTAAAAACCTACATTTCAGACATTTCCCTAGTTTCTTTCCATTTAAATTCATGTCTTTGAAAATACATTAGTTTTGTGATGAACGTTCCGATCACTTAAGTTGCACAGTAATATAAACTTATTTTTTTCAAGTTTGTCTTTTTAAATGAAAAAGTTCAGTAAAATAATGCTTATTCATATTCATTTACATTTTTAGAGAAAAATGAAAACTAATACATGCAAATTAAGTGTTGTCCCCAAATTAACCATTAGATAGTACGGCTCTAGATTTCTCTCAGGCTCAAGTAGAAAACAACATGTAGCCTATTTTTCATCATCTCATAGGAATTAATTTACAGGAGCTTTATGGTTTGCTTAGGCTTACAGGCCATTTTCATGTCAGTAGCCACTTGGATGTGGGTTTCCTTGAGGTTTGACCACCTTACTACTTGTTAGAAGGTTCATGTTGCCCTTTTGAGCACGTTTTATTTAGCCTTCATATCAACTAATTCTTTTTTAATTGTTTTAGTTAGCCATCTCAGCAGTATTTTAATTAGATATAGTCAGTTTTCTTTGAACAGGGAAAAAATCCTGTTATAGTTTATATGTTTTGCACTTAAGAGTTTATTTAATACAGATTTTATTCTTTGATTACAAGGTATTTTTGTGTCGTTGACTTTTTCATAATTCCATAATAGTATAGTCTTTGAATTTCTTTATGAAAACCATTTTAGAATTCCACAAGTTAAAAAAAGTAGAATTCAACAAGTTTGTTTTTAGAAACTTAGTCAATAAGAAGCATTTCTAGATCTTATAGACACCCAGATATAACTATCATAAAAAGAAATTCGGAGTTTAAAAGTTAAGCCAAGACAATTCAATAGGAAAGAATAGTTTTTCAACAAATGATGCTCAGACAAGTGGATATCCACTTTCAAAAAAAAAAAAAAGATGAATTTAGACTTCTACTGCTCACAAAAGTTACCTAAAATGAATTATAGACCGAAATAAGAACTAAAACTGTAAAATTTAGGAAATAGAGGAATAAATCTTTGTGACCTTGAATTAGGCAATATTTTCTTGGATATGACACATAAAACATAATGACAAAAAAAATGAATTGGACTTCATGAAAATTAAAAATTTTGTGCATCAAAGTTTTGGACACTTAAAAAAATGAAAAGACAGTCCACAACAGAACAGGAGAAAATTGTGCAAATCATGTATGTGATAAAGGACTTTGTATCCAGAATATGTGAAGAGCTCATTCATAACTCAATAATAAAAAGATAAATAGCCCCATTAAAAATAGACAAAGGATTTGAATAGACATTACTCCAGAGAAGATATATAAATAGCCATTAAACACATGAGATGCTTGCAAATAACCACATTCAGATACCACTTTTTACCCACTAATATAATAACAGATAACAATAGTATTGGCAAGGATATGGAGAAATTTAAACTCTTAGACACTGCTGGTGGGAATGTAAAATGGTGTAGCCACTTTGAAAAACAGTCTGGCAGTTTCTCAAAAGATTAAACACAGAGTTACCATATGAACTAGCAGTGCTCCTCCTATATATGCCAAAGAGAATTAAAAACATGTCTACACAAAAACCTGTACAGTTTTTATAGTATTATTCATAAAGCCAAAATGAGGAAATAATCCTAAAGTCTAGCAACTGATGGATAAATAAAAGTGGTATATAGTGGAATATTATTCCATATAGTGGAATATTATTCAGCCACAAAAAAGAAGTACTTGTACATGCTACAACATGTATAAAACTTGAAAATATTTATGGTAAGTGAAAGAAGTCAAACACAAAAGGCTATATATTGTATGATTCCAGTATATGAAATATCTAGAGTAGGCCAACAGAAAGTAGATAAGTGCTTGCCAAGGGCTAGAGGGAGTGGGACATGAAAAACAGCTGATGAGTACAGGGTTTTTTGCGGGGAGAAGGCTGATGAAGTATTCTGGAAGTAGATAATGGTGATGGTTGTACAATTTCTGAATACTAAAACCACTAAAGTGTACACTCTTAAAAGTTTATGATATGTGAATTGTATCTCAGTGAAGCTGTTATTTTTTATAAAGGAGTTATAAAGGGGTCCTCAGGCCAAAATGGTTGGTAGCTATTGTTATAAAGAAAAATGCTCCCAATTAAATTATATGTCACACTTTCTTTTATCATTTAGAATTTTAAAAATATTTTCTGAATGAACTTTTAGTTTTATCTAAACATAAACTTCATTTATCACTTTTGTGTATACATAACAAGAAAATAACATATAAGCAAAAAGAAAAAGTTTACTAAAGAACTCCTAAAAAATTCAAAGCAAATGGTTAGGATTTTGAAAATGAAGTTTACTATCTATTCCATAGTGAAGTGAAGCTTCATTGAACACTTTAAATACTTAAAATGTAAATCATTTGTATATTGATTGTTACAGGGATCTCCATCCACAAAGCGAAGGGGTCAGATGTTACAACCAATCATAGAAGGAGAAACTGCACATTTTTTTGAAGAAATCAAGGTAGTCCTTAAGAGAAACCATTCTCTGATCTCTTTTCTAAAGGAATAGTTAAAAGTCATGGCCTGTTTGATTCTCTTTTTGGGTATCTTTTTAGGAAGAAGAAGAAGAAGAAGGTATTAGTCTGTCTTCTGAGTTAACTGATATCTTAAAAACCGCTGTACAGGCACAGTCTTCATTGGAAAACTCAGAATCTGATGTTGAAGAAAATCAAGAAAAACTGGCTCTGGATCTTCGATTGTCAAGTACTCGAGCAGCCTCTATGTATGTATACTGGTTTTTGATTATAGCCTATTTGTATAATAAAATATATATACCAAGAAATTCATTATTAAATAATCGTGCACTTGGAATTAATGCAATATCCAAGATATACTCTTTTTAAAAATGATTTAGAGGGGTGGCACCATAGTAGTTAGCACGTTTGCTTTACACGCAGAAGGTCCTGGGTTCGCGCCCCAGGTGGAGCTGCAGACCATACTCCGGATGCGCCAGGTCCCCCGAGTGCTCTGGGGGTGCCAGGCCCCAGGTGCACACCCCTAGCTTGTGGGAGGAGACACCCCGCCTTCAGAGATTCAATTCTTAAGGGGAAACGGCAACATCCATAGGTCAGGGGTAGAAGTGTGAGGGGAGGGGAGGGAATTAAAGAGGGGGAAAAAAATGATTTACAGATACATGTTGTCATTCACATTTTCTTTTATTAAACATTAGTGTATTTTGAAATTTTAAAAACAAAAATCCTACATTTGCTGTATAACAAAGTACAAGAGCCAGCTGAGACTCATCTGTCAGTATGTTCTCTATCAGCTCTTCACCTAATATTGTATCTGACTGTGGTTCTTAGCCCTGGCTTCACTTTCGGATCATCTAGGAAGATTTTTTTTTAAGTACTGCTACAAAGTCCTACCTGCAGTTATTCTGATTTAGTTAGTCCCAAGTGGCGCTTACACATTGATATATTTTAAAAGCATCCCAGCTGACTGTAGTTTGCAGCAGTTAGTTCGAACCACTCTTAAGAACATAATGAATCAATAGTACCCTTTCAATAATATTTTCTTCCCATTTCAATTTTAGGCCTGAATTACTGGAACAACTTTGGAAAGCCAGAGCTGAAAAAAAGAAACTACGTAAAACATTACGGGAATTTGAAGAAGCATTTTATCAACAAAATGGAAGGTTTGTAGAGCATCACAACATTGAGTACTATTTTTCCTTAAACTCACAAGTGCTCATATGTTAAAGAAATATACAGAAATAGAAATAAATTGTGCATTTAAGGATATTAGCATTGAAAATAAAACTAAAAAACATTCTTTTATATTTCCAAGCCCTGCTATTATTATCAAGAAAAAGTCAGAGCTAGAGAAAACAACATTTGATAAAATACTTTAAGGTTGTCCTAGGGAGGCTTGGTTGAGTGGCAACTATTTTATGTTCTTTAATTCTGCATCCTCACCCTTTTGGAAATGTTTGTGAAATGAGATGTTTCTCCTTTGTAGAAAGTGTCTCAACACGAGTGCTATCTTCAGTTAAATTAGGATTCTTATACTGAGACCATTGCTACTTAGGCTACATGTTAGTCACTCCAGGCTGCCCATTTCCAAATGGTGTAACAGGGTGGCAGTCATGTGGCTCCTATAACACAATATGGCAAGTTGCCTTTATCTCACTGGGTAATGCATAGTTGATTCAGTGAGGCTTTTTTAAAAGTAAAAAAAATACATTCTAATTGAAATGATGACCAAAAATGAGGGCTATCTCAGGTCTCAGAAAAGTTTTTACATGTAACTGGGTGGTCTTACCAAGCCAATGGCTATATTACAAATTCCAGAATATGTTTACTTTAATTTGACAGTCTCCGATGTAGGTTGGCAAAAATGGTTTAAAAAACATATCAGGAATGCATCTTCCAAGTACCTTCTAATTCTTTGTCTTATTGGAAGAAAACTTTGCTTATACTTAGGATGGTTTGATGCTTTACCTAGTGGTTAAACTGAATTACAGAGGGTCATTAATACAAAGCGAGAAAACTACTTTTTTTTGCTACAGGTAAGATGTTTTACATCTCACTTCACTGAAGCCACAATTAATGTATGAAATGACTGTGGCCCTCTAGCAATTAATATATACGCACAAACCTAACAGAACTTAGCAGTGTATGTTTTATTAAAATATCACCTCTAGTTATCATTGATAAGTATAGTATTATTTAATTTGTCAATAAAGAAATCCATCAAAAATAAAAATATTTTTGGAATGTTCCTTGGGGATAGGGAGAATTAGTTCAATAACAATTTTTTTTGCAGAGCAATTTTTTATTTGAACTTAAATTTGGTAACATTATGTCTTACATTATAAACAACTCCCAGGACTTTATTATAAGATAGTCTAGGTGATCTCTAGAATGTTACAGATTTTATTTTCTCCCATAGGAATGCCCAGAAAGAGGATCGTGTTCCAGTGCTTGAGGAGTACAGGGAATACAAGAAAATTAAAGCCAAGCTTAGGCTTCTTGAAGTTCTTATCAGCAAACAAGATTCTTCAAAATCCATATAAAATATGTGTCTTGAAAACATCATAAAGTCAGTTGTATTCCCTGAAGCTGTCATCGTGATCGTGTGTACTTGGCTGGTACTTGAGTTCATTTTGTCAGACACTCAGAGAGTCTCATTTTGTAACTTGGTTGTGGTGCCACTAGAGAAATGATGGGGGTGGTAAGTAGACCCTCTCTAGGGAGCACAGTGTTCCATCTTAACCACAGACTGTCCTCTCCACCTTTAGCAAACATCTAGTTTTCTTCATTGTTTTGTACTACAGATACATCCTGTTAGCAAAAGACTAGTATTTTATCCTTTCAACTTCAAGAACTTTGGAAATACAAGCTTTTCATTATTACAACTTTATTATTTTTTTCATTACTGAAGATAATTGAGAGATGAGAATCTTCACATTGAATTCTTCAGTTGCCTTTTTCTTACAGAATGACTGAAAATTTGAAAGAAAGGCCTATAAATGTGCACATATGCAACTATGTTCTATGTTTTCCTAGAAAACCAAAATCAACTGAAATTTCAAGTCCTACTATGGAATACATTTCTGTTTAATTCCCAAAGTGACACTTTTTCACAGGTAGTATGTTAGCAAAATTTTGCAGTTCATTGGTCAGACAGCTCCTGGATGAAGAGAACAGAGGGTAGACAAAAAAGTGCCCTTGCTTATTAGTATAGTGAAAACACACATCACATATCATGCACAGAACTGAATCATATCACATGCTGCCTATGGGACTTAAGTTACTGTTTGTTTCCTCAGTTACTGTTTGTAAGCTGGTGATGATGTGATTTGTCTGCATCAGATCCTATGTTTTTTTCCCCTTACCCACCTCCAGATAATGTGAGAAAATAGCCATGTCAGTATGTAGGAATTCTGATGGTGCTTAGATTTGTGTGTTAAATCAGATGGGCCTAAATTGGCAAAAGAATCATTATGCCTGAAGTAAATCTGTTCTTAACAAGGGCTATACCACTACATTATTACATGTACCTTCAGGGGCTTGCATCTTTTTTTTCTCTCTTAATCAGCAAAATTCATAAAGAAAACGCCCTCTAAAGGGACCACCTTTTGCTCAGTCACATGCAGTTTAAAGCAGCTGGTTACAAGATGTATAGTGGTATTCCCCTTGTCATATACCCTTAAGGATATCTTTTGTCTTTGGCTTTGCATAGCTTTTTTTCAGGTACTCTTCTGGTATTCTGCTAATCATTTTCACAGAAAGGTGATTTTATTCGTGCTAACAATATAATAGTCATTAATAGCATACTCTGGTCAGGCTTAATCTAAGTGTTAATTTTTTCCTGGTGCTTTTTTGGATTGATGAATGTCTTTGATTGTGCCCATGTTTTGCATGCAGTGACTCATGCATGGTTTTCTTAACTAGCTAATATTAATATGTTCCATACAAAAATGGACTTGTGCAACATCCTTTAATAAGATGAGGGAAGCATGAACCTCAGACTTCTGGCACTATTGCATAGTAAGCACATGAAGTAGCTTGACAATAAGTAGCATTTCTAGTACTTCACATTTCATCTGTGTGTGCAATGCCTTTTTTTTTGTGGGGAGGGAATATTCATTAGTAGTAAATATGTAGTTGGGGAATAAAGCACTAAATCCAGTCCTTTTTGTGTGGTTTCCTTTTGATACAGCTAGGTTATTCATAATGTATACCTAAAAATGAAATTTAAAATGCCAAAATATCACTTTGATTTGAATCTATCATGCAGTGTACATTTAGTTAATTTAATTTCTTTCAGTCTCCAGACAGGAGTTTATCCAAACATCTAATTTAATGTGCACTGTATATTGTTTTATATGAATATTTTATTTTATATACCACATGCAAAAATGTCCATATGCACTATTTAAATGTTTTAAATAATATATTCCTTCTTTATAATGCTAAATCTATATGAGTACCATATTTTTATAAGTCAGTGGCCTGACTGGTTTCATTTTAGAATTAACAGCTGCTTCATGATGTTGGTTATTCACTGTTAATGTTTGGCTGCAAGTAGAATAGATAAAAGTGGCATGGCAGCACTTACGCTATGTGACAATATTGTGTGTCATAGTTGAGCAGTAGGTAAAATTAGGCAGTTTGTAATAGTTTTCCTTTGATATAAGTAAAAACTGTATATCTATATACAAATGATATATAGATATATATGACCACCAGTATAATTGAGTTGGAATGTCTGGCACTTCATTGTATAGACTTTTGTAATAAAAGAACTTAAATGTTCTGTCATTGTAAATGTTTCTCCCCGCCCCCACTAGATGTTGAAAAAGGAAAAATAGAGACCAAGTATTATTCCTTTATCTTAATGTTCTCAGGCTTTGTTTGAATTACCCCAACCCAGGACCATATGGGGGACAACAGGGTTAGTAAACCCCTTGGCTGACTTGGGGCATGGTAAGATGGGAAAGCCATCCCCTGTGGAAATGTAGGGAAAAGATGCAGAGAGAATAGTCAGCATTTCTTGTTGCAGTGAATTATCCTATTAAGAAAACTTGATATATAGTCTCTTAGAGAAGAGCTTGGTCTGAGCAAGGTAGGTAGATTTAAAAATTCCTTTATTCAAGTTTTAAAATCTAGGGACTGTAGAGCACCAATGTAGGAGTTGAGTACTATGGTCAAATGCTGTTGCTTGGGCTAAGAGAACATATGGTTCTTCTGGAAGGGCCTCTGTGACCTAAAGAAATTAGAGTCTACTTCCAGTTTCCAAAATGCCAGCCATACATAACTTTTCAACTATCCAAACAGGGTTTTTGTAGCACTCGCATGTACACTTTTCAAATATAACTTGACTTTTTATGATCCTGATGCTCCTACCTTTTTGTCTTTTTTTTTTTAAGTGTATTTTGCTTTTAAAGTAGTTGATGAAGCACTTCTGAGAAACTTTAGATGTGTTATTTTAGAAACTAAGTGAATTTCCAGTTTGAAGATACTAGTGATATTTTTGTAGGTGGATGGGAAGTTTGTTCTTTTACATTTTCGCCTTTTATGGGAGCTTCAAATCAGAAGAATGGAGGTGAGATTTTACTTGGGGTGTTACCTAATGATTTTATGGAATTTTATGGTCAGAGGAAGTTGGAACATGATACATGATGAGAGCACCAACATTTCTTATACTCTGTGAAACACTGAGAAAACTGTCTTTACCTATTTATTAAACTATTAATTAGAGATCTGCCTCATGAACTAGAAGCAGCATTATTTTGTACTTTCCCTTCACACTCCTAGAGTTTAATGATAATTTTTTATAAAATCCTCTGTGTGAACCAGTGTGTATATAGTGTACTCTGGAGGCATGTTGTAATATGCATGGAATATACAGTGGGTCCCATTCAGAGGCATTTCAGTCCTGGAAATCATTTGATGATGATTATTGACCCTGACAATAGTTTGATGATAGGTAGTTTAGTGTACCTGAAATGAGGACATAATTCAATACAGAAGTGAATCTTTGTTAGAAATGTTTAGTGATTGCATCATAGTCTCACCTCCATTTGACTCAGGGGAGAGCTGAAACCTTTCTCATCACTCGGTTTAGTTTTAAACTGATGTAATGTAATTCTCTCTCCAGCTCCACAGCATATAAAAAGAGGCTAGAGAATAATATAAAAAGAAGTAGAGAATGAGTAACACATTTTTATGCATAGAGACAGCAGGTTATTAGTGCCTGTTGTGTAATGCTTTGAGTGGGAAGACAGTATTTTAAGCTTCTAAAACGCTTAGTATGGTCAGGTATGGGTCTAATATTTGAAAGCTGTGTGGAGAACAGTGTCTACTATGTATATCAAGTATAAATGGCAGTTCCTATTATTTAGAGATGCAAGTGTAAAAACAATTGGTCTCACTCCTTACATTTAAACAAATGGAGTCTGTGCTCTCTGCTTAACTTTTGAAGTTGGGTTAAAAAAATGAAAAAAAAAAAAAAAGTGGCATCTTAGCAGAATAAGATTCTATGTTCAGGAAAATAACATGTTAGTTTTGTCCCCAATCCCACCAAATCATGATAATCCCATAGTACCCTGGTTAGAACAAATGCTTACTCTCGAAATTCTTGTTGAGTGACAGGCTGGTAGTCATCTTGGATTTCTGTGGAATAATACTTTTTCTCAAGCCTGTCCTTCCATTTTTTCATTTGCTCTGCACTTCGAATCTCCTATCAAGTTAGAGGAAAAGCATAGGCTGCAGTCTTTAAATTTTTCTCCATTTCAAGTCTGGCACACAAGCATCACAAGGTCAAGAATCTTAAACTATTCCAGGACTGTGATTTTGAGCCTCACTAACTTTTCCCCTTCCAGTTTTTAGGTCTGTACATCAGCAGTGTCATTTTAGAGGACCTTGTGTTAGAAATGTTTGGCAAAGTTGGATTTTTAAAATTATAATTATCAGTTTATTCTTATTTCAGTGCCTCTTTCTCTCTGCATCTCCAACTTAGTTTCTTACTGATTTTCTTTGCCCTTCACTGGCCAAAGTTGAAATGTTCTTTTCTGTACCTCTGTTCTTTAATGAAGTGGATGTACTTCAGAGTACATCTGTGGATATATTTTGCCCTCCCAGCTGCTTTTAGTCAGACTCCTGCATCCCCAATCCCCTCTTCATAATTGCTGTATCAATCTGTGCACTCCAGTTTGTCCACATAACCAAAAATAAGTTCCTCATACTAGAAAATTCTTGTTGCATCCTTCTCTGATTTTGAAGAGCCCTTCCTGTGCTTTGTCCTCACTACCACTCACTTCCTTTTACTGCCCAAATACCTTTTTCTCAACTTTAGAAAATTGTACTTTGTGGAAAATAGAGACAGCTCTAGAAAAAGGGAAAGAGGAGACTTTCAATAAATGAGTATGATACTGCCCTGCTCCAGCAACAATGCTAGGTAGAAAAGTAGTTCCCTGTATGAGGGTTCTGATTACCTTCCTCAGAGCATGGTGATGCCCAAGTTTATACACTGCTTACCTGATAAGTATGTGCGGTTCTGGTTAGAGAAACTTATCAGTTTGACTTTAAACCAACATATCTAGAGTAGGAAAGGATGGCTTTAAATGTTTCTAGTTTTATTTTGGCCACATTACAGCACCCACATTTTGACATATTTACTAATGCTTTCAATGTGGTGTTAAAAAAGTGGTAGGCCCCACAACTATTTCTAAATGACCAGGCCTATTATAATATAGCAGAAGCATTAGTAACATGGGTTGAATAGACTGTGCCTGATAAACTTATCCTTCAGGAAACGCATCTCAACTATCACTTTTTTGTGAAGCCTTCCTTGACACTTACAGGAAAGTCGTAGGCAGAGCATAGACAGAGCAGCAACTCTGTGGGCATTTCCCACAAGCTCCTAGGTTCTAGTCATCCCACCTCTTACCTGTAGGTGGTAGCTGCCTTTTACAGTTCTCTGGATTATGTTCAGAGTTATGTACAGCTCTCAATGTGTTCCACATTGGCTTTTACAGTAAACCACCTCCTTTTGAACTACCTAGTGTGTTTCTGTTTCTCTGACTGGATAGTAACTGGTGAGTACTTGGTAGCAGGGGAAATCCAAAGAAACAAATCCGCAGTTGCATTCTTCTACCAAGGGACACAACAAATGACCTAAGATTTTGAGACTACCACCTGGCCATTTGGGATTCCTTAGGCTACTGAACCACCAGGCAAAGATTCAACTGAGGTGATAGAGCCCTGTTACCAAGAGGAAATTAGTTGCTCCTACAAAATGGGTACAGAGAGAGCTATATTTGGAACCCAGGAATTCTTGGCAAGAGGGCGGGGGACAGTTTGCCTCAATACTTTCATGTCCAAAAATAAACATTATAGTTTAAAAATTCTTAAGGAGTTGTGATCTGAGTAGAAAAGGTCTTAATATCACCCAGAGATGGATACAATTACTTTTGGGACTTTGTTTCTCCCTTTTGGGAGAAAGGATAAGAGTGCCTTCATTTGTATAAAGAATAGTTCCATCTTGTTAGATGAATACTTGAAAATAGTTACTCTCATTTTATGGAAGTCTAAATGTGTGTACAAAATAGCCAAAAGGGTGAACTGGGTTGACTATTTAGCTAATGTCTCTCAACTCAAAATTTACCCTCTTCTCTGTGATGCTGGGTCTCAGGCTTTGAAAACTCATTCTCCAGAATCCTGCTACTAGATTTGTTAGGTTCTGCTTTATTGGAGGATGGAGGGGTCTTGTTTTTTCCTATCAGCATTACCTCTGGCAAATGGAAGTTATCTCCAGCAGCAGTGGTGGGCTTCAGACTGCAGCAGTCCGGCTTCTTTTGGTATACTCAGAACCAGACTCATCACATTGCTTCAAAAGTGTCAGCAGCAGCAAGGGTGGTAGAGGGGGTATCCTCAGAGGTCTGAGTAACAGCTTCACAGGGCCTTTCTCTAAGATACTAGGTTCTGATAACCGCACCTTTTGTAACCTTGGCCCTGGGAGTAGTAGCATCTTTCTATAGTTATGAATTGCCTCAGTGTACTTTTTCTGTACTTCCAGTACTTGTATAACCAATTCCCTGTAGTAAATTTTCTGTTTGAAATACATAATGTGGTTTCCATTTTCCTGACTAGGACCTGACTGATAACATGGAGTAAGTATGTCTTTTCATTTGGTTAAGTGTATTTTTGTGTCTTTATGAAATGTTTAAAATTTTTACTTATCTTGGTTTTAACACTTTTTATTCTTGGGCATTTTCTACTTCGTTGCTTTTATAAATAGAGTCTTCTATTATAATTTTTAACAAACTGGTTGATGTTTACTTATATGACATGACTATACTTAACGTAAATTTTCTACTTTATTAGCGAATTCTCTTTTTGTCATAATTTTTCAGTTGATCATATACCTAGAAAACTTAAGGGAATCATATCTTAAATAGAGCTTTCCTTTTCAATTCTTTTATTTCTAATTTCTCTTGCTTTGGCTGATCCCTCCAATACATCCTTGTCTTGTTTCTGACATGTCCAGTGTTTACCTATTAAGTAAGATGCTAGCTTAGAGGTGACATAAGTATGTTTTTATCATATGAAGGATGTGTCCATTGATTCCTGTATTGCTTTGTTTCTCCCAAGATTGAATGTCGAATCTTATCAAATACCCAGCATCTGTGGAAAATGATGTAATTTTTCTCTTTGGATCTATTGACAAAGTGAATTATATTAGTTGATTACCCAATTTTGAACCATCTTTCCATTCTTAGAATAAACCCTATCCAAATCATGATATATCATTTTATCTATTAGATTCAGTTTGCTGCTGCTGCTTTTTTAAAATTTATTTTTTGTATATTCGTTTCCAGGTTTTAAAATTGCTATGTAGTCACTTTGTAAAACTAATTTGGAAGTTTTCCATTTTCTTTGTTCTGGAACAGCTTAAATAGCTTGAACTTATTTGTTCCTTAAAAATCATAAATTCAAGGCTATTAATTGTCCTCTTGGTATTCTTTGACTATCTCACAGATTCTTTTATATAGTGTTTTTGTCATTTTGTTTTCTGGAATTCTACAGTTCATTTTGTATTTTCTCTTTGATTCAAAAATTGTTTAATAGTTTAAAATGATTAAAGAAATTTTTTATTTTCTAATTTCATTAATATATTTTCAGAGAATTTTTTCTATGTTAACCACTTTTTGGAATTTATTGAGATTTTCTTTATAATCAGTTTAAATGAATGAGTTTTTGTGAAGTGGATGAATCTTCTGAGTACAGAGTAATATATTTAGGGGTAAGACTGTGTGTTCATTATATTGGCTTTTTAAAAATCCTTTTATTTTTCTTGATCTGTTCTCTGTTTTTTTTTATGTTCCTATTTCTCCTCTTATAAGTCCAGCAGTCTTTATGAAAGTTGATGCTGTGTAATTTGTTGCATAGGTAATCATAACTATTAGAGCTGATCTTATAAAGTGCTCTTCATCTCATTTAGAGCTTTTTGTCTAGAATTATATCTTGAGTTAAGTTGTATTCCCTGATATACTTTTGTTCATACTTTTATATTTAACTTTTCTGAATTACTTTGTTTTAGGTATGTATTTTAGGATACAACATAAAATTGGATGTTGCTTTGTGATTCAACCTGAAAATATATTTCTTTTTAAGTCAATTACATTTATTTGCTATTACTGACATGTCAGATATATTTGGCTACAGTTATATCGTCTTATTTTAAGTCTTTTACCATGTGGTATATTTTCTTTTCTCTTGGTACTTTTGTCCTTTAGGAATGTATGTATTTTTGTTTAGGTGGTTTGCTTTTAGTCGTGTATCTTTTTATATACTCTGAATCTTCCCTTTCTTGCTTTGGTTCCCTCAACAAGGAACCAGACAAGTTCAACAAGAAAATTAGCTTGTAATTTGCCTCCTTATCTCCTTCCGCTCTACTACCCAATTATATTTTCAGTCATGTTACCATATTTCCTTGTGTCTGAGAGGTGGAGTCTGTTATAAGACACACTATTATTTTATGTACCACTTAGGAAAAAGTGCTGACAATGAATATATGACACACTGTCAACCATAAGGCATGTCTTGATTTCAGAGATGTTAAAAATGTGAAAAAAGTGTTTTAAAATCAATAAAACAATCTTGTTATTTATTATTGTACTTTTAAATATGCTAAAGTTTCTTCTTGGTTATTAACTCTAAATGATAACTCTTTTAGCTATAAAATGTGAACCAGTCAGTTTTTTCTACTTCATACCTTCTCTTGTCCTCCTTTCTTTTTCCAAAATTTCTCCAGTCATCTCTTGGTTGGCTGAAGCTGATCCTCTCCTAGAACCCTCAGGAATACAACAGTATTCCAAGTTCTTGTTTGTTCAAAACTGAGCCTTTATACTGGAAGCACAGCTTTGCTAGATATAAAAATCCTTGGCTTACATTTTCTTTCCTTGAATATATTGTGTGCTTTATAATTATTTCTTAAACACATATATTATTAAGTCATTCATTGAATATGTTATAATTTTGAAATATAAAAAATCAAAGTGATTTATGATAATGATTACAAGAGAAAAATTATATAATCTCTATAGAGTATACTCACTAAACCTTGTGTGATTATCCCACAGTGTGTGTGCATTTGTAGGACCAGCATATCTGGCTGAGAGTACCAATAAGAAAGGGAGCATCTGGAATCCAAATGATTTGTCCTAAACATGAAAGGATCTAGATTCTGGGAAAAATATTTGGAATTGGCAACTACTGCTCAGAAAAAAAACATCATTTCAATTCTTATTCAGAATTGTTTTGTAAGCATATTTCTAATAAAGCTATCACTTTATGAGAAAATTAAAATCTTACATTTTCGTCAAAGCCTTCTCTTCTGGCTTGTTCAACCAAATCTCCACTGAGAATATAAAATAAAAATTAGAGGCATATGATAGTACAAAGGAAAATGCCTGTATAAAATACAGTCATCTCTATAGTAAGTATTCGAATTGCATTTCTGTTCTTTCTGCTAACTAATTATTTGGAAAATGTGGTCATTAATAAGTTCCCCACAGTATCAATCACATCTCTAGTTATGAAAAAAATGTTTATATTATGTCCCATCTTCAGAGGTCTGAGTTTGGAAAGCATTTTGACAACAAATTCAATCAGTGTGGGTAAATGTATTAATATTTAGTGTAAAAATGTTTTTATTTTGATAGCTAAATAACTGCACTTAATGCAGACTAAAATAGTTTCCTACCTTTTTAGAGGGACTTTCGTGTGTAGCCTCTGTAAAGCTTTTTTTTTTTTTTTTTTTAGAGTTTCATGACTCTTAGAATTTAGGAAGCACTACTGGTTGTATTGACAACATATGTAGAATCAGCACTTTGGATAGAATTGAAACCTTCTTTTAAGTGTCTTATATAATGTAGAGCTTTAAAATGGTGAATTAAAAGTTTCAAGTCATCTTACCTTTTTTCTTCATCTTTTAGCGGTTTCTTTAGTTTGAGTTTTTCAAGAACATTGTCGTAACTCTGGTCATAATTAAAAATAGTTTAAAAGTTCATCAGAAATATATCCTGTATTGTTAATTTTTGATCAAGGTAAAGGAAATGTGGAATGCTTGTCTCTAGGGACCACTACTCTAAGTATAGAGGCAAATGCTAGGATTATCTAGCACTTACGGTTTCTGCCTGCTGGTGAAAAGAAAAAGGGGTTCTCTTGTGGGCATCACACTTGAGCTTGAAAAAAAATCTTTACAGTATTATTAACATTTGCTGCTTTAAAGATATTAACACTTTAATGCACATAGCCAATATCATAATCAAGAGATAAAAGATGGGGGGAAAAACCCCACAGTTAAGGTCACTGGGGGACATACTAAGTTTTCTTTTACAGATAAATTCCTGGGCAGAGCTTTTAAATCCCACTAACCTCAGAGCTATTAGGATCTTTTCTATATGAAATGCTATAGTTGAAGCTGTGGGTATGCAGAGGTGGGCAAGATGATGTATACATGACTGCTATAGCTCAAAGTGAGGTAGGTGTCGAGAGGACAAGGAAGATTCTGCTCTGTCAGGGAGAATGGAATGTCAGTGAATGTGTGGAGGGAATATGCCTGAGACCAGAAAATGACAGGAGCAGAGGCCCAGGGAGGGAGAAAGAGTAAGCATGGTAAATAGCAGTACTCAACACATTGGCTGGGATATACAGTGCTGTAAATGGAAGCATAGAAAGTAGAAATTCTATAGTCAAATGATAGTGAATAAAGAAAATAAGTTGGGACTGTGAGACTTTAGAAAGGCCCCAAATGTCTGAGTAAAGAATTTGGACTTATTTTGACAAGCCCAGGGAAACAAGAATTTTGATCAGAGAAGTGATATGATCAGAGCTGGCCTGGCACAGAAAAGAGCCTAGAACAGGTAAGGAGATGTGATACAGAAGGCTGGGTGAAAAGTCCTGAGAATCCTAATCCTAATTCTAACTGGTGGCAGTTAGAATTCAAAGTGTCCTTGAGTTTCACAAATGTGAGCAAAAACTACAGAGATGAACTTTACACACAAGCTTTGACAAGGGAATAAAAAGCCCAAGGTTTTTGAGTGAGGTGACTGAGAAAAGAGTGTTGCTATTAACAGAAACAGGAAAGTGAGGAAGATAAGGCATATGAGGTTCAGAGTTTATATTGTTTATAGAAATTTGCCAGCATCTAAACTGAAAACTTTTGGAGAGAAGAGATAACTTTTATTATAATACTCAACAGTGCTTTGCATTTAGTAAATCAATTACTATTTGATACATTAAAATCTGAAATAATTTTGGTCACATTTTTAAAAGCAGAGAGCATATCTCACTGCCCTTGTAGTGAAATAATACAAATATGGGCCAAATACAAAATAAAAAAACTGGGCCAAAATAAGACCCCCCCCCAAAAAAAAACCCCAAGCCCACTACCACTTGGGACTTAAGTATTACCCATACTTACAAGAGTATAAACTGAATTCTAATTAGGAAAATAACTTGCCATACCTGTTTAATCATTTTACCAAGTTCAAAATCTGGCACTCTGCCTATTGAATAATCAGCTTTCACTTCAGAATAGGTATCATTAATTATTGCCAAGAACATGTTCTGGGGAAAAATATTCAAATAATTATTTCAATAAAAATTTAGTTTAAATGTTAGTAACTTTGATAAGTACTGGAATTTGTGAAGCGATTTAAATTTTAAAAATAACTCATGTTTAATAATAGAGAAATGGCTATGAAGACAGTAGAATGGGAAATGTGTAGTGTGTGAATCTGGGTAATATATTTATGGTAAATAAAAATTTAAAATAATGTATATGAACTGGTTATATATACATTAATTTATCAATATTACATATTCTATTAGATTATATATTTATAAAGAGTGGTTTTTAAAAAAATTTTATAAAGCTATTTAAATGCTCAATCTTACTAAGACTCTTAGGAATACTACTATCCAGATAACACAAAATTGTGGAGAGGGTATTTTTACCCCTAGCCCACTTCTCCACCTTTCACTGTGGCCCAGCTCTGTCACTGTGAGGATTCTTGGCCATCACCTGAGGATAACTTGCTGTGTGTGACAACAAAACATTTTCATGGAGAACAGTAGCAGTGCCTTCATTAGGAAGGCAAGGTTCTTTGATTAGGAAGTCCAAATAGATTAGTCCTAAGCACATATGAGACCCATCCTGGGCATTCCCAAAAATCATACAGGAGTGAGCTTTCAGCTATAATGGCCAAAAGCCATTGCAATAAGCACTTGGAATATTAATAACCTAAATTCATACCTGCTGGTATGAAATGTCCCAGACTAGAGAGACCTGGGACATTCAAGTTATATGTGTAAAAGATTTAGCACACTGCTGGCACACAACACCCAGATGGTAACTACTGTGATCACATTCTCCATTGGACAGCTTGTTTAGACACTGGACTAGAGAACCTCGATTACTAGGAATTCACACCGTTCTTAATAAATGTAAAGTGTTCTGATAGCTAAGCAGTGATACCATAATTTCTTCTAAATTGTTAATTTCATTTTTTATTCTGAAAAATGTAAGCAAAAAGGTTACATATACAGTCATTCTTACCAATAGGACAAAGAACACGAAAAAGATGAAGGTGATGAAGTAAATGGGTCCCAAGATACGATTGGCTTGTTGAATACCAGCAAAATTAAAATCCCCAAGAACAATTCGAAACTGTGCAAATCTTTGATAGGAAGGAAGAAAAACATTAGAAAATATTATATCACTTCATACATGACAACTGGTGGGGGTTACCAGTGTGCCTAGAAAAGTTATTTAGCTGCATATGGTATCTGTTCTCTGACTTTAGTTAACAGTTCTATAAAACTGGATGTGGAAAATCCCCCTAAAGGAAAGACGAGGTACCTCAATAGGTAGTCCAGGAAATGATGGGCTTCAATTTATTTAACCAATATAAGCCCAATGTTTACCTACAAGATTTGAACCTTGAGATACTGGCTTACCAGCTGCTCTTAGCAGTGGGCTCATTACCTATTTCTGTGCCCTTCTAAAGCTTAGAATACTTTGACCTTGTCCAGTAAGTGATTTTCAACATGTACCTAGACC
Source organism: Eidolon dupreanum (assembly GCA_028627145.1). Classification (NCBI taxonomy): domain Eukaryota; kingdom Metazoa; phylum Chordata; class Mammalia; order Chiroptera; family Pteropodidae; genus Eidolon; species Eidolon dupreanum. The sequence goes on from CM053515.1 coordinate 25,940,245, forward strand.
CAAGAGCCCTAAAATTTCTAATATCAATGATATGTTTAATTTCTGCTTAAATAAGGAAGCCAATTATTTTGTCATTTGCTAAGTCTCAAACATCCTGAGGTTTATTTTATTCTCTTTAATAACTGAAAGCTTGGTTTTTGATGTGAAATAGCATTTAAAATATTACAAATCTTCATTTTCTTAATTTTAAAGATGGAAAGGTAAGAAATTAAGGCTTCAAATGAGTATAGTAGTGGCAGAAATAGAATATCTTAACCTGACATCTTATTTTCTCAATAAGTTGAAGTGACATTGCCAGACACATCAGGAATATGTTACAAATTATGTATTTTTTATTTTAAAAGGAAAATCTGGGAAGGCATTTTTATTAATATATTGATACTTTGCATGATTGGCTAGTCAGTCAAAAGGGAGAATGTTTCTTGTTCCTTGTTGCCTTTGCCAATCATGTAAAGGGAGCATATGGCAATTTACAATGAAAGAAGAAAATGTATTTGGAGTCCCAGGACTCAGAGTTATCTGGAATTTCACCCCCAGTACCTAAGACCTGATTAAATCATATTTAAAGTATCTAGTTTTTAATACCGGTTTGTAATGCCCTTCTACACAAGACAGAGAAATGCTGAATTGCAAGGAAACCAAAATTTCTCAACATATCTAATGTAACTCTCTAGCATAAAAAAAAACAGGAGGTTCTGTTTTAGTGTTTCTAATTTGTCTTCTCTCTGACAGGTGATGAGAAACGGTTTCTCAACTGTTTGTTCTGGATCAGCAAAAATGCCTTCAGGGTGGAGATTTTGGGAAGATGGTAGAAGAAGTACCCCTAGGAATCTGTCTCCCCACCTAGGCAACAATCACACTGGCAACTGTCTGATGTAATTATTTTGGAAGCTATTCTATTGAAGGCTTGCACCTTCCAGAGAAAGGCTTAAACAATTTTGGTTAATTTCAGCTTTTAGTATGGTAGCAGCTACCTATCTTCCACACCTCCATCCAATGTCAAGCGGCTATGCATCTATTCTTGGAACAGTCTGCACGCAGTTTGTGGGAGCCAGGATGGGCAATAAGGACCCTGTTTTCTAAACATCAGGATCTCTGTTCTGATCGCTGCTTCTGATCACAGTAGTGCAGACATAAGGATAGGTATATTCTCCACCTTGTTGCAAGGCCCTTACCCCTGTTAAGATGGCTACTACCAAAAAAAAGAACAAAAAACAAAAACCCAGAAAATAAAAACTGTTGGCAAGGATTTGGAGAAATTGAAACTCTTGTACACTGTTAGTGGGAACGTAAAATAATATAGCCACAGTGGAAAACACTTTGGCCGTTCCTCAAAAAATCCAAAATAGAATTACCATATGATCTAGCAATTTCACCTATAGGCAAATAACCAAAAGAATTAAAAATGGGGTCTTGAAGAGAGATTTGTACACCCATGTTCTCAACAACTAAAACATGGAAGCAATCCATTGACAGAAGAATAGATGAACAAAATATGGTATAGACACACTATGGAATGTTATTCAGCCTCAAAAAAAGGAAATTCTGACTTTCTGACATTCTTTAATATTGTTGAATCTTGAAGACATAACTGAGTAGAGTAAATTAGTCACAAAAAGACAACTACTGTATAATTCTAGTAGGTACCCAGAGTAATCAAAATCATAGAGACAAAAAGTAGAGTGGTGGTTTGTCAAGAGTTGGGGTAAGGAGGGAAATGGAAAGTTTTTGTTTAATGGGTGTAGAGTTTCAGTTTTGCAAGATAAAAATAGTTCTGGAGATAAATGGTGGTGATAGTTGCACAATATGGATGTACTTAATATCACTGAACTTTCTATTTGGAAATAGTTAAGATGGTAAATTTGTTGTATGTATTTTACACAATTTAAAAAACAATCCTATTGGCTTAAAAAAAAGCCTTGAGAGCAGAAGTAGCATTGGATGCTGGGCTTACTTCTCTGGATTCTTGCCTTCTGATTTTGGTTCAGTTATTTTTTGTTAGTTCTATAGAATGTCAATGTTTTCTATATTTCATCCAGCTTTTTAAATTGTCCCGAAGAGGAGGTTGATCTCAATAACTTAGCACAACATTACCAACAGCAAAAATATTCTCAATCCATTCCAAATTTCTCTTTATTTTGTGCCTTCTACTTTTTTCCCACTAAGGAAAGGTAAGACAAATTTTCAAGTTCTATAAGTTATTACATTTATATTCAATATTCAATACCACTAAATTTTATCAACTAACACTTCAGATCCTAGGAAAGGACCAAGAAGTTGTTTGAACTGCAAACATTCACTTAGGATAAGCTAATTAGACTCAAATTATAGGTCATTTGAAGTTGGGAAGGACCTTTGAGAGTGATTTAGCCCCTTTTTTTATAGATAAAGAAATTAAGGTTTAGAAATGTTAAAAAGCTAATGGCAGAATTGGAAAAGTAGAATTATATCCTCTTGGTTCCTAGTTCACTCCTCTTCCACTTTTTAGTAAAGGATTATTTCAGAAAAATGTTATTAAATTTCATAAAATTGGCACTTCAATTATTTACACGTGATAGTGAAAAAGAGGGCAACCTAAGACACTTTTTTAGACCCATATTTCCCCCAAATTAACTAAAAGAGTCATGGACAAATAAGTTTGGAGAATTCTTAACTAAAATAAGTTTTTGTGTGTTTTCTCAGAGCTATATGTTACTATGTATTGCAAATTTCCAAAAGAGCGATGTAAATTTTCCCAGACTTACTTAAATATGAAATCATTTTCTCCTAATCTTGTTCTAGAGTCCATGTTTTGAGAATTGATATTTTATTCTATCATACTTTTCTTACATAGACAGAACTTGCTTTACCTACCCAAAAAGAGTAATAAATTTATTAAAATCATTCACTTTTAAAGTAAAGCCTGGATACTTTAGGGATTCTAATAAGTTTTCTTAACTCTTGCTTGCTGACTGCTTTATGTATATAAAGCTATTTTTAAAAAACAGCTTTGCCAGATGAGCAAAAGACAATCAGGTCAACATAAATAGAAGAATTCTACAGATAGAGCCCTATAAAGAAAACACTTAAGATTTCTTTTTCCCAGAGAATAATAAATATTTCAGAGACATGGAGCCAAACTACTTATCTTAGGTAAAATTTCTACTTATAGTGAGAAGTGAAAATTATTTTTCTGACTTGATCTAGTAACTCTTAAAAAACTCATATTACCATCCATTTGTGTCTTTTAATGTCTATCTTTACTTTGAGTGTGACAGATATTTAGCCATCAGTGAAAATATTAAATCAAGTTTAAATTTATTAAAGCTTATGTTACTAATTATAGACCTTTCCATAATTTTTTTTGTTGTCGGAAGTGGAAAATGTAATTACATATATACTAAGAGCTTACATGGAATTTTGAAAAGTGGAAAAATCATCAACCTGTGATCCAAAAACAAGAAATCCTAACTGGGCATAAGCAAAGAATATTATAAAAAACATGATGGCAAATCCTACTATGTCTTTCATACAGCGGGACAAGGTTGATGACAGCTGAGACATTGTCTTGTTAAAGCTTATGAATTTGAATATCTGAAAAAGAACAAAGTTAATTGAAATAGAATATTAAAGATTATAATTAGAGTAAGTTAATTTAATTTCAGAAGAAATTGACTTCAAATTAAAGGAGAGGCTAATGATAGGGGTGTTTGACTTTAAGTTCCCATTTTGATATCTTAATACAATAAAATATAATGTTCTATGTAATATAATAAAATATAAATACCTTTATCCATGCAAAGAAGATGGTAATAGCAATTATATTGTTGTAATAAACATGCCAATAGGCAAGAAAATAGAAGTCTGAGTATTTTTCAGTATTTTTTAACAACTGTCCAAGTAAGAGAAAAATTTGTATATTACAGTATAAGTTGAAGAAAACAGCCACAAAACACAACTGAGAAAAAAAGAAGGGGTAAATTAGAGAATATTTCTACTTCTAAATCTCCTGTAGTCTATGAAGAAGCACATTAAAAAGTTCATCAAAAGTTCAACAAAAAAGGAAGGAGAGAGAAGACATAGGCTTCTATATAAATGTAAGCCTCAATTTAAAGAAGTTTAAGGTAGCATAATTATCATAAAGGTAGGAAAGTATTGATTGCCTGGCCATCCTAATCTATTAGCTTGTTTGTTTCTTTGAGTCATAAAGGACAAATGTATAAAATGGTTCTATAATTCTGACTTGGCTGTAAGGGTTTCTGTTCCATATAACTGCATGTTTCCTAAAAATTTAATTTCACTTTGTAACACTACAAGGAAAAAAATTTACAGATCCAAAAACAAACAAACAAAACAAAACCCTTTGGGAGCCCTTTAACAACTCTTCAAAACCAGGGTATCTTTGGTATCAGAGCTTTGTAACTGTAGTGAAAATTTTTTGATTTCTCTTGCGTAAAAATACTTAGATGGTTAAACATTTAATGCTATGCCTGCCCCACGTTAAACATTATTGGGTATACCAGATAGGTAGATGGCATACTTTCTGACTCTGAGAAACTTTCAATCTGATTTTGGGAAATTAGGCTTATATACTAATTTGGCTATATCTAAGGGCCAATAGAGGTGAAAGATCAGATTGTATAAGCCATAAAGGTTTGTTCATTATTCCTAAAACCAAGCTCTTAACATCTATATGGTCCTGCTTACATCTCTGTTTATTTTAGTATGTTCTAGTGACCGGAACAGGCATTCTTTGGAGTTTTTTTTTTCAGGCACTATTTTTCTATCCTGGTGTCCTCTGTGCCCACAAGCTACTCTCTGACTGCAAACCTCCTCCCCCTTCAATATTCTGTGTAGGAAGGCGTGAGTGGCTATTCTTTCAAAATTCAGTGTGAGGAGGAAATCAGATTTTGGCAACATAGAAGAATACATTTTAAAGGACCTTTCCCCCAAAGATCCATGGTTTTCAAAACGAGGCCCTGTAAGGAATATATTTTTGAGTGGGGGGAGGGTGAGAGCTATTGTGCACATTAAATCATAATCCCTATTCCTCTAGGTTTATGCTGGTCCTCCCAAGGACCAAACAAGAAAAAAAAAAAGATTTCTCCCTTTTGGAGTCACATCCTTGGTGTGTACTATAACAGTTCATTTCATGATTGAAACTTGTAGCTTTTAAAACAAGTCCTGATTAACAGAAACGTCTGCTTTTACACCTCTCTCACTGGTGGGTTCACATGTGATTCCCTTCAACCATACATGTGAATATATACTTACCACCAAAAGGAGTAATTCTAGCCAGTTCCAAATACTTTTAAAATAGGCAGACTTAAATTCTTTTATTTTTTTGGCTTCTTGTGCAGTGAAGACAATAAGAAAAATACAAAATGTGATTTCACAGGAAGCAATAAAATAATCATAGTAGCTAACATATCTGAGGAGCTTCACAGAGTAAAACTGCCATGAAGTAAGTACTCCTCCAGTTGCAGGGAATTCTGCCACCAATCTGTAAAATTAGATTTGTGAAAGTAACTGCTCATTTCAAGCATTTATATTTCACTACCAAACTCAATGTGAAATTTCTAATCAGTGATGATATGTAATGGTAATCATTTATTTTGTACAAAATGTTTCCTTGGGGTCATGGGTTAGGTTAGAAAATTTTCTAGTGGATTTACTTGTTTTTTAAAGGCTCAGTCTTTTTATACTTTGAATATTCACAGTGGTCAAAGACCAATCAATGTAAATGAGAAAATAAGACGTGATTTTAGCTGGTCATTCATTCTATTCTGTGTTTACATTGCTCATTCGTAACTGGGAATACTAATTTATCTCCACAGGAGAATGAGTTGATGTTCAAGAAAACGCTCTACTGTTAGTTACTGTTATTAGGCAGGACTTCCCCCAAATACATAATTCTTGACTACTTCAGAGAGGGGAAATACACCTTTTCCCTTTCACTTCTCAGAAATACTTCTTGCTTTTAAACGTCAAGACCACATACTTTACTAAAGCAAATGTTTTCTGTTTAGGCACTGGGTTTTGGATGTAAAGATCTACGTGCAAATAAAAGTATAAAAATAAATTCTGTCACTAAATATAAACATATGGAAAGTGGTTCACTTCTAGTGTTCTCCACAACTTCAGACAATTAGGAAATGGCCGTATTTGAAGGAACAAGCATTTCTATCACAATGTCATAATGTAATTATTCCTACCTAAAGATATTAGCAAATTTTATTGGTGCTGCAATAATGTGCTGCCAAAAAAAGAAAAAAAGAAAAAGGAAAAAAAAAACAACCAGTTAATAGAAAACAGAAATGTTTGTTTTGCTTTGCACAATAGTCAGTGTGCAATGTTAATAAGTGAATGAAATGAAAGAAAATATTTTGATCTGAAGTGCAGGCAAATATGCAAAAAGGGAAAGAACAGCATTCAGTTTAGTTTGCCAGATATGTGTACAAAAAGGAAAACAAGTGGATAAGGTTTTAGTGTAAGCAATATGTTTCCACACAACTACTGATTAGATAAACTGTCAGATAAAAGTTTCAAAATCTGCTGAAGTTTCTAGAAAATAATATTTTAAAAGATAATACAGAATTAGCATAAAACCTAGAGAAATGAAATCTGGACTTAATATTACAAGAAGTATTTCATATGACTTTAAGCCAGTTACCCTAATGTTTCTACTCTTATTTAGAACATAGAAATGATTTGTATTCTTCACTTTACCCTGATCAGAACTATTGGGAAGGATGAATACTATTGGTAAAAATCTCAGTCTCTGAAAGAGCAGAACTATAAGAGGTATAATGTCCATTGGCTGCTTAAGGTAATTCATTTGTTTGATTCATTTTTACAAATTTTAAAGGTGATGATTGTGTTTCACTGTATTGTTGCACAAAGGCAAAATCCCCTAATCAGAGTAAACACCAGTTACACATTCTGTTTAGAATAAAACTATAAGACTCACGAGAGAAAAGTGGCTCACTCAGATTATAGTGGACATTATTGTTTGCCTGTCTAGCGGTCATTAACCCATTCTTCTAACAGAACCTTGATTATATCAGGCAGTCACCTATTCCCATATCCAGTCATGGTAATCTCATTTCCTTTGCCAGTGTTTGATTCTAGAACCTAAGCCTAAACCAATTAGTATGGACCAGGTTAGGCAGATGACCTAAGGTAATCAAACTAATGGAAAGAATTTTTTCTTTGGTTGGTTCTCTCTCCTCCTCCTCCCCATGAGAGGATGTCTCTCATTTTCCTCCTGGGTCCAACAAGTTATCCCAGACATGTCCTTCTCTTGCAATGGCAGAGGTACAAGAAAACAAGTTTTAATGTAAACTCATTTCAAGCTTCTGCTTGTGTCATGTTTATTAACATTCCTTTGATCAAAGCAAGGCATGTGGTTGAGCCCACCATCAAGGGCTGGGGGCAGTGCACCCTGCCTTGGGTGACAGGGAACTTACAAAGTTACATGGAAAAGATGTGAAGAATTGGGGCAATTTTTGCAAATCACCACAGGCTCTAATCATTTCTAGGATGCTGACTCCTGTTACGTATTGTTTGAAATTTGAATTGTTTATTGAGACAAAAATGAATAACAATAAATAAGCTCATTCTGAAAGGAGATCAATGGATTTGAATGATCTGATTTAGAGGAAGAAATCAAGACTGAATATTAGATCTGTGCAACTGCAGAATGACAAGAATTAAGACTATATATCCTTTAATAATATAAAACTAACGTAATTTTCTATGTTCTTGAATATATTCTGAAATAATGAAATGGAATATGATGTTGCTTTATTGTCTTTTTCATTATTGGCAGAATACATTATATTTTGAAGCTTACGATTTTAATTTCAGTAAAGACATGTACAAACTGGAAATCCTAATGAGGGCGCAGGATACTTTTTAAATTAAATGTCAATAAAGAGGTTTTAAGTCACTCACCTGATGATGCAAAACAGATTTACATTAGCATTGTATAACGAAAAGTCAATAAAAATAACTCTAGTCTCTCTTGTGATCCAGCTGTTCTGTCGAAGGGTAACAAATTTGCTTTTGGATTCAGATTTTGATTTTGATAAAGTGAAAATATATCCCCCATTTCGGTAAACACCAAGAAATCCCCAGTGCTGAGGGGAGTTGATAGTGGCAGAAGAGTACTTCCATCTGTTAGATATTAAAAGAATAAGGGAGAGATGAGAAGCCTGACTGAGAAGTATTCTAAGAATTTAAGCTAACCTTTGGTTCAAAAGTGGTAGTTAAAAAAAAAGTACTCATTTCATAAGTATAGTAATTTTGAAGCAAGGCAATGAGTTAAGGATAAAGTTAAAAGAATTAAGATTTAATACATTTTCATTTTTTTTAGTGTTTATTGTGGGCAAGACACTGGACTAGCTGCTATGAGAAAAAAAATTTTTAAATCCATTTGTTGTCTCAGAGAACTTAAAATCAAGAAAATAATGATTGATTTTGTTCTTTAACATAGTCTCTGTTGTTTTATCAGATCTTAAGTCTTTGAGTAGAACAAGAATACCAAGGGTTTTGATTCACAAATATGTCTCAGCATGGGAAGAAAAGGTGCTTCATAGTTGGTCATATACCACTTATAAATACCTAGTAAATAAAAATTCTGTTACAATGTCTATATTGTTATATAGGTATCTTATTTCAATGAAAATACATAAGTCAAAGTAAAATGTGTATAATTAAATTTTATTTTTTCTACTTTTAATTGTGGGATATCAAAAATATAAAACCTTGATTCCTTATTTCAGTCATTTTGTCTCCCCGAAACAGATATAAACAATTATCCAAAGATGCACTGCTTAAACTTGTTTTTCTACTAATAATACTGTTTGTTTTCAGCAGTAGGAAAAGAGTGACACCACTAAGAAAATAATACTCATATTTAATGAAGATTCCATAGTTGTATTTATTTTTCAATTACAGTTGATATGCAGTATTATTTTGTATTAGTTTCAGGTGTACAGCATAGTGGTTAGATATTTATATAATTTCCAGTTATATTTTTGAGTGTCTTTATCATCGTCAAACTGAAACAAGAACATTTGTTACACCAACCCTTTCCTACTTCTAATTTTTAATGTTTTTAATGAATGAATCTAACATTTTAGATAAACAAGCACAAACTTATTATTTTGGTTGTTAGAGAATAAAAGGTATTATAATTCCAAATTCATAGTGTTAATTTTGGTATTTAAATTATTGATAGTTATGAGAATTTGGAATAATAGAATACCTAACAGATTAGCCTTAAAATTCCAATTTAAAATGTGTAAGTAACCCAAGACCACAGCTCCTGCTGGAGTTGCCTTAAGAGGAAATGTTTTATACTATTTAACTTCCCCTGGACATCTGGTGGGGACTTGATCTAAGAAAAACCAACGCATAGGTTGGCCAATGATTTGTTCTGTGAAGATGTATTGGGCCATTTACATTTTAAATCTTAATAATATGAATTTAAAATACAAAGAGACGATGCAGAGAACACAAGAATGGAGACTAAAGGAAATGATGTGAAAAAAGTTTACCTAAGAGCAGAAGTCATGTTAGGAAGAAGTAGAAAAGATGAGAAAGCATAAACCATGAGACGGAGAAACGTAAAAGGTGAGAAATCCACATAGAACTGCCTGGGATTCTGGAGCTAGGTTCCATTTGAATCCAATTATAAAATACATGTTTCTTGAGGAGTGGCCTTAATATTGCTGCTTTTCCTGAGGAAGCCATGCATATGTGTCCTTACAATAAACTCTGATTATTGGACCTAACTTGGGGTGAATTTCTTCATTTTCCAATGAATAAACACCTTAAATAAAACAGACAGCATATCTAGTAAGGATGCATGACTACTTCCTTCCATATCCACTATGTTCCCTCTCAAATTTTATTCATTTATTAAGATGTACATTTATACTGAATCACAGGGAGAAAAATGTTCTGGAAAGAAACTTGTTAGAAATGAACAATACTTCCTTGATAACACAGTAACCAGTTTAATGATAATTATTTCATTCATTCAAGAGGCTTGCAAAAGTGCTTTATAAATAAATGTTGTTCATCTGACACTAAGAACAAAATACTTAAACATTCTTGATCTATGGAAGCCAGGGAAGATACTGAAAATGTCATCACAGGTCAGGTTTCTACCTGATTTAGGATTCTTTCCAACTTGTCCCACAATAGTACAATGTAGCAGAAATAGAGGGGGAGAAGACCAGGGCTGGTTAGATTCCAGATTTTCCCTGGTTAGCACCAAACAAATAACACACACACACACACACACACACACACACACACACACACACACACACACACACACATCCAATACAGATGTAAAGTTTTATGAGATAAAGTCTACATAAAGCAGAGACTTTCAGTCTCCTGAAACAATAAAGACCAAGACTCAAAAAGGATAGAATAAGAGCAGTATGGGATGGACAAACACATGGTTCTAAATTTGGATAAAAAAAGGTAATATGTAACTTTTTTTGTTGAAAGGGAGACTGTATGATACTGTATTATTTAAGAATGTGTTACCTTATTTATTAGATTTATAAGAATTATACAAGTACTTTGTTGCCTTCAAGAACACTCAGAAACTCATAAGATAAAATATCAACAAAAACTACAAAGCAATGTGGGTGTAATCCTGGGAATACAAAAGAAGTTGTTCAAGAAGGGAGATGTAATCGTTGTTACTATTTATAATATGAACATTGACTAATGATTAACAAAACTTATGCTATAACTATAGACTAAGAGGAAAAAGAAGAGTATTTATAGAGGCAGTGGTATAAGAGAGATACATGACTGACAACTTCCATGATAGAGACACTAGATATATAAAACTGTAAAATCAAGTAATAGCAGTTTAAGCATGTTATTTAGAAATGGGAAATATATACCAGAAGAACTAAAAGAGGTTGCTTCTAGAGTGGGAATTTTGAGTAGGAAAGGGTGGATCTTTGTAAGTATTTTTATCACTTTGATAAATATTAAATTTTTAAAAAGATTTATTATCCTCTAAGATTTTCATAGGACCCTAAAAGCAATGATTCCAGCAGGATTCTGTGTTAAGGGTGGGTACTGCAGTGGCTTTGGGCTTTCACATTTTCAATATAACATGTGTAGAGGAGTCTACTTCAGCAGTAACCTCAGCCACTTTGGAGAGTAATGGCCACAATATTTTTGGCAGGCATCATCAGATGTACTGCCTGTAGAACATAACTGCCTCTTTTTATTATTGGCAACAACAGAGAAGAAAAATATCACTGCAGTAAGCCAGAGTGAGAAAGGAGGAAAGCTGCCTAAGACACCTAAGATACTCCTTAGGGATCCCAAGAAGCATTTTGGGTATGTTCGAGGTGATTTTGAGGTGAGCCAGAAGAGCTCACTGAGTATTGTAAAAGCAAAATTGGATGCTTTGGACTTTGTCCAATATAACTTTGCATTTCATATACCAGTCACAAAACAACTTTGTCATTTGGTAAACAACAAAAAAACAGGTTCACTCTTTTCTGAACACTGCATCTCTGAGTCTTCCTTTGATACTATTATTGAAACAGACACCTGTTTGTATGATTTTGAAAATACACATTTTCACAATTGTTTAAAGATACAATGGTAAGGTGCTAGAAAAAGTTATGTGTAATTTTATACTACTTACTCAGTATCACTGTTAAGGCCAAAATCAGATATGTCTTCATTTTCAGAAGTGTATTTGGCATAACATTCGCTCATCAAAGACCGAAAGGATGAATAAACTTGGCATGTGTTGTTGCGGACTTTTAGCTGACGGACTCTAGGGACTCCTAAAAGTATGTTCTCATAGTAGATGCGACTGCTGTTCTTTAAATTATACAACTTGTTGTTATTGTACCATGAGTCCCAGTACAGACCTTCCAAAAGGGGTCCTTCCATAAACTTCACATAGAGAGAGAAATGTTATGGGGAAAATGTTTTCATGTCAACTGTATAACAGAATATATTTATAATGTTATCTATAAGCGTATAAAAATAAATGATTTTGAGGATGGAGTATGAAAATTATTGACCAAGGCAACATTAATATTAATGGCAATGAAATGACCCTGTCTCCTTGATAAGTTTCAAATCGCTAGCATGGCCTTCATGATTTGACTTCTGTCAAATTCATAGTTTGGCCTTTTCTACCTCATCTTCTATATGCCTATAATGCCAAACATAGCTCCATATGTAGAATTATTTATAGCACACATTGTTTATTCTTCCTAGAATGTCTTTCCATTATTCATCCATTAAAACTCAATTAAATTGCCATCTCTGGAAAGCCTTCCCTACCTCTTCCTTGTATGTCCCAATCTCTGTGACATGGGATACCTGAAACTGCTGTTCCCTAATTGTTTTTTCCTCATAATGAGAGCATCTTGCTAAGTTATGTATAATGGAAACAAGTCTGTTTCAATGTTGAAGGAATAACTGACTCTCTTATGTGATTAAAAATATTATAAAATTATATTTTGTATATGTACTCTTTATTATATACTATACATTACTATAACACATATATAGTACAGGGTTCTATGGTATTCCAAATCACATATATTTTACTTATGGGCAACAATGAATTTTAAAGAATAATTTTCATTATACACAATTATAAACTGGCTTTGGATCCTAACCCCCAAATAAGAAGCAAGTTTCCTATTTTCCAAATGATGTTAAAAAATAAGCATAATTTTTAAAAAAGTTATAAGAACTCTATCACACTGAGAACATATGTTCTCAATAAACACTTACTGGTTGGTTGATTCTAATAGTTTAAAGAAATGATATTTTCACTCATTCCTTCAACAAATATGTGGAATGCCACATGTGCCAAGAGTTTGTTTATGCAATACCTAAAGCAACTTTATACATAGTCACATGATACTTACCTTCCAAAAATCAGTTATGCTTCGAATAGACTTAAAGTTGGTTCTTTCATCACCAGGTGCAGAAGTGTCCAAAAATAGAGATGACATAACTTTGTTTAAATAATACATATGTGGGTTTACCATCCCAAAAGTCACTAAGGAGAAGAAGGTTTTGTTTAAAAATTTATGTTTAAAAACTGAGTTTATCAGGATTAAAAATGTACTTACAATTGGTTCCCAATTTTGAAAATTCAATTTTATTTGTCTAGTATAATGAAAAAAACTAAAATAGAAATACACAAAACATGAAGTTTCCTATAATTCCACTGCTAGAGTTAGTTTGGCATATATTCTCCAGATTTTTCTATATGTATACACATTATAAAGAAAATAACTATTTTTACAAAAATGAGATTATATATACTATTCTTCAAGTTGGCTCTCCATATTGAGAGTAGGCAATATGGTGAGTGGTTACAGCAATGGAGTTTACAGATAAAGAATTTGAATCCTGTCATAGAGATAGTATCCCTTACCTTATAGTTTTGTTATAAGAAGTGAGATAATGCAAGTGGGACATTTAAAACTATGTTATGTCAAATAGTAAGAATTTTAACAAGTATTAACTAGTACTGTTTCTCTCTCTTCTAGGGGTAAGTGGATGGGTTTGAGTGGGGTGTAGACTATGTCTTTTGCTCTTGTTGCTAAAAGCCCTTTGGTTTTTAGAAACCATGTATCTTCAACATCTTTCTATGGCACACATGAGCCTATGCCATTCTTTAATGTTGCATTATTTCATTGTATGTACCAAAATGTTAAGCAAATTCAATTCTTCATAATTATAAAAAAGTGTTTTTAAATCCCTAAATCATGCGGTTGTGAATCTTTTTTTCATTCCTCAAATGTCTTGTAGTTAAGTATTTAAAAACCAGTCTAAGATACATTAATTTATAAGATTGGCTATAGTTGTCATTTTAATCAAGATCCAACTCAAATGCACTGCCAATATGTAGTCTATATCAAAATGATTTAAGTCTGACCAGTTAGCTTACATCTACTGTATATTTGGTGCTCTAAAGACAAAATGCTTTTTAATACTGATTAAATCAGTGCTATTGACACAGATAGGAGTGATGGTTGAGAGGTTGTCCTAGTCCCTCTTAAAGAATTGCATTGATTGATACCTTTTGTGACTCGGCAGAAGTATATTTTACTATTAACTGTGCAACAGAACAGGGAAAAGAACAAAGCAGACATGAAGACAAACTTCTTTGGCTTCATTTGTAGTTTGACCTATGAAACTGCGATAATGTATCCATATGGCTCTAAAAGAAATCGAGTTAGAATTGCCAACTCAAGGGAGTATATTGAAGATAGAACTGCCAACCAAAAAGGATAATTAATTCAGTGTTGACTATGAAAACTTATTACATTTGTGATCTAAAGTTTCACCCTTTATGAATAGTGTCAATCTAAATTAATTTGTTTGAAATGTGTCACTATTTTTTTGAGAGGTTTTAGTAATCTGAAAGCCTATGGTTTTATAAAGTCCATGTTTTATTACTCATCTCCATATAACTTCTTAGTTCAAACAGGGTCTTCATCTATATATGTGTACTTACATATGCATAGGTTTATTAAAAAAATAAAGTAGAGTAACAACTCCTGAAGTGTGGTTTTAATTTCGTCTTCCTTTCTGAAATGCAGCTTATGTTTTGGAGTCCCTGTGAGATATAAAACAAAATTTTCCTTACATTTTTATGTAATTGATAATGTATATAAAGAACAATGATGGGAAAACAGCCACTTTTAGCGTTGCCATGTGAAGGAAAGCACCAATGGTTTCTGGTTATTTTCATTTTTATGAGGGAGGAATAATCACTAACGTTTTCCCATGGGGGTAAGTGGGCGGTCATTTTATGACTGTATACTAATGAATTTTTATAACACGGATGTACAAGACCAGTACTATCTTAAAATTAAAAAACAACATATAAAACAACCCCCCTCCCACATCTGTCCCTAATCGTCTTCTCTACCCGGCAATACTGCTTCTTGGGAAGGCTGGCTTTTGCTGGAAGTGGAAAAAGACTCGGTCTGTGGTTCTGTCAAGGTAAGGACATCCTAGCTCGACAAAGGACTTCGGAGATTGGCCTAGCAACGGTCATTGCACAGCAAATGACAGCATCCAGCTCGAGACTTGGGAGAGTGCCACGTCCTTCATTCAAGGCTTCAGTTTTCCTGTGAAATGGAACCATCGTCCCTCTTCGCTTAAGGGTTAAACATGCTGAAGGTCTTTTAGTTCACATAAGTAGATACTGGGCTACAAAGTTCCTTCCAGGGTATTTGGCATCGCCAATTTCGCCCTGCTCCACCCACTCCCTTGGAGTACACCTCACCGCCTTGCTGCCAACGGGACGCCTCAGCCATGGCGGGTCTGGAAGAGATGCCCGTTTGACCTCCCCAGGTCTGCCGCGCCTGCGCGAACCGCCTATCTCATGCGCCTGCGCGAGCCTTCCAGCTCCTCGAGAGGCGCAAACTGCGCTACAAGTAGCAAACGCGCGTGCGCACCGAGGACCTTCTGGAAGGGCTTCGCCTGAGGCGGGGTGGGAGATTGCGGCGTTCGTCTCCAGAGGAGGGCCGACTTCTAGGGCAAACCTGGTTTTGGGCCTGAGGTTGATCATAAAAATCGTAATAATTAATTACAACGGGCTTTTCTTTCTTGAATACCTTTAACATTTATTGGCTTGTTTGGTCTTCACACCCCCTTCCTGTAAGGTAGGTGTTTCATCCTCATTTTAGATCTGAAGAAACCGAGGGTGCTGAGAGGGTAAATAATTTACCAAAATCCACCGCACGTTGGGGGCAAGGTCCACTGGACGCCAAAGCCTAAATGCCTAACCAGGACCTCACGCTGCCGCTGCTACTTGCGGAAGCTGGTTATGATTAACCGAGAGCTGTTGTTAGAAATAGCTTCCACCTTTCTCTCCACCCAGTAAGGTTAAAGGGAACGTTAAAATAGGTAACCAAAATACAGCTCTGCAATTATTATGTAAAAGGACTGTTCAAAACAGTTCTTGGGAGCCCAGACTCACATCTGGTCCCAAAGCTTTGCAGAGATGAAAAGGAGGGTTTGTAAACTAGTCGTAGAAAAGACCAAACAAATTTGGCTGTAAATTAAGGTATCCAAAGCCTGCCAGGATGAGAGAAAGGAGGGATTCTCATGTTGGTAACAAGGAAAATAAAACGGAAATCAGTCGAAAGGCCCCAGAGCAGCCGGCAAAGAAAACCATCAAGCTGTTTTGAAAGTAAAAATAAAGTCATTTTTGTTATTTCCCTGAAAGAAATGTAGACTTATGTTGATAAATGCTGTTTTATGTACAGGTAAAAAGCAAAACTAGGCCGCACTGCAGGGAGGGTCAAACACTACCTGTGATAAAAGAAACTGGAGAGGCCTAGCAAAAGGCCAACAGCCAGTGGACAAGAGGCCTGAGAAAAAGAAAAGGCTACTGTCCTAGCTTAGGATTAGTTTAATAAAAGGATTTGCCTTTTCCTGTACTTCGAATCTCAGATGCTTACAAAATTAGGCTTTCTAATGTAATAGGCTATCTGAACTTTAAATGTAGGAAGAAAAACCCACAAAATATAGGTATTCATATTTACATTGAATGTGAGAATGAAGCAGATGATTTTACAGACTATTCTTATTCCATTAAGTTCAATAATCTCAAAGATGTTGAATTAGAGACCTATTTGGTTAAAACAAAATCACTATTTCGAGAAAGATTTCATCATGATTTAAGTTACAAATTGTTGCCTTTGGAGTGCAAACTGGGAAAGGTCTAGCTCACTTTCAGGAGGAATTGACTTCAAGAAGACACACTGTTCTAGAATGTAATATTGTTGCTTTTTGGAACTGGTTATTCATAGGTTTGCTAAATTAAGATATAAAAGCAATTTTATTTTACAGATCTAGACTTTTGTGAAGAGGAGACAATCTGTTTTAAATAGTTGAAATTTTATTTTGACAAAACTGTGGAACACTCAGATAATCTATACCATGTTAGTATTCTTATAAGAGAAAACGGGTGAAACAGTATTGAGGATGTAGTACCAGTAAATCTTATTACAAGCATTAGGTGTGTTTAAAAAGTTGATATTAATTCATAACTTGTAATTGTTTAATGTGTATGATTTAGATGTTAAAACCCCACATTTTAAGATAGTCTTCCACAATTAAAAACCTATATACCAACATTTTTTGTAGGCCTCACAAACCAGAGAAGTAGATAGAATGTCTAAGAGTCAAAGGATAATAATATTATAAATATATTAGTTATATTATCTAATTAAAGATAAGTTACTACAACTATGGATTTATTTCAAAAATTTAATCGAATATATTACTAATAGTGTAGTTGTTGTGTTTTCCAATGTTGGTAAAGTTATTAAAGTTCTTCACTTTCATAGAGTCCAGATTGAGCTGCCAGACGCTGAAATTCTCCTTCAGGATTAAAAGCTTGTTTCACATCCAAACCTTTTCCATTAAGTGCTAAATATTTGCTGAAAGTTGGCCTAACACGTAACTGCTTAGGAGCTGGAAGAGTTTGATTTGGACGGGCTGAAATAGAGCAAATAAAAGTTAATTCAGAAAACCTGTTCTAAACAAATCTGTTGCACTAGGTATTATCAGACAGAAAAAGAAACAGGATCAAGACTGATTATGGGGAAAATCCCTCAGATTTTATACTTTGCTGGGATTCGTGTCTCTTATTAAATCTTCCTGGTTAAGTCCCTTATAACACTTGATGTGACATACCTGTAACATCTAATCTTGTGTTACATGTGATCACTCCAGCTTCATTAACTGCAGACACAGTATACCATCCAGCATCTTTCTTATTTACATCTTTTATCAGCAAAGTAACTCTTCCAGAGGTATCATGATATAAGCTGAAAAGAAACAATTTAAAAATGAAGGTATAGGAATTAATTTTCCAGTGAAAGTTTATAACTTTGATCTACAGAGTCAGACAAATAAGAAAAAGAAGCATTTGGAAATGTTGAGGCTATATCCAGTCACTGCCAAATAGCTATTGGGTTCCTTGAATTAAACACCCCCCTGCAATATTGTTTATGCTATGTGTTTCCTCGAGCCATTTTTGTTTATTAGTAAAAAGGTAAATCCTAGGCTGCTTTATGACTTAAATTTCTGATTAGTAGAATCTGGTTTAATGAGGTTTATTATATTTCTGTATGTTTTAAAAACGAGACAAATTGAGATTACAGATGCATGCTGTTTACAATGCATTTCAAATTAAAACTGGATTGACCCAAATAAACTATAGTTAAGTCTAGAAATACTTATCCTACCTTATTCGATCAGTGTTGAATTGTACCATTTCATTATTTCTTTTCCAGAAAAGTTTTGGTGGAGGTACAGCTGAGATTTGGCATTCTAGCTTCACTGAGTCTCCCTCAAAAACTTTTTTGCTTTGTGGTTTATAGATAAACATTGGTGCTCTTCTATGTTCTTTAGCTACATATTAATAAAAAGATCAAGTATTTGAAATATTATAAAAAAGATATTAAGTGATATAAGATAAAAATATAAAGTATCATGAAATTTTACGTTGATATAGAAGTTTTTAAAAGTATTAATAACAGGATTGGAAGCTTTATGTTTTAGTTTTAGTTAAAATAATATATGATATTGTATTATGCCATTTAAAGTTCTAAAACAGTAATGTAAAGTTGCATCGAATTTATAATCATGTTTCACTCATGGAGTATAAGTCATTCTCATTTATCATGTCATCTTTAGGGAGGCAGTATGAATGGTGGAAAGAGTATCAGACAACTTGAGTTCAAATTTCCTATTTGCCCCACCAGCCATGCCAAATAGGGAAAAATTAGTTTCTCTGAGGTTCAGATTTATTTATTTGTTTGTTTGTTTGGTGAGGCAACCCTTGGTTGACCTCATAGATTGCAAGGACCTTGTCAAGCTTACAATCCCTATTTTTCATTTTTTACGCTACAGCACTTGGTCTTCCTGGGTGGTCTCCCATCCAAGTACTAACCAGGCCCGACCCTGCTTAGCTTCCGAGATCAGATGGGATCGGGCTTGTTCAGGATGGTATAGCTGTAGACTGAGGTTCAGTTTTATCTACTATAAAATAACACAATACCCAAGTAACAGTGACTACTTTGTTAACCATACAAAATTATTATGAGGATCAATTGAGATAATCAATGAGTGAGTACTTTGTAAACTATAAAATGTTATACAGATGTCAGTAATTATTGTCTTTCTTTAAATACCTGATGGAAAGGAGAAAATGATACTATAATACCATAACCCTAGCTTATCTGAAGGAGAATGAAGAGATTGGACAGATGTCTGTCAAGGTTTCTTCCAGCTCTAACATTATAGTAGTTTTGAAGCTATTGGCACAAAAAGGATTTGCCCAAAGCTTAACCACATGATTTTTTTTTTTTAATTTCCAAATCACTAGTTTTTCCCTTAGACTGAGGCCCCTGATATCATAGAATAATCTTACGATTTTTCATTGATCTGGGTAGAATACAAACTCAAGAAAATTTTCTAGCTTGACCAAGCTTTTATACAATAAACAGTGAATTATAGAAAAGTATCTCTTAATGCAACATACCATGGCTTAAACCATTACAAATGTGATATTTTTAAAGCACTTAAATTGTAATACTTTAAAACAGAATATTAGTTTTATGAGAACTGCCTTATAAAGACAAATTTGAGACATGTTTTACCATACTTGTTTTCTAAAGCAACTAGGCATGTTTTTATTGTCATAGAGTCTAGTTTCCTAGTAAAGGGAATGTAGTTTAAGGCTAAAAGTTGACTCTTCAGTTTTAAACTATACATGATTATGAATATTCTGTGAAAATTGAGATTTTTTTTCTCTATTTTCAGTTACAATTGACATTCAATATTATTTTATATTAATTTCAGGTGCAGAATGATTATTTTAGACTGAAGAATAGAGAAATGATTAGACTAAAAAATTTCACTTTAAGATCCTTTAGTTACATCTAGAAATGTGCTCAAACTACCTTATTTGGTCTGTCTGAAATTATACCATTTCTTTATTTCCTTTCCAGAAAAGTTTTAGTGATGGATCTGTCATTCTAGTTTCCCTCAAGAACATCATTCTTTCCCTGACCCCCTCCCCCAAACCCATGACTTTTAGATAAAACTTGGCGTTCTAGTGGGTTGTGTAGTATAGACGTTAACCTTAAATATGAAGTCCTCTGGGATTTTCTTTTTTAATACTTTCTTTTTGAATACTGCAGGATTAAAGACACTCTAGGATCTCTTGGAAGGCTTACCCAGAACATCCAGCTGCACAGTAAAGGTGGCCTCTCCTGCTCTGTTCTTGGCAACACATGCATAAGCCCCTGCATCTGAAGGTCTGACCACTTCAAAGATGAGTGAATGAAAACCCTTCTCAGACACTATCATTTTGTGAAAGTCATCTGATTGAACTGGTCTTCCATTTAGATACCATGACACATCAGGAGCTGGTAGTCCACTTACCTAGAAATGAAGACACAAGATGACAGAATTTTAAATGATAGCATCACTGGAACCCACTTGTCTATTTATGAATTTTAACAATTCCAGTATCTGAGTGGGTTTTTGATTGAAAGTACAAAGCAATAGCTTAAAAAGATATTTGCTTACCTTTTAAAAAAGGTATTTTTTTAACAATAGTAGAAATTAAAACTCTTGAAATTAATACTGTATTTTCAGACTATCTCAGACCATATCTAGTTTTTTCATATAATCTCAGGCTTAAGATCTCTTAATTACTATATTTAGAACACTAGTTTATGTTATATTGGTCTC
This sequence comes from Eidolon dupreanum, assembly GCA_028627145.1. Taxonomy (NCBI): domain Eukaryota; kingdom Metazoa; phylum Chordata; class Mammalia; order Chiroptera; family Pteropodidae; genus Eidolon; species Eidolon dupreanum. The sequence goes on from CM053515.1 coordinate 25,961,038, forward strand.
TATAAGAAATATGGATGTTATATGGCTTTTCTGCCTAATGGTGTCTGCAAATGCAGTCTCAGAAGCACATAGATGTGAGGCTTGCTGATAAAATGAATAACCTTTCCAAAACAGTGTTTTTGATCTGTAGTTCTGGTATATAAGTGACAGTTTGTTAAGTGTTCTTATATAAACATTAACAATTAAATCCATTCATAAGAAACCCGGAAAAACATAAGAAAAAGTTATCCAAAATGAAGATAATGAAATTGAACGCCTTTCTAAAAAACTATTCTAACTCAAAGAACTCTTCTAGGCCAAGAGAAAGCAAGGTTGCTTGAATTTCTCAGAGAAGAATTAAAGTAGCGTTCTACTTTAAAAATCCTATTGTTAAAATAACTTCACTTACATAGAGTATTTATTAGGTGCTAGGCACTATTGTGAATACCGTATACCCATTTACTCAGTTAATCGTCAAATAATTTTATCAGGTAGGTACATTTATTATTCCCATTTTACAGAAGAGATAGAAGCACAGAGAAGTTAAATTACTTGTCTAAGGTTACACAACTGAAGGTGGAAGAACTAGGATTCAAACCTAGGTGAGCTTGGCTCTGGAATTTGTGTTCTTATCCACTATACATACTGCTTCTCAAGCTGCATAGCAAGCTATGAAGAGGAAGAAGACTTTTATCAAAACTTAATATCCCATTATTAATTTTCCTCCAGTATTTTTTAACTCTTACTTTAAAGTCCATTCTGCAGAATCTTCCTTCTTCAATTGACATGTTCTCTGGCACTTGAATGAAACGAGGCGGGTAAAATTTCTCCTGGATTGCATCCTGATCATTCACATCTCCTCTTGAAGATGATCTACTTCTACAAAAATATTTTAGTAATCACTATGCAGAAAAATTGTAATTGCTCTTTCTTTCAAGCAAATATGGTTTAGCTATCAAATTTGAAACCCCAGAGTATACTTTTGAACTTACAGTGTAATAACAATAGAGAGAGGCCTTAGGGCTATATTTAGCTGTGGCATATTTTGATAACTGTTAGAAATGGTAGCAATTTAGAAACATCTGGTACAAATTGCACATCTGTGTTTCTTTTTTACAGTGCCATGAATTGATGAAGAAACCGATCTGTTAAAATGCAAGGTACATCGTGAATAGTTCTTATGCACAAATATCATATAATTAGAATTGGGTTTCCATTATCATGAGAAGGTTGTTTAACATGGAAATGTGGTCCTGGCTTACTTGACCTAAACATTTTAAAAGGTTTCTCTAAGATAGTTCTAATGCTTAATATAAAAATTATGATCATCTCTGACATTAGAAAATTCACATTGCTTTTTATAAAAGTTATGTAAAGCTTGAGGGCTTTATAAATATTACATTTTTAAGCTAGCTGAAAACATTTTAGGTAACAAAATATATGTATTTTTAAAATTAAAAAAATATTTTTACCTTATTTGTGACGTGGGAACTTGCAGCCGTGCATGTTCTGAATTGTGCTGCTTGAATTTAAAACAAAATTATAATGTTAACTGACATTTGATAGCTTGAAATGAAGAAGAACTAAGTAGTTGTAGTTGAAAGAAACATTTTTATGTTGGCTGTATTTGTACAGTCATGGTTAATTCTATATATTTAGCTTTTAAGTATTTAAAATACAGTGCACTAACTTTCTAATACTCTAGCAAGAAATCCCCCAGTTTATTAATCCCCTGCCTAATTAATAAAACTATGCCATAGGCATGATTTATGAAAATTAGATAGACTTTGAATTGATAGTGGTTCATTTTTCAGATAACTCTTTTAAGACAAAGGGTGATGTGTACCCCTGTTGTATTCGAAATGGGAGCACATAGTACAGATTGTCCTTTAGTAAAACAGGAATAGACATGAAGGCACTTGTGCTGGCAACAGATATGGGATATTATGCCTGCTGCTCAAAGTGGCACCAGCAGTAGCAAATACATAATAGACTGGAAAATACTTCTCTGTTTAGCTTATGACACAAAACCTGGATGGACACCATGAAAGATGTGCAGAGCTATGAAAAGGCTTTGAAAAACAATTACTTCCTGCTTAATAAAGGTATATTTAATTTATGCAAACATCTTTAAAGATTTATAGAAAATTATTTATATTTGAGAGTAAAATCAGGAATTGATAAACATTTTAATAGAATTATTAAGCTAAATAGTGCCTGTTTTGTGTATTTCACTGTTTGGCATAGTGGGAGATACAAAGAAGCAGAAAATGTAGTTTCTATTCATATACCTGAAAAACATCTGTATAGCAACACAGCAAATCAGTACAAATAATTTATGTTAGAATGAATATGTTTTATGAATTTTGTCATTTTAAAGCAAAATTCTTAAAACTTAATTTTTGGCTAGCCTTCACATTTTCTAAGCAAAATGTCAAAACAGCAGTTCAGTGATCAAGCAAATCAACTAATTTTTTTCGTAAAAATTATATATAGTCCAGTTAAACTCAAAATATCCAAATTAAGTTTTTGCTTTTTCCCTTAGTGTGGTTTGAATATGTACACATTTGTATTCATAGATGTGATACCTAAGTTATGCAGAGTTTGATGACATTTTGTATTATTTAGGTAGAATGCGTGAAGTGTACAAAATGTAAGATTTATCTTTTCTGATTTTATAATAATATATTTTGTTGCTATCTCTTTTCCTGGTACTGTTACTTCTTTAAAAGTTTTTAAAAAATGAATGAGAAAAACAATACATCCTTGCCTTTAAATCATATACTGTGAATTTATGTTAGACCATCATCAATATAACATTGCTTTATTTCTACTAATAGAGATAGATTTGTGTATTATTTTTGCTGTAATCTTCTATACCACCATAATAAGTGCTCCATATAAATTAGTTGAATGAATGAATGCATGAACTGTTCAGTAGCCAAAAAGATATTTAAATTCTATTTTCAGTTTCTAGTTACTTTTCTGTTAGACCTTGCTCCATCCTTCCTAGTAACACTAGTTCCATTTAACAGAACCAAAAATCTTATTTTCAGATTCTTGTACTTAGAAGCTCGGAATTCTTAAATGCTCAGTTTCATCCTTTTGGCTCACAGTTTCTTGTAGATCTTTTGGAGGAAGAATGAAAGGTAACTACAGAAGGAAGACAGAGCTATCACAGTTCAGTCTACCGCTTGGATTGTACATCTCTATTTAGGGTTAAGTTACTTGTTAAAATAAAGTTGGTCAGGCACAGGCCTGTGGGACGGATATTCACTTTATGCTATTTATAAAGTTAATCCCTTTTTAAAAAGGATGGTTTTGTTAATCTTACAGCCATTTACTCAGAGGTCTTTTTTGTTGTTTGTGGGGGGTTGTTTTTTTCTAATAAGAAGCATTTGTGAATATAGGAACGGGAACATGACAAAAGGAATTGGATGTTTCATTAGTACCATGAGTATTTTATTTTTATATATATACACATATATACATATATATATACATATATACATATATATATACACATATATACATATATACATATATACATATATATATATATTTTTTTTTTTTGTGAGGCCCCACTTTCACAGTCTGTATTTGTACTGAAAATCAAGATCAAGCGAGCTTTGCCCTTCTCCACAGGAGGTTTCTGTCCTCCCTGAGCTCGCCTTAGGACACCTGCATTACTGTATGACAGGTGTACCGCCCCACGAGTATATTTTAAAACATTGAAATGATAAACAGCTTATGAAAAAAGATTATAAGTATTTTCTTCAGAGTTTTAACTTCTACCCTACTGAAGATTTACAACTCATAAATTCTCTGTCTATGAAGACGTAGAAAGAGTCCTTGGTCTAACTGATCCATAAATGTCCTGATGACAAGTGAGTATTAGCTTTTTGGTGTTTTGTCTTTGTGACATTTCTTATGCAGATATTAGAACCACCATAAAATTTAAACTTTACGTGTGTGTGTGTGTGTGTGTGTGTGTATACATGTGTGTGTGTGTGTGTGTGTGTGTGTGTATTTCAGCCCATCATGACCTCTTCCATGGAAGTGATTGACTTTTGCTTCAAATGCTTTTTATAAACCTTTGGAAAAGTAAACATTTAAAAATAACACAAAAAGAGCTCCAGTTAAAGATTATTTTAATTTACCTGTGGTGAATCTTGTGCCTCACTGTCATTTTCAGCTTGAAACACAGCAGCTGCATTCTGTGGTCCTAGCAATCTGCGAGCCATCTTCTCCTCATATGTTAGACGCTTTAAAGAAGTAAGTCATTAAGAATGGTAATGAGATTTATTAAAAGTTGTTTACACTGCTTTATTTTGAAACCACCGAGAATTTTACCAAAGAATTATTGTTCTGTCTATTGAATAATAGGTAAATGCTATGTATTAAAAAAGCATTTTTTTTTCCCATTCAGAGCATTTCCTTCCATTCTAGTGCCACTTCTCTCATCTGTAATACTCAGTTGTTTTCTTTTTGCCCCTAGGAAAGGCAGGCACAGTCACCCTTAGATAAGGCTTTCCCATGTAAATGGAAATTTTTTCCCTTCTTATTGTACATGTTCCAGTCAGCTCTGTCTTCAAATATAGTACTGCATGTCCTCACATTCAGAAAGAACTTTTATTAAATGAACACTGAATATTTGACTTACTAACTTCTGACTGAAAGCAGTGCAGCCGGTATGTTAAATGTATTTGATTTAAATTAGGCATGTAGTACTGTTTTAGAGATAGGTGACTAATACAATGTGCACAGTAATAATTACATAATAAAAATTCAAGCTGTTCATCCATCAATAATATACACTGAAGTACATGATAAATTCAGGTTGACAGTATTTCCTATTATTTGATCACCAGAAGTATTTCATGAGAGAGTAATGCTTAAAACAAAATGTTCATTAAATCATTCAGATTGATTTTTCATTTGCTTCATTCTTCCACTACTGAAAACCAAGAGGTGATTTCATGTAGAGAAATGTTAACTAGACCCAGATATTCCCTTTTTTTGGATTATCCTATTACTTGCTGATTATACAGTTATAGATCTGAGACAGAAAGAACTTTCTTATTGAGATTAGATTTTATAGCTTAATTGACTTTTTGTACAAAATAGATATCTTGCTCACTTGATTTCCATTATGAAGAAGGCTGTCCTTGCATTTTAATTTTCTCTCCAAATCTTGAATCAGAGCTTCTTTTGATCCTTGTATTTCATGGTCAGGAGTCCTTGGTGTGTGCTTAGCATTTGCACTTTGGGATGGCTTTGCATTTACAGGTTGGCCAACTGAGGGTTGTTGATAGCTTTAAAAAAAAAATTTTTTTTAAAAGAGGATCTTTATTTTTTATTTTATTTTATTTATTTTATTTTATTTTATTTTAAAGAGGATCTTTAAAGTAAAAGTATAGCTAAAAGATTTGGCCTTGTTTTGTCAGTCACCTTTAGATAGGTTGAATCTACAACTTAATACTACTAATGTTATTAAAAACACCAGTTTCCCTAAAAACAGTCAAGGATTTTATAAGAATGATTGTCAGCTTTTTTTTTCTTTAGTCTTGTCAAATGAAAATTAAGTGGCAGGAGGAACAATTTATTTTTTATTTATTATTTTTTATTATTAAAATTATTGGGCCAACATTGGTTCATAAAATCAAATGTTTCAAGTGTATAATTCAGCAATATGTCACCTATACATTGAATTGTGTGTTTACCACCCAAAGTTAGATTTCCTTCTGTCACCATATATTTGACCCCTTTCATCCTATCTACCTCCCCTTCCCTCTGGTAACCACCAATCCTTTGCATCCAAACAGAGACCTCTGTCTGTTTGTCACATTTGTTTGTTGCTTTCAATTTTATATCCCACATATGAGTGAAATACGGTTTTCAACTTTTTCTGTTTGACTTATTTTGCTAAGCATGATTATGTCAATATTAATCTCATCACAAATGGCAGTATTTCATCTTTTCTTATGACTGAGTAATATTCCATTGTATATATGTACCACAGCTTCTTTATCCAATCATCTGTTGTAGGATACTTTGGCTACTTCCATGTCCTGGCCACTGTGAATAATGTTGTTATTAACATTGGGGTGCATATATCTTTGCTAGTAAATGTTTTCAGGTTTTTTTTTTGCATGAATACCTAGAAGAGGGATTGCTGGGTCATATGGTAATTCTATTCTTAGTGTTTTGAGGGACCTCCATACTATTTTCCATAGCGGTTGTAAGGAGGAGCAATTTAGATTAGACATAAGGAGGATCTCCTTCCTGGAAGATCTTCCCTAAAGAAATAAGAGTAAGTCTAGTTACTGGGAGCTCTTCTGATCTTAAAACTGAATTTTGTAAGTTTGATTTATAGGTGAATATTAAGCAGTAGTGTGCTGGAGCTGACTCATACGGGCTCAGAAGAGCTGATTTTTCGCATCTCTTCTCAGCTCCCTGTGGTCTCATGTTGATAGTTTGAAATTGGTAAATATCACAAATCATGGCTCCTTCCTCCATCTAATTGTTAACCATTTACCATACCAGTATAACCATTGGTATTTCGTAAATATTCTATTGCTTTGAATGGAGTCTACAGTTTATGTAGTCTCTGGCTTTTCTATTAATTTCCAATTGCTATTGATTTCATATTCTAGAAAATCCAAGTATGGCATGATATAACTAATAGCTACTGCAATAATGACCATTTCTTTATCACTGCTAAAGTGATTTTTGAAGAAAGAAAGGAATGTTTAGAAGAAGGAGAAATGTAAACTAAAAAAAAGGGGTGTTTGGTAAAAATGAAGCAAATTTGACTAGCAGTTGAAGAGTTTGGTTTGAATCCTTATTTCAAGTTCTGATCCTAAATTTTCTTCTAAGATATTCTTGCTTCTCTCAGAGTTCCTCTTTTGATTCTGATAGAGGGCAGGGGTGGTATTTAGGGATACCTGTATTATTAGATCTGTTAGGTAGCCTACAGTTTTCACAGTGCTTTGTTTAGATTTTGCACAGTTAATTCATTTAGGGTCCTACAGGTGCTAGCTTGTATCTCTTTAATGTGGGAAAACTGACCACTACCCTCAAGACATATTTTACCATTATAATAATCGTTCTCCACTTAACCAGATGAGGCAATCTTAGTCTGTTCTGTGACATGTTCCTGTTATAATATTCTCAAGGGTCATTAAAAGAACTTGTAAGTTAAGTGGAAATGTATCTTCTCTGATTGGAGCCAGAGTTTTAATTTTTGTAGTTTGGGGACATGGTTAGTAATCTCTAGATTGTACATATACTAAAAAAATATCTTATTTCTCACCATTGTATCATTTATATCTGCTAATACAGAGCTTGGGTATAGGCGATGCTGTCAGTTAAATGAATGTTTTTCATTGTCTTCAAGATGCTCTGTATTGAAAGTTGATGACACGTATTTCCCTTCCTTACATTTCGGATCTTCAGGGTTTTGTATATTAATTGATAACTAAAGTCTGATTTGTTCAGTTAATAGCCAAACCAAGTTTTTTAAATAAATAGTGAGGTTTTTGTTTGTTTGTTTGCTTGTTTTTAGATTGAATTCCCAGGTCAAAGTGGTAAAATTTCCTTGGTCTTCTAGATCTTTTTCTCCACCTGTATGAAGTTATAATAGGCTGTTTCTTTTAATGCTAGCCTACCATCTTTATAAAAGTTACACATTTGTTAGTGATTTAGCATTAAATAATTCTGTTTTTAGACTGTCATAATATAATGTACTATATCTGATAAATCTTAAAGATTATTAAAACCAAGCCTGAGAATCACTGATGTATATGTAACCTCTGTCGCTTAATTCACTGAAAACACCCATTATTACTAGTTTAGATACCTTATGTGTTAGGACTTGATATCTATTCATATTTATAAACTAATATTATACTTGCGCACTGCTGTGTAGGTCATTTTTTCACCTGTCATTATCATCTAAATCTTTAATTTTGTTACAGATCAGAAAACTGAATCACTGAAAAAAAGTTGCTCAATATCACACAGCAAAGTTTTTGAAAGGAATAAGAATTAAAGAATTCCTCTCAATTTCTAGTCTGTGGTTTGATCAACTGAATAGAATACTTGCTTAAGGGTTTCCTACTGATGAAAAGCTAAATAAAGCTTTCAGACTTATCTAGGTCAGAATCCAAGAGATGATTTTAGAAGACATGGCATACTTAAGCCCATCATTGTTATGAGGGAGTTGTACACAAATGTTCAGAGGGCCAGAGCTTTCTACCCTATGCAGCTGAACACTGAATGGGTATCAAGTGGCTGTGGTAAGATTAAAAGAGTTATCTATGGTTGCTGAAAATGGAACAGCTAAAGCTAGATCTTTGATCTCTGATTTGGGGATCCCTTATATTTTATTTCTTATCTCCATTTTTGCATTTCTTTTTCTCAGTTCTGTGCACAGAGCCAGGTGTATGGTTGAGGCTCAGTAATATTTATTTGATAGCTTTCTTTTCTGGGCAGGAATTTGGAGTAGGATTGAGAGACTTTATTAAGAAAAATTATTATAGTCAGAAGAGGTTATTTTATATTTACAAATGCTCACATAGGAAATTTGGAAACAACTGAAAGCTAAATGGAAAAAGATCATCTGGGTAAAATGTCACTAAGAAAAATCTGCAAGGTTATTAATGAATATAATGGAACTTTGGTAGGGAAGAGAGAGGGCTCTTCATTCTTTAAGGCATATTTTAAAAATATTAGTTCAAACCTATGAGAATGCCATTTTCGTAGGTCAAAAATAGTTGATTATCAGCCATTTCAAATGGTTCAACCTAGTATCTATAGGATTCTAACTTTTGGCTTTCCTGGTTTTTAAAAAATATTGAAAAGATTTCTTTGCAAGTTGAATTGCTATAGTCCAGAGTTGTCACCAGCAAGAGGAATCTAGAAAAAATTAGCTTCTAGAGAAGACTGGGAGAAATTAGCAAGAATTTCAGCAAATCTGTCAGTAAGCCTGCAACAAACAAAACACATTCCATTGGGCAGTTTTTTTCAGATGGCTCTGATGTAATTCTCTGATGTTCTAGCCAGCCAAGGAATAGGAAAACTGATAGCCCTAACTTTACATAAGCGCAAAGTATTCAGTTCATGTTTTAAAAAAAGCACAACCACTATGTCCCTCGTATCAGGTTCTCCTAGGACAGTTTTAGGACTGTGAAAATAGTACATGCTTGCATAAGGCTGCAGGTATTCTTTCCTATATTTAGATCAGCTTAACCAATTTGAACAAAGTGTGGTTTTAGTTACCAAAGGAAACCTGAAGGTTATAAACCTTTACCTATTCAGACTTTTCTTCTTCTTATACACTTCAATGTCGAAATCGCAGAATTTCTTTTTAGCCAATTGGATGTTCAAGATAAGAGGGGAAAGTGAATAGGAAAAAAAGACTGAGACTGAGAAGAAATTTAATAGCCTCTGTATATGTGAGAGGAAATCCTATCTGGAAACAAGCAGACAGGTGTTCTTATCTCAGCTGAGCCCAGAACTAGAGCAGTTAAACTTACAGCGTGAGGAACTTAGTTTTGAACTGGGGGAATAGTTCACTGTTCTTGGGTATGTTATATGTCTTTTTTTGGAGATGAAAAATTATAGGTAAATAATTGTACGGGGAAATAGATGATTTGGGTTCAGCTCAGCCTGGACTTTAGAGAATGGATCAGATGATCTCTTATTGCTAGTACCCTGGTTCAAAGTGTTCTAGGAGAATTATGAAATGAGTCCTTGAGATCACATTGCCTTTTTAGATAGTGAAGAAGGAACTACAGCATTTCTACCACCCCCCATCCTCAAACACAAGCTCACTGTATGCAGTATGTATCTATATATGTGTATTTAAAAAACTCACTTACTTGGAGTCCACAGTAGAAGGGATTTTACTGCTACTGTAATCAGGCTGTGATGGTAATATGGAGCTGAGGAAGTTGGCTGGGGACTGGGTATAGGTAGCTGTAACCCTTTGGCCTGGGTTGGAGCTAGCAAGCTGCTGAGGAGAAGCAGGGAAGGCAGAGGAAGACATGGTGATGTGAGAGCTCACTGTTGAGGAAGCAGAAAATCTTTGCTCTGTACACTGGCGGGGCTGGATAGTAATGGAAGACTGTTTGGTCTGGCTAGAGAAGCTGGAGGTTTCTGGTCCAGGAGGCTGTAGTCTAGAGCCACATGGATTTTGGGATTGAATGAAGTATTTTGGCCTTTCGTAGTTAAACATGCTTAGCTGGTATTCGGAAGATGAAGGCAACTTATTACTATGATGATCTGCTCCTGGAGGGTTGGGGTTCTGAATGTGGGGCTACAAGCCTGGAATTACAGAAGGTCACAAGGAATCAGAAGCAGCGTTGGTCTGCCCCTTCTTGTTGAGATCCTGGGAAAACTGTGCTCCTGGCTTTGATGGAGTGGCCTTCTCTTGAAAAGTATCGTTCCTTCAAAAGGAGAAAATGATTCAATACCAATATTTGCGTAAAAACAGTACCATTTATTTAACATCTTTAGGAGCTTATGTGTGTGTTTTTTTTTTTTGAGAGTCTGTGCTTTCAAGGTCATTTCAAGGTGGAACTTTCCTGGCTTCTACACTTCTCCTTCCTTTATCTCTGCCTTTGCTCAAATGACTTCCCGTGAGAATAAGAAAAAAGGATTTGTTAGTGTTTGCCTCTGGATAATTCTTAAAGCATACCAAGGGGCTTCAAGACACACACAGTTGGAGTTTGCCAAGTGGTTACTTATGAAAAGAAATTTTCTGATGTTGCTCAATATGATAATTTTACAGTTTCATGATTAGCTTTTGCCCAGAGTCTACAGTTTCATAAACCACAGAAATTCAATGATTTAAAATGAGTAGTTAAATGTATAACATGTCAGCTTTCATTCAGTTTGAATCTTTCCAATTGCTCATCAAAACCAATAAATAGCTCTTCTGATAAACCAGTTAATTCCTGTTCTGGTGATTTGGATGAATGATGTCTTGGTAAATCAAGGGGAGCAATATGCTGCTTTTGTAAAGAACATTATTTTAATGTCAATATTTAGTCTTTAGCCCTTTCACAATTTCACAAATTAGAGTGAACATCTATAATTCACTGTTGTCAAGTTCTAGTGGATTTTTTTTAACCTTACAATTCATTGCCTCTTTTTCTTCCCTTAATTCCAAATTGACCATAGTACCAAACTGGATTAATTTGGAGTAATTCAGGAATAACTGTGTATTTGTGTCTCTCTGTATATATGTTCCTGACTACATTCCAGAGCCATTTGTAAATTTTTTCTGTTATTTTTAGATTATGTAGTTATTGGTCTTGATGTTCTCTTAATTATTTCTTTTTACTTTTTATTATTTTTACCTGTTAATATGTATTTTAGACTAATTTTGGAATTATTTTAGCTCCTCTCTTACCTTTTCTTTTGAAATGGCAAACAGGATGTACAGAATTCCTTCTGTAAGGCAACTATGAAGCTATCCTATACCATACTAAGAAAAGATGGGTGCCACTTCTCTTAGCCCTACTTTGGTTCACCTGATTTCCTGTAGTAGATCCCCATTTTTCCTTAAATGAATCATTTGTCACTAAAATCACCTTAAAGGATTATATTTGACTCTGATTTCTTCCATTAGTGTAGTAAGTCTAAGCAGGACTATATACAGACATTACACGCAAAGACTAGACCTCTAAATTGTTACAGCATTAAGTCTGTCTTTATTCAAAATATCAGGTAATTTAATTCAGAATACATATAGTTTATTTCACATAATATAAACCAACATTGAAATAATGATAAGTGAGACTTTTAACTGATTAGCCAAAGTCTTATAATTATTTAATTTCCTATCTTGAATAAAAAATCCTTTTTAATGAAAAATTTCCAGACAACTTCCTCCTAAGGTTGTGCATGTGGTTTAGATTAAAACTAGCAGTTTTAGGAAAGAATAAAAATGCAACTAAACATCCAAGAGAAAGATTCTATTGAAAAGAACACTTAAAAACAGTCATATATTACTTAATTTCAAGTTTATGAACACAAGCACATTCAACTAGAATGCATTTTTAGTAATTAACTATATTAGGCCTTTAAATTATGGGGGAAAAACATACAGAAGGAGGCTTTAATTAGATCTTCTCAACAAAAGACTGTATTTCAAGGCAAGTAGTTTTGTAGTTATCAGTTTATTCATTCCATTAAGAATTTAATCCAGCTTGGTTCCTAAATTCCTTTTTGGGCAGGCTTATGATTCAGATTTATTTCAAATAGGAAGAAATAAACTGTTTAACAAATAGCCAGCAGATATTTTCCATAAAGTCCCTTATATTTCTTTACATACATTTCTAGAATGTCAACTATCTTGTTCATTTTAGTATTGCCCTACATAGAAGTTTTCTTTTGTTTGTGTCTCACCAAATTTTATACAAATGGTCACACAGGTAACTCTGAAAGGCTTTTCTTCCTGTTTGTAGTTACTGTTCAATTATTCAGTTCTAGAATAGATTCTATTACATGACAGTATCATTTCATTCTAAATAATGTTAAATTTCAGAGATTTCATAAATACTAGTCTCCTATTTAAAAATCTTAACATATCTTTTCCTATTTCTAATATAGCACAAACTTGCGCAAAAAACCGAGGAGATTCTGAAGCTGTAGGATTTCACCACAATTATAGTCAGACCAAGTGACCTCTTTCAAGGAAAAATGATGACTTAAAAATAATAACACATAACTATCTTCTACCCTTTCTATAATGCCTTCCAGCTTCAGTAGAATGAATAGATCACTTTCCTTTCAAACCTTTCTGTAATACCATTTGATGTTGTGGCTTTCAAACTTTTTATCTGAAGATCACCTCTATACATACTCCTCTGATTTGGACAAAAAATCAAAACAAAACCCAAAACTGTAGCATGAATAAAGAAAGGACTTACCCGTAGTTTCGAAGGGTGCCAGCTGGGTTTAACTATTGAAGGGAAGGAAGAGGCATCCCCTTCCCTTACAGACTAATCTAGTGGCTCTGTGCTTAGTATTATAGCACCGCTGACTTTTATCAGCTGCCAAACAGTGACATCTGATGTGCTTCTCTGTCCATCTACCTATGCTGGCATGTCAAAGTAAGAGTCTACAATCTAAACAATATCTCACATGTCTTAGTGATATTTAAGGAGTGGGATTACATGAGCTTCTCTTGCAGGCCTCTTTATTTTAGATGTGAATTTTAACAGCTTTAGCAAGCTCATGTAGGGGGAAGAGCAATGAATTGGGAAATGGGAAAAAGTATAAAGAAAGTTCAAATTTCTTTATCTTGGTTGGGGCTTTGATTCTTCCCAGTTGAAGAAAGAAGGACTAAATCCCTTCTTCATATATTCTAACACTGGTGTTCTATCTAGTAAGAGTTTCCCAGAAGACCAGTGATAGATGAGCTCCAAATTGATTTGTATTGGCTAGTTGTTCATCTGAAGGCTGTTTTTTCTCTCTTGCCAAATAGAAGTGGGGGTAGAGCAGGGGTCAAGCAGTTTTTCTCAAGAAAGTGGGTGTGGTCTGGATAAAGGGAGAGCAGGGTGATGGTTATGTGTCACTGGGAAGGTGGGGGTGGGGGTGGAAAAACATAATTTAATTTCTTTAGCAAGTTTTCTGAAACACAAGAAACTACCAAACAAGTAAACAGTCTATGTGATTAGGGCTCTGTACTGTCAACTCTCCTTCATCTTCCTTACTCCTAATAGTTATATAATTTCCTTTCTCTTGTCATCAAGGAGACTATCTTGATATTTACGCTTTCACTTTTTTTGTGCAGGAAGTAAATAATTACAGAGGAAGAAATATACACATCAACAAAAGAGGTGGTAGAGAGGATTAGGTGGCATGAGAATCAGCCCAGTTGAGTGGAATTTTCTCCATTTAGTGGCTTCAATTTTGGTATGGTTCTTTCGTTTAAAGCATACCCATTTATTCAATTCTTTCATGGATACTCCCAGTGTCAATTTAATTATTGTGTACATTAGGGTTCAACAAATAGATGTTTGGGCACATATAAGCCATATAAAATTCTTCACAGCTGACTGTGTAGGTGTATCCTCCTTTGGTGTTCAGAGAAAATTTGATAATTGCTGCCTGGGCATGCTGCCATTACTAAGTTGGAAAAGTACACTAGACTTGATGCGTAGGTGTTTGCTTGAAAAGTCTTATTTCAGGAATCTCCCAAAATATTTCCCCACATCTGAGTACTGATATTTTAAATCCCATTAATAGGGAAAAAGCCTTTTAATCTAAATTAGAAAGACTTAAAATGTAAGTGCAAGTGACAATAAAAATAAGAATAATGAACATACGTAGCATTCACTATGAGTAAGGCACTATTCTGAGCACTTTGAATGTGGTATGTATGTAACTGATGTTTGGTTCTTCCTGGGAACAGGGTTTGATTGGGGCAAGGAAGAGGAGATTCGAGGTCTTTTAGTACCTAAAAGTTTGAGATATACTCTACCAGCCAAGTAGGGAGATGCCCAGGATAAACTGTTAAATCTTCAGTTTTGCCTAGGGCAGATTCTAAATGTACCATAGTCAAGGCAGAATTTTAGTACCATTTACTCTTTATCCTTTAAGCTTTGCTGCTGCTTTTTGTTAGGCCTTTGTACAGTATAACATTGGTTACAGTGTATTAGCTCCATGGTACATCTAGGCTAAGGTTATCACTGCAATAAAGAGATCAAGGGATGATTTAGGGAAGGTAAGTAAGGTCCTTTTTTATGACACAATTCTTACAAGTTAGGGGTCTATATTTAATCTATTATGAATTTGTTTTTCTACATTTTAGTGTTTGCTTTTTTGAGTGTTTTATGTTTTCTCATAAATATGGCTATTTGAATGGGGGGGGGTTTAGTTGCTTATTTGAGAAAAACCATCCTAAAAATGAAAGAATCATTAAGATGTCACGTGGGCAAATCATAATCCAACCTGCCCCCCAAAACAAATTTTTCCATTTCTTTCTCTAAATTATCAGTTTTGGCTTCTGGTAAATCATTCTAATGCATTACAAAATCTAGGTAACTTTGTACTATCTCACTGAAACATTTCCTGATACATTTTAAGGACATTCCTTCTTGTCCTATCACTAGTCCCTTCTTCACTTATTGCCCTCATTTTTTTAAAATGTGAAGTACATATGCTATTGTAAAAATGGTGCTGTGAGCTTTTTCTAAAGTCATAAGTCCGAGATCAGATGTGTGTGATGAAGGTAATTTCTGCTGTATCAATGGAGAAGGAAAATGTCGCATTGAAGATGAAAGGACTAAAAGAGTGAAGAATGTTTTACTTTCAAGTTATGCATAATTCACTGTGATTAATGAAGTTCTGCATAAACATATAGTGAAAGAGAATCCCACTGTAGCACTTGTAATTTGAAATATCCATTCTACCACTTGACTCAATCTTATTCTTCTCAAGCAAGAAATAATAACAGACCCTCCACTAGGTTTGGAGTCAAACAGTAAAAATGATAACATTAATTTGGTTAATGTTCTACAACTTTCTAGACATATTAACCTTTTTATATTGGAGATCTGAGTGTTAGCGCCCACCTTACCATGTACTTACTGTGTAACCTTAGACAAGTTGCTTAAACTCTCTGAGCTTTAATAATTAACTGAAAAACAAAGACAGTATCTGTTATACTAACCTAAATCAGAGGATTGCTTAGAGACTCAAATGAAACAGGAAATCATAATGGACTATTAGGTAGTATGATATATCTCTTCAGTTAGGTTAACTTTTTTCTGAGGGAAGGGCTGTTTATTATTTATCTTGCCTAGGACAATGTAGCTCATATTAGATATTCTGTAAAACTTATGGAACTCTTACCTAGTAATTTTCCCTATAGAATATTTTATTAATGAAAAAGATGGCAATCTCCTATGAAAGATATTATGTGATAAATTCAAGGTCTTTTTAAGTCCTAAAGGCTGACTGCTAAACACAGGTACTCATGAAGAAAAGTTTTAGATATCAGTAGTGGCCATCTTCCCAAGACGAGTCTAGCAGAGAAACTGACAAACACATAGAATGTGCTTAATAAATGTTTGTTGAATAAACTGCAGTCTTATATATTGTCCCACACACCCATTCTTTCTTGACCCATGAGTAATCTTTATTTAAAGGAGTAGCTACTGCTCAGACATTTAGAGATCCTAGAAGCTAAAGGGTTTCCAGGAGACCAGCTGAGAAATCACAGTCATAGATGATTATTGGAGTTATATTGATCCTCATAAAAAACAATGTCTTGAAGCAATAGCTACCATTTATTGAATTTGTACAATGTACTTCACATACATCCAGGTCTGTTAGTCTCCAAGTCTAAAACTTGCTTTCACTGTCTTCATTGCAAGAAACACTTGGAGAAGTATCTATCCCAAGGTCATGGAAGTATGAGGAACCAGCCCTCAACAGTAGGAGCCAATCATTTACATTTGTAGAATGAAAAACTTCATGTAGATGACCTCTGATTCTTTCCATCTCTAACATATATTTATTTCACTTAACAGACCCAAATATTACTCAAGAAATTTCCTCTTAAGAGAGATTTCATTTTTTTTTATTTTGTAATTCATAGAGGCTCCATTTAGTTGTACTAGGTAACTAGTCAAGAATACTGATTTATTAAGTTTTATTATAGGTGTTTAACCTAAATTTAACCTAGCGGTAACTTTAGGCTCATAAAGTATTTAGTGAACTATGTTAAATATTAGAACAAAAAAATTTTAAATGACTTAAGTATCAATTTTTAGGTTTTTTAAATCAATGTTTTGGTTTTTTTTAGGTTTGTGTTTTGGGGGTGAGGATGGTGGTAGATTATGTTGTTTTAAACAGAGCCTGGTTGGAAAATTCACTTACCGAATTGTTTTTCTATTTATACATTGATCCTCTGAATGCAAGGACAATTCTAAGACTGACCATGAAGAAACCTGTGTCACAAAATGTTTTATATACTTATATTGAGACGGGACATTGAATTCTATTTTGGAAAAATATTCCACTTCTTCAAAATCTTGTGCCATTTAGCATTGTTGATTTTTTTTCAATATATCTCTGTAACAAATCCTTAAATATGAGTCTAAGCACATGACTTAATGTTTCATCTATGGTGAAATGTATGATGGAGGGCAAGGGAGATATGACAAAGTGATTCATCTCAGAATGCAAGCTCCCTGAGGACAGGAGCTTTGTCATGTTCACTGCTCTGTCTTCAGAACCAAGAACATTTGTTCGATGAGTGAATGTTATGTCTGTCTAGCGTTACCATTGTGGTTGTAGCTCGGAGGAATTTTCATTGATGGTGCAGAAATCCTCCTTTGGAATCTGGATCTCATGTTCAGTATGACTGGCTGGTTCAGGAATAGTTGATGTAAGGTTTATTAGGGTATTGTCTCGATTTTTGTCCTTTGTGTAGCTGTTACTGCTCCAAGGAAAGGAGGCCAGTTTTGGAGAGAATTTCCTTATGGGTAACTTTGGAGGACTCTCTAATTTCTCCATTTCTTTTCCTTCTGAAAAATGTAATTTAGTCACCGTTGAGACAGAAGCAGAGAATCTCCCTCTTGGCCCAGGGTTGAATTGGAACAGGAATATCCTGAAGAGTAATTTCCTGGGGGAAACTAAGAGTCTTGCTGTGGAGACTGCAGGGCCAGCCTCATTTTCTGCAATGCACTTGAATTCGCCAGAGTCTTCTGGAGATGCTTCTGTGATGATTGAGGTGCAGACTTCCTCTGAAAAGGGAAGAGATTCAATATGACCAGAATGTTTGTGTGCCCTAAATTAACAAATAGTGCGAGATGATGTCAGGGAAAGTAGGTACTAGGGATAGATAGTATTAAGAGTACTAGGAGTATTCTTGAGATTGAAAAAAAATCCGTCTGATTAGATTTTTTTTGTCTTTGAGTCACTACACAAAAATAAATCTTAAAAATACAGCCTAAAACAGTACCAGCATGGTCCCTGTCACCTGCGTCTCAGACACATCTGTTTTCTCCACTAGACTGTGAGTTCCTTGAAAGCAGAGATTATGCTTTATTCTTTGACTTCTTGATTTCTGTAGCTTTAGTGCTTAGCATACATGTCCTATAGAAAGATTTTCTGAACTGACCTAAAAATTATTGTGATGGTAGCTAGACTTAATGTTAGTACAGTGATGGCCACTGTGTGATGGATGCCATACCTACTTGTTGGACAGTCAGCAATTTGGATGTTTGATGTCTGGACAGTTCCTTACTGCTGATCTATGTAGCTCATGAGTCACAAATACTATGCCAGGTGCAATTAGAGGAACAATGCATGCTCTGTGAGGGTAGGGACTGTGGTCAAGAATGGAACCTGGCCATAGTCTGTCCTCAGTAAATATATGTTGAGTGAATGAATAGATAAATAAATACACTTAAAGATCCCAGATATCTTGTTTTTTTCTCAAGAATTGATGTAGGGTGGCCCCAAAACTGCTTATGAAGGCAAAAGTGATTTAAGAGACAATGATACTAATTTTGATTTAATCATTTATTATGAAGATGACAAAAAAATTGTGCTTATCAGAAATGGATGATAAACAAGCTTCTGAAAGATAAAATGAGAATAGAGAATTTAAATTATGACGATTAACTTAGTTGGGAGAAGAGGCCATGCATATATGAGAAATAACTTGAAGCAAATACAAGGTTGACTGTAATCTGGAGTCACAGACTGTAAATTCTGTAGAAATTCACAAAAGGTGCATAAAGGAAGGAACACTTGGCAAGGTGCTAGAAGAACTGTGTTTTAGTCTTATTGTACTACTAAGTTACTATGTGACTCTGTGAAAATTACTTTACTTCTTTGTTTTTCATCTCTAACATGAAGGTAAGACCATATAATGTCTCTTCTCTGAATGTGAACCATTGCTGAAACACTAATCCTGAGGTGACCTCGTTCTCCCAAGAAAATCTTTTTCTTTTAATCTCTCAATTAAAACAGAGTTGAATATTACATTATAAAAATACTGTAGTATTACTGTAGTATTACTGTAGAAAAATACACTAAAGGTTATTAATAGTTTGTGTGGTGAGAATATGGGTAATTATATATATTTTTTTTACATAATGATATATTTTCTAGATTTATTATAGTAAATTTGTATTAGTTTCAGAAAATACAATAAATGTTATTTTAAAAAGAAATATAGTATGTAATAGAGATGTTTCTTCTTTAATATGATGTGCAAATGTTTAGTTGTTTTGAATTAATATTTAAATGAATATATTTTCTTCACTTGGTGCAAGGACTGTCTTGGGCTTGAACTTTGGCTGCAACATTTACTAGCTTTATGACCTTGGGCAAGGCATTTAACATTTCTGATTTTAGTGTTTATACTTGTAAAATGGTAATAATAACATATACTTCAAAATGTTGATGTGAAGATTAGGTGAGAAATTGTTTATGAATTATAAACTCAGTGTTTAACCTGAAGGACATCATCATATTTTTTACCCTTCCCTAAATTAATTATTCAGTAGGATACACACAATAAATTATTTAAAAGTTATGCATCAGTGTTCATTTATTTTACTCCAAAAAATGTATTTTCACATTTTTTTCTTATTTCTCTGCCAGTAACTCATTAGAAGGACAGTTAAGATCAGTTAATGGAAATAAACCAGTCTTTTCACAGCTATTATTATTATTTTAATAATAATGAAAATTATTATTTCATCAAAACAAAACAGCTATCTTTTTTTTTTTTTGGTTGTTTTTGTTGAGGAATCATTTGGATTTAAAATAACATTAACAGTAGAGATCTCTGAGTCTGTAACAAATCAGCTTTTAAACATTAAGACATGAAGTAGATTTCAAGGTTAATTGGAATAAAAGCAAATTGAAAAGTTTATCACGACACTTTTCCTCAGAATCTGGAAGTTATCTGAGTCTCCTATCTGCTCTTTCTCTTTGTACCAGTGAGCTTGAACTGTAGTTGTGTCCTGGACTCGGCATTCAAACATGGCATATTGACCTCTGGTTGTATAGATGTCTTGAAAATGCTGAAGAACAAATAGAATTCACAGAATGGAAGAAACTGTTTCACCATATACAATGATTTGGGATGCCAATTGCAGTAAGTGTGCATGATTTTTCATCATACTTATTGGCAACTTAATCAAAACGAGCTGCTGGGCATTCTTTTGTGCTTTATAATGTGTTTTACAGTCAGGTATAAGTTATTTTTTATCTTAAGTTCATAGAGTTGTGTTCATGAGGAAGTTGTTATTCACTCCCCCAAGAGCTTTTTTCAAAATAGAAAATAGATTAGTTGAAAAGCCTTCACATTATTGTATTATTTTGTTGAGTACATATATAGCCATATATTTAATATTTATTATTGGTCATCAAGTAGCATGAGCAGTATTGTAATTTGTTAGGGATTCTGAATCATGATTTAGAGGACTTAAGCCAAAATCTCAACTCCGCCTCTAGCTGGTTGAAGCTGATTATAGGAACTTGGAAGACTCTTAACCTCTGTGGAACTCAAGCTTTTTATCTGTGAAATAGGGCTAGTAAAATTCTCAGCAAACCTCGAGGTTTCGAGGCTCATTTCAGGTAAATAAACTGAAAACTTTTTTTAAAGAAGGAAGAGTTATATTGATTTATAAAAAGTGTTTATTAACAATGGCTAGTTTAGTCTCACAATGCATGACATTTGTGGCAGATTTATCCCTTAAATCCTCATTTCTTCTCTCTCCTATTCCCAGCCCTAGGGTCTCTAGAATCTAGAATTACATTTTGGATTAAAACTTGGCCCTAAGAAGGGTGTATCTGAAGTCCTTTTATCAGGTGAGACATAGTTGAGATACAGTGACCACCAGTGTATCCCTTGAGCCTGATGCCCTGGACTGCATATCACAGGGAAGGAATGCAGCAAGAGAGGAAATTTATGGAAATAGGCATATGTGCCTGACAGCATGTGCTGAAAGTGAGCTTTCAGAATTGATAGTGCTCCATACTCTTCATGGCATTGTTTCCTATGTCTCCCATTCTGCATCTGGTACAGTTGTAAGTCCTTACCTTGCTTCTTGGGCTAGCAATGGGCGGGGATTCTAGTTCTGTTAGGTTTAGAAATGGGGACAGAGAGCCTAGAGGATTTCAACCTTAGTTTGATTCGACCTAGCTCATTGAATCCTGCAGTTTCCAGTGGGTGATGGAGAAGCCTTCTCAATCCTGAGCTCTGACTGTGACCGAAGTGGGAAATAGATACTGCTTCGCTCTTTAACTTCTTCAGAAGGGCATTGTATAGCCAGCTAGTTCAGAGAATCTGATAAACCTTGAGATCAGGCAGAAAATAGTCTGCTTGGAGGGGACAGTCTAAGCATTGCTCTCCAGAGCTGGAGGATTGACACAGCAAAAGTGTAAAGAGCATAGCATAAACCATGAGTTGCTTTGTGACATTTCATGTTTTCTGGAACTCAGTTTTCTCACATATAAAATGTTGATAATCTCTCAGGTCCTTTCTAGTTACCCTTTCCTCCTTTTTATCTCTTTAAAAATGCCTACAATTTATCTATAAATTCCAAACTCCGTCATGCAGTGTGGATAGGTTACCTTGGTAAACAGAGGGGCTACAACACAGGTGGATCCTGACAGGCTGCTGCAGGGAGTTTGCATCTGGTTTAAGAATTAGAAGAGATACTGTCATCCATATTGTCAAGACCCTAAAACCTGGAAGCACAGTGGCCATGAACTAACTGCATCAGTTTTAGCTGCTACCAGCCACACCCTAAGTTTCCTTTTTGAAAAGGATGATACTTCTAATTTAAATATCAGTTTGGATGTCTGCTCCAGTGCCACCTTTTTTTTTCTCTCTCCTCTAGCATTCCATCAGCTGAGATGGTGAAATAGAACACTGGGCAATGACATTTGAGAAATGAGTGTTTGCAATTATTTAGTGACTGTATTAAAGGTTTCTAAATTTTACTGACTAAATTTTTTCCCTCTCCTCTGTACAGTTGCTCTTGTATCTTTAAGGTTTTTAAAAAAGCATCCACCCCCCACCTTTTTTTTTTTAATAGGGAATTAATTCTTCAGATAGTTGGAATACTCTTATGGGTCTCAAATCCTAGAAACCAACTGTCCTTTTGGTCTGACACACAGACAAGTGGCCAACCCACAGAACTACCATGGAGTTATTTCTGAGACCCATGGATTTCTTTGTTATCTTTCTGAGGTCATGCAGCTGGACGTTCTCCTCATGTATACTACTTTTCAAGGAAGTTGCATTAATCAATTACTTCTGAGGGGTCTCATGACTGCGACCCCTCAGAAAGCTTTTAAAACTGAACTACGCTCTAGGGGTAATACACAATGGCTGAACTAAGGTAAAATAACTTAATCTGATGTTCGAGGTTTCATTGACCAGGGAAATGATAATCAGAGAAACTCCAGTGGTTTTCTTCTTTATCCTGTGGCGGGGAAACAAAACCAAACACAATTCATTGAAAGAAAGGTTAGAGGCAGTTTTGATAGAAATGCTTAACAGTATACACTTGAATGTATCACATTTTTTACTTATAATCCTTATGTTTCTATTGATTTGCATAATTCAGCTATTTTTCTTTTTGACCATTTATTGGTGGATTATGGCTCCAAATAGTTTCTCTTTCAAGTTCCTTTGTCTTAGTCCAATAGTCAATGGGCTGTTACTAAACACTTAAATTGTGTGCAGGAAATAACTTATAAAGCAAATAATCACTTCAAAGTTAGGGAATATTTTTTGTTCATTTTTTAGAAAGTGGAATTCCCCCTATATTTGTATGCAACAAATGCAGATTGACATGCACATTCTTTACTTTGACATTTCTGTAGCATATTCCAAACACAATCCCAGAGAGAAAACGTTTTCTTACTTCCCTGGGTATCTACAAGAAAGAGAAAAAAGACATTTTATTTAAATTTCACTGGGATTTAATAAAATTTAGTTCAAGTGATTGTTTTCACACCAGAATCAGCAAACTAGTTACAGACAGCAGGACAATCCAGAACATCTGAATTCTTGACTAACATTGAGCTACTTTAATATTCTTTCTTTAAAAAATCCAGATGTTTACCTTTACAGAGCTATAGCACTTGCATCCAGAAAAGATGCTGAGTCATTTCTCAAAAACATTTCAGAGGGCATATATTAGTATCTGTGGATTTGTATTTTGGTCTGGAGTCTTCAGCATATTTGTTATAATAAATCCAATGAAACACATTGCTGTGTTTACTATAAGAAAGGAAGTTGTCAATGTTTGTATTATCTCAATGAGGATTTATAGAGAAATGTATCTCAATTCTTAGTATCATGAATTGGGCTTCTCCTGTGCTACTAGTTTAATTTTCCTCCTTGACATTGAATCTTAATATTGGTGTATTTCCCTCTGTGTTAGCTACTTGAAAGTCTAGAGCTCACTTAATAGCCAATAATTCAGCAGTTAGGATCTTCTAGGATTATTACCCAATCTAACATTTAGATCACATGACCCAACAAAGAACTTTTATGTTATTTTCAGATAGAAGAGGTAGATTGGATAGAAATGGAATATTTGAAATTATAACTATTCCAGAAAATCCAGGCTATCTGGTCACTTTATACTATAGTGCTTCAATGAAAAAAAAAAATTAGTTCCCACTTAAAAAGTCCTTTACATACAGTGTTTGATACCATCATTAGGACTAGATTTATCTAATTCCCTTCTAATCTCTGTATCTAATCCCTTGATATTTAGGATTTTTTCAGTCTTTAAAAACATCTTGAAGTTTTATAACCATTTTAGGCTTAATTTACTTTAGACTAAAATTTTAATGATGTAAAAGATATACTATTTTATGTTTCTTTTCTTTAGGTATCTAGTGGCTGCAGAGTGTACATTTTATTTATATTATACATAAACATATTTACTCCTTCCTATGTATATAGTATTAGAAAACACTACAGAAATGTTAGAGTAAGAGTAAAATAAATTTGTGAACTGGAACTACTTTTTTTTTTTTTTTTTTAAGGATTGCTTTTACATTTTCAAAGAACAAATAGAACTTTGGTAGTTCAGAAGACAGTAAGTTCAGATCTGTGTGTGTATATGTGCTAAAGGGATTACAAACATGCATAAATTACTTTTATGTCCAAAACTGGGCACAGAGTCTATACTTACAGGTACACTGCACAAGGTAGACTCAAACCTTGAAATGTTGGCTGTATTTATTTGACTTAGCTCATTTTTCTATGGAATGAAAACTTCACAAAAACTCAAACTCTTGAATTGGTGAATACTTTCTGTTGTCTCTTCTGCCAAGACCCCAGGAACAGCACAAAGGAATTTGGAATTAGTTGACATGGTGGAACTATATGAAAAGCTCAATAATGCAAAGATGCGTAATAATAATATAGGTACTGTCTTAAATAATGCCGTAAGATATCAGAAACGTTAGTGTCACAAGACATTAAATAGTGCTAGTGACATTACAAGACAGCACATAATCACCCCTCAGGCTATTGGAAGCAAGTGCTATGATTTCAAAGGAGACAGGAGCTTGACTGGTCTAGGAAAACTTCCTGCTCAGGGTGAACCTTCAACTGAACTGTGAAGAGTGTTAAAATTGAAAAAGATGAGGTATGTATGTGTGTGAGTTGGAGATGGGAGTTAGAGATGGGGTGAATAGTGATGGAGGATGGATAGAATAAGGAAGTAAGTAACATTTATGGGACACTAAACTATGTGCCAGATTCTTGCTTATTTCTTTATCTCATGTGGGGAAAGCATTCTATAACCATTTAATGGTGTGGAACACTCTGGGATCTGATTGCCTGGATTTACAATTTATTATGTAGGTGTCCCTCTAAGCCTCAGTTTCTCAATCTGTAAAATAGGTGTAATAATAGTGTTTATTTCTAGGGTTCTTTTGAGGATTAAATGAAAGCCCACAAAAAGCAATTAACTCATTCATATGCCACATGTCAAGCACTCAATAACTATTCACTGCTATTATTATTTTGATGGTGGTGGTTATATGTAGATCCAGGTGAAGTTCCACTTTTTCTTAAAGGATTCTAACTAGCTCTCTTTGATTTTCTTCTCTTGTGAACTTACAACCACTGTAATACACTTTTTTTTTTTGTAATACACTTTTGTTTTTAGCTATTTCCTATTGTGTACTTTCAGTTGGAAGATTTTTAAGATCAGGGATCTTTCCATATGTTACCTATCTACAAAATATTTAGCCCAGTGTTGAACACATAGTAGGTGTGGAGATGATTAATTTTATAGATTATTGCATAGGGAGAGGCTATTAAAAGTTGTCCTAGGAGGTGTGTGTTGCTTTTTGCTGTTTTCCGTCAACCCAATCCCACAAATAAAAGCAATTGATACAGAAAGATTCCTTCTCTGACCTTGGCACTAAGTTCTCATATCACATGGGCCATCAGGTGAAGTTTACCAATCACAGAATTGCAGATGAAGAGAAGATATGGGAAATCTTCTTGTCTAACATCTTCAGACAACAAAACTAAGGGTCAGAGAGGTCAAGGTCATGGGGTCTGTTGGTAGAAGAGTCAGGATTAGATCAAATCTGTGTTTTCTAGTGCAATTCATATATGCCTCTAGCAAATGTATTACCTAAATTAAAATTTAGTAATTAAAAAATTAGTGTAACTATTTGAGACTGTTGTGATTTTTTTTCTTTTACCAGAATGTTGTGTATTTATTGTTCTGAATTCACTGGGTAATGGAACAGTTCTTTTATATTGTATTTAAGTTCATTGAGGGTAGAGACATACTCTGTTTTTTTCACTCTGGTATTCATAGTGCCTAGAATAGTGCCAGGCACAAAGAAGGTGCTCAATAAATACTTGTTGAATGAATGAATTTGCTTTATTGGCAATATTGACTGAGACTTCAGTAGAGAATGTTTGTGACTTCTAGAGAGTCTAACCTTAAAGTATCAGACCCTGGAAAGAAACGCTATAAATGCTGTCTGTGGCAGGAAGATAAAAATGAAATGCTTCCCCTTATGGGAAGAGAAGAATTAAATGAGAGAGTGTACATGAAACTTTTAGAACTTCTTGGAGGAAACATACCTTATAAATAAATACAAAGACAGTTGGTTTGAGAGGCTTGAATTTTCTCTAAGCTCCTTGGCGTGTCTTAAAGGAGAAGCTAGAAAACATCAGCAGAATAATTTTGGTGATGGATGAGGTTCAGGTTTTTGTCCACCTTGATATTGTTCCATGTCCCCAGACTAATAAGAACAACAACAAAGAAAATCCAAGCCTTATAAAGAGAAGGTCACACTGCGACCCCTTAACATTCCATATGCTTTCTCTTCTAAGCATGAAGAATCAGACTTCATAGGTAAGGCACTAGACAGCTCATACTATCATTTAATCCAGAGGGTGAGGAGGACATCCCATCTCCTGTCCCTGATCTTCAACCAATGGAAGGAGACAGTGATAATTAATAGAACCAAGAAATGCCCTGAATCTTACTTTGGGATGTGCCACTGATGAGCATGAGTTAAACAGTCTATATCTGGGTTGTATAGAAATGGACAAAAATATAGAGGGGCCATGTGGGGGAGAGAGAGCATTAATTCAGTACTGAAGAAATTTGGATTTTGGTTCTACATCTATCAGTTTTATGACCTTGAGCAAAACCCTTTGGGGTCTTAGTAATCTATCTAATGAAAAGTGAGAAGTGAAATGCTCTGTAAGGTTTCTTCTAGGTCTATTTGCTCTCTTAAAATATTTTTTAAACCTCGGGGTTTAATCATGCTTTAAAATCTCTGATTTTCATAATTACCAGAAGAGATGAAATTCCATGATAGAATAAGAGAAAGATGAACGTTGAAACTAAAAGCAAAAGCAATCAGCATGTAGGACTATGGCTTAGAATGCCACTCCAGACTTAGAATGCTGAGCTTTAGAATTACTTAAACAATTTAAATATTATTATGAAAACAAATCTTTCAGAAATCATTGGGTAAGTGATAAAACCAAACATGAGAACCACCCCTCCTTCCAGAAAAGGAATAATTTGTAAAAGAAATGTCTCTCTTAAATATTGAGTTCTCTTGCTAAAGTCTCTGTAGTCTTTACATTGGATTCTCATGTATTTTCCTCTAGGGGATAGAAAATGTTTTCAAAAGAAAACCTTGACTGCTATGAAATAATACCACACTCCAGAGTATTAAAATGATAATGTGGATTCAGAATACATGTAGTGTCTACATGTGACCTGTCCTGAAGTGTTCCTTCTTGATTTTATGTAGCACTGGGGATGTCCTTGAGAGAAAAAATAGCTAGGGATTTTACTTTGGTGATGATCTATGCTACCAGGCTTCATGTCTCACGTAAATGGTAACCTTTGCTGAATGTAACCCTACCTCTTTGTAAAGAGAACAGAATTAGACTCCACCAAACGAAGAGTCCAAGACCTTGGCAGTCTTACCCTGGAAAGATGACAAGGTACGTAGAGATCATACAAATGAACAATGATGATGCCCTTATAACGTTGTCGAAATAATTAGGATGTCTGCAGAGTTATGCTATCTTCATGGATATAATGTAGGATCAGTGGTCTGAAAAAAAGAACATTAGATCTATTTAAAAGGGAACAACTGAAGAATCTGATGGTAGTTACATTAGGCAAAAGTTGGGAAAGAGAAGTGAGGTAAGGCGTGTTAGCAACATGTTTCAAAGGTTTTAAAATGTCACATTAGTGAGAATACTTAGTGAAAATTTATACAATAGGCTAAACTTGGTGCATTTTATTTAAATGTTACTAAAGTCATCTGATTTGATGTAGAATTTATCCTGTTCCAATTTATTTTATTTTATTTTATGATTTTGTCTATTTTAGATTTAAATATTTGTTTATCTACTATTTGATAACAAATGCCACACTAAGTAACCTTTATTCACAGAAAGGTAATTAATTTGAAGTGTCCATAAAGCAAGAGATATTGTGGAAGATACTTGTTTTTTATTTTGTATTATACCTAACAGCAAGAGGAGGGAGAATAAACAGTTGAGGAAAGAGATACCTGAGTTAAGTGAAAAAGAGTTGTGATTTGTGAGAATGTAAGATGATTCCCATCACTTTTTGAACTAGTCCTGAGCTTCTGCTTTCTATGGCCCTCTGTTGTCAGACCCTGCAAAAATGAAGGAATTTGACTTGTGAACATATTCAAGCTGTTTAAAGAGAAGATGATATTTGACATTAACTGAGTATTTCGATGATTGTTTTTGAAAAGTTCTTAAGGCAGTTTTGATACATGGGAAATTCTAAACATGCATCTCACCATTTCTTTCCCAGTTTAGACCATTTTCTAGGAACAGTAGGGTTTTTTTTCAGATCTCTTGGTTTTTTACCATGCTGCCTTCATGTTTGGTTCTATCTTTTGTTTTTTCTCTCTTGCTTTTTAGAAGAAATAAATCATCTTTTTTAATTTTCAGCACACGTCAAGGGTGAGCTATTGTTTTCTAGATAACTAGAAATTTTACTTGATCATACTTAATGTTTTGCCTCTTCTCCAGTGTCTTGTCAAATTTCTTGATTTTACACAGTGCCAAGAAGGAGACTTGTGCCAAGGAGATTATCAACCGTGTCCTCTCCATGTTAGAGTATAATAATCACTGTCTTGGTTTTTATGGTTCCTATAATAACTAAATGGAGTTTTGATATAAAACCTCTTATTTTATGAAGTTATTTAAAAAACTACTACACTCTAAGTAGCATACAGACTTCTGTTTGGATATCTCTGTGGTGTAGCCCTACTGCATTTGTTTTCCTGTTGTCAAAGACCACATCATTCATGACCTTTTTCAGACTGCGTCTCCATCAAAGGGTATGATGCCTGGTCATAAATTAGGACTGTCACTACTTCCTCTCCCTGATACTGAGACCCTAGTAGTCTTAGAAACTATTGGGACATATGTTGAAACTCTTACTCACTGAGGGGTTCTTTTGGGGCTTATAGTCTTTCTTCTGTGACTTGATGTTTTAGGTCAGGAATATGAGAAGCATTAATGCTGGGTGGTTCATCTCTGATCCATGTGTTGTCAGCTGGGGCATCTGGGCCTAGAGAATGCATTTTTTCTATGATGGTTTCATCACTCTCATGTCTGGCACCATGGTGCTACTTTGTACTTGTCAGTCTGTCTTTCTCTCCACATTGTGTTTGATCCTCTCAGTGTGGCTTGGGCTTTTCACAGCATGGTGACCTCAAAGTAGTTGGCTTTCTCACACGGAAGCTTCTGGTTCTAAGAGCGAGTGTTCCAAGAACCCTCTCTCTTTTGAAGAAAAACTTCCCCCACTTTATTTTGTTGTGATTTCTAGGACCCTTAATCATGGCAGTATAGGAACTAATTTTAAAAGACTCAATTTTTAGAATTTTTCTATCCCAAAAATTCAGGCCTTAGGGCTCAAATACTAAGAGGATTGGTTTGAATTATGTGGCAAGCTACTTTTTATTTTGTATTGTTCGAGAACTTTTGAATTTAGCTAAAGATTTAAGTTTAAGAATTTTTTTCTTATTTGAGGATAAAATATTGAAATTGAACCAGCCCCTGGGCAAAGGAACAGTGGTGGCAGAGGCCTAGACTCCAGGAGAATGATCTACTTCCTGGTCTTATTCTGTAGCACCCACCATGACTGTGCTAATGAGAGATGTCAGGAGAAAAGTTGCCTAGAGTTAAGAGGCTTACTGTCTTGGAAGCAATCAACAAATTTCAATTCAACTTTTGGCAGAACTGCCAAATTGACCAAGTTTATATTTTGCAAGTTCTCCCCACATCTTTTGTCTCTCCCTCCCCAGAACCCAGTCCCTCAGAGTCAGTGTTTTCTTCCTTTAGATTTAGCCTTCCAAAGCTATCACTTAAGCTCACATCACAACTGACTTATTTTATACTTATCCTCTGATAGACTGGTTCAGACAAAGATACAAATTCTCCATGAATACATTCCACTTCTCCATTTGTCTTTAAATTATTTCCTTTGCTACTTAACCTAAAATAGAGGAAATTTGTCCTTTTTGATGCCACTGGCTTGAGTACATGTTTTTATAAGATCATGCCGGATTTTTAAAAGAGGCTCTTCTGTTTTTGTTTGCCCTGCACTCACATGCAGAGTTATTGCCAGAGAAATACTGTGTGCACAAGGACAGCTAAGACCACATACTGTCATTATCTAGGAGTCTCATTATCTACCACATGGACAGCAGCAAGTGCTGGAGCTATGTGTAACTAGAAGAGTCCTAGAGAAGAGAATCTGTAGCACTAAGCAATCTTTTCAAATTAAATATAAAATAAAATAAAATACCATGCACGATCCTCTCTGAACTTGATTTTTAGCAATTGTAAAATGAGGTTAATCACCAAGGCACTGTATGAACTACTTTATATACATTTTCTCATTCATTCTTTACAAAACCTCAAGATGTAGAGATATTCTTCTTCTTTTGCAAACAAGGAAACATGAATTTAGAGAGGTTACACATATTGCTCAGTGTCACATAGCTAATAAGCAATGGAGTCAGGAATAAATCTATAGTCCATCTCTATAAGAAATATAGCTTCCTTGACCTGTGTACTTCTTGGGAATTAGAAGGAAAGGGGACTTAGGCTCTAAGGGAAAGTCTCAAGTTCTGCTTTATAACTAACCTTTGGTTTTAGAGGGGTTATAAGGATATGAACAGAAATGTCTACCAAAAATCTTCCCATATACAAGTCACTGGGTCAGCAACTTAACTCTGACAGTGCTCTCTGTTTATTGCTTAGATGTATAAGAAAATATATGTAGTGTTGAGCTAAATCAAATTGGACAATGTGTAAAAAGCTTTTGCAAAATGTGAAAGAGATGTGTGGTAACTATTGATTTCATTGAAACAGCTTTAGGTCAAAGCCCCAAAGACCCACATCAGAGGTCTTGGCATAGGCAGAATTGAAAGTGTGTTCA
Organism: Eidolon dupreanum; assembly: GCA_028627145.1. Lineage (NCBI taxonomy): Eukaryota > Metazoa > Chordata > Mammalia > Chiroptera > Pteropodidae > Eidolon > Eidolon dupreanum. The sequence goes on from CM053515.1 coordinate 25,992,018, forward strand.
ATAAATAAATTAGTTAAGAGACTCAAAGGGAAAATTTTCACTAGGTTCAACTTCCTCACTATATATTATGATGTAATGATACCTCACTTCAGTTTCTCAAGAAAGTTACAAAAGAATTATATAAGGGAAGGGGAAGAGGGTGATTAGGATAGGTTAGTAGAATGTATTTCTTTACTAACTTTCTTCTTTCAGTACAGTTTAGTTCATTTAGCTTACTGTTACGCTGGCAATGTTGAACTGTGAGAGACTGCGAAACTGAGTACATAGTAGGGGAGTGAAGTGTAACAGTGACAAGGTCATGGAGGCAAGGGGCAGTTTGAGGTGCCAGGAGATTGGGGTATATGTGTCATGATAGTAGACACACAAGCAGAGCAGGAGCTTTTCAGGAAGGTTATAGAGTAGCTGGGATTTAGAGAGGAAGTCAGCTTTGCAGCTTCAGACTTAATCCCTAATTCTTACAGTCTTGTCTGGGACAGTACAGAAGTGATGTCCCCATAGAATTATGAAACCATTGAATATTAGAGCCCCCAATGACCTTAGAGCCCATCAAATAAATTTAACCCCTCATTTTTTTTTGTTTAAAGGAAACCTAGAATGATTGTCTAGTTGATTCAGAAACAGTTTTGATATTCACGTCAGGCTTTAACGTCACATTTCTTTTGCAGTTTTCTTTCCTGTTAAAAATCCTGTCCATCAGAGACACTGTGTGTTTATGTCCATTTGTGTTTGTGTAGGTATGATGTCTGTGTTGGGCCTGGTTTGTTAGATGATACAGAGAAGGATGGTGATTTTAGTTACTTTTTTAGCTGCGTAACTGAAGTCAAGTTAGTCAGTCTATAGATCTTTGTTGACTATCCACTCAATGTATTCCTTTGTTTCTGAGGGCCAGACAGTGTATTTTAGGCACATAATTTGGATAGCCTGATAGCCCTTTGCTTTCTAGGTGTTCACATGTTCTGTAGGGAAAGAATGATAATAACAGCCCCTCAAGCACCATGGAAAAACATTTGATAGTTTTACAGTGGTTCTTAAAATTTAATGTACATATACATCTCCTGAAAATCATGTTAAAATGCAGATTATGACTCTGTAGGTCTAGGCTGGGGCCTGAGATCCTGCATGTCTCACAGGCTCCCAGATAAAACTGATGCTGCTGGTCCACAGACCATGCTTGGACAAATAGCATGAGCAGAGTCTTAACATTGGTTGATGTGAAGCATGCACAGGGAATGGCAAGTAAATCAGTTTGACAGGTGAGGGAAAGTTGAAAAGATTGGCTAGGATTAGATCTCAGAGGGCTTTGAGCACCAGGACAGGAAGTTAGATCATTGAAGGTCACTGGTTATACAGTGACATTATAGGACCTGTACTTTAGGTAAATTATCTGTCATCATGTATAGGACAGATGAGGTTGAAGATTGATATTAGATATCAAGTAGTAGACATTCAACTCCTAGTCCTTAATGCCAGATGAGAAAAATAAGCAGAAAGGAGAGAGGAGGGGACTAGCAACAAGGAAGCTACCTGCTTTATAGACTGGCTCTGGGTGGAGAGCTAGGAAATTTGTATCATAAATCTCTTAAGTCTGCCCAAATTCCAAGATTCTTACCAATCCCTTGTTTATTTAAGGATGTAACTATAAACTATGCACTTGGTAAAATTTTCTGCTAGATAAATTCAACAAAAATGTATTGAATGCCAGATACAGTGCCTTGCTATGTCAGGTATCTGTTTATCTCCCAAAGTGTCTAATGCAGGGTCCTGCCTTTCATCAAATTTATTGTAATGTTATTGGACGAATGAAGGAATTCATTCTGCCTTTCTTACTTTAAGATACAATAGTATTCCCTTGATAAGACTATTTTAAAAGTTAGGACATGATAACAAAATATAGGAAAATGATTACAATTGGGGGAGGTTGGAGGAAGAGTTAGGGGAGGAAGAGTACGTGGATAATGTAAATTATTGGTATTGTTCTGGTTTTTGGGTTGAGTAATGAGTTCACAGGATTTATTATATTATTAAAAGTATATAAGAAAATGAAACAGTAAATAAAAGAATGGTATGTATGTTAATTTATAATTCAGTTCAAAATATGAATTATTATGTGTGTTATGTACCTAAGGTCCATTAAAAAAACTGTATACACACATTTATATACTCAAAAGTAACATCTTGGAAAGTCCATCCTACCTATAGGGTCTGACAAAAGTAAGAGAAGGAAGTTAAAATGGCCACTTCAGCCTATATCTGTGGAAGGTTTTTCTGTGCAGTATATCAAAATACAGATAATTTGAGTTATGTCTAGCCTGAGGCTTGGTGATATCTCAGGTAGTAGCTACAACAAAATATACAAATATTCTACTATCTAAATTTCTGATCCATTTGATGATTTGCAGAGTGCTTTTCCACATTAGAACATGCTTGACTGCCATTCACTCAGTGTTACATCCTTGGATTCTTGAGGTCCCATTATGAATTTAATGTCCTCAGAGTATTGTCATATTTAATCTTCTCCTGACCTTAGATTTCATGATATTAAATCTTTTCTACATATTAAAATGACACCAAAGTATGAAGAAATATATCCCAGAAGGTCAAATCCATTTTCAAAATAAAAATGATGTATGAAAATAGTTTCCTTTTTGTATCTGTCCTAGTGAGTGAATGGAATTCTGGCCAATTCTACTGAACTACAGGAATTACCAATTTTCAGAGAACTACAATGAAGTAAAATACAGTCAGTCAGTAGTAACACTACTCAGTGTAATTTAATTCTTTTGATTCAAAAGGTACTTTTAGGTACATGGGGTGTTCAATGCAAATGAATTTTCCAGAAAATTGAAACAACCTATGAGTATCAAAAGATTTTTAAAAGATTTGTAAAAGTAATAGATGCTTAGGGCAGAAATTCTGAAAATTCAGAGAGTACAGAAGGTACAAAGTGAAAAGTAAAAGTTGACCCTTTACAGTCTCCAATTTCTACTATTAACTGTTTCTTAATATCCTTGAAGATACAATTACACACACATACAATTATGTATATAACTACTTTTTCATAAGTACAGTCATACTCCATAAATATACCTTGCTTTTCCATTTAATATCTCTGGATCATCATTTGATAAAAGCACACAAAAACCTAATTTATTCTTCTCAATTCCTACATAGAATTTTAAAATACAGTTTATAATAGTTTAATCGGTTCCCTGTTAGAGAGTATGTGGGTTGTTAAAAACGATACTTAAGTGAGCATCTTTATAAATATACCTTGGCATAATTTTGTAAGTATTTCTATAGCAGTGGACTAGCAGGGAGGAAAAGCACAGGCATTTAAAATTTTAATAATTACGGCCAGATTGCCCTTTTCTAAAATGGTACATTTTCAGTGATTATTTGAGAATCACTTCCTTATAATCCTCATAATATGATTATCATTGTTTTGTAGACCCGCATTTCTTGAATCATAAATGAGGTGCATCTTTTGTGTGATTATTAGTCACTTTTGCTTTCTCTTATAGAATGCTTGTTGAGAAATATGATTAAAACTGAACATAGAACATCCACAATGTATTTTTACAGCTATACTTTTACAGTTAGACTCCATTCACAGTTAATATTTAACAAATAATCTTTTAGAATTTTGAGATTACTCTTTGTTATTACTATTTTTACATAATACATGTCACACCAAATATCTAACACCAAGATGATGACATTTGGTCTTTCTGTTTGATTTAATGAACAGTTGTACCTTATCCAGACTTTAGTCTAACTTGAGCCTTGTGCAAGTTTGGAAAATTCCTGAAGTGGAACACTTCAGAAAAATTTGGGGAGGGCCCTGATAGTTGATGTCATTCCCCCTCTGTCTTCTGTCAAAACAGTGTATACCTTCTTCTCACTTCGATGAGAAATAACCTTGGAAATAAATTTGTACTTGGGTATAATTCTATGAGTTTAGGGCTCTTGCCTTTTTTTGTGATCTATACTGTTCCTACCACATTGTGACTACTTAGGAAATGTCTAAGAAAAACAGCAGTATGCTGGTATTTGGTTTGTCAGTGGCTCGGGGCATCAGTGGGACATAGAGCAGAATTCTTGCTGAGGAATATGATCCTCACTTGATTCTAATTTTGTCTTTGTGGTGCAGCTTTTAAATATGAGGACAGCTGGTGTTGGATAAATCTGTCCTCACAAGCTGTATGAGACTAGAATAAAATTAAATAATTGGGGTTAAATCCAAATACAAAAAAGTGGAAACGACTGATTAATCTTTCGATATTTCACTTTCTGCATCTTGGTGAAAAGGTACTCATTATTCATTGTGCATTCTTAGCAACAGTCCAGTTTGAAGCTTAAAATGAACAGTATGTGTGCCCTAATTTAAGATCTCACACTTCATGAAAGGTAAAGCAGAATTCTTGCTTTTTACCCTGTTTTCTACCCTGTTGATAAAAGCGATAGGCTATAAATACTTGTTTTTGTTAGCAACCTCTCTTTCTTTTTCTCCTTTGAGTAAAAGGTTGCTACCAATGAAATGATGAGGCCCACACTTTTACTTGGGTTGGGATGATTATCCTGTGTTGCCTCTGAAAGTTTGCAAGTGGTCGGACTCCAAACTCCTGGTAAATTCTCCCCCAGGTGACTAAATATCTTGCTGATCTCTAAGGAATACATAAAAGGATGGTGAGCTCAGAGAACATCAGGTTGCTGGCTTTTCTTCAGCTAACTGGATTACTAAGGTAGAAAAGCACTAAAAATAAATCAGAGCACAGATTCTCTTGCCAGGGGTTGAGTATTGAGATAACTTGTCTTTTTGGCTGGTGTTGACATCATCCATTCTTCTAATGCACTGTGCAAATAGGAGCCAGAATGAGACACAGATTTGGTCATGGACGAGTGTCAGTGAAAGTCTGTAGCCCTGTCCTGATTTATTGTTGCTTCTTGTCAGGCTGAGTTAATTAATCCCTCCAACTCCTTTAGGACATAGCTAAACACATCAAGGTGAGAACTTGAAATCAAACACAGGGCTAGTCTCAGGGGAAATCACTTGATCTCTTCTAGTTTCAAATGTATCTTTGCTAGGACTCTGCCATGGCAGTTGGGTTTTAGTGTTTCCTCCAGGGATCAGATACTGCCAGAGTTGGAAAGGTTGGAAGACGTCTCAGGAACTCAGTTCCAGGATCTGATGATTTTACAGTGATCCAAATCACCTACATGGAGTAAGGATTCTTATTGTTGAATATCTGTTTCCACTGTTGCTTCAGATATCCTGAGCAGAGAACCTTTGCTGGTCAGACTTAATCTATGGGTCTCATTTGAACTAAAATGGAGGGAAAATCCATGAAAATCCCTACCTTTTTTATAGCTATCCCTCCCCTCCTTGCCTTTAACCAGAATAATGGTATTTTATACTGATTGTTTGATACTCACAAAACACTTCCACATATTTATTTTGTGACCTCCAGAACAAGTCTGTAAGGAAGGCTGATAGTATTATCCCCTTGATAACTGCTAGACTGAGAAAACCCAACAGATCCAGACCTTGGCAGTGATTGGTTTCGAGAGCCATGGGCGCTTTGGGATTTCGTGGTCCACTCAGCAATGTCCAATCTCACATGACCCTTTCTCCAACTCTGAAAGTTTTTTCTATTTTTATAAAATAAATTATATAAATGTTTCTGTAAAAATGCATTCCCATTATAGAAAACTTGTAAAATATGGTAGAGAAATGAGAGAAAAAAATCAAGCATAGGCTTATTATACAAAAACAAACTCCTTGGGCTTGTTTAGGTTTTTGACTGAATCTATGGGTTGGGAGGAGAGATCAGTTGGGTATTCAGTAATGCTAATCTGTCCTTACCTGTTTCTCTGCATTTAACATAATGTACATAATAGATGTTTTAATCTGGTTTCCAAGGATCCTTCACAGGTAGATATTGGCTGTAGAACTTCAGAGCTGAGCTCTGAAAGATGAGCCAAAATTCTACTGCCATCCCTGGTTGAGATCAGCTATTTACTATTCTCCTTTAGTGATTCTTCTTTTTTTTTTTCACACAACCTTTTTTCTTTCCTTCTGGCTATATTAGTACAATTTCTCTTCATCTTTCCCTGGTAGTTGTCATTTCCAGTCTTAAAGTTGCCAGCAGCTCTTTTGCAGATCTTTCTTCAAATTCTGCCTGGCTTCCTCAGTGCAGAGAGTCTAGGGCTGAGATAATATTGAAGAGAATAAAAGGACTGGTCTTACTCCATTCTCCACTCACCCAGCTTGTCATTCAGAAGGTACATCTGACCGAAGAGAGCAGCACTGGGAAGTGCAGAGACTGTAGCAGCTCTGAATATTTGGAGCCAGGAAATACTGAATTCCAGTATATCTTGGAATCCCCTCCTGCATTTTTCTTAGTGCTTTAATAATAGACATTGGGTAAGTGTTTATAGATGAGTGAGTGAGTGAGTGAATGAGTGAGTGAATGTATTTAGTCCTGAGAGTAGAGGTGGGAAGCCACTATGCTAGCTTCCTATAAATTAAAATCATCGGGATTGTATTCTCTGTCCTGTGCCCAATTAGGAATATTTGATTGTCCTCATTTGTGGGATCACAATGATACGAGAAAATCCAGCCAACCAGCAGCCTTATGATTTCAAAGGTACTCACAGCTTCCATGTTGCCTGTCTGCTTTTCTGCTCCTGTTGTCCCTACAGAAAGAGCCCCTTGAGGCTGGGTTTGTTCGAGGTAGATCCCTGCTCTCTGGCAAGGAGGAGCATAAACTGAAATGACAGCTGTGTGCCAAGAGGCTAGGATATCAACTGGAAGGGATGAGGAAGGGTCTCCCTGTTCCACTTTGGTATAGCCCCAGCTTTCAATTACCACACTTGGGGAGTGTGCATCCTCCTAATAGAAGGACAAAAAAAAAAAACATAACCCTGAGTTAACCACTAATAATTATACATCAGATTTAAATGAAAATGAGACAAAAGGCAAGGCAGAAGCCAAAGTCTCACGATAAGCAAAGCATTTTGGTATTGGCATCAAAGGAAATTTAAGATATCCTTTCTCTTAGTACAGAAGACAGGATATAGCTACAGTTGCTTGGGTCAGGATTATAACTTTACTGATTTCAGAAATCTAATATTAATCTTAGCATTGGCTTTGCTGAAGAATCTATGTAGGTTTGTAGATTTTTATGGCAAGGTATGTGGAACAGCACATTTGTTTTTTCTTGGAAGCTTAAGACTTTTACACACTGTTGGTAGATATGCTTTAGATCGTCCTGAATTGTACAGTACATCTTAAATACAATAAAAAGAATTTAGGTTCATGGTGGTTACTAGAGGGGAATGGGGTGGGAAAGGTTGAATAGGGTAAAGGGGGTTAAATATATGGTGATGGAAGTAGACTAGACTTTGGGTGGTCAGTACACAATGCAGTACACAGACGATATGTTATAGAGTTGTACACTTGAAACTTATATAACCTTATTAACTAAGGTCACCCCAATAAACTTAATAAAAAAGAATTTAGTTTAAATAAAGAAACTTCTTGTTATGGATAAACTGAAAATTTCTTTGACAAATATAACTTTCCACTCCCTGTAATAAATTATATGATTATCCCAGATAAGAAAAAGCTGAAGGAGTTCATCACCATCAAACCAATATTACAAGAAATGTTAAAAGGACTTCTCTAAGAAGAAGAAAAACTCAGATAAAAATATGAATGATAAAAAGGCAGTAACTACATATTTCTCAAGAATTACTTTAAATGTAAGTTGATTAAATGCTACAATCAAAAGACATAGGGTGGCTGAATGGATAAGAAAACCAGACCTTTACATATGTTGCCTGTAAGAGACTCACTTTAAATTGAAAGACACACACAGACTGAAGGTAAAAGGGTAGAAAAATTTCATGAAAATGGAAATGAAAAAACAAAGCTGGGGTAGCAATACTTATAACCAGACTAAAAAGACTTTAAAACAAAGGCCTATACATAACAAGCGACAAAGAAGGACACAGCAGTTCCACTTCTGGGTATTTATCTGAAGAAACTCAAAACACTAACTTCAAAAGAAACATTAATCCATGTGTTTATTGCAGCATTATTTATGGAAGATATGGAAGCAACCTAAGTGTAGCCAAAATATGGAAGTAGCCTAAGTGTCCATCCAGTAGATTAATGGATAAAGAAGTGGTACACATATATGGTGGAATATCACTCAGCCATAAAAAATAATGAAATCTTGCCATCTGCAACAATTTGGATGTACCTAGAAGGTATTATGCTGAGTGTGATAATTCTGACAGAGAAAGACAATACCATATGATTTTACTGGAATCTGAAAAACAAACAAAACAGAAACAAACCTGTAGATACAGAGAATGTTTTGATGGTTGCCAGATGGGAGAGGGGCTGAGGGCTGGGTGAAAAAGGTAAGGGATTAAGAAGTACATATTGGTAGTTTGAAAATAGTCATGGAGATGTATAGCATTGGGAATATAGTCAATAATATTGTAATAACTTATGTATGGTGCCAGATGGCTATTAGATTTATCAGGGTGATCACTTTGTAAGGTATATAAATGTCTAATCACTGTGTTGTACACCTGAATATATTATATTATATGTCAACCCTAATTGAAAAAATAAAAAATTATTTAAAAATATATGAGTAAATAACAAGCTTTGATCTAAGACCTACTGTGTGCCCAGTACTTAGCAGCTGGAGAATGCTGTGAAAGAGCTAACAAAAGATAAGAACATAAATGTCATACTACATTTATAGTAAGCTAAATATATCCTAAATGCAATCCTTAGAAATCCGTAGTTTCCCTGAGTAAGTAATCCCTAAGTGAGTAATACAAGATTACTGCAGTATGGTAAACTAAGTGTAATTGATCACAACCCCGCCCCTCCCATGATATAAAAATTTCAAAAGCCATTCAACTCATCCAGTAGTTTTTTGAGCATTTTATGTAGACTATTTTGTTTTGTTTCATTAGCTCTAGGCTACTTCTCTCTCGTTTCAGTCAGTTATTTAAAAATTAAATGATGCTTGTTGGTCATGACAGAAGCTGGGGAATTCAGTATGACCCTATTTCCAGTAGTAGTGCAAAAAGGCAAATTGTCCTGGAATGATTCATTAGAAATATGGTCTTCCTCATCGAGGCATGGCATCTTTCATGTAAAGAGAAGTGATTTATGTGATGTGATCATGAGTGCAAATGGCTGAAATGGCTGTTACCTGTAGGGATCTGTGACTTAGCATCTGGCCCCTGGAAGCTGGTTCTTACCAGGCTATCAAAGATCAAGGCGAGCTTCAGGGCATTCAAGCCAACTTCTCCTTAAAAAAATTTTTTTTTAAGCATACAAGACCTGAAGTTCAAAGAAAAGAAACCATTTGTCCACAAGAAACTAGTTTTGCATCTATTAAAAATTCATTTTAGTATTTCTGGTTACCTCTTGAACCAGCTTTTAACATCTTACTGATTCTGTCTTTAATGAGTTAAATAAAACCTTCACTACGCGTTCATTTTATATTTGTGTGACAGTCATAATTATACTGTAAAAATTATCATTTAACAGGAAGAAACCAGGATTTTAGTAAGAACTTTCTGTTCCTTCCTTCACTGAATAGGTACAGACCCTGTTTACATGGATTTCTGAGATGGCTAAATGATCACTTGTAATTTTTGTCTCACATTTTTATGTTTCTAGGCCATGTGGGTAACATTTATAAGAAAATTTATTGAGATGAATTTCATGTAACATAAACCTTATTAAAAAAGGATATTATTTTAACCTTATTTTAACCTTATTAAAAAAGGATATTATTAACTAATCATTTTGAAGACAATTCATTGACATTTAGTCCATTCACAGTGTTGTATAACCTTTTCTGTAGTTCCAAAACATTTCCATCATTCCAAAGTAAAACCTGTTGTCTATTAAGCAGTTTCTCCCTATTCCTTTCTCCCAATAGCCCCTGGAAGCCACTAATCTAAATTTCTTGTCTATGGATTTACCTATTCTAAGTATTTCATATAAATGTAATCATGCAACATGTGGCCTTTTGTACCTGACTTCTTTCACTTAGCGTAATATTTTGGAGATCCGTAACATGCATAGCATGTGTCCATAATCTCTTCCATTTTTAGTGCTGAATGTTATTCCATTGTATGTATATACCACAATTTGTTTATCCTTTCCTCTGTTGACGGACATTTGGGCTGTTTCTACCTTTTGCCTATTGTGAATAGCATTGTATGTACATGTTTGTACATCTACTTATTTAAGTACCTGTTTTCAGTTCTTCTGGTTATATATCTAGGAGTGCAATGGCAGCATCACATAGCAATTTTTATCTTTTACTTTTTTGAGGTACTGCTAAATTGTTTTCCACAGAGACTAAACAGATTTTACATTCCTACCAGCAATGTACAAGGGTTCCAATTTATCCACATCTTTGCTAACCCTTGTTAATTTCCATTTTTAAAATGTTAGCCACCCTGATGAGTATGAAGTGATACCTCATTGTAATTTTGATTTGCATTTCCCTAATAGGACTAAGGATGTTATTTTTTCATGTGTTTGTGAATCATGAAATTTTGAACAGTATCTTATATTTTGAATATGCTAGAGAAGCTGGCTATTGAAAATAAAACGATGATTCCCACTGAATTGAATTACTAGAATACAAGTAATTATCCTTTAATTTATTTTTCTTGATTTAAGATTTTATACTTAAGTTTTATTAAACTATTCTGTAGAGAAGTTATCTTTTTGGAGATAAACTGGAGAAGATTTTCTCTATTCTCTACCTAACACTCTTTACATGGTGTTTTCACAGACCGTGCCTGAACCTTCCACACAGTATCAAACAAATGCTTTTAAGAATGCAGAAAAATGTTACCATGGGGATAATATGTGTCCTTGTGAAACACTGCTATGTGAGCTGTTTTATGCTCTAAAATCTTGCTTGGAGCTGTCTCTTTGTAAGATTTATTTGCTGATTTGCTTTTTTAAATGTGGATATATAGTACATTTTAAATAATAACAATAACAACAACTAACATTTATTGAACATATTAGATGCCAGACTCTCTACTAGGCATTTTATGTAGATTATGTTTTTTAATCCTAGTAGAATGTTAGCTCCTAAAGGTATGCTCTTGTTTTTCTTGTCTATTCTATCCCCAATATCTTAACAGTACAGTACCTGCTACAGAGCTGGTATTCAACAAATGTTATTAAATGACTAAACAACCCTTTGGGGTAGTTACTATTATTATCTTCATTTCACAAATGAGGAAGCTGAGGCTAAAAGATGTAAAGCAATTTTCCTCTGGTCATAGAAATAGAAGGGCAGTGGTAGGGCCCAAATCATAACTCATCCTGTTCCAAATTGACTCCAAATTGCAATTTAAGCCACAGTGTTCAGAACAGCACTTTTACCTCTTCCTTTCACATTCTACTTGGTGGTCAAGTAGTTTGTCAAACAAAGAAGAAGTAATTATGTTCATTTTGATTCTAGAAAATATTTATTAATGGCCATCTGCGTGCCCAGACATTTGTTGGGTGTAATGTTGAGAATTAGTAGTTAGGAAATGAGGTTCCATTATGGGATCTGACACTAGCTGGGTGACCTTGAACAAATAATATACTCTCTCTAGACTGTGGACTCCTCATGTGTAAAATGGAAAAGTTGAACTAGAAGATCCAAGTGTGCTCTAGCAATGAAATACAACTTTAGAAAATGGTACTGAGAAGGCCACAATGAACTTGCTTGCTGGACATAGGACTGGTGGGGGACATCATCGGTTTGTATATCTCAATCTTTAATCTGGAGGGAATGAACAAAGAGGAAAGGGCAAAAAGTGGTAAGTATACAATGGAAATGGTAGAGTATATCATCTAGAAGAGAAAATAAGCAATTATCTAAGTAACAAGGAAGCCTCAGATCATCTTTAATTTCAAGAAATGAGATTTATGCTATACTGGTCCTTACCTTTGAGAAGTATAATAGTATAAAGTTATTTAATTTTTCAGTAATTTCTTATGTTTTTCTCTCCTTTGTGCCCTATAACTATACTAAGAAGTAGTTAGGGATGATAGTTGGAAATACCAAGGGACTGACCAAGGTTATGCAATTATCTAGTGATTTTCAATTTTGTTTTTTGATACCCCAGGCTGTCTTATCCCGGAATTTGAAGAAAATGTGAAATTATTATTTTTTAATGTTGTGAATTTTTTAAAAAATTTACTTAATTAAAAAAAATATGCCTCATGACAGTTTTTTGTAGGTTTTTCCGAGTAGAAGATAGTGCCTAATAAGACAGATAATAATAGGGTAGCAAAACTTCCAAAACAATGTGTTAACTTTTTAAGTAAAAATATCTTATGAATAAAACATACTTTTTAAGGCTCATTTGTTTTATACTTTAAGTTAGGTTGAATGATTATATTTCTTATTCTGTGAAGTTTAGCCAATGAATACTCTAAACACTTAACAGATGACCAGTATGTACAAAGCACTATGCTGGATTTCTTAGATATTCAAAGATGACCCTTGTCCTCAATCTTGTAAAAGTTATGAAACCTATACGACTAACCACAGCATATATTGGAATATTATGAGTATCTCAAGCTAAGTTTAAAGTGTTACAAGAAATAAAGAAGATACCCGTTTCAACTATAGTGGTTGAAAAAAGTCTTATGGAAGAGGAGGTACTGGAGCCAAGTTTTGAAGGCGGAGAGAGATTAACAAATAGAATAGTATCAACACAGGCTCAGAAGGAAGAATATTCAGGGTATATTTGGGGAACCATAAGTAGTTCATAGTAGTGTAGAAAAGTTATAAAAAGATGAGTAGTGGAGAATAAGGAAAAGAAATGAATTGAAAATTGTGAACATGTTTGTACTCCCTGAGAAAAACTGTCAGAAAGATTCTCCCAACAATTGGTTCTTTGTATGCCTATCAATGTTCCTTTCATGTTTGTGTCCTACTCCAAATAAAAGAATAAATAATGCCTTCATTCAGCAAATATTTGTTGAGTACCTGCTCTGTCCAGGTGCTTTGCTAGGTGCATAAGCTATAAAAATAGACTAGACAATGGTTTTTGCCCTCAAGGAACTCACGGTCTGGTGGGGAAGACTAACTCTTAGTTAGAAAGGGGGTACATACAAAGTGTCCATTTTATCTGAAATGGTGCCACCTTGAAAAAAATGAACTTGGCTACGCTGGACTGATTGCCTGAGCTCTGTTTTTAGCCCTTGGTAGCAACCTCAGGATGTGTGGCATACCAGAAGAACAGCTGCATACTATATTCTGAAATGATGAAAGTGGTGCCTCTGTTTTTCCAGACCTACAGCAATGACTCTCACTGAGGAGAGCCAAGCTCTTTCTCTTCTGGCTTGTGCTGTTGCGCACATTGTTTTATAGAATTTTAGAGAGGAATTTTCAGATTTTCCTACTTTTCCTAAAGAAAGGAAATATGGAGAAGGAAAGGATAAGGGAATAATCAACTATAGAGTCCTTTCATTTTAAAAAGAGTGCCGAATTCATCTACTGGTATTTCTTAGATGCAGCAAAAGGTAATAATGATAGATAATATTTATTGAGTACTTATTTTGTGCCAGGCACTATGATGAGGCCTTTAATGTACAATACCCAATTTAACTGACACAGTAGTCCTTGAAATGAGCTACTGTTTTCATCACCTTTTACAGATAAGGAAACTGATGCTTAAAAAGATTAAGTAACTTACCCATGTCGCATAGCTCATAAATAGATACAATGTAAAGTATATTGGAATGCATTTTATATTTCATATTTCATAGAGAAAGCTGAAGAGAAGTGATTGGTCCATAGGTACAGAGCAGAATCCTGTCAGAGCCAGATTTAGAACCCATATCTCAATTCGATGACTAACATTTTAAAAATTCTTTTGTAATAGGAAATTTCAAACATATATACCACTCAGCTTCTGTATAAGTAATATCTAGCTCTGCCCTTTGGAGCCTCACAGACTTACAAATAAAAGTTAATATCACATAAATACAGTCAAGGAGGTATGAACAAAAGTTCTAGACACTCAGAAACATCTAGCAGGACCAGAGGCACTCAAGAAAAGAGACCTTTGTGATGGCTCTAAAGGATTAGTAGGGGCAAAACAGTTTGAGAAGGTGAAGTGAATCTCAGGCAAAGAAAACAGCATGATCAAAGGCACAGAGATAACTAACATTATCAGTTGCTATTTACTAAGTCTTTTCTATCTGTCAGGCACAAAGCTACATGCTTGGGGAAATTTTATAACTTGCCCAAGGTTGTCTAATGTGTCAGAGCTAGGATTAGAACCAAGATCTATGAGATTCTAAAACCTAAACTCTTAATCTTTACTGGAGAAAACTTACATTCAGAATGTCATAGGGTGAGAGCAAAGTAACAACAGGACAGAAGGCAAGGAAGGTTTGAAAGGGCCAAACTATCTAGGGCTGTATGTGTTATATCTGAAATCATTCTTTATCCACTTCTTTCCTCAGATCCATGCTAGAAAAAATCTTATTTTTTCCTCTTGACCCCTAATCACAATATTTATATCTCAAATGCTTTTATGTTCTTTCCTCATTTCCCTCTGTTCACCACTAGGCAGCAAAGTCTTAACAGGATTATCACAGTACCCTACTCATTTAGTGAATATGCTCTACTCAGCGAATGAATGAAGCTAAAGGACTATCTATGGTAGTGAAAGTTTAGGCATTATGTTTTGCAATTATATATAAAAGGTATGGTTGCCTTGGAGAAATCATACATTCTTACATTAATTTTAAGTCATTCCTACATTGCCATTTGGTAAATCATATAACCCCAGTGTTACCTGTCCAGTTTCAATGAGTGTGACATTACATGGGACAAGCCAACTGGTCTTCCCATCAAAACACATAAGAAAATTGGGGCTAAGCCACAAATATTATGAGCTCTAACTCAAGGACAGAGCAGCACTCCTGGTAGTTGATGATTTCTGCATGTTGTGGCTCCCTTGCCTAGAATCCATTTGGTTTTCAATATTTAGCTATAAACAAGTCTTGAGCCCAGCTGGGTAGGCTGGAGTTGGGAAACAGAGGTAGGGGAACAGCTGGAGAGGCCTAGAGATGTCGACAAAGAAGAATGTGCAAACCAGGAAGGAATGCAGGAATCCTGGCTTATCTGAATGTCTTTTTCTTTGGACATGCAGCCCCATTGTGGCCTGTGGCCAGTTGTTTCTGCAGAAGAAATTGAACTTTCCTCTTCCTAAGCCTCTCCCTCAAATTCCTAGGTCTAGAGCATACCTAAACGTGTTTCATCCCCAACCCTACATAGTAGTGGATGAAGTGCCTGATTTAGAGTTAGGAGATACGGGTTCAAGTTCTGACCACCAGTCACTATCTATGTGACCTTAGGCAAGTCATGTCCAAGCTTTGGTTTCTTCTATGGTAAAATGGAGTTATACCTCCTTTTTGCCACTCCACAAAGTTGCTAGGAGAATGAAGCAAGATAGTGGGGTTGAAAATGTTTTGTATATCAAGCTCTGTGTAATTGTGAGGGGGCAGGAAGATAGGGTCTCCTGAGAGGCTTTTGGACTGGGGAACCCAGATGAGGGAAACCCTTCTTTCTAAGCTGCCCAATGTACCACAAGGTGGCAGCAGGATCCTATCTTCACTCTTACCTTGAGCATAGAAAAAAAAAGAATGCTGCTTTGCTCTATTCTGCTAAAGTGAAGAGGATTTAGTCCTACATTTCTCCACCTAGTCCTTCAACTTCATATTAAATATTTTCTCAAAGGACTCACATTCTTAAAGTAGAATCCCATGACACTTTCCCCACTACTGAGGTTAAATCAGCCCTGGCTGGTTTCAGTTAATAGTTGCAAACCTGTTTTGGGCTTTAGGCTTTCATACAATTATTGCCCTCCTGAGATTTCACTGCTATGGACTCCAAACTCACTTTCATTTTTATCCTTGAATCATAGCTCTAGTGGACCTGGCAAACCATGTAATCTAACTCCTCATTTTGCAGAAGAGGAAACTGAGGCACAGAGAAGTAATTCGTTCAAGATTAAACAGTCCATTCAAGAGTTAAGACGTCAATCCCGGTTTCTTCCTGTGGGTTCAGTCACTTTGCAAATGTCTTTTCAGGGTGTTTCTGGAGACCTGAGCAGTTTTGTTTCTTCCAGCGGTGAGAATTTTGAGGGCTTTCTGAGGCAGAGGAAAATAGCAGATCTCTCTGTAGCATACATTTGAAAAATCTTTTGAAGCAGCATTGCCAGAAGCACCTGATTAGGAATTCCCAAGTATCTGAAAGGCCTTAGAAACTCTCAGGTATGTGTGCTAGAAGAATTGCAACAGATTATGCCTTAGGAGAGAGAAAGAATTGTTTTAAGGGGCTCATTTCAGTATATGGGCTTTTGTGTTAGGCTTATCTTCTGAATTATGTTCTTAGAGGCACAGGCAAAGAGGATTTAGTCCTACATTAAAATGAGACCATTCTCAGTATACTGTGGCCTATGGCAGAAGGCAAGAAAGAGGGAAGCCAGCCTTAAACATGTGCTATCTTGTATACAGTATTCTCTGCACAGAAAATCCACATAAAGGTGGTAGAGTGGTAGGATAAAAGAATGTGAACTTGAGAGTTCAACAGATAATTGAATCAAAACCTGCCCCAGTTATATATCTTTAAGGCAATTGTTATAAGTCTCAGTTTTCTTATCTATAAAATGGGCATAATACTATGTATTTGTTAGCTATGTAACCTTGGACAAGTAATTTAATCTCAGTATATCTCGATTATATTGTCTGTAAAATGAAGGTAGTAGTAAAGTGAAAAGCCCTACATCATAGGTTTTATAGTGATTAATGTTATTTGCTAGAACCATATAGGACATGTAATAAGCACTTGGAAAGTATTATTTTTGTTGTTGTTATTACTGCTACCATAAGAGTTGTTGTGAGGATTAAATGAGACAGTATATGTAGAGCTTATAAAGAGAATAGGCACTCAATAAAATGATATTTTTATTTATTTGTAATTAATAACCACAGTGGTATAAATAGTATTCATGGTAAATGAACCTGCTAACTTATGATTTAGGTGCAGGACTATTATTTTGTCTTTTATGTTTATTCTTACTCTGTTATTTGAGGGTAATTTTGACTTTTTGAATTGTATATTCATCATCTTTTTGGTAATCTGAAGGCAATAATAACAATTAACATTTATTGAGCTCTCACTATGTGCCAGACCCTGTGCTTTATGTATATTGTTTCAGAAGGATTCAGTAACTTGCAGCTAGCAAGTGATAGATCTGCGGTTTGAATCCAGGCATTCTGAAACCAGAGTCTGCTCTCTTGACTATTTCTTATTATTATGCCTGCCTTTAAAAATGTTTACTATAATGGGGATTCCATTTCTTAGCAGTAGAATTATAATATCCTGGAGCCAAAATGTATTTAAGTATTCATCATGGATTTATAATATATATCAGGCATAATAAAAATGTTCAAAACCTTTGACCTGACAGATCCACTTTTAGGAATCTATCCTAAGAAAATAATTCAAAATACAGTCAAAGTGAAATAATTCAAAATACAGTCAAAGTTTTATCACAGTATCATTTCATCACAGTGTCATTTATAATGGAAAACTTTAAAGCAATCTAAACATCTAACCACAAAAAATGATTAGTAAAATATTCTGTATCTATTTGATGAATTATTATGCAACTCTTAGTAATTGTAAACAGTGATGCTGTTGGCTTTGTAAGAAGAAACATGCTGTATGTGAATCTATGAGAAGATAAATAAATAATAATAAATATTTTCTTTTTCTTTCTTGAATACTAATCTTTAATTTCTTTACTCTGGCAAAGTTAGTGGACCAGAGGGATTCTCAATATTGTTACATATTAGAATTTGAGGAATTTGGATAATTTCTAAAGGTTGAATCTTCTCTAGCTGATAGAAAGTCTCTAGTTAATCTTTCCTTCACGTAGCAAGTAGATCTTTCCCCATGCTGGACACTCAGGGAGAGTCAAGAGATATAAAGACCTTAATCTGTGGGCGCTGTGTTAACAGTTTTGTTAGGGATAGCCTGGCAGCCTGGAGTTAAGGTACTCTGTGCAGAATTGGAGAAGGGGTGGGCAGCAGGAATAGATGAATGTGTACATGTGCTGAGGGGAGGGAGCTCAAATACTGAGGGCTCAGGGCCGTGTGAGTCAGAGTTGCTGTGGAAAGGTTCTTTAGGGGAGGTGAGTCTTGGACTAGACCTTGAAGGAAATTATGGATCAAAACTGGTTACTTTTCAGACCAAAGGAAGAGCACCATATTAAGAGGCCTGGAATACTGCAGTGACCATATGTTGTGGGAAAAATAAATGGCTGTCTTAACTGGAGTGGAAGAGGTACCTTGGGAAGATCAAGAGGTGAGCTTTACTCTGCTTTTTAAAAAATATAATCATTAAAACACATGTAGTGTAGATCATTAAAACACACATAGTGGCTGGCTTTCTGGCCTAGACTCAAGAATAGTGAATTTTATTTTCAGTCCTCTTTTTCCTGACCATTTTTAGGAATGTGTGTTTGAGATGCGTGTTGTGCCAACAAGATAAGAGTCATGACAAAAAAATAATTTAGGATGGAGAAGCTGTTTCATTGTGATGAGAAGAAGCTGTAAAGGAATGCTTTTTGTAAATTAATTAGTGCTTCTATGAGCACCAAACTGGTGGTCACCTGTAACAACCAGATATTCACAAGAAGAGTCAAGGCTTAAGGGCTGGTTAGCAAATCTGTCATTCCTAGAACTTTACAACATGAAAAATGATAGAACTATAGTAAAATAATAATAGAATGATAATTATTTTCACTTAGAAAATGAAGAATGATAATCAAGACATATTATAAAGCCCCTCAAAATCCTTTGAAAAGGATTCAGGCTGACACATCTGAATTTAGATCTGCTGTAGTCAAAACTTGAGCTGTTAACCCATATCTGGTTCTCTTCTTTTTCTGGGCACACTAGAGGATTATATTTCTGCATCCTTTGCATTTAGGTAGAGACATAAGAATAATTCTGACCAATGAGCTGTAAGTGGAATTGATGTGCATTTGGTCACTTTTAGACCAAAGCATTTATTTAACTGCTAGTATGAGATTCTCTCTCCATTCTTGCCTTAGTAACTGAAAAGGTCATATATTCCAGATGGTATAATTACAAGTTGGTGAAACCTCAATATCTTAGGTTCCTGAGTGATTATATGTAGTAAAACTCCCCACTAATTCCAGACCCTAACGTGAGAGATTTGGTGGTGTTACCATAGCACATAGTATCCTATGCTGACAAATATATCCATCCTACTCATTTCTCTCCTTATTCTTCTCTCCTTTCTTGAGTTTTAGAAAAAGCTTGTATTCACCCCCCAGGTAGTAGAGTGAATGGGTTGTAGGGGTAGATTTGGGAGAGGAAAAGTGAAAGGGTGAATTTAACTGGCAGTAGTGCCTATAAATTGCTTCAAGGTGAGTTTCATGAGGACAGGAGAAGGAGGAGGAAGGAATAAACAGATATCTGTACAGTTTGTTCATCATCTCTGTGGATGTTACAGTCTGTCTTGGGGGGATCATGTGCCATAAATGCTGCTATCTGCACAGATTTCTCCATGTCCGCCCCTCATCTACCTGCAGAGGCCTTCACCTGAGAAGGCTGTGAGTGGTGATTTAGCAGAAAGAAAATTGATCTAGAAAGACTGGCAGTGAAATAAATCTATGGTCAGCTGTAGAGTCTGAGGTTCTAGTAGCTCTGACCCTGTTTGTTCCTAGAATTGCTTTGAAGACTCACTATGGAGAAAAAAGTCAACTCGTCCAGATCCATTTCATGTGAAGTCTGTGTGAAAATGATAATCCTCAGTCATTAATCACTAAAGTCAGCTCAGAAAATAAGTATTGTTATAATGTAATTTACTCCAAAAAGATTTCTCAACAGGAATCTGAAGCAAGCCTTCTTGATTTAGTTCTGCCACTGACTAGTTTTGTGGTAGACAGCAAGTTGCTTTACCACTCTGATGAGCCCTAGTTCTCCCTATAAACTGTTCCAGCCCTGATATTCTGAAGTTCTGAGATGAGAGAAAAATGTTCCTCATTTGGGGATTGAGAATTCTAGGGGGAGAGAAGGAAGAGAGTTAACTCCAATCCATACTTCACCTTTTGGTTCCTCTTCCTGTTCTGAGCTATCCTTGTTCCCTCCCCCAGAGGAAGGTGACAGTGCAGTGGAAGAAGCTTTAAAGCTTCTTCCCTGGAGGCTGAAAGTGCCTTGAGAACCTGGTTACATCTGTCTCTGCCTCTTCTGTGTCTGGCGTAGATCTTGCCACAGAGTAGATGCTTAATGTTTGTTGACTTGAACTGGTGTGAATACTTGTGTTTCTTCTTTTTAAAAAAATGTTTGCAGCTTTATTAGGGTATAGTGACAGACAACAAGCTACACATATTTAAAGTGTGCAATTTGGTAAGTTTTGACATGCATATACACACCTATGAAGCCGTTACCACAATCAAGATAATTAACACATCCATCACCCCTAAAAATGGTTTCATGTCCCTATGTAAAACCTTCCTCCTGCCCTCCATCTTTAAACATCCACTGATTTACTCTTTGCCACTATAGATTAGTTTGCATTCTCTAGAATTTTATATAAATGGTATGCAGTATGTATTTTTTTTTTGGTGGCAGGAAGTCTGGCTTCTTTCAGTATAATTATTTTGAGATTCATTCATGTTGTAGCCTGTATCAATAGTTCATTTCTTTTTTATTCCTGAGTAGTATGTGTGGTTTGTTTTTTCATTTGCCTCTTGGTGGACACTGGATTTCTGTTTTTTGGCTATTACACATAAAGCTGCTGTGAACATTCATGTACAAGTCTTTGTATAGACATATTTTTTAAATTAATTTTTAAAAATATTTATTAAACTTATTGGCATAACATTGGTTAATACAATTATATAATTTTCAGGTGTACAACATAATTTCACATCTGTATATTCTATTGTGTTTACCACCCAAAGTCCAGTTTCCTTCAGCTACCATATATTTGACCTCTTTATCCACTTACCCTCTCCCTACCCCCTTCCTTTGACCCCCTTTACTCCGTCTACCTCTCCCTTCCCCAACCCCTACACTCTGGAAACCACTAGTCCATTGTCCATGTTGCTGAGTCTCTGTCCTGTTCATTTGTTCTTTTTAGGTTTATATCCCACATATAACTGGTATCAGGTGATTTTCAACATTTTCAGTCTGGCTTATTTCACTTAGCATGATTATCTCGAGGTCCATCCATGTTGTTGCAAATGGCAGTATTTCATCTCTTCTTACGGCTGAGTACCATTCCATTTTATATATGTGCCACAGCTTCTTTAGTCAGTCATCTATCGTAGGACACTTCGGTTGCTTCCATGTCCTGACCACT